>BTPG01000006.1:109053211-109653211 GCA_036245525.1 Semisulcospira habei | reverse complement strand
CTGACGTTTGGCACCCCCACAGCTCCTACTACCATCTGGGGAGGTTACTACTCCCTAAAAGTGAAAAAGTCCGTCCCTCTCCCCCTTCGGTGCTTTAAGTGCCAAAAGTATGGCCATGGGCAGAAGACATGCCGCCAGGCAGAGGCTCTATGCGCCCGTTGCACTAAGCCCGGACACTCTGCTGAGTCCTGCACAGCCATCCCCCTGTGTGTGAATTGCCAGGGGGCGCATATGGCTTCGGACAAGAAGTGCCCTCGTTGGATCTCCCGAGTGCAGGATTCAGCAGGTGCGTGTGGAGAAGGGGCTGTCCTTTGCGGACGCAAAAAAACTGGTTGACGGTCCTGGTGCAGCTGAGGCGGCGCCAAACTCAAATAACAACTTTGTGTATACTTTCAGTGCTGCGGTGGCAGGCAAGCGCCCCACCAAAGACTTCTCTAGTCAAACCCCAACTTCTTGGTTGGGGGCGGAGCCTCGGATCCTCTCACCCCTGGAGAGTAACCCTCCTCCGGTGGTGACGAGGAGCCAGGGAACGCAGAGGGCGGACGCTACCGGTCCGGTGGCACCGCCTTCTGCTGCCCCTAAGCCTCAGCCCCCACCCAAACCTGCTAGTTTGTCAACACCAAAGGTTTCTGGCTCTGGTCAGCCTTCTAAGGCCGCTAACTCTAGCCTAGCGGCAGGAACGCTGCCCAGGACCAGAAGTCAAAGAAATCTATGGGACCGCCGTGCGTACGGGCCCAGAAGGGGAACACTGATGTCCCCCTTCAAAACAAATATGCTGCATTGGAGGAGCAGATGGAGGGAGTGGAAGTTGCCGATGCTGCGGCAGCTCCACCCCCTTCATCTCCTAAGAACCAGAGGAGGCCTGGGAGCCGGCCCCCCTCTGTTTCTCCGACTCCTTCCAAGGCAAATTGAAAAAGGGGGGAAAAACTCCGCACCCCCAGATAAGACATAATCATGGACTCTCTGCTTCAGTGGAATTGTCGTGGTTTTCAAGCTAACTTTGAGGAATTACGTCTTTTAGTCAAGTGCTATAACCCCTCAGTAATATCTCTTCAGGAGACTTACCTGAAGACTTCTGACCCTGTGTCCTTTAATGGTTTTAACGCTTTACATAAAGGCTCTGATTCGGAGAGGCGCTCGGGTGGAGTGGCTCTTCTCATTAGTAGCCAAATTTTATGTAGCCCCGTTAGCATCGACACCTGTCTTCAGGCTGTCGCAGCTCGGGTTACCTTGAAGAAGACCATAACTATATGCAGTATTTACCTGCCACCATCCCTGCGGGTCTGTAGTAATGATTTTTTTAATTTAGTTGATCAACTGCCCCCTCCCTTTATTCTCATGGGGGATTTTAACGGTCACGCTCACCTTTGGGGTAGTGACCACTATGATGGCAGAGGTCAGATGTTAGAAGATGTTTTTTCTCAACTTAACCTATGTGTCTTTAACGATGGTTCACCTACATACTCTAACCCAGGTTCAGGATCTAGTTCTGTTCTAGACCTCACTGTGTGTGATCCTTCTCTCATGCTGGACTTTGACTGGAAGGTTCACGATGACCTGTGTGGTAGTGACCACTTCCCAGTAGTCCTGTCATCGGTCAGCTGTGGGGAGGATCCACCGGTGGGGCGCTGGAATCTTAAGAAAGCTAACTGGCCTCTGTTCGCCTCCCTCTGTTAGTCTCGTATTACAGAGGAGGTGGTCATGTCATCTGAAGAACCTATTTCTTCTTTTACTACTATTTTGTTGGACGTAGCGGGTGAAACCATCCCTAAAACTTCCGCATCAGTCCCTCGAAAGCCGAGAGTACCAAGGTTTAACGAAGAGTGCCGCAAGGCCCAAATAGCACGCAAATCTGCTCAGCGACGTGCTTTCCGTAATCCGTCGCAAGTAAATATTTTAACCTTTAAAAGACAGAGGGCGAAAGCCCGTTACATTTTTAAACGTGAACGCCGTGCTTCCTGGAGACGCTTCGTCTCATCTTTAACTTCTCGGACTCCGTCCCAGAAAGTATGGAAGGCTGTTCGGAGAATTAGGGGCAGAGGTGGCTCGGCTTCTGTTGGCCCTCTTAGAGATGGTGCCAGCTTGGTTACAGATAAAAAAGCTGTGGCCAATTTGCTTGCCTCCACCATTGCCCATAATTCTTCAACGGAGCATTATTCACCTTTCTTCCAGAGAGAGAAGGAGAAGCGAGAGTCTAGTATTTGTGATTTTAAGTCCGATAACTCAGAAGACTATAATGTCCCGTTTACATTATCAGAATTGCAGCAAGCTTTGCAGAAATGTAATGACTCTGCTGCTGGCCTAGATACCGTCCACTATCAATTCCTAACGCATCTGCCTGAGAGGTCACTCCTTGTACTTCTCAAGGCCTTTAACCATATCTGGGGAACTGGTCATTTTCCGCCGTCTTGGCACCAGGCTGTGGTTGTACCGATCCCCAAGCCGGGTAAGGATCCTTCCGACCCGGGCAACTACCGGCCTATCGCTTTGACATCATGTTTATGTAAAACTATGGAGTGCCTGGTCAACGCCCGCCTGGTGTGGCATCTTGAGTCACAGGGTCTCCTCACAGACCTCCAGTGCGGTTTCCGGCGCTTCCGTAGTACAACTGACCATTTAGTCCGCTTTGAATCATTTATTCGAGATTCTTTTGTCAATAAGCAGCATGTCTATGCAATTTTCTTCGATCTTGAGAAGGCGTATGACACTACCTGGAAGTATGGCATAATGTCTGACTTGTTGGACATGGGTTTTAAAGGGCACCTGCCCGTTTTTATTCACAATTTTTTGACTAACCGGTCGTTCCATGTCTGTGTGGGCTCCACCCTCTCCGACTCCTTTGAACAGGAGATGGGTGTCCCACAGGGCAGCATTCTATCTCCTGTTTTATTTAGTATTAAAATTAATAACATTGTAAAGGCCGTCAAGGATGATTCTGAATGCTCTTTGTTTGTTGACGACTTTGCTTTGTGCGCACGTGGTCGAGGACTTGCGTCCCTTGAGAGGCGCTTGCAGCTGTGCGTTGATCGCATACGGCGGTGGGTGTCTCTCAATGGATTCAAGTTCTCGCCCTCCAAGACTGTTTGTGTGCATTTTACTAACCAGACGAAATTTTTTCCAGAACCTAGCCTGAGCATTGCTGGAGTGCCAATTAAGGTGGCCGAGGAGGCAAAGTTTCTGGGGGTCATTTTTGACAAAAGACTTACCTTCCCCAACCATATTAATTACCTTAGAACCTCTTGTCAGAAGGCTCTCGACATTCTTCGTGTCGTTGGTCGTACTGACTTGGGTGCGGACCGTACTGTCTTACTTCGTCTGTACCGGGCCCTTGTTCGGTCCAAACTGGATTACGGCTCTGTGGTGTATGGCTCAGCTTCCAAGTCTGTGCTACAGCGTCTGAACACAATCCACCATCAGGGTCTGCGGATATGTCTTGGGGCCTTCAGGACGTCTCCAGTTCCTAGTCTGTATGCCGAGGCAGGGGAGCCTTCTCTCAAGCTCCGCCGCATCCGCTTCATGCTCAGCTACGTTCTGAAACTGAAGGCCCATCCAGACAATCCTGCCTATGATTGTGTTTTTAAACCATCGTTTGCAGAGATTTACGATACCCATCCGGGAGCTGTCCGTCCACTTTCTTTCCGTGTCCGACCTCATCTGCAGGCGGCCGGATTGGACCTGGACAGAGTTTCGGAATCCCTGCAACACATCACTCCACCTTGGCTCTTACCAGTTCCTGACATCTTGCTGGACTTGACTGCCCACAAGAAAGACTCTACTCCACCAGTCATATACCAACAGAGCCTCAATGAACTGCTTTCAATTTTTCCTGGCTATTGTCGCATCTATACCGATGGGTCAAAGTCTGAGGATGGGAGAGTGGCTGCGGCCGCAGTGTCCTCTCGCCATCCTAGACGCCCATTTAAGCACCGCCTCCCAGACCACTCATCTGTATTTAGTGCGGAACTGCAGGCGGTTCTGCTGGCACTCAGGCATGCTTATCGATTCTGTCTGACTCTCTTTCTGCCCTGCAGGCCCTTCAGGGCACGGGAAATGACCACCCACTGCTGGTGCAGATCAGAGAGCTCCACGCGGACTTGATGAAGGAATATTATGATATCATTTTTATTTGGGTGCCAGGGCATGTGGGCATCGAAGGCAACAGGATCGCAGATTCTGCTGCCAACGATGCCCGCAATGACCCTGTCCCTGACACACAGACTGTTTATAGTGATTTTAGACATGTGGCTAGTGCGTACATAGCCCGTGAGTGGCAGTCCGAGTGGGACAAAGAGGAAGCTAACAAGCTGCATGAAGCCCTTCCTAAGTTGTCCGACGGTCTACCTTATCGCTGCGGCAGCCGCCGTGAGGAGACTGTCCTGGCTCGGCTCCACATCGGCCACACGTATGTTACGCACTCTTATTTACTTAAACAGGAGGAGCGTCCATGGTGTTATGCCTGCAACGAGCAGTACTCTGTTCAACACTTTTTGTTGTCTTGTACTGATCTAATCGACACAAGGTATAAACATTTCACAGCAGACTCCTTGAAGGTTTTGTTCCGGGATGTGCCCCCGGACAAGATCTTCAGTTTTCTGAGAGAGTGCCATATTTTTAATAAGATTTGAGCGTTATAGTTTATGATGTTTTTATTATTTTGACCTTTTTGAGAGTTTTCCGACGTTTTCTTTAAAGACCTGTGCGACATTTTAGCCTGACATATTTTTAAGGTATATTTACATCATGTCTTAAGACCTTTCTTTTAGTCTGGCTGACCAGATTTTTACCCTTCCCGCCGTGAGATGGCCTTAGTTGCCTGCTCGGCGTTAAACCCAAATAACTAAATAACTAACTAACCTTGCAAATGCACAGGGACAACACACACACACACACACGAACTCTACACAAGTATGCATACATGAATATTGTTTACATACACACTCGTGTGAACATACAATTCTATACAACGTAGTCAAAGCCAGATGAAGCACGAAAAATTCGTACGCTTTGAATGTACTGCTCCCTGCTAAACAAATCTGCACGTTGTCTCTGCCTAAGGGTGATATGGTATCACTATGGCAAGTAATGCTCCGAAATATCGTCAGGAATATCTGACAAGCGCTTTTACGCACGTGGATGCAGCCATATTCGCTTTCCGCTGTGGCACGTTGTTTGTCGGAGATTCGGGTCAAAGTCGAACTCTGGGTCAGTGGGCGGAGTTATCTCTGAGCGGGCTACACGTCAATTGTCTGTACACAAGCTCTAGCACTACACTTTAGCACTGATGACAGAGTACTTGTCAGCCCCAGAGTGTCCTTAAAAATGTTTGGTCTTCTCTGCACTTTTCTTTTCACGCACAACAGTATGAAACAGTTTGCCCCATAACATCCGCCACACACCCAACCTGGCCATTTCAAAGCCATTTCAAATGCATTTTTTTCAGTCTGGCATTTAAAATGTGTTAGTTATCCTCATTGTTATCCATGTGTGTGCCACTTTGTGTTTCAAATTAATTGTACCTGCTTAGACATCAGTGCGTGTGTTTGAATGACTGTCCATGGCATTACTTGCATGTTGTATCTTAAATTATTTTGTTTTGTATTGTTTTTGTTCTTTGTTTATATAATCATTTTGATTGAACTTGGTGGTTCTGTCCCAAACCCAAATAACTAACTAACTGTCCCCCCCCCCCCCCTCCCCCCCCCCCCCCCCCCCCCCCCCCCGCCACCCACAAGAGAACTGAATAATAATACTTAATAGTAATAATAATAAAAGTAATGTGATCTTAGTATATCACCTAACCTTATGAGAGCTCTAATTGCTTCACAGTTGACTTAAAACATATTACATCCAACTAATATCAAAATTACTGCATAATTTTTGCAAGAAAACAAGTTTACATGGACATCAGTTTTTCAGCACACACACATGCACATGCATGTTTTTTTTTAACTAACTACAATGTACTTTACTGATGTCAGCACTCACAAACTTTTCTAAATCATGTTTTAACTGTCTTTTCTAAGCATGCTTCTTTTTTTGTTGGGTTATTCTTTACATTTTACACGGTTGGCAGTCACCTTTTGGGTCAAGATTTTAAAAAGAAAAGAAATTCTTCCTCTTGACACGCACCATCTCTTTACAGCTGTAGCCCACTGGGCACCGGCCTCCACGTGGCGTGGGTGGGTAGTCCCCTCAGTCCCTGACTGAGTGGGCTAGCAGAGGGGTGCCGTCTTTGTCCAGGATTAGGACTTGATGTCAGCAGATATGTTGTTCAGTCTTTTTCACTGGTCCAGTTTTTAAGGAGCTGTACTAACCCAGGTCATACCATGTTGGATTGGTCCTTAAAAATACTCGTGAACATTTGGTTCTTTGGATCCCAAGTGTTTGCTGTGCTTCGAGACCCGTGTCGGGGGAGAAGAGGATCCTGGTGGCTGAAACACTCCACTTTGGCCTTGACTTCTGCCTAAACGGGAGGCTAGTCGTACCGGCCTAGTCAATCGGCTCTTGTCACGTTGAGCCCTATCCCATTGTTGACATGCAGGCTGATATATGGAGCACCATGCTATAGCCTCTGCTGCTGATTAGGTGCTCTACGCCAGTATTCCCCTGCATTCAACAGTGTGATAGAAGGTGGTGGCTTAAACGGTTCAATCTGGCTTACTTATTAAGTTGTCCGACGGTCTACCTTATTGCTGCGGCAGCCGCCATGAGGAGACTGTCCTTGCTCGGCTCCACATCGGGCACACGTATGTTACGCACTCTTATTTACTAAAACAGGAGGAGCGTCCATGGTGTTATGCCTGCGACGAGCAGTACTCTGTTCGACACTTTTTGCCGTCTTGTGCTGATCTAATCGACACAAGGTATAAACATTTCACAGCAGACTCCTTGAAGGTTTTGTTCCGGGATGTGCCCCCGGACAAGATCTTCAGTTTTCTGAGAGAGTGTCATATTTTTAATAAGATTTGAGCGTTTATAGGCTATGATGTTTCTATTATTTTGACCTTTTTGAGAGTCTGTCGACGTTTTCTTTAAAGACCTGTGCGACATTTTAGCCTGACATATTTTTAAGGTATATTTACATCATGTCTTAAGACCTTTCTTTTAGTCTGGCTGGCCAGATTTTTACCCTTTCCGCCGTGAGATGGCCTTAGTTGCCTGCTCGGCGTTAAACCCAAATAACTAACTAACTAACTAACTCTTTACAGCTGTAGCCCTGTATAAATATGGAAGTAAAATACACCCAGAATACTTGTGTGAACTCTTCACCAAGGCAGATTCAATAATATCAAGGTGTGACTTTATCACACCATGGCCAATGATAGATTTATTTAAAACCAGCCTTTCTTTCTTGGGCGCCTTAGGAGAAACTGCCAACGTACATAATGCGTGCTTATTCACTTTCCTCTTTCAACGAAAGAATATAATTTATGAAGCTCTGTGAGATAGTATGGAACCACAAAGCTACTGTTTCATTATTTCAGATGAGGTGCTGAATGCTGTGACGTACATGTACATGTTCCCAGAGAACAGCGACCCACCACTACCGCAGGCTGACGAAGTCCTCCTCTGTACTGATCACACCACATTCCAACAGGTTTTCTTGTTTCTTTTTTTCTTTTCACATTACAGTGAAGTTGGTATATGACAAAATGTTGTGGGACTCCATAGTTTGTTTCACATAGGGAAGCAAGCATTGCATATCCAGATTTTGCTGTCCCCTTTAAGTGTCCCTTTTTGTGTACAAGTTAGGGTCAAGAATTATAGGAGGGCGCCATCTTGTTTGTGCGATCTACCACGTGTTTTCGCTCTTAGTGTTTAGTGTTTTTTTTCGTTGGATGTACTGTGTTTCGTGTGCTGAAAGTCTGCTGAGTATCGTATAAGAGTGCGCTGATAAGGATTATGCTTGTGTTTCGTCAGTTCTGGTTGCTGTTTGAGTGGTATCGTATTGAATTGTGTCTGTGATTTGAATTTTTGTTTACGTCGCCATTTTGCTTCTTCCGCAGCGTGGGTTCGCCGGGCCTTTCCGCGCCCTGTTTTCATGTGCTGCGTGCTAGTGTGTGATATGTTTACTGTGTGAGTCTGTTTGCCACCCATGGTTGCATCCGCTGCTTGGTTGTTGTAGACTCGTTCGTGTTCCTACTGTTCTATAGGTTTTCGTGTGCTCTCTTGTCGACATCTCGCCCTCCCCACTTTCGGCGCCATTGCCCGATCTCGCCGCTGACCAACCGGAAATCAGGTCGCTCCCCTACCACACCGCTCACACACACACTGGCACACACACACACACACACACACACACACACACACACACACACACACACACACACACACACACACACACACACACACACACACACACACACACACACTTACTCACACACACACACACACACACTTACTCACACACACACACCCTACTGAACCCTCTTCTCATCTTCGTCTTTCTTGTCTTCACAAACAATCATGCTCATCAAATACACACGCCAACAACTGCTATCTCTACGTCGCCACGCCACCTACTGCGCGGCCGGTGCCGCTGACAGTGTTGCAGATGCCTTACGCGGCATCCGATCGCGAAAGAGAAGCCACAGGGGCGGAATTAGCAAAAGGCGGGACTCGCCACCACAAACACAACCACACACTTCTTCCCCTTTTCCTATGCCCTTCCACCCCTTTCTCCTCCCCCCTTTCTCCACCTCCCTTCGTTCTCCCATTTCCTTTCCTCTCTTGCTCTTCTATTGCTCCCTGCTTTCCTCGGCGGCCCCCCCCCCCCCCCCGCCCTCCTCCCCCTTCCTCCCCTCACTCCCTCCTCCTTCGCCTGCATTTTCCTCCTCGCCCCCTTTCTCCTCCCCTTCGCCCTCCCTCTACCTCAGCTTTTCCTACTCCCCTTCCTCCTCCTCCTCCCTCCCCCTCTCACCCTCCTCTTGCATCCTCTTTCTTGCCCGGTTCTCCTTCCCCGTCTTTTCCTCCTCCCCCCTCTCCCCCCCCCTCTCCCCCTCCTTCCCCCCTCCATCCTCTTTCCCCCCTCCCCACCCTCCTCTTCCTTTGTCCTCTTCTTCGTCCGTTTCTTCTCCCTCTTCCTCTTCTGGCTCATCCAACCTAAAACTGTGTCTGTTCAATGCACAGTCTGTATGCAAAGATGGCAAAGCCAACGTGATTTCAGATTTCATCCTAGACAATGGCCTAGATGTTGTCGTGATCACCGAAACGTGGCTCCGCTCAGCTGGCGATGAACCCATCATTGCCAGCGTCACTCCGAGTGGCTACCGCCTGGCCTCCTTCCCGCGTGCTTCCAGAGGGGGTGGCATTGCCATCATCTACAGGGACTGTCTTTCTGCTCACCTCTCCTTCTCTCAGTCTCTCCCTTTTGCTCATCCCTCCTTTGAATCTGTCGAGGCCGTAGCAACACTCCCTGGCCAGTCCCTCATCTTCTCATGTATCTATCGCCCCCCTCCAAGCTCTCAAAACAAACTCACAAACTCCATGTTCCTCACCGAGTTCGATCTCCTCCTCGACCACTACAGCACACGACCCGGAAAACACATCCTTCTTGGCGACTTTAACTTCACTTCGACAAACCCAACCACCCCGACACAAAACGCCTTTGCACGTCACTTTCAAACCACAATCTTACACAACACATCACTAAACCCACCCACCAATTCAGCCACACCCTCGACTGGATCATCACCCGCACCTCCGATCAACTCTTCCTCGACTCTTGACACCTCTTCTGTGCTTCCCTCCGACCACCTCACTATTCTCGTCGCCCTCAACCTACCTCCCCCGAAAAATACCAAGCTCTTTGTCTCTCGTCGCAAACTAAAATCTGTCAACCGAGAGATCTTCTTCGACGAAGCTGTCGACCTTCTCTTGGACCCCGCCTCATCTCCCGATCTTGCATCCCATTTCGATTTCTCCCTTCGAAAACTTCTAGACACCCATGCCCCTGTCACCACCTGCTCCATACCCAACCGACTCCCCTCCCCCTGGCTCACTGACGACATAGCTGAGGCCAAGCGCGAGCGTCGACAAGCGGAACGCCACTGGCGCTCATCTGACCTCACCGTTCACAGAGAGATCTTCCAAACCACCAGATCCAAAGTATGCAGAATGATCTCCGACTCCAAACGCAAACACCTTCAAAACAAAATCCTGGAATCCACTTCTTCCAAAACCCTCTACGCTACCATGAACACACTCCTAGGCACTTCTAAAGACTCTCCTCTTCCCAACACACACAGCAAAGAAGAACTTCCGTCCGCTTTTTCCTCCTATTTTTCCAACAAAATCCAAACTCTGCGCAACACACTCGACACTCTGCCTTCTCTGCCTTGCCTTCCTGACCCCCCCCCCCCCCCCTTTTCCGGCACTCCCTCTCGTCTCTCAGGATGAAGTCCTCAAGACCATAAAGTCCATGCCTTTCAAAACCTGCGAACTAGACCCCCTCCCAGCTTCCCTCTACCAGGACGGCCTCCCAAAACTTTTGCCCTTCATCACTGACATCATCAACACATCTCTAGAGAATGGCTCCCTCCCCGATATCTTCAAGTCCGCCATCGTACGTCCTCTCCTCAAAAAACACAACCTCGACCCAAACAAACTCAAGAACTACCGCCCAGTCTCCAATCTCTCTTTCCTGTCCAAGCTTCTTGAGAAGGTTGTCCTTAACCAACTCAACCTCCACCTCGCCGACAACAACCTCCTCAGTCCCTTCCAGTCTGCCTATCGCAAACATCACAGCACTAAAACAGCCCTTCTACATATCCTTAACGACCTGCTTCTCTCCACTGACTCGGGCAACATCTCCCTTCTTACGCTACTCGATCTCTCTGCCGCCTTCGACACCATAGACCACACTATCCTCCTCCACCGCCTTCACCACTCCTTTGGCATCACTGACTCTGCTCACTCCTGGTTTCTCTCCTACCTCTCCAACAGACAGCAGTCCGTCACCATCGACGGCGTAAAGGGTCCGTCCTGGGCCCGGTCCTTTTCACACTCTACACCTCCCCCCTGTCCAACATCATCCAGTCTCACCACATACACCACCACCTCTACGCTGATGACTCACAACTACTAGACAAAGGCAAACTCGACAACACTCAGACACTACTGACTCGCACGGCTGACTGCTATGAAGACGTGAAAAACTGGATGACAGCAAACAAGCTCAAACTGAACGACGACAAAACGGAAGCCATGCTGGTAGGCACTCGCCAGAAACTTTCCCAGCTCCCTCCCTCTCTCCACCTTCAACTCAACAGCACCCCCATCTCCCTCTCTGACTCGGTCAAGAACCTTGGCGTTATCCTCGATTCCTCTCTTTCCATGACCAGCTTCGTCTCCGCCACAGCCCAGGCATGTTATTTCCACCTCCGCCGCATCAGTCAGATCAGAAAATACCTCACTACCGAAGCTGCCACCAAACTCGCTGTCTCTCTCATCTTATCTCGCATCGACTACTGCAACTCTCTCCTTTCCGGCCTTCCTCACTCCACCACTCTCACTCTCCAGCGCATCCAGAACAATGCTGCCCGCCTCGTCCTCAGAAAGAAAAAATCCGACCACATCACTCCCCTGCTCAAGCTTCTTCACTTCCCAACGCATCCAATACAAGATTCTGTCTCTCTGCTACAAATCCCTAAACAACTACGCTCCTGCCTATCTCTCCAACTTACTTCACCCCTACACTCCTCCCCACTCCCTCAGCTCCGCCTCTGACCCTCTCCGCCTCCACATCCCCCGCACCAAACTCAGCACTTTCGGCCCCCGCTCGTTCTCAGTATACGGTCCATCCACCAGGAACACTCTCCCACTCTCTCTCCGTCAGAAACATTCGCTCTCCTCCTTCCAGTCCGCCCTCAAAACTCTCCTCTTTCAACAGTTCTAGCACTATATCACCACACTCCCCACCCCAAGCTGACCGTCGTAATGTATTTTCACTATTTGTGTTACGTGAGTCATTGTCTAAAGCGTGCGCATGCGTGTGCGTGTGCGAGTTGTGAGTGCGCGCTTAGAGTTATAATTATTATAAGATAAGCGCATTATAAATACCGTAATTATTATTATTATTATTATTATTAAGAAGTGAGGTCATCATTAACCCACTTGTGCTTGAAGCCACTGGTGACTGATAAACAGTAATGCACATGCACAAGGGAGTTAAGACAGATGACAGTTAATAAGGGATGGCATTTATAGGCTGGTCCGACAATGGTCTGTTGGGTTCCCTGGCAGGTTTTGCTGTGGTTGTTCCCTGCTGTCTAAAAGCTGTGTTTCTAAAATACTACCTTTCTCTTACACCCACCCCCCCCCCCCCCTCCACCACCACCACCACCACCAAAATCATTCATCTCGTATAACTGTACTTTTTTTTTTCTATGTGCCATTTTATGCAGTCAAAATTAAAAATGACCACCAAAAAACAAAAATGAACAGGGCAGACATAGTTGTCTCAGTTACACTGTTTTTCTGAACAGATGGTATTTTGTTCAGATGGGCTGTAAATCCAACCAACTAGCCTTAGAAACAATTCTAATACATGTATTTATTTCAGAAATGTTCATAAAGAGCAGCTCAGTAGCCCACATGATTGATGATCTGACTGACATAGCTTAACCCCCTGTGCATGTGACCACTTGTAATGTGACAGTGGCTGCATGAGAAAGATGCAGTATGATGAATTGTTTTTCCAGTACTCTGCATTTGCATATGTGTGTTTATATTTATAGAGTGTTTTTGAGCATCATCACATGCATGTACCTATGTTTTTCTTACTTGCTTTATTTTGTGTGTGTATTGTATATATTTTCCCCAGTGTCGCAATTTTTAAAGGGATACTATGCAGTATAAGAGTGACTTATTATTATTATTATTATTATTATTATGATTATTATGATGTTTAATGTAAAGTGTACCATAGCATACAGACTGCTGAAGAAAGCAACCCAGAAGCTGTGCATGTATTATTCTTACCACTGCACACTGAGTGCACAGAAAGCTATTATAGTGAGACAGCTGCTGCAAACTCGTTATCTCAGACTGTCCAGTAACAAACAACCCCCCCCCAAAAAAAAAAAAAAAAAAAAAAAAAATCTGCAATCAACATCTGTAACGTTTTCTTTTGAATTGTATTTTTGTGTTGCCTTGAATGTGTAGGTGGACATTTTCCTAAGGCGTGCGTTCTTTGGCAAGCAGCAGAAAATCTACTGCCTTGCCTTTGCGGACAGTCTTGACTATGATGTAGGAGAGAGGACAGAGAAAAAGATCAAGGAATACACCACTCAAGCAGGTAAACTGTCCATGATAACTGCTGGTCTGTCAATTTGGACCTGGAACCATGCTACAGTCAACAGCAAACAAATGTCTTTGGGCCGATGTTGGCCTGTGTCCAACGTCAGCCCGAAGACCTTTCGCTACTAGGTTGTGCATGTGTTGTATGATTGCATGATTGGAACGACAAGCACGGTATGACACAGCGTGCTGTGGCTGATGACAGAAGGCATAAATACTTTCTGGATGTCTCGATCAGAAAGGTGATTTCTTAGCTGCCTTCGAGGGATATCACAAAAGTTGGATATATAGCAAAACTGTTTGAAAAAAAAACAAGTTTCTTTGCTCCTTTGGATATAAAAAGAGTAATTAGGTTCCTTGGCAGTTTGTTGTAAGTTTTTGTAAACTTTTCCATCAAATGTGGCACAAAAGTAACTCATGATGATGAGACTTTCCTATGCATACTAATTTAGTTGACCTATCACAAAAATCAAGGGTCATGTGGAGATCCAGAAATAGGTAAACAAATAGTCATATTTTGACCAAAAAATAATAAACTATATTGTTGGTATATTCTCAGTTCAAGCCTCAGACTTCAAACTTGGCCCAAGGGTACTTTGTGGTAAAACCTTTCTAAACATACCAATTTCAGTGACCTCTCAAAGGTCAAGGTCACAGGGTTTCCCCAAAGGGGTAAAATATATATCCATATTTTTGACACAAATTATTTCTCCCCAAGTACTATTTCAACTTCAGACAGAAACTTGGTACAGAGATACATGATGGTAAGGCCTTTCTATGCATACTAATTTTGATGACCACTCAGAAAGTTCAAGGGACACAGGAGGTCGGCAAAAGTGTGAAAAGTGCCAGTTTTTGAAAGAATTGTAGTTTTTTGCTCAATAACAAAGCAAAAGTGAGAATGTGTTGGGCCAGTTGTCATCCGTCCGTCCATCGTCCGTAGTAAACTTTAACGTTGGCATTTTTTAGGGGAGACTATTCAAGCCACATTCTTGAAACTTGGCCCAAGGATATTTTGTGGCAAGACCTTTCTAAACATACCAATTTGAGTGACCTCTCACAAAGGTCAAGGTCACATGGGATCAGGAAATATGTCAAAAATAGCTATATTTTGACAATTTATTTTTTCTCAAATACTATTCACAACTTCAAACCCAAACTTGATACAAAGATACCTGATGGTAAGACCTTTCTAGGTATACTAATTTGGTTGATCCCTCGAAAGGTCAAGGGTCACAAGAACTCGGGGGGAGGGGAAAAAGTTGAAAAACAGCCATATTTTGACAAAAGATGTTTTTTTTTTCTCAAATACTATTCACAACTTCAAACCCAAACTTGGTACAGAGATACCTGATGGTAAGACCTATCTATGCATACTAATTTGGATTATCCCTTGGAAAGGTCAAGGGTCACAAGGGCTCAGGAAAAAGGTCCTAAATTTTGACAAAAGATGTTTTTTTTCTCAAATACTATTCACAACTGTAAGCCCAACTTGCTACAGAGATACCTCGTGGAAAGACCTTTCTATGCACACTAATTTGGTTGATCCCTCAGAAAGGTCAAGGGTCAGGAGAGCTCAGGAAATAGGTAAAAAATAGCCATATTTTGACAAAAGATGTTTTTTCTCAAATACTATTCACAACTTCAAACCCAATTTAGTACAGAGATACCTGAGGGTAAGACCTATCTATGCATACTAATTTGGATGACCCCTTGGAAATGTCAAGGGTCACAAGAGGCTGGCAAATGTGTGTAAAATGCTGATTTTTGATAAAATTGTAAGTATTACCAAAATGTCTGCAAATTTTTCAACCAAATTTGGTACAAAGATAGCTGATGATAAGACCTTCGTATGCATACTAATTTAGTCGACTCATCACAAAGGTCAAGGGTCACGGGGGGGGGGGGGGGGGGGGGGAGGGGGGGGGTTGACAGATGCAGTTGTGGATCCAGGGGTGGGGGGACCCAGGGGGCCCTGGCCCCCCCCCCCCCCCCCCCCCCCCCCCCCCCCCCCGCCCTCCCCGTCTGCCCTGACCCCAAACAAAATTTTGTTTTGATGGTTATTTGTGGAAGTTGTGTTTTACTATTCGATGATTCTTCTTTTCTTGTACGGTGTATTTTGCAATTATCTCACAGGATCGGTGGGTGAGCATAGTGTGTTCATGGGCCTATTGTCAAATATCCTCACTTGGCACTCCTTACTTGCACCGGTCACAGTACTTCACACAGACATAGAGTGCCATGTGCCCCACACTCACAGGGGCTCATGTAAATCAGTGCCTCTTGCTGTGCGCTATAATCCACATTGCATCTTCAGACTGAGGGAATAAGCCGCTGACTGCTGGTCAACCCCTGCGGTGGAAAATCATTGCTGAACGGGGCCCAAACTCAGTCCCTCAGCCAGGCACAGAGTTTCATGTGCCCCTTCAGTCACAAGGGCTCATGAAAAGCATTACCTCTTTCTGTACCATACGAATGGTATTGCATCCTCATACATGGCAGTCATCTAGGTTTAAGTCTACGCCTGTGTACACGCCAACTGTAATCAGAAAGCAAGAAATCAACTGCGCTGTGAATGTCTCCCCCAGGGTGAGCAGCCGACTGGCCCGGGTGTCACAGGTACTTGCTAATCCCCTAATCCTGTCACACAACACTCTCTGAGCACAGTGGGTCTCCAGCCTCACACAGATTGCATAGCTTTGTCTTCCGTGGACATGCACAAGTGCCCACAAGAGTAGCAATGTGGTCATTGATGCATGTCACCAGAGAGGAGGTGTGAGATGTCTTGATTTTGATCAACCTTGAACTAACTCTTGAGTACTCGTCAGTCAGTGTAAGAGGTATGCATCATGAATGATAATGACTATTTCTGTTATCTGATCCTGTGTTCCTCATATGGAGGAGGTTTGTGGGTGTATAGAGCAGTATCACAATTTTCACACATGGCTGTGTTGTTCCTCAGACGGAGGAGTACTTGGTAGTGTAGTGTTTTTGTCAAACACAAGGTGATTGATCCTGCATAAACTCCAGGTAGAACATTCTTTTCAATAAGAAAATTAATACCATATAAGAATCAGAAGTGCCCGATTAATCTTGTTCTGTTAGGGTGGTGGGGTGGAGGCGGGGAGGAGGACAAGTGCACGTAGATATGATCAGCCCTTCCTTTTAAACTTTTAAAAAAGTGCCAAAAGAGGTGCTGTGTCCCGAGATGAAAGAAGAAATGTTTTAACAAATAAAAATCGTAACCTCTGCAAACTCTAAATATGTCTCAGAAAACCCCAACGAAAGAAAAAAAAAAGGAAAAAAAAGAAAGAAACATGCGTAGAGAGAACGGTTACAACACTATAGTACAATTTTAAAGAAAATTCCAAAAAGAAAAGCATCAAGAAAGAACAATTCAACACAAATTATTTGTAATTGTTCTTTTTAAGCGCGTTTCTTTCTTTGTTATGAATTTATGCTCGCCTGATATTCACTGTTTTGGTCTGGATTTCTTTTGTATGACACAGTTTAGAAAACCCCTGAGATGTGTGAAAAATGCTTACATTTTCAGAAAACATGGATTTTGCTGCTGCAGAAGCCAGCCATTGTCACAAAGGTCACACATTTGTAAATTGGTCATACACGTGAGCCATGATCATGATAATGGCTTTACCTTTCTTGTTATCAAAGGTTTTGCCAACTTTTCAGTCAGATTTGGCACAAAAGTAGCTGATGATAAGACCTTTTTATGCATACTAATTGAGTGGTCCCCTCAAAAAGGTCAAGGGTCATTGGGGATCCAGAAAGGGTCAAAAATAGCCATATTTTGACAAAACTCTTTTTTCTTAAATGCTATTTTCAACTTCAAGCCCAAACTTTGTATGAAGATACCTGATGATAAGGTCTTTCTATGCATACTAATTTGGATGACCCCACGGCAAGGTCAAAGGTCACAGGAGGTCAGCAAGTGTATGAACAATGTCAGTTTTTGATAGAATTGTAATTATTGCTTGTGAACTTTTCAGTCAAACTTGGCATAAGGGTAGCTGATGATAACACCTTTCTATGCATGCTAATTTAGTCGCCCCCTCACAATGGTCATGGAGGTTCAACAAATGTGTGAAAAATGCATACATTTTGTAAAAACTTGGATTTCACTGGTACAAAACCAACCCTTATGTTTAGGCACATGAACACACAAAGGTCACACTTATTATGTGGATTGGTCATACACATGAGCCATAAGGGCTTTGCCTTTCATGTTATCACAGTTTTTCCAAATTTTTCAAATAAATTTGGCATAAAGGTCACCGGACCTTTTTATGCATACTAATTTAATTGACCCATCACAAAGGTCAAGGGTCAAGGGGGGGTGGGGCGTTGACAGATGCATAACAAATGCATACATTTTTTTAAAAAGTGGATTTCACGGGTACAGAAGCCAGCCATTTCCTTATTTAAGACACTTAAACACGTGCTTAATTCCTTGACAGGTCAGAAAGGCCAACGTCACAAAGGTGACACGTGGATCAATGATATATGTGAGCCATAAGGGCCTTGCCTTTCTTGTTTCATCGCCAAATTAGAAATTCCTTATAGTCAACAACAACCACCAAAACAACAACAACAAAAAACAAAACAGAAAACATCTAGATATCATGCCATTTTTTAAATCCCTTCTATTTGCTGTGCGGATTGGGAGCTAGGGTAAGTTAAGGTGGATAGAGATGAGTCAGATGGATAAGCTTAAACAACAGGAACAACTCTGAATGTTTCTTTAAAAGATAAACTTGTGTGAGATCAAAACAATACGGTAGACTTTAGGATAAAATCCTCATCTTGGTTTTTTCTCAAATACTATTTTCAACTTCAAACCCAAACTTGGTACAGGGATACCTGATGGTAAGACCTTTTTGGCTCTTGTGCGAAGCCAAAAAGTGAGTCTGTGTTCTGGGCCAGTGGTCGTCCGTCCGTCCGTCCGTCCACCATCGTTCGTGGTAAACTTTAACGTTGGCATTTTCTCGGTGACTATTCAAGCTACAGTCTTTAAACTTGGCCCAGAGATACTTTGTGGCAAGACCTTTCAGTGACCTCTCACAAAGGTCAAGGTCACAAGATCAGGATATATATCAAAAATAGCTATTTTGGGACCTAATTTTTTTTTTCTCAAATACTATTTACAACTTCAAACCTAAACTTGATACAAAGATACTGATAGTAAGACCATTCTATGCATACTAATTCGGTTGATCCCTCGGAAAGGTCAAGGGTCACGAGCTCAGGAAATAGGTCCAAAATAGCCATTTTTTTACAAATGATGTTTTTTCTCAAATACTATTTACAACTTCAAACCCAAACTTGGTACAAAGATACCTGATGGTAAAACCTTTCTATGCATACTAATTCGGTTGATCCCTCAGAAAGGTCAAGGGTCACAAGAGCTCAAGAAATAGGTCCAAAATGGCCATATTTTGACAAAGATGTTTTTTCTCAATTACTATTCACAACTTCAAACCCAAACTTGCTAGAGAGATACCTGATGGTAAGACCTATCTATGCATTACTAATTTGGATGACCCTTCAGAAAGGTCAAAGGTCACAAGAGCTCAGGAAATAGGTTAAAAAAAATAGCCATATTTGGGCAAGAAATGTTTTTTCTCCATTACTATTCACAACTTCAAACCCAAACTTGCTACAGAGATACCTGATGGTAAGACCTATCTGTGCTTACTAATTTGGATGACCCCTTGGAAAGGTCAAGGGTCACAAGAGCTCAGAAAATAGGTAAAAAATAGCCATATTTTGACAATTAAGAATTTTTTTTTCTCAATTACTGTTCACAACTTCAAACCCAAACTTGCTACATAGATACCTGATGGTAAGACCTATCTATGCATACTAATTTGGATGACTCCCTCAGCCCCACAGGGTGGGTTTTCCTCTCTATTCTGGGGCATGTGTTTCTGTCTACCCTTTGTCCATTCACCTGTATTTGCCTTTTTAAAACTCTCCCTACTGTCTGCACTGCCTGTAGCTCTTGATATTGGATGTGTGTTGCTAAATGGTCTTAGCTTTATTTATGCCCCATGTGTTAGGTTTATTTAATGTATTGGACCGGCTGGCGACATACATTCAATGTTATGTTTAGGTTTTTTTTTCACAAGCAGTGCAGGCACGTCCTGAGAAAGTCTTGTTGCTGTCGGGACGTTAAGCAATGTATAATCAATCAATCGGAAAAGGTCATGGGTCACAAGAGGTTGACATATATAAAATGCCAATAATTGTAGTTATTATCAAGATTTTTGCAAACTTTTCAATCAAATTTAGTGCAAAGGTAGCTGATGATAAGACCTTCCTATGTATCCTAATTTAGTAAACTCATCGCAAAGGTCAAGGGTCACGGGGGTTTCACAGATGTGTGAAAACTGATTAAATTTTGAGAAAACATGGATTTTGTTAGTGCAGAATCCATCCCTTTACTTATTGTCAGACGTGTGGATTGGTCATACATGTGAGCCATAAGGGTTTTGCCTTTTTTGTTGTACTTGCTGCTTTGGATGACCCATTGGAAAGATTTCACATGAAGTCCAGAAATAGGGCAAAACTAGACATTCTCTCTCTCTCTCTCTCTCTCTCTCTCTCTCTCTCTCTCTCTCTCTCTCTCTCTCTCTCTCTCTATCTATCTCTCTCTCTCTCTCTCTCTCTCTCTCTCTCATACACACACACACACTTTCGCAAAAAAAGGTGAAGGGCCACAAGAGATTGACAAATGTGTGATAAATGCCAATTTTTCATAAACTGTAGTTTTTATCAAAGTTTGGATTAGTCATACTCTTTATCCAAAAGCACTTTCCCATTCCTATTAAAAAGTTTCACCCATATATCTGCATTATATTTTTACTTTCCCAGGTGACAGCAACTACAGACTGGTAGTGGTGTGCACCACTGAAAACGAGTACCGTGCTCGCATTGTGGCTGCTTTGGAGAAGTATCGACGTCCCCCTCTAACTCTTAGTAATGCAGGAAAAGTCCGAGCCTTTCTCCGCACATGCTTTGCTGGGCCGGTGGACAGGGCTGGACAACAATCAGCATCATGTTTGGATCCAGAATTGTAAGGCCCTCATCCCTCCTCCCTCTCTTAACCTTTTTGTGTATGCCGCTACTGACGTGGCTTGCACAAGAGGGTAGAAAAAAAGAAATCCTCCAATAAGGAGCAAAAATTTTGAAGATGTGACAAAAGACCATTCTGTTTGTTTTCTGGAGACTGGTTTTAGTTATACTTTGTTAGTAATACTTCCGTAACAGCAAATTCTTCCATATCTAAATATTCTACACTATCAGAACTGATGTACATAGAACCTCCTATGAATGTTCACCAATTTTTATGGTACCTGGCATTCGCATTGCATGACAATGTTTACTATATGAAGTACCTTGATTTTATGGTCACCTGCTGAACACGGCCAATGGTAAGCGTCACAGAGTCAAAAATTGCAAAAATACCAGAAATTTGCAGCCAATGCCAGACTGTCATGGTAAAGCTGTCACACTCTGAGAAAGCCCAGATGTCATGTAATGAAGGACGTGCCATCGGCTTGCCAGCTGCCCGTAACAAAGGTCACACAATCTATCTGACTGAGTCCAAATCTCTTTTTCAAGTTGGGTTACTTTTTGGTCACACAATCTTCGGTGGTGACCAAAAATTGACTGCTCTTTCACCCCAGGCACTGACTTGGCAGGAACTCTCACGCGCCCGTGCAGATGGAAGGTGCTTATGAGAATTGAGTGCGTACGTGCGTAAACACATGCGTCAGTACCACAAGCTTACAAATTCATCTCTGCACTTTTACACTGTACGGTGTGTACTCTATAATGTTCAGTGCTGAGTTAGACTTGTTAGGTCTGTGAGACTGACATTTCAAGTTATGGGGCCCATACATGCACCAACGCGCATGTCTTTGTGTTTGTAATTTTAGGAGACTGATGTGTGTCACGAATGTTTGCTTCTGCAGGAGATCTATGAATTCCACACAGCTTAAGTTGAAAAATTGCGACATCAAAACCAATCACTGGTGGTCAGTTAGTACTGAAATGAATGACTTGCCAGTTTCTATGCGTCGGCCACAAACTGTGGACAGCCAGTACTAACGATTCCATGCTACACACATGGGTACTTAGCCGAGGAAAAAAAATGGTGAAAAAACTAAATGACAACATATAGGCTGGAAAATAAGTGCAACACATTTTGCCTCTGGTAATTATTGGGACAATCTGCCCGCATATTGACCCCAAACTGTGTCACCCCCACCCGGGTCTGCCTTGGGGGACTTGGGTAGGGTTAACTACTTTTTAGTTCCCAGGTGGGTTTCCCCCTCTATTCTGGGGCATGTGTTTCTGTCTACCCTTGGTCCATTCACCTGTATTTTCCTTTTTTAAACTCTCTTTACTGTCTGCGCTGCCTGTAGCTGTTGATATTGGATGTGTGTTGCTAAATGGTCTTATGTTTATTTAGCGTATTAGACCGGATGGCGACATACATTCAATATTCTGTTTATTATTTTTTTCACAAGCAGTGCAGGCACGTCCTGAGAAAGTCTTATTGCTGTCGGGACATTGAGCAATGTACAACATACAAACCCAACCTGTGTCAGTGCCACGCCCTCTGTATTCCACATCCTCCTCAAATTGTTTAAGACAAAAACACGGCAGCCACACACATTGACACGTGTCGCTCTTTCTCTCTCCCTTACTAGTACACACAAACAGAGTTTCAGTTATTTTCTTTATCACTGAAGATAATGAAACCTCAGCATCACTAGTACATGTATCACACTTCAGAAGCCTGGAGAGGTCAACAGAGGTCTGGTCTTTGGTGTAAACAGTGATGACACATCCATATGCTCCTACCCGAGTATCACAAGCACGCCTTGGGCCGTTTTCATCATACCTCTTGTGAACAACCACCTGCTGTTTACAGCCATTTTTTTGTTGTTGTTGCAACAAGGGTGACCATTCATTGAAGGTTCTGTGTTGATTTCTATCAAGCGCTTATTCTTTTCATAGGAAATTCAGACGAAAATGGTCACTGCCAAGTTCGTACTTTAAAATGCAAGGAAATAACCATAGAACATGTTTCTGTGTAAGCTGTTATTTCCTTCTTTTTATGAAGCATTGAATTGAATTGAAAAACTTCATTATACATTAAATGTTAAACATAAAATGGAGCCCACTTGGCACCGGCCTCCACGTGGCATGGGTGGGTATTCTCCTCAGTCACTGACTGAGTGGTCTTCTACCAGAAGATTTATGATGTCCTGTGGTGAAAGCCGGAAGTCTTCGGAAGCCACAGGACCGAGCCGCCTCTCTCTATCCAGGAACACAACCATGGGCACATGGAACGTCAAGACCATGTACCAGAGCAGCAAGGCCACCCAGATAGCAGCGGAAATGCAAAAGTACAACCTTTCCCTGCTAGGTATCGGTGAAGCCAGATGGACGCAGTCTGGCCAGAAAAGGCTGTTAACCCTTATCATACTGAGGCTAAAAGCTTCAAATTTGTGCACTGCCATATGCAAGCTACATTATAGTGCTTACAGATAGGGATACAGACCAATGGCTTTAGTTCAAGGGTGGTGCCGGAATAGCTTGGCGCCTAGAGGCGCCAAGCTATTCTGGCACTACCCTTGAACTATTTTAGTCACACTTATTTGACACAATCCTCGCGCTGGAACCATACGGCGTTGAGGCGCGTCCCCTGGGTGGTGGATAGGGGGTCCCTCGTGAGAGGGGTGCACCGAATGAAATAAGGTGCCGTGAACCAACATGGTCTGACCCCGACAGAAAACCCCTGGTCCTCCTAGTAAGGGGGTTGGGCGTGGGGGTAGCTTCCCCACCCTGCAAAAAAGGAAATAGCTACAAAAACGCCGACGAAAAGACTAACAGTAATTCCTTTCCTGGAGGAGGAAGGTTCTTCTACCAGAAGACTTATGACGTCCTGTGGTGAAAGCCGGAAGTCTTCGGAAGCCACAGGACCGAGCCGCCTCTCTCTATCCAGGGATACAACCATGGGCACATGGAATGTCAAGACCATGTACCAGAGCGTGTATTTGCCCTTCGGCTCGTCCTGAAACAACAATATAAGATATTAACAAACGCTACAAGAACATATCATGAAAAATTATCATTGCAGCAATCTATCACAAGCAATCTGTCACAAGATGGGAGGTAAAGTTAAGTAGATCATACTTATCGCGGCGTTATAAACGAGAGTTCAAAATCGAGACAGCAGTTGGAATAAAAGACTTCTTAAAAACATTCCTTTTGGCACGTGGCATGTTGAAACGTCTGCCTGATGGTAGCATTTGAAACTGATCAGAGAGTGGGTGACGAGTATCATTGACAATGCTAGCAGCTATCCTTCGGACAGCTCTATGGTACAGATCATCTACTGGGTACTGTCCTAGGCCAATGATCTTCTCAGCTGTTCTGACGATACGTGACAGTCTGCCCCTGTTTTTCATACTGAGATTGCCATACCAAGCAGTGATGTTAAACGTCGGTATGCTTTCGATCAGGCTTCTATAAACGGATTCTAAAACCCTGGAACTGACATCAAAACTTCTCAGTTTCCTAAGAAGGTACAGACGCTGGTTTGCTTTTTTCACAATCAGATCAGTGTTTCCAGTGAAGGACAGCCCACTATCCATGACTGTGCCAAGGTACTTAAATTCAGTGACCACCTCTACAGGTTGATTATTAATTGAGACAGGTACAAAAATATCATCAACTTTCCTGTCATCAATGACGAGTTCCTTGGTTTTCTGTACATTCATTTCCAGAAAACTGTCTTTGCACCATGACTCTAATACTGCTATCTGTGCAAAGTACTCAGCCAGACTGTCTTCTTTTTGGAGTAGGCGTACAAGGGCCATGTCGTCTGAGAACTTTAAGAGACGAGAAGTGGCAGTGTGAAAACGCATATGGTCTGTGTATATAGAAAACAATGTCGGAGAGAGGACACAACCTTGAGGGCAGCCTGAATTTAGCACCACTTGGTCAGACAGACTGCCGTGTACATTTACACGTTGTGGCCTGTCCTTCAAAAAGTCTCGCACACACAGAATAATGTTTGTGTTCACATTAAAGTCCATCATACGCTGCAAAAGCATCAGTGGTTCAACAGTATTAAAAGCATTAGAAAAGTCAATAAAAAGAATTCTCACATGTGCTTTTGATTTCTCAAGATGTTGAAATACAAGATTGTACAGAGTAAGGCATGCATCCTCCACACCCCTATGGTTTTTGTAAGCAAATTGTAATGGATCCAGGAGTTCGGCAACATCATTTAACAGATGCCTCCTCACCACTTTTTCCATACATTTTGACAGAATAGAAGTCGATGCAACTGGACGGAAATCGTTGAATTCATGAGCGTTGGTTTTTTTAGGAATCGGGACAATGATTGATGATTTCCAAGCCATAGGGACAGTATGATGATCAAGCAGGAACTGAAAGATAGTAGTGAAGATCTTCCCCAATTGACCTGCACAGGTTTTTAATACTCTTCCACCTAACCCATCTGGTCCAGGTGCTTTGTGTGCATTCAGCTTAAAAAAGATGTTTACTACCTCCTCTTCAGTAATTGACAAAGGTTCCGGCACAATGGACTGGCACAATTCATCACAGTTATCACTAAGGTTTCTGCCATCGAACCGTGAGTAAAAACGATTTAGATCATTGGCCATCTCAACTGGATTCCCAGTGCAGAGCCTGGCTTGTTTCTTTTGCTGCCTACCCATCATGCCGTTCAGACCATTCCATGCATCTCTAGCGTTGCCAGAAGAAAATTTTGTTTCGATCTTGCTTTTATAGTTCAGTCTGGCAGTCCTAGCAGCCCTTCTAAAATCCCTCCCCTTTTCCCGAAATTAATCATTGTTACCCTGTAAGAAAGCAAGTTTCTTCTGGTTCAAATACACCTTTAGCTCCTTGCTGACCCATGGCTTATTGTTAGCAAACACCTTCACTGTCTTGGTTTTAATTACAGTGTTCTCACAAAATCTTACGTAAGAAGTGACTGTCTCAACAAGTTCATTAGGGTCATCACAGTTATGAGTAAACATATCCCAATGTGTCGCCTCAAAGCACCCACGGAGCTCCTCCATGCCGTCCGGTGTCCACAGCTGTGTGGTTTTCGTTACAGTTTTGGACGTCTTTATTTTTTGTCTATACTTTGGCAACAAGTGTATGACGTTGTGGTCCAAGTGCCCCAGTGGGGGCCTACACAACAGCTTAAACGCATCGTCAATGTTGCCAAAGCAGAGATCAATGGTGCGATTAAGTCTTGTAGGACATGTAATGTACTGTTGTAGAGAGAGGTGTGGTGTTAGATCGCACTGATTGAAGTCGCCAAGAATAAATACTGGCTGGTCAGGATAGTTTGTTACCACTCTAGAATAACAGTCAGCGATTGTCTCAGCTGCAGCTTTGAAGTCGGGACCCGGAACATAAACGGTAATTATAGTCAGCTGGCCGAATTCACGTGGCAAGTAGTGTGGTCGCAGCGACACGGTTAGCAGTTCAAGGTTGCGTGTACACACCCGCTCACGGACAGTATATAGGTGCTTTTTTCTCAATTTTTGGGTGAATCGATTCAAAGCGCCGCGAACTGAAACCCAACATGCACACTCACATGACAGACACAGATTTACTCTGAAGACAAACACAGTACAAGTCAGACGAAGGGTCAGCTCAGCTCCTGAAGTTACAAAAATATTTGATCGCTTGTATTTGAAATTTTATAAAGTCACCTGAAACCGGTACCAAAGTGGGGGGGGTGTGGGGAGGGGGGTGTGTGGAAGAACCGGAGTACCCGGAGAAAGAATCCCCGACGGTCCGCCCGAATTAACGGTGACACTTACCAGAGGAGAAAAGGTTATTACTCCTTGAAAGTGAAGAAGTACGTCCCTCTCCCCCTCCGGTGCTTCAAGTTCCAAAAGTATGGTCATGGACAGAAGACATGCCGCCAGGCAGAGGCTTCATGGGCCCGTTGCACTAAGCCCGGACACTCTGCTGAGTCCTGCACGGCCACCTCCTTGTGTGTGAATTGCCAGGGGGCGCATATGGCATCGGATAAGAAATGCCCTTGTTGGATATCTGAGTGCAGGATTTTCAGCAGGTGTGTGTGGAGAAGGGGCTGTCCTTTGCTGACGCAAAAAAACTGGTTGAAGGCCCTGGTGCAGCTGGGGCTGCCTCAAACTCTAGCAACACCTCTGTGTTTACATTCAGTGCTGCAATGGCAGGCAAGCGCCCCACCAAAGATTTCTCATGTCAAACCCCAACTTCTTGGTTGGGGGCGGAGCCTCGGTTCCTCTCGCCCCTGGAGAGTAACCCTCCTCCTGTGGTGATGAGGAGCCAGGGAACGCAGAAGACGGACACTACCGGTCCGGTAGCACCGCCTTCTGTTGCCCCTAAGCTTCAGCCCCCACTCCACTTTGGCCTTGACTTCTACCTAAACGGGAGGCTAGGAGTACCGGCCTAGTCAATCGGCTCTTCTCAAGTTGAGCCCTATCCCACTGTTGACATGCAGGTTGATATACGGAGCACCACGGATTAGGTGCTTTATGCCAGTATTCCCCTGCATTCAACATTGTGATAGAAGGCGGTGGCTCAGACGGCCTGAGTATATCTTTCGGGCAGTCTCCATCGTGCGTCGGCTGGAGACCCGCCGACAAATGCACTTTCCCTTGTTGGGCTCGGTGGTGGGTGGGGACCCCCGGGGGATGAATATCTATCATACTATAATATGGAAACCCCCAAAACCCAAAACTGGCACCAAAGCGGCACATAGCTGCTGACATTGTCCTTGAAAATGATAGTGACTCCGACTGTGAGAAAGCGACACCTTAGGCGTCGGCCGTCTGGCCTCGCTTTCTCATTGTCCACAGCAAGTTAAAGAAAGGCCTGTTTCAAAGCTGCACCCTTTTCTGGTGGGGGAGACCCTCAGGAGCCGTGTTGGCAGGCCTGAAGCCCAGCACCTCAGGTCTGGTGACTTGCTGGTGGAGTGCCGTACCCAGGCACACTCCAACGGGCTACTGAGGCTCTCCTCTATCAGAGACACTCCAGTGGAGGTCACTCCCCACAAAACGATGAATTCTTCTAGAGGAGTGATTAAAGATCAAGCATTGGCAGAACTGTCGGGAAGATGAATTTGTACGGAACCTTAAGTCACAGGGGGTGACTTACGTCAGGCACTTCGCTTCCAAAAAGTGCCAAAAGTATGGCCATGGGCAGAAGACATGCCGCCAGGCAGAGGCTTCATGCAGCCGTTGCACTAAGCCCAGACACTCTGCTGAGTCCTGCACAGCCACACCCCCCTGTGTGTGAATTGCCAGGGGGCACATATGGCTTCGGACAAGAAGTGCCCTCTTTGGATATCCGTGTGCAAGATTCAGCAGGTGCGTGTGGAGAAGGGGCTGTCCTTTGCAGACGCAAAAAAAAAAAAAATGGTTGACGGCCCTGGTGTAGCTGAGGCTTCCCCAAACTCTAGTAACACCTCTGTGTATACATTCAGTGCTGCAGTGGCAGGCAAGCACCCCACCAGAGATTTCTCATGTCAAACCCCAACTTCTTGGCTGGGGGCCGAGCCTCGGCTCCTCTCGCCCCTGGAGAGTAACCCTCCTCCAGTGGTGACGAGCCAGGGAACGCAGAAGGTGGACACTAACAGTCCGGTAGCACCGCCTTCTGCTGCCCCTAAGCCTCAGCCCCCACCCAAGCCTGTCAATCTTACTACAAAGGCTTCTGGCTCTGGTCAGCCTTCTAAGGCCGCTAACTCTAGCGGCAAGAACGCTGCCCAGAACCAGAAGTCTAAGAAAGCTATGGGACCGCTGTGCGCACGGGCCCAGAAGGGGGACACTGATGTCCCCCTTCAAAACAAATATGCTGCATTGGAGGAGCAGATGGAGGGGGTTGAAGTTGTCATAGCTGGTGTTGCGGCGGCTCCACTCCCTTCATCTCCGAAGAACCAGAGCAGGCCCCGGAGCCGGCCGCCCTCCGTTTCCTCAACTCCTTCCAAAACAAAGGACAATGGGGGAAGAAACTCCTCTCCCCCACATAAGACATAACCATGTACTCTCTTCTTCAGTGGAATTGTCGTGGTTTTCGCTCTAACTTTGAGGAATTACATCTTTTAGTCAAGTCCTATAACCCCTCAGTAATATCTCTTCAGGAGATTTACCTGAAGACTTCTGACCCTGTCTCTTTTAATGGTTTTAACGCTATCCATAAAGGCTCTGATTCGAAGAGGAGCTCGGGTGGGTTGGCTCTTCTCATTAGTACCCCACCCGGGTCTGCCCTGGGGGACTTTGGTGGGGTTAGGCATTTTTTAGTTCCCTGGGTCACCCTGGTCAGCCCCACAGGGTGGGTTTTCCTCTCTATTCTGGGGCATGTGTTTCTGTCTACCCTTTGTCCATTCACCTGTATTTGCCTTTTAAAAACTCTCCCTACTGTCTGCACTGCCTGTAGCTCTTGATGTTGGATGTGTGTTGCTAAATGGACTTAGCTTTATTTAGGCCCCATGTTGTAGGTTTATTTAACGTATTTGACCGGCTGGCGACATACATTCAATTTTCTGTTTAGTTTTTTTTCACAAGCAGTGCAGGCACGTCCTGAGAAAGCCTTGTTGCTGTCGGGACGTTAAGCAATGTACAATCAATCAATCAATCTTCTCATTAGTAGCCAAATTTTATGTAGCCCCATTAGCATCGACACCTGTCTTCAGGCTGTTGCAGCTCGGGTTACCTTAAGGAAGACCATAACCATATGCAGTGTTTACCTGCCACCATCCCTGCGAGTCTGTAGTAATGATATTTTTTAACTTAGTAGATCAGCTGCCCCCTCCCTTTATTCTCATTGGAGATTTTAACGGTCACGCTCACCTGTGGGGTAGTGACCACTATGATGGCAGAGGTCAGATGTTAGAAGATGTTTTTTCTCAACTTATGTGTCTTTGACGATGGTTCACCTACCTACTCAAACCCAGGTTCAGGATCTAGTTCTCTTCTAGGCCTCACTGTGTGTGATCCTTCTCTCATGCTGGACTATGATTGGAAGGTTCACGACGACCTGTGTGGTAGCCCAGTAGTCCTGTCATCAGTCAGCTGTGAGGAGGACCCACCAGTGGGGCGCTGAAATTTCAAGAAAGCTAACTGGCCTCTGTTCGCCTCCCTCTGTCGGTCTCGTATTACAGAGGGGGTGTTCATGTCAGCTGAAGAAACTGTTTCTTGTTTTACTTCTGTTTTCTTGGACGTAGCGGGCGAAACCATCCCTAAAACTTCCACATCAGTCCCTCGGAAACCGAGAATACCATGGTTCAACGAAGAGTGCCGCAAGGCTAAAAAAATGCGCAAATCTGCTCAGCGACGTGCTTTTCGTAATCCGTCGTAAGTGACTGTTTCAACCTTTAAAAGACAGAGGGCGAAGGCCCGGTACATTTTTAAACATGAACGCTGTGCTTCCTGTAGACGTTTCATGTCAACTTTAACTTCTAGGACTCTGTCCCAGAAAATCTGGAAGGCTGTTCGAAGAATTAGGGGCAGGGGTGGCATGGCTTCCATCGGCCATCTTAGAGATGGTGCCAGCTTGGTCACAGATAAAAAAGCTGTGGCCAATGTGCTTGTCTCCACCATTGTCCATAATTCTTCAACAGAGCATTATTCACCCTTCTTCCAGAGAGAGAAGGAGAAGCGAGAGTCTTCGTATTTGTGATTTCGGTTTCCGGCGCTTCCGTAGTACAACTGACCATCTAGTCCGCTTTGAATCGTTTATCTGAGATGCTTTTGTCAATAAACAGCATGTCTATGCAGTTGTCTTCGATCTTGAGAAGGCATATGACACTACCTGGAAGTATGGTATAATGTCTGACTTGTTGGACATGGGTATTTTGTCTAACAGGTCGTTCCATGTCCGTGTGGGCTTCACCCTCTCCGACTCCTTTGAACAGGAGATGGGTGTCCCGCAGGGCAGCATCCTATCTCCTGTTTTATTATTAAAATTAATAACAATGTACAGGCCGTCAAAGATGATTCTGATTGCTCTTTGCTTGTGGACGACTTTGCTTTGTGCGCACGAGGTCTAGGACTTGCGTCCCTTTAGAGGCGCTTGCAACTGTGCGTTGATCGCATCCAGGGGTGGGTGTCTCTCAGCGGATTCATGTTCTTGCCCTCCAAGACAGTCTGCGTGCATTTTACTAACCAGACGAAATTTTTTCCAGAACCTAGCCTGAGCATTGCTGGAGTGCCAATTAAGGTGACCGAGGAGGCAAAGTTTCTTGGGGTCATCTTTGACAAAAGACTGACCTTCCGCAACCATATTAATTAATTTAGAACCTCTTGCCGGAAGGCCCTCGACGTTCTTCGTGTCGTTGGTCGTACTGACTGGGGTGCAGACGGCACTGTCTTACTTTGACTGTACCGGGTCCTTGTTCGGTCCAAACTGGATTACGGCTCTGTGGTATATGGCTCGGCTTCTTAGTCTGTTTTACTGAAACTGTTTTATTGAAACTTAATAGGTAAAGAGAGTTCAAAATGAAATGGAATAACTTTAGTAATTTTTTCTAATTAATTTTGTGTATTTTTACAACTTGGGCTAGGGATACAAAATCAACCACTGTGGCACTCACAGTGATCACATCATCACCTAGTCAAGTTTACAATAATTGTGACATCCTGTTGTGATGATGTAAGCCTGACAATTGCCTGCCAGTGCTATACAAAATGTCTGAAGGCATCTGACACATTATTTTTGTCGTTTTTTTGCGATTTTGGCGGGTGGGGGGGACCCCTGGGGGATGAATATCTCTACTATTATATGGAGAAAAAAAAACCTGGCACAAAAGCGGCACATAGCCACTGACTTTGAACATGACAGTGACTCGGACTGTGAGGAAGCGACGCCTCAGGCGTCGGCCGGATGGCCTCGCTTACTCATTGTCCATAGCAAGGTGAAGGAGAAACCTGTTTCCAAGCTGCATCCTTTTCTGGTGGGGGAGACCCTCAGGAGCCGTGTTGGCAGGCCTGATGCCCAGCACCTCAGGTCTGGTGACTTGCTGGTAGAGGGGCGGTCCGTGGCGCAGTGGTTAAGGCGCCTGCCACCAATGCTAAAGGTGCAAGGTTCGATTCCCGGTTCCGGCATCGGATTTTTCTCCTCTAGTAAGTGTCACCGTTAATTCGGGCGGACCGTCGGGGGTTCTTTCTCCGGGTACTCCGGCTCTTCCTCCCCCTCCACTTTGGTATCAGTTTCAGCCAACTTAATAAAATTTCAAATACAAAACGATTTCCAAATACCGTCACTTTAGTAGCTCGCTTGAGCTTGCCCTTAGCACCACGTGAATGTCCTGTGTTTACGTACAGTGTGTGAGTGAATGCGTGTGATTCACGTGAGCGTGCTTGCTGGGTTCAGTTCGCGGCTACATTCTGCGCATTGAGTTATATTATAAATATGAGAAATGCGCCATATAAATGCTATGTATTATTATTATTATTGTACCCGGGCACACTCCAGCGGGCTACTGAGGCTCTCTTCCATCGGAGACGCTCCAGTGGAAGTCACACCCCACAAAACTATGAATTCGTCAAGAGGCATAATCAAAGATCAAGCTTTGGCAGAACTGTCAGAAGATGAACTTGTACGGAACCTTAAGTCGCAGGGGGTGACTTACGTCAGGCGCTTCGCTTCCAAGCAAGGTGGTGGGGAGATCCGTCTCCCTGCCATCATCCTGACGTTTTGCACCCCCACCCCTCCTACCACCTCCACCCCTCCTACTACCTCCTACTACCATCTGGGGAGGTTACTATGCCTTGAAAGTGAAAGAAGTACGTTCCTCTCCCCCTCCGGTGCTTTAAGTGCCAAAAGTATGGCCATAGGCAGAAGACATGCCACCAGGCAGAGGCTTCATGCACCCGTTGCACTAAGCCCGGACACTCTGCTGAGTCCTGAACAGCCACCCCCCTGTGTGTGAATTGCCAGGGGGCGCATATGGCTTCAGACAAGAAGTGCCCTCATTGGATATCCGAGTGCAAGATGCAGCAGGTGCGCGTGGAGAAGGGGCTATCTTTTGCAGATGCAAAAAAGCTGGTTGACGGCCCTAGTGCAGCTGCGGCTACCTCTGTGTATACTTTCAGTGCTGCAGTGGCAGGCAAGCGCCCCACCAAAGATTTCTCATGTCAAACCCCAACATCTTGGTTGGGGGCGGAGCCTCGGCTCCTCACGCCCCTGGAGAGTAACCCTCCTCCGGTGGTGATGAGGAGCCAGGGAATGCAGAAGGCGGACGCTGCCGGTCTGGTAATACTGCCTCCTGTTGCCCCCAAGCCTCAGCCCCCACCCAAGCCTGTGAGTTTGTCTGCTCCAAAGGCTTCTGGCTCTGGTCAGCCTTCTAAGGCCGCTAACTCTAGCGGCAGGAACGCTGCCCAGGACCAGAAGTCTAAAAAAGCTATGGGACTGCTGTGCGCACGGGCCCAGAAGGGGAACACTGATGTCCCCCTTCAAAACAAGTATGCTGCATTGGAGGAGCGGATGGAGGGAGTGGAAGTTGTTGTTGCTGGTGCTGCGGCAGCTCCACTCCCTTCATTTCCGAAAAACCAGAGGAGGCTCGGGAGCCAGCCCCCCTCTGTTTCTGCAACTCCTTCCAAGGAAAAGGGGGGGGGGGGGGGGGGGGAAACTCTTCACCCCCATATAAGACATAATCATGTACTCTCTGCTTCAGTGGAACTGTCGTGGTTTTCAAGCTAACTTTGAGGAATTACACCTTTTAGTCAAGTTCTATAATAACCCCTCAGTAATATCTCTTCAGGAGACTTACCTGAAGACTTCTAACCCTGTGTCCTTTAATGGTTTTAATGCTATACATAGAGGCTCTGATTCGGAGAGGCGCTCGGGTGGATTGGCTCTTCTCATTAGTAGCCAAATTTTATATAGCCCCGTTAGCATCGACACCTGTCTTCAGGCTGTCGCAGCTCGGGTTTTCTTGAAGAAGACCATAACCAATGCAGTGTTTACCTGCCACCATCCTTGTGGGTCTGTAGTAATGATATTTTTAACTTGGTAGATCAGCTGCCCCCTCCCTTTATTCTCATGGGGGATTTTAACGGCCACGCTCACCTTTGGGGTAGTGACTACTATGATGGCAGAGGTCAGATGTTATAAGATGTTTTTTTCTCACCTTAACCTATTTGTCTTTAGCGATGGCTCACTTATGTACTCTAACCCAGGTTCAGGATCTAGTTCTGTTCTAGACCTCACTGTGTGTGATCCTTCTCTCATGCTGGACTTTGACTGGAAGGTTCACGACGACCTGTGTGGTAGTGACCACTTCCCAGTAGTCCTGTCATTGGTCAGCTGTGAGGAGGATTCACCGGTGGGGCGCTGGAATCTCAAGAAAGCTAACTGGCCTCTGTTCGCCTCCCTCTGTCAGTCTCGTATTACAGAGGAGGTGGTCATGTCAGCTGAAAAACCCGTTTCTTGTTTTACTTCTATTTTGTTGGATGTAGCGGGTGAAACCATCCCTAGAACTTCCCCCACCCGGGTCTGCCCTGGGGGACTTGGGTGGGGTTAACTACTTTTTAGTTCCTAGGGTCACCCTGGTCAGTCCCACAGGGTGGGTTTTCCCCTCTATTCAGGGGCATGTGTTTCTGTCTACCCTTGGTCCATTCAACTGTATTTGCCTTTTTTAAACTCTCCCTACTCTCTGCGCTGTCTGTAGCTCTTGATATTGGATGTGTGTTGCTAAATGATCTTGGCTTTATTTAGGCCGCTTGTAGGTTTATTTAACGTATTTGACCGGCTGGCGACATAATTCAATTATTCTTTTTTTTTTTTTTTTTTCACAAGCAGTGCAGGCACGTCCTGAGAGAGTCTTGTTGCTGTCGGGACGTTAAGCAATGTACAATCAATCAATCATCCCTAGAACTTACACACCAGTCCTTCGGAAGCTGAGAGTACCATGGTTCAATGAAGAGTGCTGCAAGGCCCAAAAAACGTGCAAATCTGCTCAGCGACGTGCTTTTCGTAATCTGTACAAGCGAATATTTTAACCTTTAAAAGACAGAGGGCGAAAGCCCATTACATTTTTAAACGTGAACGCTGTGCTTCCTGCTTCTCATTTTTTTCTTCTAGGACTCCATCCCAAAAAGTCTGGAAGGCTGTTCGAAGAATTAGGGGCAGGGGTGGCTCGGCTTCTGTCGGCCATCTTAGAGATGGTGCCAGTTTGGTCATGGAAAAAAAAAAGGCTGTGGCCAATTTGCTTGCCTCCAACATTGCCCATAATTCTTCAACAGAGCATTATTCACCTTTCTTCCAGAGAGAGAAGGAGAAGCGAGAGTCTTGTACTTGTGATTTTATATCGGATAACTCGGAAGACTATAATGCCCCTTTTACATTTTCAGAATTGCAGCAAGCCATGCAGAAATGTAATGACTCTGCTGCTGGATTAGATACCATCTACTATCAGCTCCTAACACATAATAATAATAATAATAATGAGTATTTATATAGCGCTTAATCTTACTCAAAAGCTCTAAGCGCTTTACAATCTGTACACAAAAATAAAAATACAATGACATATGCACATAACAAACAAAGCACAATGCCCGAACACACCACTTTTACAATAAACTAAACAACAATACATACATAATAATTTATATTCTAATTAACATTCAGTCTAAACAAGGAGGATTGCAGAACTACAACTAAGGCATCAAACACTGGCAGTTATTCAAAGTAAAGCTTGAAGAGGTGAGTTTTCAACGACCTCTTGAAGTCAGAGACAGACTCACTGTTTCTGACCTCAAGAGGAAGTGTATTCCATAACACTGGGGCTTGATAAACAAAAGTGCGCTGACCAAATGTTTTAGTTTGGACAGAAGGTACACACAACTTCCGTTTATCAGAAGAGGAGCGGAGCTCACGAGAGGGTGTATACACATGCAGCAAAGAGGACAAGTATTCTGGGCTGGTGCCTGAGGATTCACTCCTTGTACTTCTCAAGGCCTTTAACCATATCTGGATAACCGGTCATTTTCCGCCATGTTGGCAACAGGCTGTGGTTGTGCCAATCCCCAAGCCGGGTAAGGATCCTTCCGACCCAGGCAACTACCAGCTAATAGCTTTGACATCGTGTTTATGTAAAACTATTGAACGCATGGTCAACGCCCGCCTGATGTGTCTTCTTGAGTCACAGGGTCTCATCACAGACCTCCAATGCAGTTTCCGGCGCTTCCATAGTACAACTGCCCATCTAGTCCGCTTTGAGTCGTTTATCCGAGATGTTTTTGTCAACAAGCAGCATGTCTATGCAATTTTCTTCGATCTTGAGAAGGCATATGACATGACCTGGAAGTATGGTATAATGTCTGATTTGTCGGACATGGGTTTTAAAGGGCACCTGCCCGTTTTTATTCACAATTTTTTGTCTAACCGATCGTTCCATGTCTGTATGGGCTCCACCCTCTCCGACTCCTTTGCACAGGAGATGGGTGTCCCGCAGGGCAGCATTCTATCCCCTGTTTTATTTAGCATTAAAATTAATAACATTGTAAAGGCCGTCAAGGATGATTCTGAATGCTCTTTGTTTGTGGACGACTTTGCTTTGTGTGCACGAGGTCGAGGACTTGTGTCCCTTGAGAGGCGCTTGCAGCTGTGCGTTGATTCCATCCAGGGGTGGGTGTCTCTCAACGGATTCAAGTTCTCGCCCTCCAAGACAATCTGTGTGCATTTTACTAACCAGACGAAATTTTTTCCACAACCTAACCTGAGCATTGCTGGAGTGCCAATTAAGGTGGCCGAGGAGGCAAAGTTAGGTCATCTTTGACAAAAGACTGACCATCTGCAACCATATTAATTACCTTAGAACCTCTTGTCAGAAGGCCCTCGACATTCTTCGTGTCATTGGTCGTACTGACTGGGGTGCAGAACCGCATTGTCTTACTTCGACTGTACCGGGCCCTTGTTCAGTCCAAACTGGATTACAGCTCTGTGGCATATGGCTCGGCTTCCAAGTCTGTTCTACAGCGTCTGAACAAAATTCACCATCAAGGTCTGCGAATATGTCTGGGGGCCTTCAGGACATCTCCAGTACCTAGTCTGTATGCCGAGGCAGGGGATCCTTCTCTCAAGCTCCGCCGCATCCGCCTCATTCTCAGCTACGTTCTGAAGCTGACAATCCTGCCTATGATTGTGTTTTTAACCCGTCGTTTGCAGAGATTTACGATGCCCATCCGGGAGCTGCCCATCCACTTTCCTTTCGTGTCCGACCTCATCTACAGGTGGCCGGAGTGGACCTGGACAAAGTTTCGGAATCTCTGCAACACATCACTCCACCCTGGCTATTACCAGTTCCTGACATCTTGCTGGACTTGACCGTCCACAAAGAAGGACTGTACTCCACCAGCCATATACCAACAGAGCCTCAATGAACTCCTTTCAAGTTTTCCTGGCTATTGTCGTATTTATACGGATGGATCAAAGTCTGAGGATGGGAGAGTGGCTGCAGCTGCAGTGTCTTCTCGCCATCCTAGACGCCCATTTAAGCTCCGCCTCCCTGACCATTCCTCTGTATTTAGTGCAGAACTGCAGGCAATTCTGCTGGCACTCAAGCATGCCTATCAGTCTCGGGAAAGGAACTTCCTGATTTTGTCTGACTCTCTTTCTGCCCTGCAGGCCCTTCAGGGCGCAGGAACAGACCACCCCCACCAGTGCAGATTTGAGAGCTTTACGCGGAGTTGATGAAGGAATATTATGCCATCATTTTTATTTGGGTCCCAGGGCATGTGGTCATCGAAGGCAACAGGATCGCAGATTCTGCTGCCAACGATGCCCACAATGACCCTGTCCCTGACACACAGACTGTTCATAGTGATTTTAAACCTGTGATTAGTGCGTACATAGCCCGCGAGTGTCAGTGCGAGTGGCACAAAGAGGAAGCGAACAAGCTGCATGAAGCTCTTCCTATGGTGTCCGACAGTCTACCTTACCGCTGCGGCAGCAGCCGTGAGGAGACAGTTCTTACTTGGCTCCACATCGGGCACACGTATGTTACGCACTCTTACTTACTAAAACAGGATGAGCGTCCATGGTGTTTTTCCTGTGACAAGCAGTTTTCTGTTCGAAACTTTTTGCTGTCTTGTGCCGATCTAACTGACACAAGATATAAACACTTTACAGCAGACTCCTTGAAGGTTTTGTTCCTGGATGTTCCCCCAGATAAAATCTTCAATTTCTTGAGAGAATGCAATATTTTTAACAAGATCTGAACATTCATAGACTATGTGACTTTCCTTATTTTGCCAATTTTGAGAGTCTGTAGACATTTCTTTTAAAGATTCATGTGACATTTTAGCCTGACATATTTTAAAGATATATTTAAATTATGTCTTAAGACCTTTCTTTTAGTCTGGCTGACCAGATTTTTACCCATCCTGCCGTGAGATGGCCTTAGTCGTCTGCTCGGTGTTAAACCCAAATAACTAACTAAATGAATTCTGATGTTTTTAGGGAAAAAATTTTCTCAACCTCATTTTAGCATCCGCGAAGAGCGTGAATGGGGGTACCCTTGCGCCATCGGCTATATCTCTGGTGTGTTCCTAAGGATTTTCGGGGGAACATGGCTTCAACATCTCAGGACATACTAAGGTACACTTTGAAACCCATCTTATTGAGTACTGGGGTGGTGGTGCACGGTAGCCAGGACTGGCTTATGGACTATGAGGACCTACACCAAGTATGGCGAATTCCAGTGGCTAGCGATGCGCACGATGTCTGCCTACCCTGCTCAGGCTGCTCCTCCAGTCGACCTTGCATCCAATGCGCGACATGGAAGGAAGAACGATGGTCGCAGCTGTCGACATTCTACTGGAGAGAGGGACCGGCACGTAAGCTTGTAGCGACTGCAGCCTTGGAAGTAATGCAGAGGAAAGCCAATTCAGACATCGTGTGCTTGTCGGCCAGCGCAAAGAAGGGTCCTGCTGCCCCCACCGGTGCCACGAACTGAGCTGCTACGTCCTAAACAGACGATTGAGCCTAAAAGCAGCCGATGAGACTTGCCATCTGTCTTGTACCGAGAGCACCAACCCGCCCTTCCCAGGCCAGGGAAATGCCTTTATGTGATTCGCCTCCCAACGATAAACAGGCAATGAGAGCTCGGCCCCCCCGCAGGGAAATTGTTGAGTCTTATGCATGCCACCAGGAATCAGAAAACCCAGGCAGCAGACGCGGGGGACCACCCCTCTGAGACGACAGTATCCTTTTGCCATAGGCCGGACCAGCGCCTGGACAGGGCCGCACCATCGGTGCACCTCTCAGAGCGGGACCGGAAATTAAGCTGCCGACGCGATAAGCCACGGAATCAGACTTCGGGGTCCCAGACAGAGAGTGGAGCCTCTGGCGATCCACTGAGACTGACAGCCTCTACGGAGATGATACAAGTTCAGTCAGTACTATTAGCCGACAAGATGTGTTGCTCGTTGAGGGCGGACCCCTGAAGCTTTACCCTTCCGCCTTACAAGCGCAGTGAGGGATACCCAGCGTCCTCGGTACCTGGGATCGGATGAGCGATTACAGTGCATGGGGATAGGGCGCTACAGATACCACACACAAGGGGACATCTCCACTTCCCACTCCTCCAAGCTGGCGAACAATTTCAGGCGTATTGCGGCGACGGACCTCGTCTCGACACCAGACCTCCGACGCAGCAGGCATTAGCAGTCGATCTTCTGGCGAGACCATCAGAGACCACTCTACCCTGGAGACGCAGACTCGACGTCAGTGCCGGGACCACGCGGATGACAGCCGATGGCTGCAGCATCCCTGCGACACCGACGCAGCCCGCGCCTTCGGCCCTTGACGGACCAAGGGTATAGACACTCCCCAGGGACGCCTCTTCACTCGGCACACAGACCGACAGTGTCAGCCACAACACAGCACGTGGCGGTCGACGTGGAGGCGTTTGGTCTACACCCAGAGGACTCGGTGTCAGCGGTGGGCATGGGCGTCGAGCGACCGACAGCACCTGGCCTACGTTCTTCACTCTCCACCACCTCGGTAGACGCAGCTCCGGCATCGCATGCTCGCCGCTCCTTGGACGAAGTGAAGAGGGAGACCACGATGATGGGCGACACACCGCGGCAGCTCTTACACGTCAAGCCACTCCCTCAACAGGCAGACTTCCGGGACTTAACAGAGGACTTTCAGCGCGCCTGCGACATGACGGCTATGGGCACCCAATGACCAGAGGAGATGGAGGTTACTTCCGACAGCATTGGTATGCAGGTCGCTCCCAGGCGTTTTCCTGTGTCCTCTCGGCGTACACTGTCACAAGGCCTGGACAAGACGACGTCCTTGGTTCGCAGCTCCATGGCGTGTGCGGGATTCTGGGAGATGGCGGCGCAGTCTGTAGTCAGCGTCTGGAGAACACCTGGGACCTTTAGCTTCGGCTCTTCTGCGAGAGATCCACGTGGTGTTGGTAGTGGCGAACAGAGTGGCGTTCCTTCTTCGGCCAACCCCATGGCGGCAGCCACCTACAACAACCAGACGTGACGGGACAAGTTCGTGGGACGCTGGCCTTCTCTCCCAGGTACGGTGAAGTCACAGCTGCGTCAGACGCCCTTAAGGGGAACTCTACTGTTCGGACCGATTTGGCAGACGGTAAGGAGACTTCCAAGGACCTTTGGCCGGCACCAGCAGGAACTGTCTCCACCCGCTTTCAGTTAGCCTGCAGAGCTGTGGGTCTTGCCCTGCAGTTTGTCAGACCCCCTCTCCCCCCGTCCTGCACGAGGCCGCAGCAGATCCTTCCCCCTACCCGCGTGCTGTCGCGCTTTCCCCGCACCCTCCTCTGCCTGGTCCAGAGGCGCCCAGAAGCGAGGGCGTGGCCGGGCGCTCTGACTTGACACCTTTCCTTCTGCCAATGCCTATAGGGTCTCCGGTCAGCGGGAGGCTAGCCCTCCTCAGCAGCGAGTGGCGGCAGCTTTTGCGGATGGTCCAGGGATTCCTTCGACGGTCACGGAAGGCCTGCGGATCTCCTGCCAGTCGCCCCTCCTTTGAGACACTCACCCCTGTAGGCGTGAGTACCAGGAGATCAGGACTAGGCAGCAGCACGGCACGGGAAGTGGGGGCCTTGCTTCACAAGGAGGCCACGGAGGTGGTCAAGCGTCCCAGCCTTCTACAGTCGACTCTTCCTTGTCCGAAGCCCGGAGACATAGGGCAGCCAGTAATAGACCTTTGGCCCTAAACAGGTTCTCTTGGCCCCGCGCTTCAGGCCCCCACCCGGGTCTGCCCTGGGGGACTTGGGTGGGGTTAACTACTTTTTAGTTCCCAGGGTCACCACAGGGTGGGTTTTCTCCTATATTCTGGGGCATGTGTTTCTGTATACCCTTGGTCCATTCACCTGTATTTTCCTTTTTTAAACTCTCCCTACTGTCTGCGCTGCCTGTAGCTCTTGATGTTGGATGTATGTTGCTAAATGGTCTTAGGTTTATTTAGCATATTAGATCGGCTGGTGACATAAATTCAATATTCTGGGTTTGGTTTTTTTCACAAGCAGTGCGGGCACGTCCTGAGAAAGTCTTGTTGTCGGGACGTTAAGCAATGTACAACCAACCAACCGCGCTTCAGGATGGAAACTGCCAGAGCAGTGAGGGCAGTGGTGCGGCACCTGGATTGCCATGAGACTCGACCTAGCGGATGCAGATCTTCACGTGCCCTTCCTCCGGCGTCGCGGCATTAACTGCGCTTCTCCTTCCGCAGGGTAGTTACCAGTTCTGGCCCTGCCTTGGACTAACCTCAGCCCATGGGTCTTCATCAGGTTTATAGACGGACGGGTCACAAGGTTCTGACAAGTCCGAAGTCCAACTACCTGGACGACCTGCTCTTATGGAACCAGATGGCGAAGGTGTTGCAGGATGACAGAGATGCCTGGCTGACTGGCTTCCCCGCCGCGGATTCCTGGTCAACGGAGACAAGTCCGACCTGGTACTGTCTCGCCGGTTTGTCCGCATAGGCATGGAGTTCCTGACCTACAACAAACCGGGTATAACTCCCAGTAGAGCGGATACAGAAGGTAGTGGAGGCAGCCTCGGGCAGCTGGACGAGAGAGCACACATGCAGACATATCATCTGGAGAGATGAAGGCAGGTGGCCTGACTCTCATCGTTTGGAGGAACGACTCGCGGAAAGAGATGGACTGGTGCCTTCCGACAACTCTGCGGTCGTGGCCTATTTTCAGAACCAGGTAGGAACATGCGCACCCTCCCTCTGCATTCTCGTGTACCAGGTCCTCCTTTGGTGCAGAGATTGGGGCATCAGCCTGCGGGCGTGACACATCCCATGCCATCTCAATTTACTCACGGACTGTCCCTAGCGATGGGTCCAGTTGCTGCACACAGAGTGGGCGCTCCGCCCAGATATCTTCCGGTTACTCTGTGCACATTGGGAGACACCGATGATCGACCTCTTTGCCACGAGGTGGAACAAGCTGCTACCTTTCATCTCCCCCGTTCTGGATCCACAAACCTGGGCCGTAGACGCGCTCTTCGTTCCATGGGATGGACTCGTGGCATACGCATTTCTCCCGCAGGGTTCTTCAGAAACGCAGGGGCAGCAATACGATCCTGATCCTAGTGGCACCATTCAGCGGGATCAAGAGCTGGACCACAGATCTCTTGGGCCTAGCGACGGACCCTCCGCTGGCGCTCCCCACGCTGAGTTGTTGCTCAAGCAGCCCAGGCAACAGCTGTTCTATCCCTGCCCAGAGTGACTACTGTTTCACGCTTGGGGATTGTCAGGCAGGCCCTCGCAGCTAGAGGCTTCTCGTGGGAAGTGGTGGAAGCGATTTTGTTGGCCCGGAGGCTCTCCACCCATGACGTCCACAAGGATAGTGGCAAGTACTCCAGTCGGGGTGCGCTGCGGAGCAACTTATCTCCACGGACCTGAATAACCCAGTTGGCCGAGTTCTTCCTGTGGTTTCTTCAGGCAGTACCTAGTCCCCTTCACCATCCGAGGTTTCTTGGCGAGGGTGGCAGACACCTACCGACACCTGGGACGGCTGGATCCGGGAGCGTGCAAACCTGGCAGATCTGATCATGCTCGTTGATTACTTGCTGGGACCTGTCCTGGGTGCTCACCAGGCTCAACTCAGAGAGATTCGAGCCCTTACCTCTAGCGCACCGGGGAGACCTTCCAGGAAGACCTGCTTCCTGCTGGCATGTGCCACAGCCTCTCGCTTTAGCGAGATACACGCCTTTCGGTGTGACCTTTCTGTCTCCTACTCAGGGCCGATGGTTCGGGCAGCTGCTCACGGACCCTACGTTACTGGCCAAGAACCACCTCCTGGCGTCGGTGCCTCAAGTCTTGACCGTCCTTCCTCTCGGGGCAACAGACCAGCCACGGGAGTCCTGCCTACAGGACCCCTTCAGGGCGTTTAAGTTACCTGCGCAGAACTAAGCCACTAAGACAAGGGCAATCACGCCTTCCTGCCCTTGGCTCCGGGCAGACGAGACTTATCGGCACAAACGATCTTTTCCTGGCCCCCCGTTGCCACGAACAGAGCTGCTCCATCCTGGCGGATGACAAAGCCTATAAGCAGCTGACGAGAATTGCCATCCCGTCTAGCACTGTGAGCGCCGACCCGCCTTTACCGGCCAGCGATTTGCAGATACGTGAGTCGTCACTAAGACAAGCGCATACAAGCCTTTTCGGTGCAAACGATCTCCTCCTGGCCCCCACCGGTGCCACGAACAGAGCTGCTCTGTCCTGGCGGACGACAGAGTCTATTAGCAGCCAACGAGACTTGCCATCCCGTCTAGCACCGAGAGCTCCGAACCGCCTTACCAGCCAGGGGATATGCCAATACGTGAGTCGTCAGACGAGGGCGATCACGCCTTTGCTGCCCTTGGCTCCGGGCAGACGAGACTTATCGGCGCAAACGATCTCCTCCTGGCTACGCTGGGTCTTCTGGTCGGCATACAGAGCTCTCTTCAGAGCAGGCCAGGATGATGCTCATCCGGGTTCACGAAGCCCGAGCTGTGGCGGCGAGCATCACCTTGATCGAAACTGTGCTATGAGGGTCATTGGGGCAGCTGTGGGTTGGCGGGCTGTCTACCTCCGCCCGCTTCTACCTGTGAGACCTGTCCGGCCAGCGCACCAACCGGACCCGGGGGAGGGGGGGGAGGGGGGGGGGGATATCTCGGCGGCGCAGCACTCCCTTCCGGCGCCTCAGGCACCACGGGTATTGCCTAGCTAAAATTGTTGGGAGTGGGCGCGTAGGGAGGGGCCTTGATCTTGTGCGGATGCACTCGGGCACAGGGAAGGTGGGCCAAGCTCCTCCTATTCGCCATTCTTCCTATTAGTAATGTCATCGGCAATGATTTTGAAAAAAAAAATGAATTTTTCTCTAAAATGTATTTTTTCGAAAAATACTTACCGATGACATTACTCAGAGAGGTCCCTCCCTCCTACCCCGCTTTCCGCAGTAGAGCCAAGGCTCGGAGACTGGCGGGAAAGGGTGAGTGCACCACCGGATAGAGAGGCATGGGAGGCTACTCGGGGTATCCTGGTAATGATACCCCTAGGTTGCCTCCCCTGTTGTGAGGTACACGAGTTTTTTGGGCTAAATTGATAAGCTAAGCGAAGCATTCCTATTAGTAATCTCATCGGTAAGTAATTTTCCTTAAAATACATTTTAGAGAAAAATTCATTTTTTCTCCTGAGCCGCTTGTCCTTAAGGCTAGCTCTGCGCGAGTCCTCAAAGGAGATGGCTGTCTTGTAAATGGTGGAGCGCCAGGTGTCGCGGTCCACAGCAAGCGAAGACCACTGGCGGTGGTCGATTTGGCAGGCACTAAGTGACCTCTTGAGACAGTCTGTATCTCTTCTTTGGTGCCCCTCTGTCTCGGTGTCCTGTGGCGAGTTCGCCGAACAGGGTGATCTTGGGTAGGCGATTATCCTCCATCCTGGAGACGTGCCCTGCGCAGCGGAGCTGTGTCTGCAGAAATAAAGCCTCGATGCTCACAGTTTCTGCCTGTTCAAGGACCTCGACGTTGGTGACATAGTCACTCCAGTGAATGCCGAGGATGGTACGCAGGCAGCGCTGGTGGAAGCGTTCGAGGAGTCGTAGTTGGCTGCGGTAGAGGGCCCAGTACTCGGAACCATACAGCAGGGTGGTGAGGACGACAGCTCTGTACACGCTGATCTTGATGCCTGTTTTCAGTTGTTGATTGTACCACACCCGCTTGAATAGTCGCCCGAACGCGCTGTTCGCTTTTGCGAGCCTGCTGTCTAGCTCCTTGTCCAGCTTGGCATCTGACGTGATGATGCAGCCAAGGTAGGTAAACTGGTGCACTGACTTCAGTTCAGACTCGTCGATGGTGATGTGGCGAGGGCGATGCTCTTCCTTGGGTGCCGGCTGATGGAGGACCTCTGTCTTTTTCAGACTGACCTCGAGTCCAAAGAGCTGGGCAGCGTCTGCGAAGCAGGATGTGATGCGCTGCAGGGCTCTCTCTGTGTGTGCAATGAGGGCAGTGTCATCAGCAAAGAGCAGCTCACGAATCAGTTGGTCTAGGGTTTTGGTGTGGGCCTGCAGTCGTCTGAGGTTGAACAGGCTGCCATCGATACGATACCTGATGTACACTGCGCCGTCATCGTCGAGGTCCACTGTGGCCTGCTTCAACATCATGCTAAAAAAGATGGTGAAGAGGGTCAGTGCCAGCACGCAGCCCTGCTTCACACCGTTGAGAATGGGGAATGGTTCTGAGAGGTCACTGTTGAGTCTGACATGGCCTTGCTGGTCCTCGTGTAGCTGGATGATCATGCTGAGGAACTTTGGGGGACAGCCAAGTCGCTCCCGGATCTGCCACATGCCTTGCCTGCTCACAGTGTCGAATGCTTTTGTTAGGTCGACAAACGTTACGTACAGCCCTTTGTTCTGCTTGCGGCACTTCTCCTGAAGCTGTCATCATCACAAAAACCATGTCGGTGGTGCTCCTGTTGGCTCTGAAGCCACACTGGCCCTCTGGGAGGTGGTCTTCAGCGATGGCAGGTACCAGCCGATTCAGGAGCAGCCTTGCGAGAATTTTCCCGGCAATGGACAGCAGGGTAATTCCACGATAGTTGGAGCATTCAGATGCGACGTTCAGGGCGTCCGCTGTCTGCTGTGTCGAGCATGTTTCGGATGTTCCAGCATGCTACATTGAGTACGGTCGTGGTCATCATGAGAGTGGACCTGTTGTTCTTTTTTTGTTTTCTGACCGCAGGAGAAGATGCCCGTTGACCGCGGCTAGCCAACTGGGGTTGCAAGGGGACGAGCTTTGGTTACGCCACCTTTTCTAGGCCCCTCTCCGTGTAGAGGAAGCAGTGCTGTCCCTAGAGAAGGCTGCTTGGTCGTTTAGGGCATGCCGAGTGACGTTGTCATCCCCAGGTCAACATCAGATGACCAATATCCTGAACCGCCTGCATGCAGGTTTGAGACTGCGGCTGCCAGTGACATCTTTCACTTGCAGTTTCGCCCCTCGCCCGTCGCTACAGGACTTGGAATGGTCCGTTTCATGGCCTGTGGACGTTTCCTAAAGCCTGCGCGGTGGAGCTTTTGGGTGGAGTGCAGGGTGCGCAGTACTGGCCCCACCCTTTAAACCCTTGGTTCGTCTGCCATGGCCTAGCAAGCTGGGACGATGGCATTGAGGTCCTCGGGTCATAGGTTTTATATCAGAATGTCCTTGTCCTAGTCTCTGGCTCAAAAACCTTCCCCGGAGACACGGGGGCTTTGATGTCAGGGTTTTACTCCCTTAGCCTTTCCGCAGCCAAGCGGCCAGGCCTGCAAGGCAGAAGGACAATAATTAATTTTCGAGGTTCTCTCCTCTAGATCCGCCGTGTTTAGCCTGGGGACTCGTGCTGCCCAGTTTTTGGGGTCACCTCGGAGAGGATGTGGCCAGGGACCACGCACGGGCGGTCTTGGGATAGAGGGATGCTATGCTAGTCCCGAGGGATTACACACGAGGGTGCCTCACGAAGGCCAAGAGGCCCTAGACTAGGGTGATCCCGGGGGAGGCGCTGTAAGAGTTCGCCACTACCCGCACCACCAACGCAACTCGTCCCCTGGGGCCCCCGCCCTTGAGTCAGGCAGACTGCGATGAGCAGTATTCTGTTAAACACATTTTGCTGTCTTGTGCCGATTTAATTGACACAAGATATAAACACTTCACAGCAGACTCCTTGAAGTTTTTGTTCCAAGATGTACCCCCAGACAAGATCTTCAGTTTTCTTAGAGAGTGCAATATTTTTAATAAGATTTGAGCATTTATGGACTATGACAATTCTATTATTTTGACCTCTGTAGACGTTTCATTTAAAGACCTGTGCGACATTTTAGAGCATGAAATATTTTTAAGATATATTTACATCTTGTCCTAAGACCTTTCTTTTAGTCTGGCTGGCCAGATTTTTTTCCCATCCCGCCATGAGATGGCCTTCGTTGCCTGCTCAGCGTTAAACCCAAATAACTAACTAACATAAAATGGAAATTTGCCTTTGGCCAACACCACATATATATTAACAGCTAAAACAAATACTATGATAACATGTAATTACACATTACACACTGTACAGAACATCAGCAAAGCTCCATTCTTTCGCTTCCTCCACCCCAACACCTAACGCAGACCCACACGCAGGCACACAAGCAGCTGTACTCCTTTTAAAGTCACACTGTATGAATTACACACTTGCACAAGAAACACATCAGACATCCATGTACAGTAAAACCTCCAATGAACGGTCATCCCTGTTGCCAAGAAAATGTGGCCGTAAACGTCAGGTGACCGTTCACAGGATGTTTGTTGAAAACAGACCTAGGCGTTCTTGTGACACTCGGATAGGAGCTTATAGATGTGCCACCACCAAAACGGGACCACTGTCAGCCTCTAGTGACGCCTATGTTTCCTTATCTTCCGTTTTGAAAGAAAATAATATAATTGTGCTTGTGTATACTAGTACCGGAAGGAGAAAGAGCAATGCATATCAATGTTTGTCGCTGCCATGATCGTGTCTTTAGAGATAGGATAGGAGGGGGCACCCTATTATCCCAATAATTACAGAGTGGAGGCAAAATGCATTGCACTTTTTCCGGCTTATGTGTAACCATTTTCTTTTTCTCTCCATTTTTTTCCTTGGCTAAGCACCCTCGTGTGTAGCATGGGATCGTTAGAACTGACTGACAACAGTTTGTGGCCGACGTATAGAAACCAAAAAGTCAGTACTAACTAGCAGCCACTGATTAGTTTTGACTAGCCATGGAATTCATAGACCTCCTGAATAACAGAAGAAGCGAATGTTCTGGATACGCATCAGTCTCGGAAAATTACAAACACAAAGATGCGTGTTGGTGCAAGTACGCACTAGATTTTCATGTGCCCCTGCAGTTCGCTACAGGGGCACACGAGTCGTAATGTCAGTCCACACAGTCTTAGGCCCATCGCCATCAGAGTCCCTGAAATTTCAGGGAAATCCCTTGAACTCAGGCTGAGGTCAGAAAACTCATGTAGCTGGTGCCAAGCTGCCTAATGTTTATCTTGTGCAGCTGACCATTACCGACGCAACACTTCCCCTTCCTTTTTTGTCCCCTCTTTATTTTGGCTGGAAACAGCGTCTTAGACCAGTACAACTGCAGTTGACATAGATCACTATGAACCCCCGATATTGAATTGGCTGATGAGAATCTGTGTATTTTGCAGGCTCACTTTACATCCTTGTATGATCTCCCAAATGAGTAAGCCACTGCAGACTTATTTGCTTATCCAGGACCTTCCATCCACAAGAAGCATAGATTTTCATGAGCCCATACATGTTGTAAAAGCTGCTGAGAATCAAAGGACTCTTTTTGTTATTCTTTTACATAGATCAGCCTCGTTTGCATCCTAAAGTTGAGGGTGTTACTACTGGTTAAAGTGTAAAGAGTGGACCTGAAGAAGTGGAGTTGCACATACGATATGAAACTGTGTGGACATATAATTGTGTACTCCTGATATGCATGTAGTGTACATATTAAATCCATGATCTCTGAAATTGTTTCGAAATAATGTTTTGAAATTCAGTTTCAAAATTTGGTGTGACATTGTGTTCTGTCATCGAATCTATCTGTTCAATTATCCTGAATTTTTAAATATATTAGTTCAGATATCTCAGCGGTTGTGCTATCTGCGTTTCATCATCTCAGTAATAATGAAAGAGAGAGACAGAGCTGGCTTTGAGGTGCGGACAGTACCGGCGATGGAAAGCCCTCAGACTGCTGGCTGGTGCTAAAGAGGGAAAGAGAAGGGTCCTGAAATATAATGGCATCATCAGGTGCTGGGCCAGAAATTAGTTTAGACAGCTTGACCCTTACCCACCCAGCACTTTACCACAGCCCTCTCCCTCCTCTTTGCATTGGACCAAAGACTGCATAGGTCTACAAGTCGATCTCAGCACTGTTACACAACACACCACATAGTGTACAAGTGCTGAGATGGATATGGAGGCCTGTGGTAGAGATGCGCGTTTGCTCAAGTACGCACTCAGTTCTCATGAGCCCCTTCCATTTGCAGGGGCACGTGAGTATTTCTGCCAGGCTGGTACCCGGGTCGAAAGAGCAGTCAAATTTTGGTCATATGGGAAGATTATGTGACCGCAGAGTAAACCGACTTGAAGAGATGTGTGGGCACGGTCGGGTAGATAGTGTGACCTTTGCGGACTGCATACACAGTTGGCGAGCCAATGGCATGTCTGTTATTGCGTGACATGATGTCGGGGTTTTGTCTGAGTGTGTAGCTGTTGGCTAGGTGTCAAGCGAGCTGTCACTGACCCGTCGTGCGTGACGGCAATACTGCGCCAGTATGGCCGTGGCCGTAAATTTTAGGTATTTTTGACTTTTTTGGCTTTGATACCCTGACCATTGGCCGCGTTCAGCAGATGACTGTACAATCAAAGTACTTTATATAGTAAACATAATGCGTACATTGCGAAAGTGACTGTAAACGGCAGGTGACCGTAAAATCCGGTGACCGTTCAAAAGAGGTTCTACTGTATGTGCAAGCACATGCATGCACACATGCACATGCACACGCACACGCACATGCATGCATATAATCTGCAACAGCAGTTTACAGATCTTGTTCTGTTAAAAACTCTGAAATAAACCTGATAACAGCTAAGAGTTTGTGTAAAATTAAACGTTATAAGTAAGATTACATCATAAATCACAGTGTTTATGGCAGAGATCACAGGGTGGACTGATCACATTGACCACAGTATAGTTGTGTGTCCATTGCATCTATTTCCATATAACCATAGCCTGTTTCTTCCTTGGTTATTTCCTTACCTTTTGGAAGCATTCTGCCTGCTAACCCTCTGGGTGTCGGTAGCAGCTTTTGTCACAATGATTTCTGTAGTAATCATTGTGACAAAAACCGCTACTGACATGCAAAAGGTTAAGAGGCTGCCATTTTACATTACTGTAATGCGAAAAGCTTTCTACTATTTGGTTGTCTTTTGTCTTGCGGTATTGTGCATTTTGTTGTACATGAAATCTTGGGGTTTGTTAAAATGGAAGCAAAGTCCTTTGGGCAGAGCTGTTTTTGGTACCAGAGTCCTCTGCTATGGAACAGCCTCCCACAAGAATATGCTATGCGCATTGCAGTCATTCCTTCAAAAGCTCCCTCAGAATGTATCTCTTCAAGTCTGTCTAATGATGACCTGTTCGTGTGTGTGATTGCGATCGTTAATGAGCACATACACACCAGTGTATTTGTGGCTGTTTAGTATTGTTTTTTTATTTACTTAATATTTATTTATATATTTATGTTTGTATACTGTGTGTCTATTGTAAAGCGCCTGGAGCTCCATGAGGAGGTTATGCACTATATAAATATCCGTTATTATTAAATATTCTGCTCATCGACTACTTGGTTAATGCGAGTGTTACTGTTTATTCAGCCTGTGTGTTCGCATGGTGAAATCGTGCCGATCAGGGGTTGGGAAAACACTGTACAAGCAGCGCCAAGAAGCTCGGCTGAAAACAATCAACCGTCGTACCACCTCCATCACCATCCCTCTTCACAGCCGAGTAGCTGACACGGCCGATATTGCCTGCCGACTTATAAAACATACGCTTGAGCCTGGAGTTGTCGTGCCTCGCATTATTCACCTGGACATCTCGTACCAGGTGAGATGTTTGCTCCACTTCTTAATGACCTGTTGCTAAAGTTTGTTACTAAATGTGTGCAGGAGTCTGTTGAGAATGATTGTTTTAACCTATTCATTGATTCATGCCTGGCATGCTCTACCACAAGGTTTAGTGGTAATAATAAGCTATTCTGGGACCACATTTGAACTGCCATGGTTGAACTTGAGTCAACTCTGCTGTTGACAAGGTTGGATGTATGACAAGATCAGATATAACAAGGTCAGAAAAACATGCAGCTTTATCAGAAGTCCCAAACATCTTTTCCCATGTAAACTTGACTTAACGTATAAAACAGTGTACTGAAAAATCTTTTGGTCCCCTTGCATTATCTATGTATTGTAGTCCTCAGAGAGTAACTCCCAATTTGGGGATTTCAAACTGGGTGCTAGGTGTACCTGTTATACTATATGTTGCTGTTTATACACAGGTTCAGGAGGGAGTGGATCATCTGCTGTACAATCTGCTGGTGCTGGGCTGTGTGACAGACTCTCAGGGACACGTGTGGCTTCGCTCTCCTATGGACCTCTACCTTGTTGAAACCATGCCTCTTCTCAATCAGAAAGATGCACAGGTGGGATTAAACAAAAACAAAACAACAGTTGGTCCTCCAACATACGATGGGCATGTGTGGGTGGAGTGTCAAATTAGTACGCTTCTTGAGGGTTGGAGTCTGACTCAACATAATAACAAATAAAGCAATTTTTGACAACCTCTTTACATAAATAAAGAGAAGTACCTCCCTAATACTATTTACGCTTGTGTAAGGTCATTTATGAGACCGTAAAATGGCCATTGCATCTAGCCAGCTTAGCAGAAAGGACTGTGACACTCTGGCCCAATCATAGCATGTAAAGCATGGCGAAGGAATCTACCTACGCATTGTCTTAAGTCCGCTACCAGCAACATCGAAAGAAATTTCTCCCTCCCTCCCTCCCTCCCTCCCTACACTCTAAGTAGCTCTCTCATGGCCACATATCGAACAGTGAACCCATGTTACAGTCCTAATCTTTACTAATTGTTCTTGCAGCCTTACTAGTAAATGTGGATTTACACTTTCTTTTGGAGTGTAAAACACTGCTATGTCTAGACAAACCAGGTTTGTTCATTCATTTAGCTTTTATGCATTGTATGTTCGCATTGATGTTCCTAGTCTCACCCCTTTTTGCTCTGGTGTGGTTAGGGTTAGGCCTGTTTTGCAAAATGGCCTATACAGGCTCCACAGAGGTATCACCTGGCCAATTCGGATGTGGGCCATTTTTAAGTAGGGTAAGTTTTTCCAAGGCCTCTACTCCAGGGCAGCATAGTGCTAGAACTTGGCATATGTCTGGCCCCTGGTACTGTCTAACCCACTTTGCAAAAACTGTTCTAGTTTAGCTTAGGGCAGCCCTTTTTGGGTCACGTGCGATAGCAAACGTGAGTCTATGTAACAGGCCATCCATCGTCTGTCCGTCATCCTTGATAAACTTTAATGTTGGCATATTCTCGGAGACTGTTCAAGCCTCAGACTTCAAACTTGGCCCAAGGGTACTTTATTTTTCTAAATATGCCATTATTCTCTCAAAATCATTAATGATGACATTACTACTAGGAAGCTTCGCTTAGCATATCAATTTTAGCCCCCAAAACTTTGTTGTGTCCCTCACAACAAGGGAGGCAACCCAAGGGTGTCGTTACCAGGATACCCCGAGTAGCTTCCCATGCCACTCGATCCGGTGGTGCACTCATCCCATTCCTGCCAGTATCTTCGCTTAGCTCATCTAGACCGGTCGTGTGCATCTCGTGTGCTCCGACTGTGTATGGTGTGAACTCTTCTTACGTGGATTTACCTTCGGATTGTTTCGGACTTGTGTAAAAAAAATAATTAAAAAAAAAGAAAAGGAAAGAAAGAAAGGATATTCCTCTGTGATGTGTTGGTTACCTTGTTCAGAGGATTACTTGGTGTTGGGTCTTGTGGAGTACGGGCATTGGGACATGGCAAGGTAAAGCTTCGGTTACTGCCTCAGCTGGCATTTTACCGGGCGGCAGCATTGACCGAATTATATGTACGCGACCGACCGGGAACTCAGACCCTCGCAAGGAGGCTCTGAGTGCTCGCAAGGGCCTTTGTCTGTCTTATGTTACAGTGCTCAGGTGAGGACCTGCACCAAGTGTGGCGATTTCCAGTGGCCTAGTGATGCGCACGATGTCTGCCTACCCTGGTTGGTCCCATGCTGGGACCTGTCCTGGGTGCTCACCTGGCTCAACTCCGAGAGATTCGAGCCCCTACCATTAGCACGCCTGGGAGACCTAACCAGAAAGACCTGCTTCCTGCTTGCACTTGCCACAGCATCTCGTGTTAGTGAGATACATGCCTTTCGGTGCGATCCTCCTGTCTCCAATGCAGGACCGATGGTTCGGTGCAGCTGCTTACGGATCCTGCCTTCTTGGCAAAGAACCGCCTTCCAGCGTCAGCGCCGCAAGTCGTGATCGTCCGACCTCTCAGGGCGCTGGACCAGCCACCGGACTCGCGCCTACAGGACCCTGTCAGGGCCCTTAAAGTGTACCTGCGCAGAACTAAGCCACTAAGACAAGGGCGCTCGTGCTTTTTCCTGCCCTTGGCTCCGGGCAGACGAGACATATCGGCGCAAACAATCTCCTCCTGGCTACGCTGGGTGATTCGGTCGGCGTACAAAGAGCTTGCCCCAGAGCAAGCTAAACGATGCGCATCCGGGTTCATGAAGTCCAAGCAGTGGCAGCGAGCATCGCCTTTGACCGAAACTGTGCAGTGAGGGATATTGTGGCAGCCGTGGGTTGGCGGGCTGAGTCTATCTTTGCCCGCTTCTTCCTACGAGACCTATCTGGCCAGCGCACCAACCTTGGCCTTGTGGGGGATATCTCGGCTGCGCTAGCACTCCCTCCCGACGCCTCAGGCGCCATAGGTACCGCCTAGCTAAAATTGTCGGGAGTGGGCACATAGGGAGGGGCCTTGATAGTTCGTGCCTTAGCGCAGGCATGGGGAGGTGTACTAAGCTTGCGGCACCCTCCTCCTATTCGCCATTCTTCCTAGTAGTAATGTCATCGGTAATGATTTTGAGAAAATAAATTAATTTTTCTCTAAAATGTATTTTTTCGAAAAATACTTACTGATGACATTACTCGGAGGTCCCTCCTTCCTACCCCGCTTGCCGCAGTAGAGCTAAGGCTCAGATACTGGCGGGAAAGGGGCGAGTGCACCACCGGATAGAGTGGCATGGGAGGCTACTCGGGGTATCCTGGTAACGACACCCTTTTGTTGCCTCCCCCTGTTGTGAGGGACACAACAAAGTTTTGGGGGCTAAAATTGATATGCTAAGCGAAGCTTCCTAGTAGTAATGTCATCGGTAAGTATTTTTCGAAAAAATACATTTTAGAGTGTCTCAAAGGTCAAGGTCACAAGGGTCCAGAAAGAGTTAAAAAAATAGCCATATTTTGGCACAAATTGTTTCTTCTCAAATACTGTTTTCAACTTCAAATCCAACAAGGTATATACAGAGATGCCTGATGGTAAGAGCTTTCTATGCATACTAATTTCAATGACCCCTAGGAAAGTTCAAGGGTCAAATGAGGTCAGCAAATGTGTGAAAAATGCCAGTTTTTGATAGAATTGTAGTTTTTATCAAAGTTTTTGCCAACTTTTAATTTTGGCAGAAATGTGATAAGACTTTTCTATGCATACTAATTGAGTGGTCCCTTCACAGAAGTCAAGGGTCATGGGGGTCCAGAAAGGGGTCAGAAATAGCCATATTTTGACAAAAACTTTGTTTTCTCCAATACTATTTTCAACAGGAGGTTGGCAGTTGTATAAAAAATGCCAGTTTTTGATAGAATTGTACTTTTTGGCTCATGTGCGAAGCAAAAATGAGTCTATCTTTTGGGCCAGTGGTCATTGTCCGTCCGTCGTCTGTCGCCCATCGTCTGTGGTAAACTTAACATTGGCATTTTCTTGGAGACTATTCATGCCACAGTCTTCAAACTTGGCCCAAGGATACTTTGTGGCAAGACCTTTCTAAACATACCAATTTTGAGTGACCTCTCACAAAGGTCAAGGTCACAGGGGGCAGGAAATTGGTAAAATATAGCTATATTTTGACAAAATGTATTTTGTCTCAAATACTATTCACAATTTCAAACCTTGTAGTTATTATCAATTTTTTTTCCAAACTTCTCAATTAAATTTGGCACAAAGGTAGCTGATAAGACCTTCCTATGCATACTAATTTAGTAGACTCATCGCAAAAGTCAAGGGTCACAGGGGGGTTGACAGATGTGTGAACAATGCTTAAATTTTGAGAAAACATGGATTTTGCTGGTGCAAAAAGCCAACCCTTTATGTCACAAAGGTCACACATGTAGATCGGTCATACACATGAACCATAAGGGATTTGCCTTCTTTGTTGTCAAAGTTTTTGCAAACTTTTTAATAAAATTTGGCATAAAGGTAGCTGATGATAACACCTTTCTATGCATACTAATTTAGTCAACTCCTAACAGAGGTCACAGAGGGTGGACAGATTTGGAAAATACATACATTTTGAGAAAGCTCATATTTCACTAGTACAAAAGACAACCCTTTACTTATGTTTAGACACTTGAATACTTGCTCATTTCAGTGACCTGTTGTAAAGGTCAAGGCCACAAAGGTCACACTTATGTGGATTGGTCATACATGTGAGCCATAAGGGCTTTGCCTTTCTTGTTGGCACTTGGGCTACTCCTGCCAGCCTAGTAGTTAGGTCCCTTGATCAGCACTAGCAGGCTTATTCCCCAGATGGGCCAGTTCTGCTGGGGGAGCAGCTTTCCAAATTATAGTTTACAGTATTACCCTTCTTCAGCATTGCCTTGGCTGAACTCTTCTCGGGGTTTATGACTCGCGTGCGATAGCAAAAGTGAGTCAATGCAATGGGCTATCTGTCTGTCCAGCATCTGTCGTCCGGTGTCTATCTGTGGTAAACTTTAATGTTGGCACTAGCGTGAGACTATTCAAGCCTCAGACTTCAAACTTGGCCCAAGGATACTTTGTGGTAAAAACCTTTCGAAACATACCAATTTCAGTGACCTCTTGCAAAGGTCAAGGTCACAAAGGGTCCAGAAATGGGTAAAAAAATAGCCATATTTTGACACAAATCGTTTCTTCTCAAATACTATTTTCAACTTCAATCCCAAATTTGGTACAAAATTGCTGTCGGGAAGTTAAGCAATGTACAACCAAACAAATTTGGTACGGAGATACCTGATGGTAAGACCTTTCTATGCATACTAATTTGGATAACCCCTTGGAAAGTTCAAGGGTCACAGGAGGTTGGCAAGTGTGTGAAAAATGCCAGTTTTTGAGAGAATTGTACTTTTTGACTCATGTGTGAAGCAAAAGTGAGTCTATGTTTTGGGCCAGTGGTTGTCGTCCGCCGTCGTCTGTCGTCCATGGTAAAATCTTTAACGTTAGCATTTTCTCGGAGACTATTCAAGCCACAGTCTTCAAACTTGGCCCAAGGTTACGTTGTGGCAAGAACTTTCTTAACATACCAATTTGATTGACCTCTCACAAAGGTCAAGGTCACAGGGATAAGGAAATATTTCAAAAATAGCTATATTTTGACATAATTCATTTTTTCTCATATACTATTCATAACTTCAAACCCAAACTTGGTACAAAGATACCTGATGGTAAGACCTTTTTATGCATACTAATTTTTTTGATCCCTTGGACAGGTCAAGGGTCATAAGAGCTCAGGAGGTAGGTGAAAAATAGTCATATTTTGACAAAAGATGTTTTTTCTCAATTTATTATACTATTCACAACTTCAAACCCAAACTTGGTACAGAGATACCTGATGGTAAGACCAATAGCTATATTTAAAACTAAATGAATAATTAAAAGCACACATAGACAAATAAACCAACCATTTCTTTCAGTTATTCATAGTTTCAGTAAAAAAACTTCACTTTTAGGGCTTTTTAAATGATATATAGTGTAAGTCAAGGCATACTTGGACAAAATTAGTCATTTTGTTCGGTCTTTCATACTTTCAGTACATTCTTCCTATAACTCATTAGTCTATAGATTAGCAGCTTCTCCTTTGCCTTAGCTCCTCCTACGGAAAGGGTGTAATCAGCACCAAGAAAGGATAATTTCAACAAATTGATGACCTTAAAGTACCTGGTTAAGGTTAAAGGCAACAGAATTTTTCATTGAAACATAATTAATCGAAACATTCTCACCTAATTTTAAAATTAAAAGTTCACCTTGCATGGAATTTACCCCAATATCAGTCTTGTGTTTACTTTTTCATGAATTTAGATTAGTAATGTTTGGAATGAGCGAGGTGTGTGTGAGTCAGTGATGGGCACATGAGAGCATTGCAGAGGTTTGATGAGTGGGTCAGGTGTGGGAGGTACAGATTGCAAGTATGGTTGTGATGATGCACACTGCATGCACAATTGCAACAAGTTTACAGGGGTTCACAGTTCGCAACCTCACAGCTGTGTTGCTGACTCATAAATAGCTTGCAAAGTTAGTAGCAGATGATCAACGGTGCTGAAAACAATAAATGAAGTCCAAGAACTCTTCATGTGTCAGACATGCTCGCAGCCCATTGTGTTGGCCTTTGAAAAGACTGCCTGCTGCTATGGTGACAGTGTGGAAAAGGGAACATAGAGTAGAGGGGGAAAGATGCTTCACTCAGGTTAATGCACTGCTTCAGGGCTGGATATGCTTAGCTTAATTGAATCCTCATTTACAGAAGACGAAAGAAAAAAGGGTTTGAAATCATAGCGTACTGGCTCATATGCAATTTTTTAAAAAGTGAGTCATTATGTACTGACTAAATAACTATAAGTACCAGTATCTGCCATCTGTCTGTCCCATGTCTGCATGTCTATGTGTGTCTGAGACTGATCAGGCCACAGACTTCAAACTTTGGCCCGAGGATATACTTTATGGCAAGAATTTCATTAATGTACAATTTGAGTGACCTCTCTGAAAGCCCCCCACCCGGGTCTGCCATGGGGGACTTGGGTGGGGTTAACTACTTTTTAGTTCCCAGGGTCACCCTGGTCAGCCCCACAGGGTGGGGTTTTCCCTCTATTCTGGGGCATGTGTCTCTGTCTACCCTTGGTCCATTTACCTGTATTTTCCTTTTTTAAACTCTCCCTACTGTCTGCACTGCCTGTAGCTCTTGATATTGGATGTGTCTTGCTAAATGGTCTAGTTATGTTTATTTAGCGTATTAGACCAGCTGGTGACATACATTCAATATTCTGTTTAGTTTTTTTTTTTCACAAGCAGTGCAGGCACGTACTGAGAAAGTCTTGTTGCTGTCAGGATGTTAAGCAATGTACAACCAACCTCTCTGAAAGGTCAAGGTCACATAGGGTCAGCATGTAAGTAAAGTAAAAGCCATATTTTGATGATAATTGTTTTTTTTCCGAACACAATTCTCACCTTGAAAGTCAAACTTGGTGCAAAGATACCTGATGCATAGACCTTCCTGTGCATTTGATTTGGACAATTTCTTTAGTTTTTGTGACTCCTGTGAAAGGTCAAGGGTCAAGGAGGGGGCCAATAGTCTGAAAATGCCTATTACAGTACAGAGTTTTAGTTTGGGCTGGCATTGGTGTGAACAGTGATTATAGTTTAAAAATTTGCGAATTTTTTGATAGGCATAAATGTAGTTGGAAGTAATGAACCTTCCTATGTGTACTAATTTGGTTGACTACTCAAAAGGTTTAACATCATAAGTGGTCGACATGTGTGAAATATGCAGATAACAAAACATAGGATTCCCCTGGTACCAGACCCAACTCTACTATCATGTCAAGTCATTTAAAGTTGCGCTTACATTCAGAGTGACCTGCTGGACATGTCAGGTTCATAGGTTAGAGAAATGTGAAATTGGTCCTGCATGTGAGCCATGAGGGCTTGCCATTCTTGTCATATGTATGAATTACTGAATGTTTGAAATATGAATTTGTTTAGGTCTTTTTTGTAACAACTGTCTAAAATTGCAAACTTTGGTCTAGATTTTGGCTGACAATGCTGGGAAGCAGAAATATGACTAGCTCACAAGCACTTTTTTTCTTGATACAGAGAGGAAGGACACTGGTGCACCAGATTTTGGATGTGCTGCCCAGCCTGAACTGCTGGTCACCCCAAGACAGCCTCATCATCATGAAGGATCCTGCTAGAGTACCAGGTTCCTATTCATTAATATTACAGTTTTCAAAAGAATAGAAAAAAGTTAAGGCTTTTTCTGTGTTTTAGCAAAATTCTACCCCCTTGAAACCACCCTGGGTGGTGTATACGCACCATTGACATGAATCTATCAGAGCTATTTAGGCAAATATCCACAACGATGATAAAAAACACTGTTAAGTGGCTGCATGATTATTATCATACTTCTTGTGTTCTCACACTGCCCAATCTGCATACTGTATCAATCATCACCTCTTACATAGCAGTATAATTTTGAAGAGGCTACACTAAAAATGGTGGCGAGGACCTGTGATCATTTCATGAGCATGCACAGAAAGTTGCAAGTCTCCAGGGATGATGAAAGTGTCACCTGTGGTGAGTGGAAACAGCTTTGTGCGACTTGAAGCTTTATGAATGGTATCCTGGTGACCTCAAAATGTTTGGTGATCAGAAGAACATTTTCCTTTGAAGGGTGACTGAATTTTGTCTTTAGCTACTAGATTTTCAATCTTGGTAGCATGGTTGGCTACCTAAATTTATTGACTTTCATCATCACTGAGCCTGAAATGCTTTTTGTGTGGCAAAGGAACTAAGGGCAGTGATGAAGAATGAAGACCTTTGCATGTTACGATGAAGCTGTATGCAGCTGGCATGGTGTTTTTCAGTATTTTGTAATTGTAATGACAATGAACATTTATTTTATAACAGTAGAAGTATTTGGTTACAAGACCAATTTTCCAACTTGCCGTTGCTACAAATTACTAATCAACATTATCACAAACAAGACAATGGTTTAATACATAACTAGGTGAGACACACAGACACATGCACACATGAACACACACTCGCATGCACAAACATGCACACACACACTCCTCTAAGGAATTAGTCAGAGTAACAATATATAACTTATAAATCTAGTACATACTGCCACAGCTGACATATCTGACGGTAAGAATGCATGAGATGACAATTTAATACAGTGTCTCTCTGTCTCTATCTCTTTCTCTGTCTGTCTGTCTGTCTGTCTCTCTCTCTCTCTAGGTAGGGATTAGTAATTATTACCCGGTGTGCTGCTGCTGGACCTTAAAAGTGGATAATTCTTTTCGCAAGCATCAGCACACAACCATTAGATATAGATCGCTTAATCACTTTAGCAGGGATGTATTTTTATACGATTTAAGTAATACGTCATTCGATACGGTCTACCACCATAGCGATCCTAATGAGGCTTTATCTGAATGGTACAGATTGTTTTTGGGTATTCTTGACACACATGCCCCATTCAGAGAGAAACGGGTCAAAAATCCCCAGCTGCTCGCCTGGTTGAATAACGAAATCAAGGGTGCCATGCAGTTCCAAGCTGAATATAAAAGAAATAAAGATTTTGCAGCCTTTCGCAAACAAAGAAATTATGTAAAGTCCCTAGTGAGAAATGCTCAGAGGTCCCTCTTTCACCAACTTATAAATGGCAAAAAGGATATTATGTCTGTTTGGCATGCGCTGAACACTTTCACGAGGTCCAAAAATACTGCTCAGCATACAAACTTCCCAGCTGATATATTTAATCAGCATTTTCTTTCTGCCACCAGTACACTACTCTAGAACCACATCTCCCGATCAGCCATCTGTGGTGTCAGAACAATTGAAAAGGTTCTGTAATAAAAGGCTGACTCTAGATACATCATTTCATATTCCATTATTAACGGTTCATGACGTGGAAAAATCCATCTCGGCATTAAAAAATAAACGTACTTCTGGACATGATGGTATTAGCAGCACTGTTCTCAAATTGGCTCTGCCGTTTATCATAGATTCGTTAATGTACGTTTACAACCTTTGCATACAGCAAGGTAGCTTTCCTTCAAGCTTAAAGACAGCAAAGGTGATACGATTACCTAAAACAAAAAACCTCACTGACCCAAACAAGTTTAGACCTATTTCCCTGCTATCAACTTTGTCTAAACCGATTGAAAGGCACATCCACATGCATTTGCAGCATTATCTCTAAAAACACAAACTCATTCATTCACTGCAATCGGGCTTTCGTTTAAAGCACTCTTGTCACACAGCACTAACACATTTAGTTGATAGATGGCTGACCGCAATGAATAGCAGTCAAATGACTGGGGCTGTCTTTTTGGACCTCTCGAAAGCTTTTGACCATGTTAATCATGAAAGTTTAATTCAGAAGCTTGCTGCCTATCAGATAAGTGCTGGCACCCTTGCGTTCCTTACGTCATACCTGCACGGGCGCACACAATATGTCCATATGAATGGGACAAACTCACGTGAGGGTGTGATAGCGCAAGGAGTACCACAAGGATCTGTCCTTGGTCCATTATTGTTTTCTGTCTATATCAACCATCTTCCACTAAATATATCTGACCTCAGTGTAATCTGCAGTCTCTTTGCAGACGATGGATCTCTTGACGTTTCATCATCAGATATGTATTGTATAACTAGATCTCTTCAGAGTAGTTTGAATGATGTTTCACAGTGGTGTCAAAATAACTCCATGGTACCGAATCCTTCCAAAACTAAATGTATGCTGATTACCACTAGACCAAAACACCAGCAGATCCCCCCTCCATTAAAACTCATTTAATGGCCAGTCTGTTGAGCAAGTCAGGGAGCAGCACATGCTTGGAAGCACCGTAGATGACAAGCTGTGCTGGCAGAATCATATTGCAAATGTGTGTAAAACAATATCTAAAAATGTATACCTACTTTCTAAACTGAGATTTTTTGCTGATGAATCCACCGGAAATTTTTCTGTTGTGCTCATATTCAGCCACATTTGGATTATGCCTCAACTATCTGGGATGGGAGTAGTGATGCTAACTTTAAAAGACTCAACTCGCTCCACAGAAGGGCCATTAAACTAATTGTTGACAGACCCACAGAAAGCATTAGCGCAGATGACAAATTCAAGTTGCTAGCTGTCTTACCTCTTCACAAACTTTTTATCTATAATAAACTGGTATTCATGCCAACAAAAAGTCACCCTCTCAGAATCTCCTACTTATCTCACAAATGTATTCTGTTTTGCCCATAGGTCCAGCCGAACACCAGGAAACAATTTGCTAGTACCAATGCCCCACTTGGATATTTATAAGTGATCTTTGTCCTATTCTGGGGCAAAATTATGGAATTCTGTCCTGGCAGATATTAGAACAGCGCCATCGGTTAGAACATTTAAAACCCAGCTGCTGAAGTACTGTATCTCAGGAATACTTGAAATGCTGTAAAGAGTAAACCAATGACTATGGCTTTTCGTTTCTCACGTGAATATGGCTTTTTGTTTCTGAAGTTGGTTTAGTAAACCTTCAATACGTACATATCATAGACTTGTTGAAGCTATTCTTGTAGGTGCCTATTTTCCCCCCGCAGCTATATCAGCGTATTTTGTTTTTACCATTTTTTAAACCATGTAATTTCTTGTAAATACCCGATGCACATACGTATACATGCAAACACTGATTTCTGTTTACACTTTTTTCTTGTAAATGTATTATTACTTTGTACTTTTCCCCACCCGGGTCTGCCCTGGAGACTTGGATGGGGTGAACTATTGTTTTATCTCCAGGCATTGTGTGTGTGTGTGTGTGCGTGTCTGTGTGAGTGTTTGCATGCGTGTGTGTGTGTGCGTGTGTGTGTGTGTGTGTGTGTGTGTGTGTGTGTGTGTCTGTGTCTGTGTGTGTGCAAGGACATGATTGAAATTATTTATCCTTGAGAAATAAATAAAGTTTCATTTCATTTCTCTTTCTCTCTCTCTCTCTCTCTCTCTCTCTCTCTCTCTCTCTCTCTCTCTCTCTCTCTCTCTCTCTCTCTCTCTCTCTCTCTCACACACACACACACACACACACACACACACACACACACACACACACACACACACACACACACACACACACACACACTCGCATGTGCACAATATGTACATGGACACAGGTATAAAAATTCCATGCTAGCAGACAAAATACTGGATGAATACAGCGTGATAGAAGAAAGAAAAGTGTTAAGAAACATTTATTTAAAAAAAAACAAAAAAAAAACAAAAACAAAACAACAACAAACATATAAATTGTAAATTGTGCACATGGTGTGCATGTGCTTGCACATGTGCATGCATGTGCCATTTGCTATATTATGACAGACTGCGCACACACACGATCACACACCCACATGCACAAACGCATGCATGCACACACATAGATGCAAGCACACACACACATACAATCACACACCCATACACCCAAGCACACAAGCACGCACGCACACACATTCTTGCATACACATGCCAGTAAATCAAAGCAGGTTTAACTCGTCGGACAATGAGTTGGTGTACATGCCGATACATTTTGAGAAAACTTGTATTTTGCTGGTACAAAAACCACCTCTTTACTTGTGTTTAGACACTTGAACACTTAAGGGATCTGCTGTAAAGATGAAGGTCACAAAGGTCACACTTACGTGGATTGGTCATGCATACACGTGAGCCATAAGGGCTTTGCCTTTCTTGTTTGCATTTTGCAAGTGTGAAATGAACGACTGCACATGAAGCCTCTTCCAATTCTAAGGGGAGGAAGAACGTGGAGTCATTCATAGGCTTCTAAGCACAAAAGGTCTAGATACGATGCAGTGTTCAGTTTGTGGCTTGAATGCTGCTTGTTACGTGTTGGAGTCGTGGTCGTAGTATGATATCACACCAGATGGCACGCACGTAAGGTTCTTTTAAAGAAACTTCATTCAGCTGCAACTCGTCGCACATGGCTTAAGGTTGTAGACAATACTGGAGTAACAGTTCCAACAATACTTTATTTCAGCGATGCGATCTCCACACAATGCATTCCCAAATGCACCAACACTGATACACTGTCTCTTCAAAAATGTCAACACTGGCGATACACTGCGTTTCACTTACAACGTACACCACCGTTACGCTTTACATTGTACACCACCATTACGCTGCACCTCTCACAATGTACACCCTATACGGGCCACGTACCTACGATAAACTGTGTGTCCCTACAACTGACAATGCATGACAATGTACACACGTGCTTCCTAGCACCATCTTTTATAATAAAACAACTTTCCAGAAAAATCTAAGGAATTCACACAACGCAACCAATCAGAACGGAACATGTAACTGAAACTCATAAATATTAATAAAAAAAGAACTTTCTAGAATAACTACAATAGTCTACAAAAATTCGACTGCTAATTTCAGCCCCAAATCCTAGTGTATAATGACGTCACATAAGAGTATGGCAGACCGTTCACGACCTTTAATAACATGCAAAGAGTGGCTGCTAATTTCACGCGCACAGGAAACAACTATGACTAAAAATAGAGTAGCTCTACTACCGCTATTCTCCGTGCGACTTTGCTAGAAGCTTCCGGACTAAACTTAGTGTATCATAACAAACCAATTCCGCTATCTGCACAAACGATAGAGAATCTTATTAAAAAGGTACGTGATACGTAACCCTGATAGCTCAAATAAATATCGGATCGTTTCCTACGATTAACACATGCATGCTCTCACAGGACAACACAACCACAATCGTAACACTGCTGTTGTGTTGGTATGGATGGTATGGATGTGTGCCTTTTTGCGCGGCCATTGATGTGGCTGCTTTTGTCTCACCATGGTTGTCGCTGTTTGTCGTCCAAATGTGCCCATAAAATGTGCCAGATGGCATGTTTTCATGAGATTTAAAAAAACTAATACAAAACCTTTATAAGATGCAAGTCTATCTGGTGTAAATCTGATCAATGTAGATCCACCCAACTGAGATAATTGGATGGGTAGCAGCAGGACAAATCTGAGCTGGGTGCATTCATGCAGCATAGATCTATGTTGGTTAGTGTAACGCATGCAGACTTGCCCCCAGTCGTACGTACAGACTCTCGCACAACAGACGCATACACTGCCACTGACTCAGACGGGCGCATTCATGCGTAAAAACTCAACACATGGGCTCCCTTTCTAACGTAACTTTTATACAAAATAAACAATATAAGAAGAATGCTCACAAACTATCACAACTATATACACCACTTCTTCCCCACTATCACTACTCACAAACCAGATAGGTCAGGCTAACGCTGGCAGAATTGTACACAAACCAAGGGGAATCACTCAGCGCTGGACAGAAAAACAGTTAGATCCCCTGCCCCACTATCAGCTTCCAAACATCACACCCACATACACACCATATCGATGCCAGGCTAGGTATTAGTCTCTCACTCTCCAACCTGTTTGGTGTTCTCGTCTGGCTATGTTCAGTCCTTTCACATCTAGGCCCTTCTCGTACGCTCCTCGAGTCGTCCTGTCTCTTGTATCATGGATGTCCTCGTTACTCGTACTGTGTCTTCGCTGTGACCCAAGTGTCTTGGCACCGGCCGCTCACTCCCCGAGTGAAGAGATGGAGAGATGACCTCGCATTAGGTCCCTGGTGACTGACGTCTCGGCGTCCGTCGCTCCACTCTTGACATGCACTCTGAACACAATAAAGCCCTAAAATGTAACACTTGCTAAACACACAACATATTGGATCATATGAGAAACATTACGTAACCTGGCTGATACAAATAACTCACACGTTCATTCACACACACACACATGCTTCATAACCCGAACTACTTTCGTAACACCCCCCCATAACTCTGCCACTACCTTGAAACAGACTATAACCTAACACTCTCGCTATACGTTATTCTATACACTGGAAAAGACTATGCTTAACCAACCATGTACTACCTTGATAGCGACTTGGCATACATCCCTCACATTCCTTTAGTTATCCATCTCGGTAAATAACTGTACACGAAAAACACCGGTTACCTCACTGAATTCCAAACCAACATAACTGAACCAACCCAGACAACGCTATACAACTGAATTAACTCCTACTAATGCTCTCTTGGCTTGACTTCGCGAACGAAGATTCTATAGGGCTTGCCCACGTCGTCAGTTCAGTGTCATAGTCCGTGGGCGTTTCCTAAAGCCTGCGCGGTGGAGCTTTTTGGTGGAGTGCAGTGTGCGCAGTACTGGCCCCACCCTTTAAACCCTTGGTTCGTTTGCCATGGCCTAGCAAGCTGGGACGGTGGCATCGAGGTCCTCGGGTCGTAGGTTTTATATCAGACTGTCCTTGTCTTAGTCTCTGGCTCAAAAGCCTTCCCCGGAGACACGGGGGCTTTGATGTCAGGGGTTTCCTCCCTTAGCCTTTCCGCAGCCAAGCGGCCAGGCCTGCAAGGCAGCAGGGGACTCGTGGGGGCCGGGGTCGTCTATGTCCCATGCAGATGTGAACATCTGCCCACTGCCCAGACGGTGACACCAGAGGAGAAAAATCCAACGCCGGAACCCGGTATCGAACCTCGCACCTTTGGCATTGGAGGCAGACGCCTTAACCACTGCGCCACTTCCCCGTCCTACTATTTTTTAGTTCCCAGGGTCACCCTGGTCAGCCCCACAGGGTGGGTTTTTCTCTCTTTTCTGGGGCATGTGTTTCTGTCTACCCTTTGTCCATTCACCTGTATTTGCCTTTTGAAAACTCTCCCTACTGTCTGCACTGCCTGTAGCTCTTGATGTTGGATGTGTGTTGCTAAATGGTCTTAGCTTTATTTAGGCCCCATGTGTTAGGTGTATTTAATGTATTTGACCGGCTGGCGACATACATTCAATGTTCTGTTTATTTTTATTTTTTTTCACAAGCAGTGCAGGCACGTCCTGAGAAAGCCTTGTTGCTGTCGGGACGTTAAGCAATGTACAATCAATCAATCCCCGTCCTACTAATGCATACTATCCTTAACTCACATATATATATATATATATATATATATATATATATATATAACTTGAGGCAAATTTGTATCGTTACATTGTGTTGTAATGTTCTGTGCATCTGCTGTGGGAAATCAGGGTATTTACCCGACCACATATAGTAGTGCACCTTCATGTTTGTGTATGTATGTTTCTCCTGCCTACTTCCTAAGTTCCGGAGAAAGACATGGGTTATATAAGAGACCTGATCCATTCTTTTTTGAGGATGGAAATGATCGTCTTGTTCTATACCTGCGTATTTCTCTGTGGGCTGGCGATTGGGTGCCTGATAGGCGGGGGCAAGGGATCTAACTGTTTGTCTGTCCAGCGCTGTGATTCCCCTTGGTTTGTATACTATCCTTAACACAAGTAACCATCAATAATACATATATAGAAACATACCTGAATTCTAGGTTTCAGAGTCTTGGAATACGGCCTAGGGTATCTCACACACGTCTGTCCTCCCTGACAGTATAGCCCCGTACTAATGTTTCTACAGCTCTGCCAGACTGAGCTTTCGCCTACAATTCACTAAAACTCCCCGTATTAACCATGTCTTAAAGATTTCACATGGACCTCGTGCCACACGGACTATTGGCACAAAACAAACCGTTGACAACTACTGTACCGTATTTACCCTACTGTGTGAACACTATGCACGAGCATAGTTTCATCACAGTTAGATTCATGCTTGAAAGATTTAGGTCACAATCTAACGAAGTTGGCCCATTCAGCTCAAACAGGCTTTCCGCTAGACTTTAAAAGTTTCCACCATCAGGACAGACAGCATGACAGCATGGCAGGGATAAGTTTTGTTCTGTCAAGATTTGTCCGTCCTTGTGACAGACAGCCTTCTATTTTTTTTTTTCCCTGTCAAAATTTGTCCGTGAAATATGGAGAATTTTCTATTAACGGAAAGCCTATCAAGTGTGATAGTTCAGGTGTATTACCTGATTTACCCGTAGCGTGCGTGTGATAGTTCAGGTGTATTACCTTATTTACCTGTAGCTTGCTGCATGGGAAAGTGATTAGTCACTTAATTTTTATCCTTTGTTGATCTTGGTATATAATTGTCAGTGGATTGCTGAATTTTTTTTACACCAGCAAACTGCAAATGGTATAGAGCCTCATGAACCCCTGAATTTGCTGAGTCTTATGAGGATCTATGCTTCCTGCAAACTGGTTATCTCCCTCGATTGCTTGCGCTGATCTCTGGCACAAATAGCCCCCAAACTGTATGAATCTGTGCAATTTAATGTTATGATGAGTTTTGCTCCTCCATTGCTCATTCAGTTCATCTAAAATCCAGAGTAGGGTTTTATTATAAAGAATATTGTCCCACTCTACAAAACAATTGTACGACCACATTTGGAGTATTGTATCCAAGCATGGCGACCATACCTCAAAAAAGACATCGCAGAGTTGGAAAAGGTGCAGAGGAGAGCTACAAGATCGATTACAGGGATTGGTCACCTGCCGTATGAGGAGAGACTGGCTTTTTGCAATTTGCAGAAATTGGAAGAAAGGAGAGACAGGGGAGATCTCATCGAGACTTTCAAGATCATAAAGGGACTTGAAAAAGTTTCTGCTTACATATTTTTTACTTCATGCCAGTCATCATTTTACCATAGAGGTCACAGCAGCAAACTGTTCAAAGGGAGGTCCAGACTGAATCTTAGAAAAAACTTTTTTTCCCAAAGAGTTGTGAACCCATGGAATGCTCTGAAACAATCAATTGTCGAAGCTGAAACTGTCAACCAGTTCAAGAACCGCCATGATAAAGAGACAGTTAAGGGGGTTAAAATAAGTTCTCAAACTTCCTACCCCGTCGGTCGCGCTCAGTGGCCACTCAGGTAAATTCAGGTAAATTCAGGTAAAATATTAAATATATAGCTTCACAGATGTATTATTTTTTGCCTCAAGTGAAGAACTACTTTTTTGACCGTGGAGGAGCTCCTGTTTGTTGCTGTGTAGTGCGTACTTCGCGTGTGAGCATTCGAGTAGATAAAAAGGAAATCACACTTTTTTCCATAGTCATCTGTCAAAGAAACTAACAGTTTCTGTGTTCTGTCACATAGATATCTAAATTCTTTACGCTGCTTTATCTTCAGTTTAAGATTTGGGCTGTTTTCATGATGATATCGCTGACCTCATTTTCAAACGCCATCGTGGGTCTATTCACCACAAACCAGTCAAATGTGGACACATCTGCCGGTTGTATAGTTCATCGTATTGTGGTTAGCAGACAGTTGCACATTGAGATGCTGGCAAGTTGTTCCAGAGATCAGCGCAGCAATTGAGGGAGGCAACCAGCGCGTGCATCCTGCTGAAACCACTTTGATCCATCTGTTGATGTTTGTTAAAATGATTAAAAAAACAATATACATCCACTGGCAGTGAAAGAGTTCATTTTATGAAAACACAAATTGAAAGAGTAAATGTAGACTTATCTGAAATGCTTGAGGAGTACTGTGTGAAATTTTAGTACCAGCCAATTTGATTTGTACGGGTGGGGGGAGGGGGGGGGGGGCGGGCGGCGGCTTATCTGTCCTTGTGGTCACTGTAGTTAGGTGTTAACGGATTAAGCAAATATGCTTTGATGAATGTTCCTAACTTCACATATGCTTAACTGTTCACAGCTTACCAGCAATATGACCAGAAGTTTGACAAGCAAGAGTTCACAAGTGAGACGTTCCAGCGGCCATACCAATATTTACAGAGGCTGGACACCAACCAGCAACCACAGGCGTACACACGTGGACAGATATTGGGACAGGAAGCTGACTGCCTGGCCATTCTTCTGAAGTACGCTTGTGACTAACCCTTTACATCCTGATATGCTCTCATGTGAGACAAATTTGACCATGATAGTTCAAGAATAGTGCTAAAACAGCTTGGCACCCAGGAAAGTGTTTGTGTTGCCCATGTTTGTGTTGCGAGACAAATTTGTTAGGAATGAAAGTAGGCTGTAGTATTGACACAATAACGTGTGTCTTAAATATCAGAAAAACATGGCTGTCATTTTCAAAATGGCCGCCTGTCACTCATCTGTAGCCACAGGAAATAGGTTGCTGTATACACTGTGCAACCAAAATAACTGAAAAAATGAATGAAAAAATATTGAATCTGTGGCTCATAGTGAAGGCATTTGTGCACCCAATAAATGGCCATTTCCACGAAATTGAAAAAAAAAAAAAAAAAAATGTTTCCGATGCCCTCAGAAATTTTGTATAGAACTGATAGGTCTTTTTTAGGTTTTATTGGTTAGGATAGAGTACCACAGTTACTCCGAACCTGATTTATGATGCTGTGATGCATTTAGGGTCCACAGTGGCTGAATCTGCTGCCCTACCCTCATTGTACCAGTACGCAAAGGAACGCAAAGTGATAAAAAAACATTGCTCACGTCATACTCTTCTGTTTAAATATTTTTTTTCCATTTTTTTTAACAAAGTATGCATATTGAGTATAAAAATCTGTGATCATTTCATTAATTTCAATGTGACCCATCAATTTAATTGTAACTATTTTGGATTAAGAACATAAGGGGGAGGAGGGGGGGGGGGGTCTGTAAACAGGGGCTGCTGCTAAAGCTTCTACCATCTGGAGTTGGAGGCATGATGTACCGATGGCTGAAAGACTTCCTCTTTAACAGAATTGCATGATTGAAGTCGACGGCACACTCAGCAGTCTTGTCAAACTCAGGGAAGATGTATCTTAGGGAGGTGTCATGTCTCCGATCCCTTTAATGTCCGTAAAATATGTGGAACGTTCGACTGTATTCTGATCAAAATGTGACCAATCAATTTGTTTGCTGAAAAAAGGCAAAAATGATAGACTGAATGAGTGAAACTAGCTGGTCTTTTAGGAGATATTTTCCCTAGCGTAAGGCGGGTCTTTTCTTCTAATTTATTTTCATCTAGAAAGGTGTAAATATGAATATGCGTAATAAAGTTTCATGGTTCCTAACAGCCGCAACAATGTTAAGAAAAATTCATTTTTCTCTAAAAGGTATTTTTTCGAAAAATACTTACCGATGACATGACTACATGGGAATGTCTACTACTAGGCTCAATTTTAGCCTACTTGCCCGTTGTGTGCCTACACAACCCGAGAGGCCCTCGGGGAACCCCCCAGAGGGGCCGAGAGTTATCTTCCCATACCTGCCTTACCAGATCCGGTCACGAGACCATTCAGTCTGATACTTCGCTCGAAAGCGGCAAGCGGGGCAGGAGGGAGGGTCATCCGAGTCATGTCATCGGTAAGTATTTTTCAAAAAAATACCTTTTAGAGAAAAATGAATTTGTTTTTTCAAAAACATTACCGATGACATGACTACATGGGAGAATAGCGATGAGGAGGAGGGTGCCGCCCCAAGCTCCCCCAACAGAACAGCGCCGTTCTCCCCGTTGCACACTCCCGACAATTTTAGCGAAGTGCCTACCTACAGTGCCGGTGGCGCCGGGAGGGAGTGTTGCGCCGCGGCGATGTCCCCCACCAGTGCGAGATTCTCTCGCTGGCTAGCCAGGTCCCGGAGGTAGAAACGGGCAAAGACCGACTCGGTTTTCCAGCCCACGGCTGCCACGATGTCCTTGACAGAGCAGTTTCGATCAAACGCGACGCTCGTGGCCATAGCTCGTACCTCGTTTGCGTGAGAATGTGCAGCCTCTTCGCTCCCTGAGGGGAGATCTCCTGATAAGCGGAGCGTATGACCCAGCGGAGCCAGGAAGAGATCGTCTGGGCTGTAATGTCACGCCGGTTGGGTCTTAGAGGTAGGAAGAGGCGTGACAGTCCCCTGCGGACGGGCTTAGATCGCCGCAGATAGATTTTAAGGGCGCACACGGGATCCTGTAGCCTGGTCTCCTGGGACAGGGGTCGGTCTCTCAGCGGCCTAATGGTGATCACCTGAGGCGGAGTTAAAGGAGACCTGTTCATCGCCAGAAAGACCGGGTCCGTGAGCAGTTGGACGGAGCCGTCTGTTCGGAACTGCAGACAGGAAGGGTGTGCCGAAAGCGCATGTAGCTCGCTCGCACGCGAAGCGGTAGCGAGTGCCAGCAGGAAACAAGTCTTGCGTGTCAAGTCCGCGAACTGGGCCAAAGGTAATGGTTCGAAGCGGGCGGAGTTCAACCATGTGAGCACCCAGGGTAGGTCCCAGCGAGGAATGAGCGAGCGGAGTGTCGGGCGCTGGATGCCGAAGTGTCCCATAAGGTCGGCTAGGTCCTTGCAGGCGCCCGGATCGGGTCGTCCCAGGTGACGATAGGTGTCCGCAATCATGGACAGGTAGCCGCGTACCGTGATGGGGGCTAGGCCTTGGTCTTGGAAGAGCCAGAGAAAGAAGTCCGCCAGCTGAGGATGAGTCAGATCCGTGGGCGTAAGGCCGTGATCGGTGCACCAGGAACAGAGGACTCGCCACTTTCCCTCGTAGACTCGAAGGGTCGACGGTCTACGGGCCGCAGCGATCGCCTCCATTGCTGCACCCGAGTAGCCTCTAGCTCCGAGGGCTTGCCGCACAACCTCCAGGCGTGAAAGAGGAGTCGCTCCGGGCAGGGGTGGAACAGCGGCCGGCGCGGTTGCTTGAGCATGGTCCGCGGGGTGGGCAGCAGCAGGGGCGGGTCCGTGGCGAGGCTGAGCAGGTCGGTGGTCCAGGAGCGGTTCCAGGCGAACGGCGCGACCAACAGGAGGATCGCCGAACAGCCCCGAAGTTTGAGGAGGACTTTGGGAACGAGGACGGTAGGGGGGTAGGCATAGGCCACAAGGCCGTCACAGGGAATGGAGAGCGCATCGACAGCCCAGGCAAGGGGGTCGGGAATCGGGGAGACGAAGAGGGGAAGCTGGTGGTTCCACCTCGTGGTGAACAAGTCGACCTGGGGAGTCTCCCAGCGGGCGCAGATCATCCGAAAGATGTCCTGTCGCAGGGTCCATTCCGTGTGTAGGAGCTGGCCGCGGCGAGACAGAGTCGGCCAAGACATTCAGGTGTCCGGGAACGTGCCGGGCTCGAAGGATAATGCTCCGGTCCTCGCACCAACGCATCATCCTGTAGAGGAGCATACACAGGTCGGGGGAGTGTGTGCCACCTTGCTTCTGGATGTAAGCGACCACCGTCGTGTTGTCCGAAAGCACGAGCAGTTCCTGGTGTCTGAGGAGGTCCTCCCAGACCTGAAGGGCTTGCCAGACGGCCTGCATCTCCAGCCAGTTGATGTGGGTGTGCGCCAAGCCTGAGGGCCAGGGGCCCGAGGTCGCGAGGAACCGCGGTAGGAGATGGGCCCCCCACCCAGAAAGGCTGGCATCGACGCAAAGAGAGATCTGCGGAGGGGGAGAGGCCAGGGGAACTCCCGACGCTAGCCACGTAGGGTTGGTCCACCAACGAAGGTGCGGACGGAGCATCTGGGACACTGGGACCGCGGTCGTCAAGTCTCCGGAAGACGGGCGCCAATGGAGAAGAAGATGCAGTTGAATCGGCCGGGAGTAGAGACGCCCTAGTGGGATAAGATCCGCTGCGGCGTTCATCAAACCCAGCAACTGAAGCCAGCCTCTGGCGGGGGCTGCATCCTCCCGAGCTAACTGGTCGGCTAGATCCGCAATCTTCTTGATCCGGGGCGCCGGAAGGCGAACCGTGTTGAGGTCGGTAGCAAATTCCATACCCAGGTGCACAAACCGGCGGGAGGGAGAGAGATCCGACTTGCCGTCGTTTACTAGGAAGCCCAGGTGTGCCAGGAGGTGCAGGAGAGCATCTCTGTCCGTGGCTAGCGCGGTCTCCGATTGGTTGCGCAAAAGGAGGTCGTCCAGGTAGTTCGACGTCGGACTGGAGGAGGACTGTCAGGCTAAGGCGACTACGGCGTCCATCAGCCGAGTGAAGACCCAGGGGCTGAGGTTGAGTCCGAAAGGCAGCGCCCGGAACTGGTAAACGACACCGTCGATCGCAAACCTGAGAAACTTCCTGGAGGCCTGGTGCATCGGGACATGCATCGGAGAGGTCCAGACTGACTGCGAAGTCGAGAGGCTGGACCGCGGCTTTCAGGGCTCTGGCAGTCTCCATCCGGAAGGAGGGGGCCGAAATGAACTTGTTCAGCGCCGAAAGATCGATGACCGGACGCCATCTCCCTCCAGGCTTCGGCACGACGAAAAGGCGGCTGTAGAAGGCCGGCGAGTCGGGGACTCGGACAACCTCTGTGGCGGCATTCCTCAGCAGGGAGGCTACCTCTTCCCTCAAGGCAGCGGCCTTCCGCGGGTCGCTGGGAATCTCGGTCCAGAGTGGGGAACGACGTAAGGGCGGCGGGCTTCGGAAGACGATCCGCAGACCCGTAGAGACGGTGTCGCAAATCCAGGGGTCGTCGCCAAAGAGCGTGAGCCAATTTCCGTGGAAATCGGCTAGCCGCCCGACGACCGGAGACCCCGAGGAGGCCGGCGGGGGCAAGGTCGGCAGGGAGTCACGCGGACTGCCTGCGACCCTGTCTCCTGCCGGGACGGGTCCACGCGGGGGCACGACGTCTGGGGGGTCTGGACCGGCCAAAGGCGGGTGCCTGCACGGGCGACGAGGCGGGGGCCGAGGGGGCAGCGGGTCTAGCAGACCGCGAGGCGCGACCCCTAGCCTTTCGGGCGGGGTGAAAGCGGCGTGGAGGAGGGGCACTGCTGGGTTGGAGGCTCTCACAGCGGACCAGGTGTCGCCAAACAGCAAGGGCCCACCCAAGGGGGCACGGCGAAGTTGCGCTCGCAGGTCCGGCGGCAACGTACTGCAGGCGAGGAGCAGGGCATCTCGACGCATGAGGTCGCAGTTGGCCGAAGCAGCCATCCCGTTGACCGAGGAGTGGTAGGCGGCGTGGTTGGCGGTCTCCGCGAGGACCAGCAGGTCTCCTAGGAGAGGAGAGATGGAAGGATGCCAGGATTCCTCCACCCGACGGACCAAGGCTTGGGTGAGGAGCTCCAAGACACCAGAGCAGGCTAAGGTGTTCCGGACCAAGGTCGCTGTCTTGTCCAGGCCCCGCGGTAGGGACCGCCGCAGCAGAGTCAGGCCGCCGGCTAGCGACACGGCCGAAGGGTCCAGCGTAGGCAGAGGGATGGAGAAGGCCTGGGAATGGCCAGCATACCAGTCCCGCCGAAACGACATGTCTAAATCCGCGGGCCAGCGACGGTCGGAGAAGAAGACCGGCTCCTGGGACGTGGCCAGCTGCAGGTGCGACGAAAAGACGTCTCGAAGGTCCTTAAAGCCGGGCGGTTGGGGAAGCGACTTAAACTTCTTGACCTGCCTCTCCGCGTCAACGAAGGCGGCGACCTTCCTCTTCAGAGGCGGGGAAGCTGGGCAGGCGTCCGCCGGCAGCGTCGCGGCCACGATCCTGGCGGCTTCATCCAGAGCTAAAAGCGTCTCTGACCGGGAAGAAGACAGGAGCGCCGAGGGGGAAGCACCCACGAGGGCCGCGGGCGAGGTCGAGCGACCCTCCTCATCCAATAGAGCCGAGACGGAGTCTTCGGGCAGCAGGCTGAGCGCGTCGTCCTCTAGGGGGCGTCGAGAAGGCACCGGAATCACCACCGACCGCAGCGAGGTCAAAGGAGAGCGCTGAACCTCCGGCGTAGACAGGGGACGCGAGGGCAGCGGGGAGCGCAGCGGTAAGCGAGGAGGCGACCGGGAGCGGGACCGAGGATGAGAAGGCGCCCGGCGAGCACGCGGCGAGGAGTCCCGACGACGCGAGGAGGGTCGACGAGGGCGGTGACGCAACGAAGGCGACGCCTGGCGCGGCGCAGAGCGCGAAGGCGCCCGAGGGGAAGCAGGGCGACGAGGATCCCGCTGACGGCGCTCGCGAGGCGAGCGAGAGCGAGGGTGTCTGAACGGTGAGGATCAGGGTCGTGGCTGCGTCGCGAAGGACGGTGCTGACGTCTCTCCGGGCCATACTCCGGAAGTAGGCCACTATGCCGGCAAGGCGATCCTCCGAAAGGATCAGCGGGCCTGTTGCGGGGAGAGTGGTGAGGATGGCTCGTCAACGACGGACGGCTCAAGGCCGACTGCTGCTGGCCACTCTCGGTGAGACGGGCGCTAAGCCGGCAAACAGACCCTCCGGAAGGGTCAGCGGGCGTGGCAGCAGTGGCGGTCCTGTGGTCAGACAAAGAACGCGAACCCCGACGAGAGGACCGTTCCGTGCGGGAGAGGTCAGAGGAAACAGCAAGGGCGGCCAACGTCTCAACGGGCGCCGGACGCTCGTTAGCCGGGCGGGAATGCTCTCGGCGGTAGAAGGACCAAAGGTCCACCCACAGAACCTCAGGCCAGGCCGCACAAACCTTACACCTGCGGTCCGAGGAACAACCCGAACACGGTAGGCAGACCGAGTGGGTGTCCGTCGGCCACTTAAAGTCACCGCACCGGGAGCACAAAAGCATTATGGCTAAGCGCAGGCGGGCTCCCGGTGAAAGCGTAATGGGGAACTCTCGGAGGGCTAAAGGGCCTTTAAACGGGCTAACACACAAGGAGCCCAAGGCCCACGTGCAAAATGGGCGTGAAACGGCAAAAACCGACCGTGAGCTAATCAGGCACTACGCACTGAAAGAACGACCACTAAGAAAGAAAGCAGGGAAGCACCCAACAGGCAGCCGGCTCTCAGCCCGAGGGCCAGCCGAGGGAACTACCGCTACCTTACCTCTGCAACGAAGGGAAGGGGGAAAGGGCAGGCAAACCGCCGTCCACCGAAGCAGAAAGAATCCCCGCAAGCAGCCTAACGAAGCAGGAAGAGAAGGCAGGGTAGAAGTGGGCGCAGAGCACACGAAGTCGGCAACGAGCGTCGGCAGGCAGAAGACCGGTCGAGGCAGCGAGAGCGCAGGCCAGACACGTCTTCTCACCACGAGCGAAGTAGCAAGACTGAATGGTCTCGTGACCGGATCTGGTAAGGCAGGTATGGGGAGATAACTCTCGGCCCCTCTGGGGGGGTTCCCCGAGGGCCTCTCGGGTTGTGTAGGCACACAACGGGCAAGTAGGCTAAAATTGAGCCTAGTAGTAGACATTCCCATGTAGTCATGTCATCGGTAATGTTTTTGAAGAAACAATACTCCAGATAGCTCTAAGAATGTCACTGCATCATGAGAATGACCCATGTTCTGCATCTTGACAAGCCTGGCATTTTTGGTTTTGCAGGGAGTGTTTCATATTGTCGAAGTATCTTGGTACCCCACTACTGGTCTGACCAAACTGGTGTGTGCTTGCGCCAGAATGCTGTAATTTGCGCCAATGTGGTCCCCACTACCCAGCCAGCACACCAATATAGGTCCAATATTGGCCCAATATTGGCTCAGATATTGGGCCGATATATGGGTGGCAATATTGGTCCAATATTGGAAGCGCAAAATGGCCCATTGTTGGTCCAATATCGGGTAAATGTTGGCTGCCAAGCTGGATCCATTGTTGGCCCAATATCGGGTGAATGTTGGCTACCAATATAGTGCCAAGCTGGATCCATCCTAGAACCAGTATGGTGAATATTGGCTGCCAATATAGTGCCAAGATGGATCCATCCTAGGGCCAGGATGGTGAATATTGGCTGCCAATATAGTGCCAAGATGGATCCATCCTAGGGCCAGGATGGTGAATATTGGCTGCCAATATAGTGCCATGCTTAATCCATTCTGGTGCCAACATGTAGCAAATATTCTGCCAACCTTTTTCCAACATGAATAGTAGTGTCCCAGATTTGGATATTGATATTTTTTTCTGAGGAAAAAGACCATCATGCAAACATATATATATTAATCTGATAGTTATCAAATCAAACGTTCATCAAAATATGTAACTCAAAACACAACTTAAAAAGAAAGACCTGAACTCAGATTCACAGTGATGCACAAGTTTAATCTGATTTTCAGTTTTATGAAAAGAAAACACTAACTATACCGAAATGAAGGACAATGATTATCTCATTTAACCCTTTCCATCCTGATACATTACTGCCTGAAATAATTTGACCATGATATCTCAAGAATAGTACCAGAACAGCTTGGTGCACAGCTCTGTCACCACCCTTGAACTAAAATGGTTGATCTATATATCCTTACCCATAACATACCTTTCACAGGGCAATCTGAAGTTAAAAAAAAAATCACCCTCAGGCAGGATTCAATGGATTAATTACATCCCCCCCCACCTCACACAAAAAAGAAACCTGTCTGTAACAATACACAAAATGTAAAAAAAAAAAAAAAAAGCCCACAATTATTGAATTAAGAAAACAATTGTTCTGATACATGACATACAAAAACCATCTCTGAATGTACATACACACAGATGTTCAGGTACTGACAATAGGATCTGTAAACATAACAGATTTTGTACACAGCACATTTTTTACCTGCTCCCATAAATAACTTTCATACAGATTAACAGAATATACTGACATAATTCGATTGGAGACTAAATTTCCTCCTAAACATACAGGATTTGGCACAAACAACATTGGTTATGAAAAGAAAGAAAAGAATCTCATATGAATTGTCCTTATTAACCCTTTTCATCCTAATACACACATGCTTGAAATTAATTTGACTATGATAATTCAAGGGTAGTGCCAGAATAGCTTGGCACCTGAGACACCAAGCTATTCTGGCACTACCCATAAACTAAAATGGTTAATCTGTCGCAAAATTTGTAATGTAGCCTTCAAGCAAATCTGACAAAATCAGCCTCTGGATTGAATGGGTTAAAAATAGTATCAAATAAAACCTTAAGTGTAATGGGGAGGAGGGGTGGGGGGGGGGGGGGAGTAAAAGTTCATGCATGCAGCCAGTTAGCATTTTAATAACTTGCAACTAAAAGCAGGTTTGCTCTACATTGCTTGAAAGCCCTAAACTAGCCAGTAGCTGCCATCACTTTTCAAACATAAACACTTCTGCAACAGATGGTTACAAAACATGTATGTCTTATTAAAATGTTATGTGCAACAACAAAAAAACATGAGGCAAGCTTAAGTGATCAGGCAAACTATACTTGTAAAAATAAACAATATGTTTACAAGCATCTTGGCCCGACTGACTTAACAGTGTAGCAAACTGAATATTTGAATCAGAATGAAACTTAATATTGCAATCAAAATTAGTTTAATTTTCTTCTGTCATGGACAGTTTAGTTGAAATTAATGTCCAATGTTTGAAGTTGATGTTGCTTTGACTGGAAAAAAAGTTAATTAAAAATTCTAAGATGGTAGACAGAAATGACAGATCTATACCATATATAACCATTACACAACATATATTTTATAACGTTTCATAACAAAAGAAATTGTAGTTTTAACAAAATCACAAAACATGCACTACATTCTAGTTTCTACTTAATATGATAAATCTGATGACAACAGGTATGATTAACCCTTTGGCTGTCTGTATTGCACTATAAGTCGCAATGATTCCTGCAGGAATCATCACAATGTCAGGCAGTACTGATAGCCAGAGGGTTAAGCAGCTTGCAAAGAAACTAAAATAAAACTATACTAATCACTGTCAGTCTGTGTCCTGCAGGAATCATCACAGTGCCAGGCAGTACTGATAGCCAGAGGGTTTAGCAGCTTGCAGAGAAACTAAAACTATACTAATCACTGTCAGTCTGTGTCCTGCAGGAATCATCACAATGCCAGGCAGTACTGATAGCCAAAGGGTTTAGCAGCTTGCAGAGAAACTAAAACTATACTAATCACTGTCAGTCTGTGTCCTGCAGGAATCATCACAGTGCCAGGCAGTACTGATAGCCAGAGGGTTTAGCAGCTTGCAGAGAAACTAAAACTATACTAATCACTGTCAGTCTGTGTCCTGCAGGAATCATCACAATGCCAGGCAGTACTGATAGCCAGAGGGTTTAGCAGCTTGCAGAGAAACTAAAACTATACTAATCACTGTCAGTCTGTGTCCTGCAGGAATCATCACAATGTCAGGCAGTACTGATAGCCAGAGGGTTTAGCAGCTTGCAGAGAAACTAAAACTATACTAATCACTGTCAGTCTGTGTCCTGCAGGAATCATCACAATGTCAGGCAGTACTGATAGCCAGAGGGTTTAGCAGCTTGCAGAGAAACTAAAACTGTACTAATTCACTGTCAGTCTGTGTGTGCTCGCTTTGCCGCCTCCCACCTCTGCTTATTCCCATCGTGATCAATTGATCCAGTAACTGAGTAAGCCATTTAGTTAAATCGTGGCCTATGTCTGTTGCACTACCATGGCACCTTCTCACACCATCTGAAAATAAAATGCATGTCTGATTACTGAATCCTGTAGAGTTGACTTTAAGAGAGGTCACTGAAATTGGTGTTTATACTGTGGAAAGTACCCTTGGGCCAAGTCTGAACATTTACAGAAGACTGTGGCTTGCTTAGTCTCAGAGAAATACCAATTGATGCATGTTTCATGACGGGCAATGGCTAAAACTAAAAACCCAGATGACCCAAAACAAAGACTCACTTCGGCCAGTTTTGCAATATCCATGCAGTCACTTGAATGGTTTGATCCCATTTTGGACTTCAGTTTTCTTTTAAGTCTTTTAAGTCCCTTCTATTTATAGAAAGGAGCTTTTAGGAAAGGTCGCAGTGGGGCGAATTTAATAGCATGTCCATGTCAAGGCAAGCAGGCTAAACCTCTAATTGAAGCAACAAGATAAAAATTACATCATGTCTAGTTACACTAACTTCGCTGCTGAACGTACATTTGGCGTGAAGCGCCGTATGTGCGAATGTATGCGTGCATATGTATGTAAACAAGAGTTCTTATCTTTGATATTTCTGTACACACAAGCTTGAATTTAAAACTTGGTCTTGGTGAAATACTTTCTTAAGTGGGTGGCGGCTAAGACAACCTCCGAGCATATTGAATGACACATTGAAGACATAAACAACCGTTAATAGGAAGTCGGTTGACCCAGATTAGAGACCGTAATTTTTGTCATAATTACTTGAACCTATAGCTAGTTTGGAGAAAGACATTGGATAAGTTCGTTAGCCAGCTTTTCATCCTTTCAACTTCTTTAGTAAAAATTAATTCTTTTCAGAAAAGCATTAAAACACTAAAAAAAACTTTACTTCTAGAGAAAGTCAGACCGGCGGTGACGTAAAAGAGGCAACTCCGTCACTACGGAGATACTGACCTAATACTCTAAATATAATAATAATTAAATTTATAAAGTGCTAACTCCCTGCAGTGCAGGCTCCAACATCTGAATGAGCTCTAAAATATGACGGCATTCTCTCTTGCACGAGTGGCCCTCTCTCTCAGTCTCACACAAACATGCGCGCATCTCCAGGAGGAATAGATCCTCATGCGCACTCCAGGCGCCTCTTGGAGATGTTTGGAGCGCGCGTGCATGCATGCACACACACATCGACGCGCTTTAAGAAGTGGATGCAGGTGACCAGTGTCAACCTGCTTTCACACAAATTATAGCAAGACTGAAATTGTACTATGGAGTTCTAGTTTTGACACAATTTTCTCAAGCCTATGAAGTGAAACTCATATCATGTAAAACTAAATGAATACGTAAAAACTAAAACTTGCGTCATGACAAATGATGTTTGACAAATCAATCACCTCGGCTGTTTGGCCCAGCGCTAGAAGTGGCCACTTAGTTTGTTCCAGGCGCAGTACAGCAGGGAAAATGACTACATTTTGTTTTTCATGAATTTCTTATGTACCGTTCAAGTGTGTGATGCAAAGCTTTGTTTAACAAACCAAGGGGAATTACTCAGCGCTGGACAGAACAGTTAGATCCCCTGCCCCCGCCTATCAGGCACCCATTCGCCAGCCCACAGAGAAATACGCAGGTATAGAACAAGACGATCATCTACATCCCGCAGGTATAGAACAAGACGATCATCTACATCCCTAAGGGATGTAGATGATCGTCTTGTTCTATACCTGCGTATTTCTCTGTGGGCTGGCGAATGGGTGCCTGATAGGCGGGGTAGGGATGTAGATGATCGTCTTGTTCTATACCTGCGTATTTCTCTGTGGGCTGGCGAATGGGTGCCTGATAGGCGGGGGCAGGGGATCTAACTGTTCTGTCCAGCGCTGAGTAATTCCCCTTGGTTTGTTATACAATTCTGCCAGCGCTAGCCTCACCTATCTGGTTTGTGAGTAAAGCTTTGTTTGTTTAAAAGCGGACATTCTGCCCAACACACTGACACCAAACACACTATAGTTGTGACAAACCAGTAGCCAGCAGGATAAGGTGGAAATAAAGAGAAAAATACAGATCTCACAAAGTTTTGCATCACACACTAGAACGGTAAATAAGAAAGTCATGAAAACAAAAGGTAGTCATTTTTCCTGCTGTACTGCGCCTTGCAGGAAGCCCGCTCATCAGCTAGCCTGACAGCTGAGAGACTCGCTGCCTCAGTGTGCGAGCACGACTTGTGACCCAGTTTCTCGGCTCGCCTGGAACAAACTAAGTGGCCAAACTGAAACAGCCGCGTGGCGCGTATGTCTTGACATACGCGTCACACGGCTGTTTCAGTTTGGCCACTTAGTTTGTTCCAGGCCAGCCGAGAAACTGGGTCACAAGTCATGGTTGGTTGGTTAGTTCGGGTTTAACGTCCACAGCACCGAGGTGATCATGGACGGCCCTGACGGGCGGGTTATGGGGGACAGGGAAATCTATTGCCTATGGAGTACGACCTGAACACTGATCAACTCAGGCGCACTCCAACTGTGCCACTTTGATTTACCAGGACCTTTCAACGGACATGCTATTGAACAAATCCGTTTTTTCCCCTGGATTGTGAGTCCAGCTACCGGGGCCAAGTCATGCTCGCGCACTGAGGCATTATAGAACTCACTGACGCATTGGCAGATCTGTGAGACTTTTTCAATAGATAATTCAACATCGGAATCAGATCAAAGACAAAAGCGAGGACAGCACTCATATAGAAGGGACTTTGTGGGTTATGTTTTTTCCTATCTTGTTTTAATAATAAAACAGAGCATTAATTACTTAATTATAATTTACCAATCATTGCGTTGTGCAAGTTACACAGTCTGCTGAAGGCTTCATTCCCCTTTTTTCAGTGAGGTTGTACAATATATCCAGACACTGACTTGTCCTCATCAAAAAGGGCATTGTCCTCCGTACACAATCTTTAAAGTCCAAGCCTCAATGGGATAAGTACAGAATCTGCAAACACACACAGAAAAAAAAAAATAAAACGGTTTTTACAAATAAAATTTGTCCAAAAGAATCGCAATCAAAATTTACCTTTCTCTGTAGTTTTCCTGCATAGAGCAGAAAGCATAAAACGAAACACGAAACTGCATGTAAATTATAATAAAATATTAGTTTTTAAACCTCCAGCTACATAACTAAATTGATCAACCCAAGCAGCACACCACAAAACAAGAAAATGCAAACAATATTCAGATTTCAAATGTATAATTACCATGTTGTTCCTGGTCGCCGCGCGTTGTCTAGGACTGTGTTGAGGTTCTCCAGCTCTGCACGATCTTGTAGTGGGAATTCCTGATTTTTCTCCTCTTCGACCAGTACGACTCATCTTTAAAATCCATATTTTCTCAAGGAGAAGTTTAAAATCGTACTATACACGTACGTATACCTTAATCAGCAAGTGCACGTGGCGTCAGCGAAAGAAATATAGAAGAAAGAAAGCTGGAACTTGGTCTGGCAATGGAATTTGTAGCCTTGATCTGCAGTCAAATTTGGCGGAAATAATCGCAGCAGGTGCTATCGATACCGGCATGCAATGCAGTGTCTGACAAAACATAGAATGTGGCGAATAAATGTTATATAAAAAAAATTATTTAAACAAAAAAAAAGTCACGGCGTGCCCAAACTATGGTAAAAGATTGCCGTTGTATATTTATTTTCAAGATAAATGTCGGCTAGATTTAAAATTTCATCTGTCAATGTTGCGAATTGGGCCAGACTGGCTCGCCTATCGTGTGCCAACATTTGCAGTCGAAGCAGCGCGCGGGCGGTACAGCCTCCGGCGGCTCGCGTGATTGTTCCAGCTTGGCACCAAGATTGATTATACCGGCGCGCGCGCGGGCTCACGCGATACCGGCGCGCGTGTTGGTTTCAGCATGGCGCTAAGCTCTCGCATACTGGCCCAATATATCGGCCATTATCCAGCAATGGACCAATATTTGCCCAAGATACTGTGCGTGCTGGGTAGTTTCTTCATCAGAGACTTTTCCCGCAGCTCTAATTTCCATGGCTTCGATGTGAGGCCTCCACGTGAATCCAGTAATTTATTTGTTGCCAGTCTGTCTTTGGTACTGGAAGGTCTCCAGTTTTCAAGGTGGCCTCTTCCATCTGATTGAAAGAGATGGTCTAGCTCAGTTTGAGTGGCCATCTTTCAGTCCAGCTGCTGACTGTATTGGCAGCATCCTGGATTCTGCAGGAGGCTATTTCAGTATGTTCTGCTGCATTCCACGCGGCAAAGTCATCTGCATGAAGGATGTTCGAGACGAACCTTGGTACTGCTGTTCTGTACTGATGTCATTAATGTAGACCAAGAATAGCATCAGACACATCACCTCCCTGAGGTACACCTTCCCTGAGTTTGACAAGACTGCTGAATGTGCCGTTTTCTTCAGTCTTGAAGAGGAAGCTCTTCAGCGGCAGCTCTTGTTTACAGACGTTTCCCCCTTTTTATGCTTTAACAAAAAAGAATTACAATTAATTTGAAGTGGTCACATTGAAATTAATGAAATGATCACAAATTTTATGCTCAATGTGCATACTTTGTTAAGAAAACTGGCAACAAAAACATTTAAACAAAGGAGTATGACATAAGCAATTTTTATGATCATATTGCATACTGGTAAACTGGGGGTAGGGCAGCAGATTCAGTCACTGTGGCCCCTAAATGAATCACAGCATCATAAAATCAGGTTGGGAGTAACTGTGGTACTCTATCCTAACTATTAAAACCTAAAAAAGACCTATCAGTTGTATACAAAATTTCTGAGGGCATTGGAAACAATGTACGTTTTCCAATTAGGCAATTTTAAATGGGAAAAAGCTATCATTCACTACAAACGTTTCGTAAAGGATGCCAACTTTCCTCATTTTCCAATTAATTTTGTGTATTTTTACAACTTGGGGGGTAGGGATACAAAATCAACCAATGTGGCACTCATAGTGATCACAACATCACCTAGTCAAGTTTATAATAATTGTGACATCCTGTTTTAATGATGTAAGCCTGAAAATGGATTGCCAGTTCTATATAAAATGTCTGAAGGCATCGGACACATTATTTTTGTCTTTTTTTGTGATTTTGCGGAAATGGCCATTTACTGGGTGCACAAATACATTCTCTGTGAGCCACAGATTCAATATTTTTTCATTCTGTTTTTTTGCAGAGGATGCAGAAGGTGTGCCTTAACATAATATTGCCTGATTTGGGCTTCTGGAATAAATTCAGATTTTTTTAGGGGAAAATGTTTCTCAAGCTCATTTTAGCATCCGCGAAGAGCGTAAATGGGGTACCCTTGCGCCATCGGCTATATCTCTGGTGTGTTCCTAAGGATTTTCGGGTAACATGGCTTGACCATCTCAGGATATACTTAGGTATACTTTGAAACCCATCTTATTGAGTACTGGGGGAGGGGGGGGAGAGGGGGTGCACGGTAGACCGGGCTAGCTCTTAGACTACTAAAGCGACTGCTGCGTGCAGCCCAGGTCACAAGTTCATGTCGACAGTAAGACGCACTCTTGTTTTAATTGCATTTGGATATGCTAATTTACATAAACCAATAAAAAATGAGCATACGGCGTATTTCCGGCCGCATCTACAACCCTGATTTGGTGTCTGCTAATGATGCTTGACTGTGCAAAAAGCCTTGATACTAAACTATCAGTTTTGATCGGAGGACAAGGTTGGTATTGATTTGTGGCAAAATATCTACCGATTCTGTTCAGTTCGAGGTTTTAGGCAGATAGTTGCTTTGAGGGTTGAAAATTGCTCTGGAATCACAGTGCTTCGCCGCTTTGTGTGATTTCGTTTGTATTCTGTCTTGAGCTTAGTAGGCGCTGGCGCGCACACGGTGGCGCAGTGGATTTGCATTAGTCATCAGGCCCCTATGCTTTTTGTGACTTTGATCTACAGACTGGTTATACAAATGTGCAATTTTTTATATTATATTATATTGAGCAGCATTTTGCTTGATATAGTGCGATAACGGGCAGATATGATTATGAGACTCGAATCAAAATGTCCGAGCGGAAGACGAGGACATTAATTGATTCGAGTCAAGTAATCACATCTGTCTGTTTATTTGCACTATATCAAGCAAAATGTTGCTCAATATAATGTATGTAACCAGTCCAAAACAAAACTTTACCAGAGTCTTTCCGATTACTGCCATTGGTGCTGAAGTGGTCAATTTCGCTATATTTGGACATAAAACTTCCCAGCTTGACACTACTAACCAAAATGTACTCAGCGCAAATCCATCAAGGCGAACATCTACACAGTGCAAATGTGTTCCTCTGATTTTCCATTTATTTTTAAAACTAAATAAACTCAGCGTGAATCTTCACAACATGATTCCACCCAACATAAATCGACAAAGGCTTGAATTTACTCAAATAAAAAATATCTCAATGGAATAGCGACAGCACACATTCACACTTGGGTAGATTTACGCCCAGGTTTATTCAGGCTGTGTAGACTTTAGCTGGATATTTTCACGTTTTTTTTAGATTTGCACTAAAATATACCGAAACTTACCCCTTTAGTGCCACTGATACTGGCACCGTGTGTACTACACGTACTAGAACAATCACGTCACCATAAAACTCTTTAACGTCACAATCTAGGGCCCGCATAATCTGGAGTTAACGTCAGACTTTTCTGAAATGTTGCAAAGAAGGTGATATGACGTAAAGTTTACATGCACATAGGCTGAAGGGAACTTTAACGTCCAACACCAAATGTATGCTTCAGACATACAGAACCCAGCAAATCTGACACTGCTAAACATGTTTCATTGTGCAAACTCCCTCTCGCACGCCTCCGAAGTTGGAGAAAACAAGTGGATAAGCTGCCTTAGGTGCGACCACAGACATTAATAAATGTCTATTTATGAACCTGGTGTGATACTTCCAATGTGTCCAAAAGGTGACCCTGTTGTGTGCCACGTTTCGGACTGTCGACTGACGGCACGGAGATTTCGTTTGACTGTGTAGACATCAGTACTTTCTATAATCGTGCGTGTTGTTGAGTGAAGTCTACGTGTAATTAGAAAACGGATAATGGCAGAAAATGCCAGCAGGTTTGTTTATTTAGTCTTTTTGTAAGGTCACTATCACTAGCGGACATCAGTGTCGTCAACCTCGATAATGTGACGATTTGATTCGTGTGTTTGCTGCTGTCTATTCTCCGTTTATATGTGTGTATGGGAAAGAAAGTTTGAGCGTGCGTACACACTATAAAGTATTTCATTACTAGTGAGTATAAGGAGCTTGCTAATGTGGCAGTATGCGCATATTTAGCGTTTTTGCATTGCGGACAAGCAAGCATCAAGTCTTTCTGGTCTGCAAGGGATTATGGGAAGGAAAGCATATCGAGCAAGCTCATGAATATTAATTTGCTTGTTATACAGTATATCAATACATTTGACAAAGAAGAAAAAATTTCATGGAGTGGATACATAAAAGTATATCAATGGCAGGTATCTTCGAACCAGTCTTGACTTGTGTACATGAAATGGTCTCAACTCCAGTGTATATTATTACAACAAGATGATAGACTGACTATAGATGGGTGCTTGGACAGAGAATGCATAGCCAAGGATAACCTGTTACTTTACCAAGGAGCCATTAGACAGGAATAGGAAGCTCTAACACGAAGTGCACAACAGCTATATACAACTGTAAAGACATTTGCAGATCTATGCCTAGGACATGCTGGAGTCCTGGGAAAGGATAAAGCGGAAATCCTTGTTGGCACGGCAGAACTGAAATATGGTCTCCAAATGAGCAGATTATATATGTTAAGAAGCCTGATGAAGAATTTACAGGAACAGTGCTAAGGCTACAACACAATCGATCGCCTCCGTAGTAGGCAACAAGATGAGGATTTCATCCCAAAGTCTACCGTGTTGTTTGGAGCTCAGATGTGTTTATCTTTCAGGAACATTCAGGGTTGTTCATATTTTTAGGCTTATTATGCTGATCCTTTTCCCTCCTCTCTAAGCCAACCCCTGATCAACACACATGTTGGCACACACAAATAAAGACGGACACATGGCGCTTCCCGCCATTAGTATGCTCTGTGGGCTCGTGTAGTGACAGGAATCCATCTCCTTCTACTCTAACCCACCCTCTGATCCACACACACTGGCACACAGAAATAGAGACGGACACACAACGATTCCCGCCATTCGAAAGCTCTGTGGTCTGGTGTAGCATAGGTATTCTGAAGAAGAATAATAGCACGAGCAGCGAAATGGCGTCACTTCAAACTTCATGTCATGGCACCATTAGTCCCACAAGGCTGTGTTCATAGTGATGACTCGACTTTATACGTCGCTCATCGCAGTACTAACATTTGACGTATCAAAGAATCAACTTAGCAATTTTCTTGCTGATTTTCACGCTTAGGGCTTACAGGTCACAATTTGACCTAATCCTACCCCAGGGCCTGGACAAACAGCAGCACTGTTTATCAAAAATCATCCGGGTATTAATGAGAAGACAGTTTTTTTTCATAAAAGTAAAATTAAAGTCAGGTTGGCTGTTTTACAAATGACTTCCCAAAAGTGGTGTAGAACATTGTCTGATTTTCACGCCTAGGGCATACAGGTCACAATGGACCTAATCGTACCCGACAGCCGAGACAAACTGTAGGCTTATGTAAATACCATAAATGAAAAATCATGCAATTATTTATGAGAAGATTGTTTGTTTGTTTTCATAAAAAAGATTCAATTGTTTTAAGATTAACCCATATAATTCGTGAAATTATTCCCAAAAACGTGAAAATATATATTTTCAAAAAATATTTAAGTATCACTCAAAAGTCCTAAAGGTACAATGCTGGTTAATGAACTATCTAGTAAAAATAAGAAAAATTACCGACTCCAGTGTGGATCAACTGGTTTTTGTGAAATGTCCATTTTCTCGCCAATGAGCATCTTAATAAAAAAAAAAATCTAAAAAAAGTCCCGAGATATGTCTTTTAGGGACAATATCCTAAAATTTCAAGTTTGTCCCTCCTCAAATGAGGGTTCTAGTCGCTGTCACACACACACACACGCACGGCGCTTGGTGCCAAAAAGACGTTCTCTAGCAAGGTTTGCATAGCTAGATGTGACGTCATTTTTATCCTGTTACTTCTTTGCCAGAATTTCTGCGCCGCTCGCCAAAAACGTCATATGCATGCTCCGGAATGCGCTCCGGCCCAGCCCCATTTCAAAGTCTACCATATTTTTTTAATACGGTAGACAAAAAGAGAGGTAGGCAGCGGTTGCTGCAGCGGGCAGTCTTGAAAGGATATGAAAGATCCATAGTAAGACATCCAGTAATGGCACAATATCCAAAATAAAACAAAACACAAAAGCCCTGGAGAAATGTATGAGAGATTGGGAGGAAGGCACATTGGCCTTTTCAAGCACAGAGATCCCACATTGAACAAAATAAACTGAACTGATCTGATCTTTCACTAGGGACATCTATCACAGATATTACTTGGAATAATACACAGTATGAAAATAATATGGCTGCTAGGTCCTTGACCTTTAAGGTAGTGACATAGTTATTTCATGAAATGTCTTTTTGGCTCACATGCGACATAACAGTGAAACTATGTTGGCATCCATCCAGTGGGTTGGCATTTTCTTGGAGACTATTCAAGCAACAGTCTTCAAACATGGCCCAAGGATACTTTGTGGCAAGACCTTTCTAAACTTAACAGTTTCAGTGACCTCTCTCAAAGGGCGGAGATCTGAGAGGCTCGGTGGTAGAACGTTGGACTCTTGACCGACAGGTCCCGGGTTCGAATCCAGCTGGGGTAAAAAATTATTCAGACCCTATTTTGGTGCCCCGTCCTTGAGATCACCTTTGTGGTGGACAAAGGACGTTAAGCCCTAAACGTTTTTCTCTCAAAGGTCAAGGTCACGGGGGATCAGGAAATAGGTAAACACGATGGGATGAACTATAACTCAAAGTCTGAGAGCCATAACCCACAAAGTCCTTTTTATATACGCGCTGTCCTTGCTGTCATGGGTCTCTAACTGTTGTCGACCTGATTCTGATGTTGAAATATCTCCTGTTGATAAAACCTTGCAGATTTGCCAATGTGTCGGTGAGCTCTATAAGGGGCACAGTGTAAACACAGCATTATTTTGAAAAACGTTATTTGTCATGACGTAATTTTTGGCTCATGTGCGATAGCAAAAGTGAGTCTACGTAATGGGTCATACGGCGTCTGTCATCCACGGTAAACTTTACCATTGGCATTTTCTCGGAGACTATGAAGACATCAAACTTGGCCCAAGGGTACTTTGTGATAAAACCTTTCTAAACATACAATTTCAGTGACCTCTCGCAAAAGTCAAGGTCACAAGGGTCAAGAAAGGGTTAAAAAATAGCCAGATTTTGACATAAATTGTTTCTCCTCAAATACTATTTTCAACTTCAAACCCAACCTGATGGTAAGACTTTTCTATGCATCCTAATTTAGATGACCACTCGGAAAGTTCAAGGGTCACAGGAGGTCAGCAAATTTGTGAAAAAAGACAGTTTGTGATAGAATTGTAGTTTTTATCAAAGTTTTTGACAACTTTTCACTCAGATTTGCCACGAAGGTAGCTGATGATAAGTCCTTTCTATGCATACTAATTTAGTGGTCCCCTTGCAAAGGTCATGGGTCATGGGGGGGGGGGGGGGGAGGTTCCATAAAGGGGTCAAAAATAGCCATATTGTGACAAAAACTGTTTTTCTGAAATAGTTTAAACCATTTTCAACTAAAAACCAAAACTTTGTATAGATTGAGATACCTGATGATAAGGCCTTCCTATGTATACTACTTGGATGACCCCTTGGAAAGGTCAAGGGTGACAGGAGGTCATCAAGTGTGTGAAAAATGTCAGTTTTTGATAGAATTGTTGGTTTGTTTTATCGAAGTTTTTGCAAACTTTTCAATCAAACTTGGCATTAAGGTAGATGATGATAACACTCTTCTATGCATGCTAAATTAGTGATCCCCTCACAAAGGTCAAGGCTCACAGAGGGTTGACAAGTTTGTGAAAAATGCTTACATTTTGAGAAAACTCAGATTTCACTGGTACAAAAGCCAACCCTTATATGTTTAGACACATGAACACAAAAAGGTCACACTTATTATGTGGATTGGTGAAACTGTATGGGCCTATGGAGGTGCTACAGAAGACCACAGATTTCATTTTGAGAGCCAAACTCCAAGTGTGACGGCGTTGGAGAAGAAGAAGAAGATGTGGATTGGTCATACTCGTAAGCCATAAGGGCTTTGCCCTTATTGTAGATTTATGTACTTTTATATTTTATGTGATACGTGTTCAACTTTGCCTTCTATACTTGAGAAAAATGGTGACAAAACTAGAATTTCAAGGTACAATTTCAATCTTGCTATAATTTGTGTGAAGTGAGGTTGACTTTATCTAGATACATGATTTTCTACTGTACACACGCATGCTTTTCTGGCAGCACGTTGATGTGTGTGTGTGCATGCGTGCGTGTGTAGGTGTGAGAGAGAGAAATAATGTCATATCTAGAGTATTGCGTTGATGTCTGCGTGGTGATGAAATTTCAGCTTTTACGTCACTGTCACTGATTTTCTCCAGAAGTTGAGGTTTTTAACTTATAAATTTTGTTCTGCATAGAAATAATTTGTACTAAAATAGTTCAAAAGATACAAAACTGACTAACAAATTTATCCAATGTCTTTCTCCAATCTAGCTATATGCAAAATTTCAAGTGAATATGACAAAAATTATGGCCTCTAATATGGTACAACCGACTTTCTATGAATGGTCTTTTAACCCTTTAATGAGACACCCAAGTTTAATATCCTTGGAGGCTCTCCTAGTTACCCCTTGAACAAATTAAGCACTTCCCCAAGTTTCAAGCTTGTACATACACAAACATGAGAGATTCTCATGTTTGCATACACACATAACTGCGTTCTGCAGCGAAGTTAGCGTAATTAGACATGACGTAATTTTTAGTTGTCAGATTTTCATACCTGCCCGCCTTTGTTGTCACGGGCATTATTTTGAATTTGCGTGATCCATCCTAAAAAGTCTCTTCTGTAAATAATGAGACTTAAAAATACATGTAGTCATATTTTGACCAAATTTGTTTTTTCTCAGATACTATTCACAACTTCAAACCCAAACTTGGTACAATGATTCCTGATGGTAAGACAAATTGCTTTTTCTCATGCATATACTATTCACAACTTCAACCCCAAACTTGGTGCAGATTGAGATATCTTATGGTAAGACCTTTGTATGCATGCTGATTTGGATGCCTCCTCAGAAGGTCAAGGGTCACGAAATCGACAAATAATGTGAAAAAAGAATTTTAGCTTTTATCAGCAGTTTTACAAAACTTAATTCTCAACCAGATTTGGCAGAAAGGTAGATGATAAGACCTTTCTATGCATACTATTTTGGTTCACTATTCGCAAAGGTCAAAGGTCATTGGAGACAAAAGTGAAAAATGCATAAATTTTGAAAAAAAACATTATTGCTACAAAAGCCAACCCTTTACTTACATTAGAACTGGATTGTTCATGAACATGAGCATTAAGGGCTTTGCCATTCTTGTTTCATTAATGTCTCACATCATACCATATTTTAAGCAAATCGATAAACTAGTCTGGGAGATATCTCTTAAAGAAATACAGAAAGGCTGCTTTGACTTTGACCTTAAAGACAGCAGCCCAATTTTTGTTTGTTACACTTTCCCACATACTGGACTGTTGTTGATTTAAGTTTGAACCAAATCAGTTTGATAATTTCAAATATATTGCCCGGACAAGAATATATTATGTACAAAAACACATGACCACCATGACCTTGACCTTCAAGATAGTGATGTCATTTGAACATAAAACACACTCGTTTACATTCCTATCAACCCTTCACATTTGATTCAGACTGATTCTGTCATTTCACAGATGTCTCACAGATGTCAAATACAAAGACAATTCTTGTATGTGACACTTCCCTTAATGTAATGATTCCAGTATACCCACTTCTTACCCTATGTATCAAGAGTAGGTAACAAAGGTCATCCATAAGTTGAGATGTCTACCAGCATTGTCAACAAGAATAAATACGTCACTTCTGGCTGTAAAGTGTTGTACATCAAGTCAGAGAAAGTCGATTTTTTTTTCTAAATCTCATTTATCATACTTATTCGCCCTTTCTGACATTAGACCTTTGTCAAAGGCCACTAAAGCATGTAAATATAGGAATACAGAAGGTAATGTAATAAACTTACTGTATGCTTAGTTAGACCTAACCATTTGCCATAGTGATCAAGATTCAGACACATTTGCCTATAAAGTACATGGTGATGGGCCAACTGACCTCTCACTTTCATCTTTTATGGAGGTCATTCCATTTGGTATGTTTAGATAAGTCTTACCATCGACTATCACCATGCCAAATTTAAAGTATGTGGTTGAATCAGTCTCAGATAAAACACCTGCATTTGTGTTTACTGCTGTCAAATAATAGTATGACCTTAATAATGGCCGGTAATTGACAGGCTGCCGTACAAAGAAAAAAAAAACATGTAGATGATTTACAATTACATATGCTTGTTTTGTCATCCAATTCTAGAAAAACGCATGTTCATTCCATGTAATATGGATTGGCTGCAATCCTGACATAACTAAAAAGCATCTGTAAGAGTTATATCCAACCTTATTTTGATGGTTGCAGAAAAGTGATGTTACCAATCAAAACTGCATTAAAAACTGTGCATAACTGCCAAATTTTCATAAGTCTGGGACATATTTGCAGTATAGTTGGTGGTACCGCCTAGACAGACTATTACATATGTTGTGAGTGGCGGACTGAGTGGGGCAAAGAAGATGCTAATAAACTCCATGAACCTTTTCCTATGATGTCTGACAGTTTATCTCATCGCTGTGGTGGCCATCATGAGGAAACTGCTCTTGCTCCCCTTCACATCAGCCATACCTAAGTCGCAATTGCCTTTTTATTGAAAGGGGAGGAACGACCCTGGTGCTTTGTCTGCGAGGTGCCATTTTTATTTAAAGCACTTCTTTATTTCATGTGCTGAACTGACTAAGGCAAAAATATTATACAGCAGACACTTTTACGGGTTGTTCCGGGATGTTACCACATACAAAATCTTCAATTTTCTAATGGAAGCAAATTTATATACCGAGAATTAAGTCTTTTTGAAACACGTACATACCACTATTTGCCATGGCTTTTTTAGTGTCTGCAGGCATGTACTCTTAAGCCTCGATTTGCGTGACATTTTAGCTAGAAATATTTTATATATTTATTTACATATCCTGTTTTAAGACAACCCTTTCAGTCTCACTGGCCAGATTGTTACCCTTCCCAGCGTGAGATAGCCTTAATTGCCTGGTCGGCATTAAACCCAAGGAAAATAAATAACTAATAACTAACGTGACTGCAGTAAGCTACATAATAGAAGGTAATGTTCTTTAAATTACACTTTTTGTGCATTTATGGTCTTTTGAATGTGATCCATCAGATGGAAGAATTAATGAACTTCTTACTCTTGCACCCACACGTACAGAAGAGAGAACTTGGTTTTTTTGCTGCAGATACTGTGGAGTGCAGAACCCCTCGTGGTCAGAGCTGACCCACTTTGTGTGTTTCCTGAACAAGCAGCTGCAGGATTTTGAGCACTCGGTGTTCTGCGGCATGGCCACTAGTGCAGATTTGCCTGGTTTTTCCATCTTTGTTCTCCGCTTCCTCATACAGATGTCACGGGTGAGTGTGGATTACGATTTCTGTCAAGCATGTATCGTGTAAACTGTTGTATATTTTCACATTAGATTTAGCGTGTATATCAAATAATATGTACTTGCTCATAATTCTATAAAGTTTTCTACTGTTTGAAACATGCGTTTAGATGCAATATTTTATTTTATTATATGATAAACCAGCGGCAGTCTGACCTGTGAATGTACCACTACCGGCAAACAACATAAGACTCTGATGAAACAAGTAGTAGATGAACCACCATTTCTTTGTTGACTTCATGGCTGCTGTTGAAAGTCTTTGTCTGTAAATAGGCAGGTCCACTCAATTTTTTTAGTTCTAGAAGCTGCCACCAAACAAATGCACCACTCGGAGGTACACGTTCAAAGAAGTGCACATACAAAAAATCAGAACTTTATGTTGATTGGCCTCTGAGATATGTGCATTTGAATATGACCTTAAATGACCTCTTTCTGCATTGTTAAGAAAGTGCTATGTTTAGACACCTATAAAGTCATAACGTGAAGGTAGAATTGTGTGGTTTTTTGCTGTCATGAATTAAAACAACATGTAGATTGTCCTGAATTTTTTTCTAGCCCCACACGTTGATACGTTTGCAATTACAGCATGCCTAAAATGACCAAAAATGCAATTTGGACATGTGTCATAATGAGGATTTACATGGCTTATACACCCTTCACTAAAAACGTTATATCTTAGGTAATTTTCATTGTAGGCATGTAAATCAGATACTAAAATGTACACAAAAACATGACCAATCCCCTTCTGCATGATAATTTGGCATTAAATCAAGCACATTTCAGATACAAACACAATAATATGACAATAACTTGCATTCTATAGTTATATCTCCTACATGGAATTTTGAATGCATTTCCATAATTTTTCAAATTTACCAGCTGCAGGATGTCTGTTGGCTATGGAAACAAGCAACGTGGTTATCTGCCTCGTGTTTCTTGTTTAAGATACCTCTTCTTCCCCCTCCCCTGTTCCTGAGAAGGGGTCTGCTGGAGTCATCCTATGTGTCACTGTAGCTGGGTGTCTGTCTGGGATTTTTGCAGGTGATTTCTCCAGACGCAACCAACAGAATTGTTTAAATGTTTATTTTTGGTCAGTATTAGAGTAGAAGATTTGGTGTGTTGTACCAAAGTCGAGGACGTAAGGTCATGGTCACAGTAGAGATATATAGGGTTTGTACACTAAAGGTAATATCGCAAAAAGGATGGCTCATTTGATTTAAATTGTTAAAGTAAAGGTACCACAAACAAAGATCTGACATACTGAGTGTAAAGGCCCTGACAGCCATATGTGTTTTTAGCACTTCAGTTTTTGTCTGTGCGATATCTCTGGAACCACTCTACCGATTTTCATTAAGTTTTAGTATTTGGTAGCCTTTAATGTGAGAAATGGTCATAAGCAAAAATGGAGTTGATACTTTTAAGTGTTAGGTTCATGTGAGTAACGTGAATCTATGTAATGGGCCAGTGGTCGTCCGTCCATCCTTCGTCCGTCTAAACTTCAACGCTGGCATTTTTTCGGAGACTATTCAATCCACACTCTTCAAACTTGGCCAAAGATAAAAATAATGGTGTGCTAAGACCTTTCTACACATACCAAATTCAGTGACCTCTCTCAAGGTCAAATTCACAGGGGATTATAAAATAGATTAAACAAATACACATTTTAACAAACAATTGCTTTTATGAAATACTGTTAATGGAGGGAGTATTAGTTTATAATGCTGAAAATTTCTATGCCTATCACTAATCATAAGCATTTGTGTACTTGCGCAATGTTTTCTGCAATTCACAAGCAAAATTTGCGTCATCGTTGACGAAAGAAGCTTCTATCGCAGGCGCCATTGTGAATTTGTGTTCACACGTTGGAGTGTCAGTTTGAAAGCCACTGCGCAAATCCAAGATATGATTGTCCGTGTCATATGATATATCGATCGAAAGGTTTTTGAATGAGCTATTTTTAGGTAGCTGGCACATGTGCGCGCGATCATTCCCAGATAACATATCTCATGAGTTAAAAAAGAAATGAAACGTTTACGTCAAAATGGAATGCAGTTTTCTCTTAAATTCAAACATGCACCAGGCACTGTGGTAACGGGCAGGAAGCGCTCTTTCCAACGATACCAAATATAGCACTGTGCGTTCTAACGTGGATTTGCGCAAGCGTTTTTCTAACATCACTGTAGCACGGCTCTGTGCAGGGCGCTCACGGACAGCTGACCAAGTTTTTTTGTATGCTTACCCCTGCTCCACAATTATTCGGTGGGGGCTACAAATCTTTTTTTCCAGAACAAAACAAACACGACAGAACTGTAGTCCGGATGATGCTTTATTTGCCCATGTTTTTATTTTTGTAATGCGTGCTATATGTTGAGAGCAGCTCTTGTTGCAAAATAGCAAAATATCGCTCTCCGGCACTGATATTACCCACTGTTTGTATAGGGACGGAACTACCTACTGTAAATTTCAGCCTAAAAATGACCAAATTGATTTAACAAGATCGGCTTGTGAACCTGTAGACATATCATCTGCCACCAGTCCTTGGAGTTGGCTGGTCATTGTACCGAATAAAAAATATCAAAAGAGCAGGGGAAAAACTCTCGCTCCAGTCTGTCGCACACTGTTCTGGAAGAATAAGGCTAGAGTAACTTCCCTTGGTCATTAATATGCTTATGTTTCATCACCCTTAACTGGTTTGTTTAAAGTGTACTTGGCCACTCTGTGTTTAATGCTATCTGTCATGCACATACATTTTTATGTAGATTGTGCTTAGGGTACAGTGAGTTAATCCCCTTAATAATAATAATAATTATATTTATAAAGCTCAAACTCCCTGCAGTGCAGGCTCTAAGTGCTGTACAATGCAAATCAAAATGACAAATTAAACACAAATCAATAGACACCGGCAACACAAATACAAATATGACAATACAATTCAAAAATTAACAGCACATAAACACACCCAAAGCACAAACAACCATTGCAACATGAACTGGCACAGGGTCATCATGATGTTGTGAAACAGAAAAGATCGAGACTGGAATTTGGTAAGACAGAGTAGTAAGATTGGAAACAATGTGTTTTAAGCTGACTTTTGAAAGAAATGACTGGGGGGGGGGGGGGGGGGGGGGGGGCATCACAAATGTGCTGCGGAAGCAAATTCCAAATGACTGGGGCCTGGGAACAAAAAGACCTTTGACCAAGGGACTTCGTATTTATTTTCAGTACTTTCAAAGGTTTTTCACTTCTAGAACGTATGCTGCATGAAGCCACTGGTACTGGTGTTTACTGGTGGCTGCATGCACAAGGGGTTAAGCATTATAGGTTCCTGGCTTTATTTTGTGTGTTGGTCTGTGAGTTTGGACCTTACATCATACACCAAAAATCATAGAGACAGCATAATTATGTGAAAGCATGCAGTGAAAACTTGCAGGGAATGTTTAGTTTTGTTTGTTTCATCAAGTGTTAAAAGTAAGTATGAAGATATTTATGTATCACTGGCCAGAGGAACTGTAGACCTCTAGTGTGAATGGTATTTGTTTTAGTTGTGTGCTGATCTGTGATTTTGGCAGTATTGAAACCAGGGAAAACTTGCAAGAGGTTATATTATACTGAGCAACATTTTGCTTGATCTTCTTCTCTTCTCTTCTTCTTCTTCTTGGCTTGACTTCGCGAACGAAGATTCTATAGGGCTTGCCCACGTCGTCTGCAGGCATTTTAGTTCAGTGTCATAGTCCGTGGGCGTTTCCTAAAGCCTGCGCGGTGGAGCTTTTTGGTGGAGTGCAGTGTGCGCAGTACTGGCCCCACCCTTTAAACCCTTGGTTCGTTTGCCATGGCCTAGCAAGCTGGGACGGTGGCATCGAGGTCCTCGGGTCGTAGGTTTTATATCAGACTGTCCTTGTCTTAGTCTCTGGCTCAAAAGCCTTCCCCGGAGACACGGGGGCTTTGATGTCAGGGGTTTCCTCCCTTAGCCTTTCCGCAGCCAAGCGGCCAAGCCTGCAAGGCAGCAGGGGACTCGTGGAGGGCGGGGTCGTCTATGTCCCGTGCAGATGTGAACATCTGCCCACTGCCCACATTTTGCTTGATATAGTGGCGATAATAGGCAGATGTGATACTTGACCTGAATAAAAATGTCTGAGTCCTCAGACATTTTGATTTGGGTCAAGTAATCACATCAGTCCAAAACAAAACTTTACCTGGGGTCCTTGGGTTTGTGGCTGATTTCCACAATTGGTGGTGAAGTACAACTACCCTGCGTGACACTACCAAGCGCAATGTACATCCACCCAGGTGTTCATCTGTCCAGTGCAAATGTGTGCCTCTGAGGTTTCATTCATGTTTATATAAATTCAGCATGAATCGTCACAGCATGATTCCATCCAACGTGAATTGACAAAGACTTGAATTTACTCAAATGAAAATGTCTCAATGGAATAACGACAGAACACATTTACACTGGGTACATGTACGCCCAGATAGATTCAAGTTGTGTAGATTTTTGATGGGTATTTTCATGTTTTTTTAGATTTGCACTGAAACATACAGCACACTGTGTGTACAGACCCTGTGTGTACGACATGAGAGAATTTGCAAGAAAAATATTGTCACCACAAAACTCTTTGACGTCACAGTCTAGGGTCTGCAAACAAATTGAATCTGGAGTTGACGTCCAACTGGCAAAAGTGTTGCAAAAATGATGTAAAGTTACATATAGGCAGAAGGGAACTTTACCGTCCAACATCAAATGTATGCTTCGACTGTATAGAACCCAGTAAATCTGACACTGCTACACATGTTTCCTCACACAAGAGGTTGACAAATGTGTTAAAAATGCCTATTGTGGGACAGACATTAGTTTCGGGTCGGTCATACATGTCATCCATAAGGGGCTTTGCCATTCTTATTATTAGAGCAATTGAAATGCATGTGGACGAATGGTCCATACACATATGTATGTATACGTTTTGCAAAACTGAATTTTCAGCGAAGATTGTCCATTGTCCATCCTTAAAGGAAGAAACCTGTTAAAAATAATGTTCTGCAGCCACTGAATTCAGCAGGGACTGTGTCTCTGATTTTGAGTTGCAGACTAGTATGTATGCCAGGTATGGTCTGCGGCCAGCCGTGCAGCGAGCGTAGCGCATGGGAATGTGTTTTTCACTATATGAGCAGCATGGGGATTTATTGCACCATGAAGTGCAGATCGTAAGTTTCAACACAAAGTGCAGCAAAGAGGTTAACTGGATTATAACAAAAAGAAGTAACTGTATTTTTTTCTTCAGGACTTTGCCACAAGGTCATTGAAAATGAGTGAGGAGTCCCTAGCAGCCCTGACAGTAGATGATGGAGACAACACAGACATTGAGCAGTATGAAATGAGGCGCACCTGGGAAAGCAGGTCAGGATTTTTCACAATTTTAGCACTTTACCTCTTCATACAGGTATGAGGGACTTTTCAGATAATTTGAGACCAAGTGTTTTCTTGCATGCATGACCACCGAATTGAACAAGAAAATATGTCACTGTACAAGCAACATATCACATAATTCATGGCAAAATATTGTAAAAGCTTTATCAAGGTATTTTCAGTATATAGCAGTTTTTCTAACGTCACTTTTGGACACAACCTCTAAACATGGCCCAAAACTTGACGTTTTCCATATTAGATTTTTGAGCTTTGGTAAAATCTTGCACCCGGGTCTGCCCTGGAGGACTGGGGTGAGGTTAACTACGTTTTAGTTCCCAGGGTCACCCTAGTCAGCCCCACATGCGAAGCAAAAGTGAGTATCTTCTGGGCCAGTGGTCGTCCGTCCCGGCCATTGTGGTAAACTTTAACACTGGCATTTTCTCTGAGACTATTCAAGCCAGTCTTCAAGCTTGGCCTAAAGATACTTTGTGGCAAGACCTTTCTAAATACATACAATTCAGTGACCTTTCTCAAAGGTCAAGGTGACAGGGGGCCAGAAATGGGTCAAAATTAGCCATATTTAGACAAAAGTTTTTTTGTTTTTTTAAAAATGTTTTTGACTTCAAGCCCTAACGCGATACAGAGATGCCTGATTGTAAGACCTTTCTATGCATACTAATTTGGATGACCCATCAAAAAGGTCAAGGTCACAAGAGGTCAGTAAATGTGTGAAAAATGCCAAATTTTTAGTAGAATTTTAGTTTTCATCAGTACTTTTGCAGACTTTTCAATCAAACTTGGCACAAAGGTAACTGATGTTAAGACCTTACTAGGCATGCTAATTTAGTTGACACTTTGCAAAGTCAGATGTTACAGAGGGTTGACACATTTGTGAAAAATGCATAGATTTTGAGATAATGTAGATTTTGCTAGTAGAGAGACTTCACGTGAAATCACTTGATCACTTGCTTATTTCAGTGACTTGTGGGGAAAGATCAAGGTCAGAATAACTATGAAGATCCATCATGCATTTGAGCCATAAAGGCTTTGCCATTCTTATTCTCTTTTTCTGGGACATGTGTTTCTGTCTACCCTTGGTCTATTCACCTGCAGGGGGCACACTTGCGACCCCAAAACTTCATTTTATATACAGAAAAAATCAGCCCACTTGCAGTTTTCTGGGAAGTACAGTATGCATTTTCTAAACGCAAAATGGTGTCTGGCTGGAATGAAATGCGTCTGGCATCACTAAAATATCTAGCTGGAATGATGACTAGTTTTCATAAAAGTCGATCAACATGAACACATCTGGAACACTGTTCAAACGCGGCCAAAAGCAGTGATGGAAATAAGGGTTTATAGCTACCGTTACCCATTGTAACCTATTGTTGTTTAGCAAAGACAATGGCTGTCACAGTAACTGTTACATTATCATCATCTTTTATCCTTTTCTTCCAGGACTGAATAAACACATCATCTGTTGATTAGATCAAGTTGACTATTGCTAAAGTTCTGATAACCAGCAACGTACAGAACTAAGACTCATTGACAAATTTCAGGCATGAATCAGCAATTCAACAGGCTGTGGGTGTGCTGAGTGCTAAAAATCACAGTTGCACATCTTCAGTCCAGTTTGGGGGGTCAGTTACCTTTAATGACAACTGACACAGCTGAAACATCGGCATCGGTTCATTCAGAGGTCCTTCTCTGTGGTGACTCTATGTTCTACTTGGTCTTACATGGGTCAAACTAATGATTTTCATATTTTGTTTAATTAGAATCAAAACTGACAGAGAAATTTCATGTGAAATTGTTCATATGTTTTAAAGCCAGCACAGTAAAACAACAGTCTCCTGTCCGCTTTGAAAGGATCATACCTTGCCAATTAATAACCATGTAAGGATCCACTTTCCGCATACACAGCTACAACAGAACAGAGTATTTTGGTGGAAAACCCTTATAGGCAAAATCACACAATTGCTAATCCCTTTGTGTAGCACAATACGTGTGTGTCTGTGTGTACCAATCGGGTTATCTTGATTGCTTCTCTGTGTCTGCCTATGTGTGTGCATGTACCTTTTGTGTATGTGTGTGTCCCATGTATGTGAAAGAGAGGACTGATACTTTCAGAGGCAGTCGTGATAGCTTAACAAAGGAATCTCTCGGTGACGGTGTCATCCCAGACGATCTCAAACCGTCACTGGCCCGACATTGGCTTTCAAGATTATTCAATACATGTGACTCTTTTTTAGTGATGTTACATCTTACACATTCGCATATGCAGTTTTAGAAAAGTGAGTGTGACCCCTGTTATTTTCCTTTTCAACACTGTCCCTATTGTCTGCGCTGCTTATAGTCCTTCATGATATATTAGATGTGTGTTACTAAATGGCCTGCTGCACCTCAGATGATAGGTTATGTGTTTGCAGTTTTATATATCATTTCCTTGTGCATATTTTTGTAATTGTAATGATTTTCTACTTTGTTTTCTTTTAAATTGTGTCATTGTCATGTTGAATATGATTGTATCCCTTAAGCCTATGGCTGCCAGTAGCGAATTTTGTTGTGGTGATCTCTGCAGGAATCACCTTGACAAAAAATGCTACCAACAGCCAAAGCCTTAAAGATTTATGTAGACAGTATGTGCACTGGACTGTTTGTGTCCTAATCTGTGTGCAGCCCACATCCATACATCTTCTTTAACCCTGACCAGCATTCCATGACATTTCTGGGATTTTCCATCGACCCTGCAAGTGGCAACCTTATGGATCAGCAGACAGGCCAAGTGTTGGTGCAAGCCATCATGAACAGACAGCTGTATCAGAGCCTGATTCTCAACAGAGTGCCGCTCATGGAAAACTTTGATGTCCTGCCCAGGTAGGATATGCCTCTAGCAGATGGAACATGCAACATCGCAGGTTGTTTTACATTTTGAACTAATTTCTGGCACATTTGCAATAGCAATGGTGTATTTGGCCTCCGTCATGTGTCATCCGCAGTTAACTTTAACAATGGCATTTTCTCAGAGACTCTTCAAAATTGGCCCAAGGGTACTTTTGGGCAAAAATATAAATTTCTAAACATATCAATTTTAGTGACCTCTCTCAAAAGTCAAGGTCACACTGGGGTCCTGAAATAGGTCAGAAGTAGCCATATTTTGAAGAAAAAAAAAAGGGTGTTTCTCAAATACTACATGTATTTTCAACTTCTACGCCAGACTTGGTACAGAGATACCTCAATGCCTCATGGTAAGACCTTTCTATGTATACTAATTTGGATGACCCCTCAAAGGTCAAGGGCCCCAGGAGGTCACCAAATGTGTGGAAAATGCCAATTTTATTATTTCTTTTATAGAATTGTAGTTTGTGGCTGTCGTGTGATAGCAAAAGTGAGTCTTTGTAAAGGGCCATCTGGCATCTGTCCGGCATCTGTTGTCCATGGTAAACTTTAACGTTGGCATTTTCTCAGAGACTATTTAAACCTCAGACTTCAAACTATGCCCGAGGACACTTTGTGGCAAGACCTTTCTGGCATCTGTCTCCGTGGTACACGTGTGAATGCAAAAGTGAGTCTATGTAAAGGGCCATCTGGCATCTGTCCGGCATCTGTTGTCCGTGGTAAACTTTAACATTGGCATTTTCTCAGAGACTATTTAAACCTCAGACTTCAAACTTTGCCCGAGGACACTTTGTGGCAAGACCTTTCTAAATTTATTAATTTCAGTGATCTCTCAAAGGTCAAGGTCACAGGGGGCCAGAAAGGGGTTAAAAATAGCTGTATCTTGACACAAATTGTTTTGCCTGAAATACTATTTTCGACTTCCTAACCAAACTTGGTACAGAGATACCTGATGGTAAGTCCTCTCTATGCATACAGCTCTGACTCGATATGTCGGAGTCGTCGGGGTCCACAAAATGTGACCGCGATATATCCATCCTAAATATATATCGGGCTGGGGGGTGGGGGGGGGGGGGTGGGGGGTTTCGAGGAAAATCACTGTGTGTGCGTAGGCATTACCTATCACCTGTGCATTCTTTCTTTCAAAGCAGAGTACACTCAGAAACACTTACTTGCACTGTTAACATCACGGGAATAGAACGTTTTTTATTTTGTGAAGGATCGGAAATGCTCCATATTTGCTGAACATTTCCTTCTCTATTCAGACATAAATACATTTACACATTTAGACAATTTCCGTGACAAGGTTGGTAGCCTTTATTCTTCAATGAATAGGTTGATCACCTCGCTAGTGTGTTTTGTTTGAAGTCATCATGCACGGTGAGAAAATCCGATTACGATGACTGGTGAGGACGAGCAGTAGAGTAGCATAACTCTCTTAACTTCAACAGCGGACCGCCTAACTCTGCAGCAAGCATAGACATTCATTATCCCTCGCGTATGCGCCTAAGGTCTTCCTATCATTGCCTGTGTTCTTCATTAGAGGAGGTGAACGAGGGTTCAGCGTTAGTTTTCACACCATCTAGGTTGGGGGGGGCCATACTCGCTGGTTGTCGAGCGTGGCGAAACTTGACACCTGTGAAAAGCATAGACCTCGATGCGCATCGAATCGGTGTTTCCTATTACTGCATTTATGTGTCTGGTCATATCTAGGAGAAGGTCACGTTGTGGTCTGTGTGAAGCTGTTCCCACGCTCCCAGCAGCCAGTCAAGTGGGGGAGACGTCTGCCATGTGCCAGAAGCCTAGACCCTCATTATAAACTGACTCTGTCTCCTACCCTCTTTTTGTACATACATGTGTGTATGCGTTCTTCATTTGGACAATGTTTGTGGGTGTTCAGTGTGTGGACGCCCTTCCAGCTGTCGCGTCAGGCATGTGTGCAGCACCCCGTGGAGCGTGATACAGCCAAGGCCGGTGACAAATTATTTCGCTGTTCACCTCCGTCACATTCGGTCCGATTTTTTTTTTTTCAGGATCCAAGGTACCCCCGCGATATATCTGGGATCGCAATATAACAAGCGATATATCGAGTCAGAGCTGTACTAATTTGGATGAACTCTTGGAAAGTTCAAGTGTCACAAGAGATAGGTGAATGTGTAAAAATGCCAGTTTTTGATAGAATTGTAGTTTTCATCAAAGTTTTTGCCAACTTTTCAGTCAGATTTGGCACAAAGGTAGCTTTTGATAAGACGTTTCTATGCATACTAATTTAGTGGTCCCCTGGCAAAGAACAAGGGTCATGGAGGGGAGGGGGGGGGGGGGCAGAAAGGGATTAAAAAATATCCATATTTTGACAAAAAATGCATGTTTTTCCTCAAATACTATTTTCAACTTCAAAATACAAACTTGGTATAGAGATACCTACTGGTAAGGCCTTTCTATGAATACTCAGACTTTGCACTGAGATTTAAAACTGTCCATCATGGAGATGGACAGCATGACAAAAATCCATCCCAGGCGCTCTACAAGCTGTTGCAAAATTGAAACACAGCAGGGATAAGTTAATTTTTTCTCAAGATTAGTCCGTTCCAGGGACGGACGGCCTTCCATTTTTTCCGTCCCTGTCAAACTTTGTTCGTTAAATACAGAGAATTTTCCGTAACAGAAAGCCTGATACTTATTTGGATGACCCTCAGAAAGGTCAAGGGTCACAGGAGGACAGCAAGTGTGTGAAAATGCCTTTTTTTTTTAATGTAGTTTTTATCGAAGTTTGTGGAAATTTTTCAATCCATTTTGGCATAAAAGAAGCTCATGATAACACCTGTCTATGCATACTAACTTAGTCGGCCCATCACAAAGGTCAAGGGTCACTGAGGTTGACAAATGTGAAAAATTCATACATTTTGAGATAAAAAAAGGTGTCTCAGGTACTATTTTCAACTTCAAACCCACACTTGGAACAAAGATACCCTCTTTTAAGACCTTTCTATGCATATTAATTCGTATGACCCCTCAGAAAGTTCAAGGGTCACAGGAGGTCAGTAATTGTTATAGAATTGTAGTTTTTTTAGTCAGAGTTGTTGCTAACTTTTCAATCAAATTTGGTGTCAAGGCTGATGATAAAATCTTTCTATGCATACTAATTTAGTCAACCTTTTGCAAAGGTGAAGGGTCACAGTGGTGTGATAAATATGTGAAAATGCACTAATATATTTTGATAAAATGTGGAATTTGATGGTACAAAAGCCAACCCTGTAATTATGTTAAGACACTTGAACACTTGCTCATCTCTGTGACTTCTCAGAAAGGTCAAGATCACATTATTATGTGGATCAGTCATTCACATGAGCCTGTCCAAAACCTTGTACATCCTTCAGATATAAACAGTATTTTGGCATCTACAACTGGTATTTGACAAATTAGCTTTCATCTTCTACTGGCTGCTACTTTTATTTTGGGTATTTACATTTACAAATTGATAATGAAGAAAATAGGGGTGAAGTCTTCCACATTATTCCTGATACCCAGATTGAAAATTTGAGGAAGTGTGTTCTAGATCAGGAAGACTTTACATTCAAACATCCTATGCACAGTCATCCCTTTTTACGGTCACCTGTTGTTTACAGTCACATTCAGGTTGCTTGGATGATGTTTACTATTTAAAGTACCTTGATTTTAAAGTCATCTGCTGAACGTGGCCAACGGTCTAAGTAGCTAAGCCAGAAACAGTGAAACCTCTCACACAATGGGTCAATGACAGCTCACTCAACACCTAACCATCTGCCACACACTGTGATAAAGCCTAGACGTCGTGTCATTGAGTAATGACGGACGTGCCATCAGCTCACCAGCTGTGTGGGCAGTCTATAACATAGGTTGCGCTATCTATTCAACTATGTCCAGATCTCTTTTTCAAGTCAGTTTACTGTGCAGTTACTTAATCTTCCACTGAGTTGACCAAAAATTGATTGCTCTTTTGCTCTGGGTGCCGACTTGACAGAAACTCTCATGCGCCACTGCAGATGGATGGGGCTCATGAGAATTGAGCGCGGAGGAGCGTCAACGCGCGTGTCATTGTGTGTGTACCGGCTTGACTGACCATGGGCCTAAAAATCGATCTCAGCACTCTTACACTATACAGTGTGTATAATATAAAAAGTGCTGGGCTCGACTTGTAGGACTGACATTCTGGCTCATGCAGACTGCAGAGGCTCATGAAAATCTAGTGCGTACATGTGCCAACACGTAGGTCTTGTGATTGTAATTTTGGGAGACTGATGCATGTCCAGAACATTTGCTTCTTCAGGAGATCTATGAATTTCATGGCTTGTAAGTTAAGAAAATGTGGCATCAAAATGAATTAGCAGCAGTCAGTCAGTACTGAAACGAATGGATTGCCAGTTTCTGTGTGTCGGCCCCACACCGTGAATGGCCAGTACTAATGATTCCACGCTACACACACAGCTGCTTAGCCAAGAAATAAATGTTGAGAAAAAAAGAGTAACACATAGGAAAAGTGCAACGCTATTGCCTTCAGTAATTATCGAGACTATAAGGTGACTGGACAGCCCCCCCCCCCCCCCCCCTTTGTATGTGCCACTCCCTCCTTACTCCGCCAGCTGCCCCCTCATTTCCCATTTGTTTAAGGGAAAGAACATGGCAGCATACCCAACACATCGACATGTGCCGCTCTTTCTCCCTCCCTCACTAGTACACACAAACACTGTTTTCCAATCCCGAAAATAGTGAAGTCAGCGTTAGTACATGTAGCATGTTTCACGGAATTCATAAGAGGTCAACAGAGGTCCGATTTTGCTGAGAAAACAAAAGGATGACACATCCATATGCTCCTATCCATGTGTCACAACTCAAGCATGCCTAGGTCTGTTCCCATCAAACCTCTCGTGAACGGCCACTGAAACAGCTGTATGTGGGCAATTTCTTGATCAACAAGAATTCCTTCTCAGTTCAGTTCAAATTCAATTTTTAAAAAAACAACACTTTATTTATCGTTTAAATGGCAATTGCAATTTTTCCTTTAGATGTATTCCAGATTATCAAGGATTTATTTCAGATGTTTGGTCATAATTATGTGAAGCTGCAGTGCCAACACTCTCACCCCCACTCACAACCATCACCCCACCTCACACAAATGAATTGTGCTGTCATCAGGTTCACATCCAGCATCGGTGGCCAAAGCACAAATGATTGAGAGTGAAGTCTGTACCAAGAATCTAGACATATTCTGTGCTGGTGTAAATGACTCATTTGTTGCATTGCTGTGTCAACAGAGAGGATCGGCTGTTGAGGCTGTACAGAGTTCTTGGTCTACATGATGAGGAGATCTTTGAAGACAACCAGATCATTGACCCAGATGACACATACGAGCTGACCACGGACAACGTGAAAAAAATTCTGGCCATCTACATGAGATTCAGGTTGGCGTGTTGCATATATAATATGTCCTAGTTTTTATACAGATGTCAAGAAAATGATCGAGACAAGTGAATTAATAAAAATCAGGCACTTATTTAGGCGTTATCACCATTTTATTGCCATTAGTTATGCCCGCTTGCTGGTAGACATTTTTGGCGTCTTGAGCATGAGCATAGCAGGTTATACAAAAACAAAGAGCAAGTAACTGATCATGCATGTTTAAGTCACTTTTAACATCATAAACTGAACGTCAGGTGTGAATTCAGCTTGATTCTAGTTCTCCAAAATAAACATGTAACAGAAAAATCTCTGCAATCGCAAAACAAAGAGTGGTAACAAACTTTTCATGCTTCTTTTGCTTTGACCCTTGTATTCACTACACGCACATGCAATTAGCTTTTCCTGACATTTGTATAGTTATTGAGACATGAAGAAAACGAAAAGAAAATGCACTGTCAGCACATTTTTGGCTCACGTATGATAGAAAAGTGAGTCTATATAATGGGCCATCCGGCATCTGTGGTAAACTTTAAACGTTGGCATTTTCTCAGAGACTATTTAAGCCTCAGACTTCAGACTTGGCCCAAGAACACTTTGTGGCATGGCCTTTCTAAACATACAAATTTCATTGACCTCTCTCAAAGGTCAAGGTCACAGGGTCCAGAAAGGGGTTAAATAGGCATATATTTACACAGATTGTTCCTCCCCAGGTACTATTTTCAACTTGAAACCAAAACTTGGTACAGAGGTACCTGATGGTAAGACCTTTCTATGCATACTAATTTGGATGACCCCTTGAAAAGTTCAAGGTCACAAGAGGTAGGCAAATCTGTGAAAAATGCCAGTTTAAAAAAAAATATAGAATTATAGTTTTTAATCAAAGATTTTCAAATTTTCAGTCAACTTTGGCAGAAAGGTAGCTTTTGGTAAGACCTTTTTATGTATACTAATTTAGTGGTCCCCTCACAAAGGTCAAAGGTCATGGAGGGGTCTAGAAATAGGTCCAAAATGTCGATATTTGGCAAAAACTGTTTTTCTCTCAAATAGCGTTTTCAATGTCAAACCCAGACTTGGTGATACCTGATGAAGAGGCCCCACCTAACTACTTATGGGCTTGCAGGCTGGAAAGAGGTCGGCAAATGTGTGAAAAATGCCAGTTTTTGATAGAATTATATTTTTTTATCAAAGTTTTTGCCAAATTTTCAGTCAGATTTTGCACAAAGGTAGCTGATGATAAGACCTTTCTGTGTACTAAATAGAAAATCAGACTGAGCAGGGTGGTCAAGACCACTTCAAAAATCATAGGCAGAGATCTTTCTAGCCTGGACTCACTGTACCAGCAACGTCTCTTACATAGAGCAAGTCTTATCTCCAGTGATTCACCCACCCTGGCAATGAGCTTTTCCAACTTTTACCATCAGGGCATAGATACAGGTCCATGAGTACCAGGACCAGCAGCGCAGATTCCGCAACAGTTTTTTCCCTCTGGCTGTTCGCGCTCTCTCTGATCAGCTGGACTGATCGGAGAGAGCACCAGCGGCGAGTGAGAACTTGTCAGAATGTGTACAGTCAGCTTATAACTGAATCGGTGAGGCGTGCCCGTTCGCCGTGTTTAATACCAGTATTTGCTTAGTATTTAGCATGAAAATCATATTTTAGAGTGTGTGTGTGTGTGTGTGTGTGTGTGTGTGTGTGTGTGTGTGTGTGTGTGTTATTTTAGTCATATTAACTGATATCAAGACAAATTCCAATGTTTTTATTGTTGTTGTTGTTTTTTTACATGGAAACATATGACAAACTATCTTATTTTATCTTTTCAGTCAGATTTTGCACAAAGGTAGCTGATGATAAGACCTTTCTATGTATACTAATTTAGTGGTCCTCTCATACAAGTCAAGGGTTATTGGGGGGGCATGGGGGGGGGGGGGCAGGGGGGTTCCAGAAATAGATTTTTAACAATTTTGACAAAAAACTTTTTTTTTTTCTCAAATACTGCTTTCAACTTTAAAACCAAACTTTGTATAGAGGTACCTGATGGTGAGGCAACTCTCTGTGCATACTAATTTGGATGACCCCTTGGTCAAGGGTCACAGGAGGTTGGCAAGTGTATGCTGACCCTTCGCACCACATGAATGTCCCGTGTTTGTCTTGTACTGTGCTTGTCTTCAGAGTGAATGCGTGTGTGTCATGTGAGCCTGCATGTTGGATTCAGTTCGCGATGCTTTGAGCCGATTCGCAGTATTGGGTAAAGCGCCTATATAATAAACAGTATTATTATTATTATTATTAGAAATGCCAGTTTTTGATAAAAAAAATTATCAAAGTTTGTTTAAACTTCTCAATCCAATTTGGCATAAAGGTAGCTGGTGATAACACCTTTCTGTACATACTAATTTAGTAGACCCTTCACAAAGGTCAAGGGTCACGGAGGGTTGACAAATGTGTAAAAAATGCATACATTTTGAGAAAACTCAGATATTGCTGGTACAAAAGCCAACCCTTTACTTATGTTTAGACACTTAAACACTTGGTCATTTCAGTGATCTTTTGGAAAGGTCAAGGTCACACTTATGTTGATTGGTCACACACATGAGTCATAAGGGCTGTGCCTTTCTTGTTGTTTTGTTGTCTATGTCACAAACCTGACCAGGGTCAGGTAAGGAGGAGCATCGCCAAGGGCCTGTCAGTGAGGGACAAACAAAGAAAAAAAGACAAAATAAAGGAAGAAAACTAGACTTTATTAAGGAAACAATATAATAAATATGCAAAGAAATAAACAATAAAGGTGAAAAATAAGAGCCTATAAACCCTAACCCTACTCTAACCTAACGACAGAAGGAATAGCAGAAAAAGGAATAGTCGACTGAAAGCACTAAACATACCATAGACCTAAAAGATAATAAAAATATTATCCTCGGACAATTTTTTTGGTCTTCATTTATCTTAATTAAACTACCTTTATTTTATTATTTTTGCTAACATCGCTCATAATGACCACATCACTCAAAATATCCCAGATCCCCTTTATTGCACTCTGTAAAAATAAAGATTTCCAAAATCAATGCCATTGACGACTAAAGCAAAATTAGCACCTGAGCTAATTAGCCTATCAATGATGTAAGTCTGTGCATTCCCAAATGTGTATTTAATAAGTTTAATTACAGTTTCAGAATAATATTTTGTATTATAAAATGAATCAAGACGAATTACTTTTTCTAAGTGATATCAACGCTGTATAAAACAAAGACTTTGACTCTAAAAAACAATGTCTTCTGTCTGTAGTTGTTTCTGGCAAATCAAAAGTTTATCTCAGAAAACAATACATGACAGAAGATATAGAATCCCTCACCTCTGACGAGCTAATCAAACTACATGCTAAATATGAAAATCACATTGCTTCACTAATGACCTGTGCGTTGAGTCGATCTCTTGTCTGCCTATACACAAAAGCTGTGAGTCACTTTCTACCTGTAGACACTGACATTCTATCACATGACCTTGAAAGCAACCCTATTGTTTCAAGTTCAATTGGCAAATTAGCATGCATCATGTTTTACAAGTTTGGCAATACCTTGAACCTGTGGTAACTTTGCTTGTTACTGGGAGCCATATTGATTTTTCGAAAATAAATTTTCTAGAAAAAGTAAATGATGGACCAAACGGACGAGACCCAGATGACTCCACAATGGAACCCTGTTTTGACGCAGGTTCAAACGATCACTAAACCAAAAAGTCCAGGAAGGATAGAGGCTGGAAAAAGATTAGCCGAATATAACAAACAAACAAAATTGCAGCTTAAGGTGTTAACAGAGAAGGCTCATGTAACTGACCTGCCGTCAGGACCCCCAGCCCCGCCACCACCGCCATCAGGACCCTCACACCCTCAACAAAGTGAGAGATTATCAACTGAACCTGCCACCCATCAGTCTAAACCCAAAACAACAAAATATATAATTGGTGGATTTGTTGTAGGATTTGGTGGGAAAAATACAAACCCCACACTCGAACAGTGTCCAAAAAATTAGACACTCCAAAAATAAAACCAGAAGTTGCCACATTACCAGCAGCGCCAAAACCTTTTGATCCATTTTACATGCAGTGAATACAAATATTATTTTAATTTTTATTGCATTAGAAAATGAGTGAAACAAAAAACTTAATGAACATTGTCTATCACTCTGCCGTAATAAGCGGGCTAGCCATTGCTTACTCTATGCTTGCAAAAAATATCCTCAAAATGAAATCTGCTGATCTGAGTAGATTAGACTTTGAAGACAGTGCTAAGCTAATTGCAGTTGTAACAGCGTCAATTGCGACAAAAGACTTTCTCGTCAAGCAAGGAATTATTCCTGAAATTTTTCAATGTAAATAAAATAAGTATGGCAACTTTGGCTATTATGATTGGGGGTACCATGGTCAATGCACTTGCTTTCAGTGGATCAAATTATCTCTTTTCAAAAGTTAGTAGAGAGAAATCAGCAGAAGAATGAAGCATCACAATGAGGCGTCTGAAAAACTTGCACAAGCCCAGCAGGAGTATGAGAAGCAAAGAATAGAGAAACTTGATTTTATCAATGAAAAACTCAGACTTGAAGGTCGCGCACAACATACATTTTCTAATGTCGATGACGCAATCAAAGAATATTTTCTTGTTACGGGCGAAGACATGTCTACCCCACAGCCAAAACTTAGCGATTACTATCAACCAAGCACACAACAAAGAAACGGGGAGATAATCTTTGTTCTAGTGGGAATGACATTTGTATATTTTACAGGAGTTTTTATTGCTAGAAAAAAAAAGACGGTCGAAAATAAATTATCCAAAATATATTACTCCCCGATTAACTACTGGAAAGGAAAGACTGCGATAGAAAAATTACATGCGGCTGTGGGTGGAGATGTCACACTTGAACAAATAAGACAGTAGCTACAAAAACAAGCAATTTGGCAAATATATCTTCCTGCGCCAAGAAAAATATCAAGACCTCATTTTGAAAACACTACGCCAAATGACACCCATCAAATGGACCTCCTGTTCTTACCACACGATACAATAAGAAAGAAGCGTTACAAGTATGCATTAACTGTTGTCGACATTGCTTCAAGGTACAAGGACGCCGAACCCATAACTGACAAAAACGCTTCCACTGTTGCTTTAGCGTTATCATTGATTTATAGTCGAGGCCCTTTAAAATACCCCAGACTTGTACAAGTCGATGACGGATCTGAGTTCAAAGGAGCAGTTAATCAATTATTTGCACAGCATGTTGTGCTAGTGCGGCGGGGAATACCTGGCGTTCACAGATCACAGGCAATTGTTGAGAACTTTAACAAACAATTGTCAGAGAGACTTTTCAGCTATCAGTATTCTAAGGAACTCATGCATGACTCACGTAACACTGAGTGGGTAAAAAGATTAGCGTCTGTGATAAAAGCAATGAATAATGAAGGCCATTTAAAACCCGCTGATGCTATTAAATTGAAATCAATACTTCCGGCGTCAGGACCAGGACTAAAAGCAGCCCCGCCTCCTGACACGAGTTTGTTTACAAAACAGGTGAGATATCTATATCAACCCGGAGAATCAGAAAACGACGTCAGACGCAGAGCAACTGATCCCATTTGGTCCACATCTGTACATAATATAAAACATAGTTCCCGGCGCTAACGCTAATCCATCAATATATTATCTATATGAGCCTGCCCCACAGAGGGCATTTGTCAGAGAAGAATTACAGATTATTCCCCCAGACACTGTTACTCATTTTTAACCATTTCAGTAACTAACTCGTTGATTAATTCATTGGCTATTTCTTCAGATAACTTAAGCCTGTAATGACCAGGTGCATAAGCCTTTTCCTTTGTGTGAAACACTCGTTTTGTGTCTCCTACTGCAAGTGACTTCTTATGTGTTTGGATCATTTCAAGATTGTGTCTATTTGATCTCAGTGTCTTGTTTGGATAATCAGGCATTAGTTCTCCATTTAATACTTGCTTGTAATGTTCATGACGGATGTCTTTATTTTTTATCGCTGTTTTTTTTTTTTTTTATTCCTTTGGCTTTTGACTGGCTGCCTTTCTGGTTCAGTATAGAATACATTTTTGATCTCAGTCCAACGTACTCAACTATAGGCACTCCATTTAATTCATCTTTAAACTTTCCAGGCACTTTTTTGTTTTGTGTGCTGTACAGCGGGTGATCTTTAGGATAATCAGACGTGTCATACATATGTAGTTCTGTTTTCATGTCTTCATAAAAGTCTTCAGTAGGCACGTCTATGATCATAGAGTCAGTGTCAGTGTATAACAGTCGACAGTCAGGATACTTTGGTTTGAAGTAATCATAATAAAATTCAAGCATCAATAATTTTGATAACCCAAGAATTGCCATACCAATAAATACTGGCTTGTTCAGTTTAACAATCTTTTTTTTTTGAGTGTCACTGCATACAATAATGAATGAAACTCTTTGTACCCTGTGTATTGTGGCTTACCTGTAAGTTTAATTGCACCTGATTCAGTTGTGACAAGTCTCACATCTTTGCGGTGATGAGGATTTTCCATTGTCTTACCAAAACAGGCATTGTTCATAAGATTAAAGAAGTCTTTGTCAAATGCAGTGTTACCACCCCTTGCACAAAGGGTTGTGTTTTTCATTATGTAATCTTTCATAAAAGCACACTCATCAAAGCTTATGCCTCTGTGAACTTTCTTTAGTATTAACCCATGTCTGATGTAAAACTGCAGTAAACGATAGTGACAAACGTAATTAAATTTATCATTCAAATTTGGCACAAGTTTAGTGTCTTCTTTTTTTCCTGTCAAACTCATTTTCTCAACAGCCAATGGATAACTTCAAAGATCCAACCCTTTGCATCATTTCGGTCACGAGTCATAATACAGTTTGTTAACTCTGTTATATCACACCGTGACAAATGCAGACAAAAGTTTTTCATGGGCAATAACTCACACATCACGAATCCGTACAAATTGTTAGCGTCAAGGTACGTAATGAATGACCTTGACCTTGAGGGGTCAAATCCAAGGTCACCATGACTGTCAAGATATTTGTTGTTGGCTTTGGCATAGTTGTTTGCGGCTATACTGATGCCTCCCCTCAATCCACGTTCCACCATTTCACCCATCGTACGATCAGACAGCAGGTCTATAGGTATCTTACTAGATTTTAAAAATGCATCCCATGTCATGCCAGGACTAATTATGTAGCAAGCCGGGTCAAGACCATAGTGCAATAGACCCTTTTCACGGTAACTCTCAAATATGTCTGCTAGCAAACAAACGTCAGCTTTCAAGTACTGATCATGGTAGTCACCAATCGCTTCACACCCTAGTTTACCTCATGCATCAAGTGCATGTTGGTATTCAGAGTCAGAAATACCTTTGCCATTTAGTGTTGAGTAAAATGCCTCTTTTGGTGGCAGACTACTTTCCTCAAACACAACCCAGTGATCAATGTACTCTTAGGGATAGACTCCTTTCTTGATCAACTCCGGCTCAAAATATTTACTTGTTATTGGAAACTCAGTCAGACCTTCTGCCAGACTAGCAAGCCCTTTAAACTTGAGTCATAAACACTAATTTGTTGTCTAGCCTAAAAGTCAGATATTTTTCAGTTGTCTGGGCAATACAACTAATTTTTTGGTAAGACTCATCTACAGCATGCATGATAATGTGTGAATCATACCCCTTGAGATTGTGGAAAAAGATAGGTAACTTATATGCCTTGGGATCTATTTTTAGTTTTAAGTTGCATGCACCATGTGCAGCACCTCTAACATCCAGTTATGTGGTTATGGGCAAGAACTTTATTACCTCCTAGGGGTTGTTCACAAATCCAACACATCTCTGCCTTATTAAAATTCTGTTTGTCTTCTTCTGTCATCACCAAAGGCATCTGACAGTTTTCCAGATACAGTACTACCTGACTATACAGTTGTCTCATTTCTGTTAAAAACTCAGATGCTGCATTTTCGCCTCTGTAGATAACAGTTTCAGTATGCTGACCATCTGACCTAACAAGAATGTAACCGAAAGAACACACCACTTGGTCACTCAATTTTACAGTCTTTGGTAATGATTTTGGAACAGGACCCTCATATGGTACAACCAGTGATTCAAAATCAGCATACACTACAAACGGCAGCTTTTGCTGATTCCCATAGTTTTTAAAATATACCTGACTACCAGGATCTGGATACTTAACTCTTACCAGTTCGCTCTCTTGGCCATCGTACGCGCAAGTACGAAGCCACGCCCACGGAAAATTCCGTCATGTTTACTGAATTAAAACCAATTAATTTTCACTCTCAGTACCATTGTCATAACTTATTGACATTAGAAAGTCATTTTCATATGATGGAATGAAAAAAATATTAATTTTGAGTTTGTTCTTGACCTTTGTTATCGATCGAGTCACTCTGTTCGCCATCTTGCTTTTCGTACTGCGTCATTTTCACTGCTTGCGATATTTCTCTGCAAATATTCCGTCAAAATGAGTTCATCTGAGTCCGAAAGTGAAGAGTTTCTGACTGAAGGGGAATCTTCCAGCGACCACGACGCTGAAAACGATTCTAGCGCCAGCGATGTAGAAGAAACGAATGAAAACCATCGCAGGTCAGTGTGATACTTTCTATTTTGGTTTGACCATGTGCTATCCATGTGAGTCTTTGTTTACCTATTCGTCTGGTTCAGAATAATGAGTTATTACTTGTTTGTAGTACTTCTGATAATTTTATGATGTACATAAGCAAGTTTTATTACACGCTGTCTATTGCCTCAGTGATATTTTCAGGAAGTCAGAGATTTTCAGAGAAGCACGTGTTTGTTTACTTCATGAATCAGTGTTGAATGTGCACATGGTACAGTGGGGCTTGAATCATTGCAATATCCATACTGATCATGCAGAATATGCTGAAATCACGACAATACCTTTTATGCTAGTTCACAGAAATCATGTTGAATAATGTATTTCAGTTTGCTTACATGTTTATTTGGTTGTTTATACTTATTTTCAGGAGTGAAGGTTATGATGCTGAGGATGATGGGCCTGATATTCCAGCCTTCAATCCAACCCGCCCACCAGGTGTTCAGCTTCCACCTGAGTCAAGGACCCGTGAAGGTGTGAAGGAGTACATCACAGCTGTAAGCTTCTTCAAGCTCTTCTTTACTCTTGACCTGATGCAGCATCTATGTCGCTTCACCAACACCTATGCCCAGCTTCACGGACCAGAGAAGCCAACGCTGTACCGCGGCTGGACTGATGTGACACCGGATGAAATGTACTTCTTCTTTGGGCTGCTGATGTACATGGCAGTGGTACAGGCTCCCAACTTAGAGTGCTACTGGTCCACAGCCCCACTCTTCCATGGACTCTGGGCCAGACACTTTATGAGCAAGCTGCGTTTCAAGGCCATTTGTGCTTTCCTCAAGGTGTCCAATGCGGAGACAGAGAACAACACTGCTGACAAGTTGTACAAGGCCAGGTTTCTACACGACTACATCCGCCGCAAGTGTATGAAACTGTACCAGCCCTACTCCAGTGTGTCTGTCGATGAGAGAATGGTCAGAAACAGGGGGTGGTTCACCTTCAGACAGTTTATCAAGGATAAGCCAACACGCTGGGGGAAGAAGCTGTGGGTGCTGGCTGACTCCAAGAATGGGTACAGCTATGATTTTGAGGTATACACTGGCAGGAACACCAATAAATCCCAGTATGGCCTTGCCTATGATGTGGTCAGGAGGCTATGTCGGAGTCTTGCCAGGCAGGGATACCGTGTATTCTTTGATAATTTTTACACCAGTGTGCAGCTGATGAAGGACTTGTTTACCCAGGGGACCGTCTGCTGTGGGACACTCATGGTGAATCGTAAAGGAGTACCACAGCAGATGAAAGAGACGAAGACCTTTGCTAAAGGCCCAAGAGGCAGTATGAGATGGACCAGGGAGGGAAACCTGGTCTATTTGCAGTGGCTGGACAACAAACCTGTGTCATTCTTGTCCACCATGCACAGAAAGGCAAATCTTCATGGCTGGGTAAAGCGCTGCACTAAAGTAAAGGGAGTCTACCACCAAATCAACGTCCGCCAGCCCAAAATTGTAGATGACTATAACAAGTGCATGGGTGGGGTGGACAGGAGTGATCAGCTGATTGGCAGGTATGAGACACTGCGGAAGGTGAACAAGTGGTGGAAGACACTCTTTTATCACTTCCTGGATATCGCCCGAGTGAACAGCTACATCCTGTTCCAACACTGGAGGGAGAAAAACTTTAATGTTCCAGAACTGCAAAGGCCAAAGCAGTTTGGTCAGCTGGAATTCACAGTGGAGCTGATCAAGTCACTGGGCGGCATCCAGGATGGGACTGAAGTGCCCCTGTACCAGCCCCAGAAGACAGTGCCACGCCCACCTCCAACACCCACACTGGATCACCCCATTGTGCCAACCTGGAGTAATGCCTACAGGAACTGTAAACTGTGCTACAGCAGGGAGAAGAAGGAGAGGAAGACCTATGTCACCTGTGGGACCTGCCAGCAGCACTACTGCTTCAAAAAGCAAAGGAACTGTCTTGTTGAAGCACACCAGTGGCGTATGGTCAGTCAGATTTTTTTGTACATTCATACTAACAGCTGTCTTACTGATGTCACCAAACACCATGGAATAGGTAAAACATTGTGAAATGTGGTGCAGGATGTGTAAATTTACATTGCTGTGCTGTGACAGCAGGCTGATACAAATGCATCCTTGTTTATCTGACTTTATTTATGTCTCAGTCATGCCAGGTGTTGACACGCCCACTTTTTCCTGACCTTGACCTGTGTAGAATATGTTGCATAACTCTTAGCAATAAAAACACATTTTTTTTAAATTTCACAAAGATGTGTAGAAATGATTTGTCCACACACTGAATGCACATTTTAAACAAAGGGGCAAGAAACCAAAAAAAATTTCTTCTTAGTGACTGTCGTGAAAACTATTTTTAGAAACCGAACACAATTTTTTCTTCATCGCTAAATAAGCAATAACTTCTAAACTACATTAAGTACAGACTTTTTACTTAACCTAACTGAAAGCTGATTCAATGCACTTTAATATGATATATAATAAGCCAACTTTTGACCACTAGAAGAGCTTTCAGTAGCACTTTCTCTTAGGTATGTGTGAGAGTAAAAGTCAGTTTGTTCACTGGCCTCAAATAGAGCGAACTGGTAAGAGTTAAGTATTGTTTGAATGTCATCAGCTGACCTACAGTGCAGGACATGATTATTTGCTACTTTAATAGAAGAAAATCTTTGTAAACATCTTTTACAAATTTCCTGTTTACTAACATATTTTGATACATGTCCATGAATTAGATGTTACATACTCCTGATAATTGTGTAGTGAAAGTTATTATTATCATCGGCGCCAAAGCCGGGGCCTATTAGCAAAAGGTCAACATGCTTATCTTCTGACTGTCCATAGGTGGGGGCAAGTGGCGATACTCTTATTGGCTGTAACTTATTAAGAGAGTCATTATCCCATACATACACATTTACAGAAATACTGGGATTTATTTTTTCAAACAAATCTATATCCACTACCTTAACAGGGAAATCTATACCATTAAAGTTGAGTTCGTTTAAAAATTTGTCATAATTAGATACACGCTCAGGTTTTGTTTTTACAAAGTGTAGTTTAGAAAGCACACACCACATGAAACAAAAATTATCATTGTTTTGAATATTAACAACAGCCCTTTTGTTTGCAACCTCAGTTGGCAATGGCAACCATGATTTGCCTAAAATAGGATGATATCTTGACTGTTTTAATTGTAGTTCATACCCCACCCGGGTCTGCCCTGGGGGACTTGGGTGGGGTTAGGTATTTTTTAGTTCCCAGGGTCACCCTGGTCAGCCCCACAGGGTGGGTTTTTCTCTTTATTCTGGGGCATGTGTTTCTGTCTACCCTTTGTCCATTCACCTGTATTTGCCTTTTTAAAACTCTCCCTACTGTCTGCACTGCCTGTAGCTCTTGATATTGGATGTGTGTTGCTAAATGGTCTTAGCTTTATTTAGGCCCCATGTGTTAGGTTTATTTAATGTATTTGACCGGCTGGCGACATACATTCAATGTTCTGTTTAGTTTTTTTTTTCACAAGCAGTGCAGGCACGTCCTGAGAAAGCCTTGTTGCTGTCGGGACGTTAAGCAATGTACAATCAATCAATCAATCATGTAGTTCATGTACATACCCTTCGTGCCAACCAGACCCCTTCATTCTTGCTCTGTCAATTGCTTTGAGAAAGTCAGGCAACAGTTTGTTTCTAAACACATTTTCCAATTCCCTTCTTGCATTAACTGTGTGTTGTCTTGTTGATATAATTTATATGATACAATCACTTCACCATCTACCCTATTTTAGCAACAACCTGAATCTTTACACTACCGGAAAGAGAATTATCTTGTATGACAGAAAAAGATCTTTCTATCGATTCATAAACATTGTAACTATTGGATATGGGCAAGTCTGTTGTGTGAAACACGTTTCTTAAGTCAGGGCTTGGAGCGATGTCTGTCATTTTTATTTGTCCGACAAAATAATAAATGGAAAAAAGTTACTGCTTGTGTAATATACCACTTTATTGACTGTAACACCTACAATAAACAGATTCAGTTTTTTTAGTTGTCTGAATATTTGTACACACACTGTCTCAAACCAACCCTGATGGTCATCAACTTCAAAGGTATGTGTCTTTAGATCAACAGGCATGTACTCTATAAATGGTAGCTTCTCAAATATTTCTAAAGTCATTTGATATGACACGTATATCTTTGCTGACTCAAGCGATGTTATGTCTGACTGTCTAAAATCTGTTCTTAACTGATCAAAGTGTTGGATATATCTGAAGCAGTCTGTTACATCAACCGACAGGGTCATGTCATCCATCATTTTTATTTGACAGACAAATAATAATAATAATAAACATTACTGCTTGCGCTGCTAGCACTGCTGCTCATGCTGTATGTGTAGTATCACCTTATTAACTGTAACACGCTCAATATAATCATGTAGTTTGCATAGTTGACGGTATATGTGTTCACATAGTGTCTCAAACCAGTGCAAGCAGTCACAGTTGGCATCATTAACTTTAAAGGTATGTGTCTTAAGATCAACAGTCTTGTGCTCATAGCATGGTAGACCATCAGAATATAACAAAGTCACATTATAGGTCATGTAAATCACTGATGGCGTTGAGATGACAGACTGTTTAACATGTGTTTTTAAGTCATAAAAGTACTCAACATCTCTAAAGCAGTCTGTGATATCAACTGCTTGCGTCTCTTGCATGATTTGTTCGTTGTCATTTTTTTATGGACAAAACAAAAAGTATAAATTAATTTACTAATCCATACCCAGTGGGCTGATCTGTCTTTAAGATAAGCTTTAGATGCTTAGTTGATTTCAGTTTGTTTTTCACAATGTCTCGTTCATGTTTATTTGGTATAATATCGTTTTTTTTGAGACAGTCTTCAAAGCTGTCAAGATCTTTACAGTAAAACAAACAGATAAACTTTAGTTGCTCTTGAAAATCTTTCAGTACAGCATTATATTTTTGAGTAAGAATCCATACACTGACATTTGCATGTCTGCCACTAAAAGCAAGTTCTGCTAAAGTGTTTCTCTTTTTAACAATATCTTTCTCTGCAGAGCAGTCATCAACAATGAACAAAGTTGGCTGCCCTTCAAATTGCTTGTAAAAAGACAGCAAACGGTCATTTATTTTTTTCTCAGGGTCAACTAAGTAAATGTTGTCAGTCCAAATAAATAAATGGTTGTGATAAGCTTTGTTGTGTTTGATCGTAGGTCAGAATATCACAATGTTTTCGAAATGATGGATGTATCTTGTTTGTAAGAGATTAAGAACAAATTCAGTTTTCCCACAGCCTGTGGCACCACAAAACAAACCACAGTGTGGGTCGAGTGTCAAAAAGTTCATTTTAAAACAGAATATAATTTTAATACACGTGACCACTTAGTCTACTTTCTTGAATATTGAGTTGTGCGTCATAAATCAGATACAAATATATATTTATTGCTCCGGCGGTTTCATTCTTTTTTTGTATCTGAATTGTAATTCCGTCACTGCCGTTTTCAACAGTACAACCTGACCCGTGTAGGTAGTCGTCATCTGTACTACGTAAGTCTAACCAAAGTGCTTACTTGTTTGTCAGGTATTGCCCAATTCTTACGTCATACAGATGTAGATCTTTGCATGCCATGTTTGCTGGTTTTTCTCTAAGTCTCCCCCCGGCAAAATACTTTGTGATTTCATCGTAGTGCTGGTAAGGTTGCATTCCTGAAGCATACACTTGATTTGGATGGCCTTTGATTGTACAGGATAAATGTGTTATCTTTGGATTATAGAATTTTTCTGAATCTCGTTTGTATGGACTTCCTGGTTCAACAAACAACATAAGAATGCCTTTCAGTAACCTAGCAGGTGTGTTCAGGTTGATGTTCCACATTGGATCACTTTTGTCTTTGTGCATTAAACTGTGTCTTATAACATGGTCATAATAAATCAGCAGTCTTGATTGGTACTGATTTGAATAAGTCTGGCTAGTTCAGTGTGTGTAACAATTTCATATTCCAAAGAAATGTTAGAGATCTTGTATGTTGCATTGAGATCCGATGATTTTATAACTTTGGAGTAGTCATTGAAGGTTAGTTCAAAACTCAGACGGTCATTCAGTGCTCCTTGGTAATAAGGCAAATGTGCTGTCAGGATTTCAAATTCAAGTGGAATTTAAAATCTATTTCCATATGTTTCTGCCACAATAACGTCCTTGACTGTAGTGGTTGTTTTGTCACATGCATCAATTCTGAGTTTGGCAACATTATCAGACTGTATGCCTTGGTAAATACGGTCTTCTCTTTCTTCTCAAGTGAGCCAAAGGTCTTTGTAACAGTAAAACACATCAACATCATCGAGACTAAACACTTCCTGGCCCTCAAGTTTAACTTTAATAGTTTTAATAATTGCTCTGCCAAGATTGTCAACTAGTGTTCTGTTCACATCTGATTCTGATTAAAGTTCGATATTAAATGCAAGACGAGCAGTACCAGGAACGATAACATCATTGGGGCCTAGGTTTGGAAACTTTACAGTAAGAGTTTGGTTCTGATCTATAGTACTTGGATTGTTCGTGATGACAATGGATTGCCTTATACCTTTAACACCAAGAGGTTCATGTAGTTTTCTATATGGGTCTAACTTTGTTCTGTAAGATGATGTCATTTTATTATGCACCCCACCCGGGTCTGCCTTGGGGGACTTGGGTGGGGTTAGGTATTTTTTAGTTCCCAGGGTCACCCTGGTCAGCCCCACAGGGTGGGGTCTTCTCTCTATTCTGGGGCATGTGTTTCTGTCTACCCTTTGTCCATTCACCTGTATTTGCCTTTTTAAAACTCTCCCTACTGTCTGCACTGCCTGTAGCTCTTGATATTGGATGTGTGTTGCTAAATGGTCATAGCTTTATTTAGGCCCCATGTGTTAGGTTTATTTAACGTATTTGACCGGCTGGCGACATACATTCAATGTTCTGTTTAGTTTTTCTTTTTCACAAGCAGTGCAGGCACGTCCTGAGAAAGCCTTGTTGCTGTCGGGACGTTAAGCAATGTACAATCAATCATTTTATTATGCAAAAATCAAAAACATTAAATTAATAAAAACAATGGCAGCGGGAGGATTTAATCATGATGATTTTGAAATGGGTGTCATGGATGACTATGATACTAGTGCAACAGATATGACTGGAATGGTAAATACTTCTAGTATGTATCACAAGCTGTTAAAAGACAAAGTAAACTCATTTTATGATAGTGTTGGTGCCCAACCAGATGTAATAGATCCTAATCAGTTTGAATATGATAAAGGTCACTTATTTGTAAATACAGACAGAGGTAAAGTGAATCTAACCCATAAAAATAACCCTGCAAAGTTTAGAGCTTTAAGTACAATTAAAGGCGAAGTCGGTGGTGACGCAGCACTGCAGCATTACCTTGGTATTGGTAGTAAAAAGTTACCACCTCGACTTGTTACTGCACTTCATGACGTGCAAACAAGGTTGCCAACGGGACAAGAAATTGAAATGACGGAAGTAAAAAGCCTGCCAGAAATAGCAAACAATGTGATACAAGAAATCTCATTTTCAGAAGGTCAAATAAATGAGGCTATGAAAACAATAGAAGACTCTCCTTTGTCAATGTGGGAGATTATGGGCTTGGATAAATCACTGCAGACAATCAGAGGTGAGATGGTAAATAATGTAGCCAAACTAGGTGAGCTTGATAATCAAAAAGAAAGAGAAAAGGAAAAACTAGCTACAGCAGACGAGAATTATGACAAAAAAATAAAAGAAAGAATACAACACAGATTAAATGATTTGCAGATAGAAAGATCAGGGCGATTAGAAGTGATTAGTATTGGAAGAAAAAAACTGAAAACACAGGTCAACAAGATTAGAGAAACTATTCAGAAAATACTTCACGAAGACACAACTTTGGCTGAGAGATTGAGAACACTTTTCAGAGAGCACAATTGCGAGTTTAATTACTGCTCCTGGATTTATTATCAGTACTGTTGTATTGGCTGTAACCGGAGCTGGGGGACCTGGTAGTGGTAGCCTTCCACCGACCCCTTCGACACCATCAGACCCAAAAGATTTATTGTCGTGGGTAAGGAAACAGTTGTCACACATATCAGACTTGCTTAAAAAATTGGCTTTAAAAGCAATGGATGCTTTGCCTGGCATAATAGGGAGTGTAGTCAGTTGGCTGATCAATACTGCAGCAAAGGTAGTAGGGTTTATGGCAGAGCATGTGTGGGTCTTTTTGGTAACAGTAGGAGGGTTAATAGCTGGGTATTTAATGAAACAGGTAAAGAAGTAATAATCCTAGTCCATTAAGGCCTATTACCAATGCAGTTCTCTCTGACTCGTGTGTGTTTGGTGTTGGCATTGGCATTACTGCTTGTATGGGTGATGATGTTACCGGAGCCGGGGCAGGCATTATTAATGGTTTTAATGACTGTAAACGTGTGGCTGTGGCCCCCAAGTTTACAGATTGATTGAGTCCCAATTTCTGACCAACACCTGCAACAATGATTTCATTATTATAATTTGTTATTGTCCCCATTTGGAGTTGAAGATCAGACAGCAACATGTATAACCCAATGCCATATACAAAGACAACTTTTGATCTGGCATATCTGAGAACGTCTTGGTAGCGTTGTATGCTTGATGGGAGATCAACTACTGAATTTATTGAGTCTTCCAGGTTTGCAAGAAACTGTTTTTGTGCTTCAAATTTTCCACTCCCGTTTAAATTTGATTTTGTTAGTGATTGTGCTCCTAGTATGCACCACACATATGTTCTGATAGACCCATTTATGCGTTCGACTCCTGCTTGAGTAAACCCGTCAGTTTTATCTAAGACAAATGTGGTCCAGGAATTAGCCTGTTTCTGTTCAATTGAGCCTAACCAGACTTGCGATTTTGATGAGAATGAAGTGTAACCGGGGTAGTAATCTTGCGGGTATTGTCTGTGACTCATAGCATAACACAATGTACCCATGCCGTGGTGATCATAAGTTTTTGTGTAAAGTCATACTTAGAGCCAGGGCTAATGTTAAATTCATTACAGATGCGTTTAAACGCTTTCATATCCATGGGGTTGTTAAAACGGTTGAAACTGGATTCAGTGGGTAGTGGGATATGGAGTTCTGACAGTATTCTTCTAAGCTGATAATATGTGTGGAAACGATACACAGACCTAATCAGTTTGTTTGAGTGATTCAAATGGTCTGTAAAAGAAACACCACAGCCAGTAGCTGAACATAGTATAGCAAAGTTAAGCTGGTTTTGATACATCTGTAATGGTCTTGATGTCCACTTTCTTGCCGTTGAATCGTCTGTAATTGGTGGGTTTAAGTAATGATCAAAGGGGTTGGGTACGTTCACTTGGAATAAACCTTGTTCAGACACAGCTATATCGAGCTGATTTAGTTGAATTATTTTCTGTTCATAAATTGGTGCAACATTGTACTTAGCATCTACGTTAAATTGAAATGCGTTTGTATTAACTATTGTTGGCGATTTAAATTCCATTGTGCTTTTTTTATGAGATAATAAAAATGTTTATTACCTTAACAAATCTTGACACAAGCAAACCGGTGTGGTTAACTAATGAGATTGATAATCGTGATGGTAGCAAGGCTGTAGCTATCCATAAAATGTTCTACACTGTAAAGTGGTTTAATGTAACAGATGACGGTGAATATGCTGTACATGGAACTTTAGGTGGTATAGGTTTTGGCTCTGAACACTTACAGCCTGGGTATTACGACTTTTGTACTTTAGCTGAATGGCTACAAAATGAATATAAAATATAATCGGAGTTGGTCTTGAAGGAGCTAGCATTGCTACAGGTCTGGTATGCTTTGGTTTGGAAGGCCTTAACAAAAGATTTCATACAAAGTTTTTTGCAGAAGCATGAAGCATTGAGCACTCTTGCTGGTGCTAAGCTGAGTAGTATGAAACTTATTATCAGTAGAGCTTTGGAAGATAATTTTATTGACGATATTGAATTTAAAAGAGTGCAGGATGATTTGAGCAATTACAAAAAACAGAAGTCAGAATAAGATGTGTAGTCAATCCCCTGTAAATGTTGAAGAACTAAAGGCTTCTTTTTTAGAGAAAGGAAAACAGCTTGGTGTAAAAAAGGCCACAGAAAAAAACTTCAAGGACTTTTAAGCAAATAAAAATCAGTTTTGGTAATCGCTTTATTTTATTATTTTTGTCATATATTTTACAGAGAGATGTCATGCCACTTAAACCACTTGCACCTGATTATTTAGCCCCATCCGCTCCACCGCCAGAGTATTATTGAGGAAAAAAAGTTATTTTTTTTGTCCTTGTGATTTGACAAAATTGTCCAAGTATCTTAGGGACTGGGGTCAAGTTCTTGTAAGAACTTATAACAAATCACTGTCAAGTTTTTGTAACAACTTATAACAAGTCACTGTCAAGTTTTTGTAAAAACTTATAACAAGTCATTGACAATACACTGACTGACGGGTGACACTCTTGCCAGTAGACGAGTAATTCAAGGTAGTGTTTTGGCCCTGCTCCTCACATAAAAAAGACGCTTTCAAAGGGCGCCCGACCTGACCCTCTCTTGAAAACACTCGACCCGCTTTAGAAATGTGAGAGCTTTCAGGCACATTACTGAAGTGCGCTTTCAAAGGGGCCTCTCAAACACTCAAGCCGCTTTAAAAATGCGAGAGCTTTCAGAGCCTGGGTGCATGCCACGGATTAAAGCTGACACCATATGAGCAGCACAGTGGGCCTATTAAACCTTTTTCTGCTCTGTGTTAATTACAGGGGGAAAAAATAAAAGTCCCGTCTTGTGTCCAATGCCACAATGACTTCCCAGGAGAGGATCACAATTACCCCCTCCTGGGAGGGCATTGTGGTATTGGACATGGTGTTCCGTCACCCCAGACGAAACAAGGACAGACACACACACACACACAAACACACACACACACAGAGAAAATTTGTTTACCGGACCGGTGATTTGTTTACTCTAGGTCTTACGGCTTTTTTTTTTTCATTCATCTGTGCCTGCCTGGTAATTTGTTTACTCTACGTCTTATGGCTATTTATTTTGTTTCATTCATTTGCCTGCCCGGTGGCATCAATGTGATCGCTCACCCTCGGACTTACAGCTATTTATTTGTATTCATTTTCCGCCTGACCGGTGGTGTCAATGCGATCACTCACCCTCGGACTTACAGCTATTTATTTCTGTATTCATTGCCTGCCCGGTGGCGTCAGCAGTATGTTTGATGATCGCACACCCTCAGACTTACATCTATTTTTTTTTTAAATTTATTTGTCTGTCCGGTGATCGATCACTCTTCGACTCATGTGTGTGGTCTGGTTATTATGGATTCATCACACCCCAGATGGGGATCTCACAATCCAGAGATTTTTCAAAACAAAAATTTTGAGATCCCCAGAGGTGGTTCGAACCGCATTACACACGAAAGAGTAAGAACCATGGTTTGCACACGCGCTTATTCTTTCGTGTGCCCCATAGGCTGAAACTGCCAGGCCAACCTCGGCCCAGAGGAAAAGCAGTTATTTTGAGTACTTAAATATAAGGTCGATACAGACCAGAAGTTGTGCAATACCAGCTTGACTGATCGATTCGCAGTGGAGGTCTGTAGCGCTAACTAATCATACAGCCGATTGAGCTGAAAACATTGTTAGTAGACAAATTAGTGTTGTTTTTGTGGGCTGATACAGTGTTGTTAATTCTCTTGGCTTGACTTCGCGAACGAAGATTCTATAGGGCTTGCCCACGTCGTCTGCAGGCATTTTCGTGGCTGCGGAGGCCAATCCGGGACAGGCAGGTTCGACCGCAGTGGCTGCAGGGGAAGGTCTGGTCAGGGTTCTGAGTTACGACAACTCTGTTTTTTCTTTTAAGCCGCTTGTCCTTAAGGTTAGCTCTGCGAGAGTCCTCAAAGGAGACGGCTGCCTTGTGAATGGTGGAGCGCCAGGTGTCACGGTCCGCAGCAAGCGAAGACCACTGGCGGTGGTCGATTTGGCAGGCACTAAGCGACTTCTTGAGACCGTCTTTGTATCTCTTCTTTGGTGCCCCTCTGTCTCGGTGTCCAGTGGCGAGCTCGCCGAACAGAGTGATCTTGGGTAGGCGATGATCCTCCATCCTGGAGACGTGCCCCGCCCAGCGAAGCTGTGTCCGCAGCAGCAAAGCCTCGATGCTCACAGTTTCCGCCTGTTCAAGGACCTCGACGTTGGTGACATAGTCACTCCAGTGAATGCCCAGCATGGTACGCAGGCAGCGCTGGTGAAAGCGTTCGAGGAGTCGTAGTTGGGTGCGGTAGAGGGCCCAGGACTCGGAACCGTACAGCAGGGTGGTGAGGACGACAGCTCTGTACACGCTGATCTTGGTGCCTTTTTTCAGCTGTTGATTGTGCCACACCCGCTTGAATAGTCGCCCGAAAGCACTGTTCGCTTTTGCCAGTCTGTTGTCCAGCTCCTTGTCCAGCTTGGCGTCTGACGTGATGATGCAGCCAAGGTAGGTAAACTGGTGTACAGACTTCAGTTTGGACTCGCCGATGGTGATGTGGGGAGGGCGATGCTCTTCCTTGGGTGCCGGCTGATGAAGGACCTCTGTCTTTTTCAGACTGACCTCAAGTCCAAAGAGCTGGGCAGCATCTGCGAAGCAGGACGTAATGTGCTGCAAGGCTCTCTCTGTGTGTGCAACGAGGGCAGCGTCATCAGCGAAGAGCAGCTCACGAATCAGTTGGTCTAGGGTTTTCGTGTGGGCCTGCAGTCGTCTGAGGTTGAACAGGCTGCCATCGAGACGATACCTGATGTACACTGCGTCGTCATCGTCGAGGTCCACTGTGGCCTGCTTCAACATCATGCTGAAGAAGATGGTGAAGAGGGTCGGTGCCAGCACGCAGCCTTGCTTCACGCCGTTGCGAATGGGGAATGGTTCTGAGAGGTCACTGTTTAGTCTGACCTGGCCTTGCTGGTCCTCGTGGAGCTGGACGATCATGTTGAGGAACTTTGGGGGACAACCTAGTCGCTCCAGGATCTGCCACATACCTTGCCTGCTCACAGTGTCAAACGCTTTTGTTAGGTCGACAAACGTGACGTACAGCCCTTTGTTCTGCTCGCGGCACTTCTCCTGAAGCTGTCTCAGCACAAAGACCATGTCGGTGGTACTCCTGTTGGCTCTGAAGCCACACTGACCCTCTGGGAGGTGGTCTTCAGCGATGGCAGGTACCAGCCGATTCAGGAGCAACCTTGCGAGAATTTTCCCGGCAATGGACAGCAGGGTAATTCCACGATAATTAGAGCAGGCAGACTTCTCTCCTTTGTTCTTGTACAGGGTGATGATGACTGCATCACGGAGATCCTTTGGTAGTGTTCCTTTTCCCCAGCAGCAGAGAAAGAGGTCGTGGAGCTTGTTGTGCAGTGCTGGGCCTCCATGTTTCCAGATCTCTGGCGGGATTCCGTCAATGCCTGCTGCTTTGCCACTCTTGAGCTGGTGGATGGCTGTGAGGGTCTCTTCGGCGGTGGGCGGTTCGTCCAATTCAACCTTTAGTGGAAGGTGTGGGATTTGGAGGATGACTGTTTCTTGAACAGTGCGTTCAGCGCCGAAGAGGTCCTGAAAGTATTCCGACCAGCGGTTCAAGATGGAGGTATTATCTGTGAGGAGTGCCTGTCCATCAGCGCTTCGCAGGGGACTTTGTACCAGGTGCCTAGGGCCATACACTGCTTTCAGTGCTTCGTAGAAGCCCCTGTAGTCACCGTTGTCAGCGCAGAGCTGGGTCCTCTGTGCGAGTCTGGACCACCACTCGTTCTGGAGCTCTCTAAGCTTGAGCTGGAGACTGCTGCAGATAAGGCGGAAGGCAGACTTCTTCACAGGGCAGGAAGGCTGGGCTAGGTGGGCCTGGTGGGCGGCTCTTTTTTTTGCTAGAAGTTCCTGGATCTCTACGTCGTTTTCGTCAAACCAGTCTTTGTTCCTCTTTCTAGCAAAGCCCAAGACTTCCACAGAGGATTTTATAATAGCAGTTTTCAGTTGTTCCCAAAGTGTTTCAGGAGAGGAGTCTGCTGGATCAACTGTGTCTTTGAGCATGCGCTGTAAATTGGCCTGAAGGGCAGCTTTCTTGTCGTCACGCTGAAGGCTGGCAACATCAAGCTTTTTCTTGGGAGGGCCGCCTTTCTTGGGTTTCAGCTTGAGGCGGAGCCTGAGTTTGCAGCGAACAAGGCGGTGGTCAGTGTGGCACTCTGCGCTGGGCATCACTCTGGTGAGGAGGACGTCACTGCGGTCCCTCTGACGCACTAGGACATAGTCGATAAGGTGCCAGTGCTTGGAGCGAGGATGCATCCAGGTGGTCTTTCGACTGTCCTTTTGCTGGAAAGTGGTGTTGGTGATGACAAGTTGCTGCTCTGCACAGAGCTCCAACAGTAGGCGACCATTGTCATTGCAGTTCCCAACGCCATGCTTGCCGAGGACTCCTTTCCAGGCTTCAGAGTCTTGGCCCACTCTGGCGTTGAAGTCGCCAAGGATGATGACTTTGTCGTCTGCAGGGGTGCTCTGCAGGAGGCTGCGCAGGTCAGAGTAGAACTTGTCTTTTTCTGCAGGCTCTGCCAGGAGGGTTGGGGAGTACACACTGAGAAGGGTGACATGTTGCTGGTGTCTCAGTGGGAGGCGCATGGACATGATGCGGTCGGAGTGACCCGTTGGTAGGTTTTCCAACTTAGTCGCAATGGGGGTCTTCACCATGAAGCCCACGCGTGAGAGCCGTCTTTCTGATGCAGGCCTGCCTGACCAGTAGAGGGTGTAGCCAGCGCCAAGTTCTTGGAGGCTGCCTTCCTCCGGGAGGCGTACTTCGCTGAGCGCGGCGATGTCGATGTTTAACCTCCGCAATTCATGGGCAATGAGGGCGGAGCGACATTCAGGGCGTCCGCTGTCTGCTGTGTTGAGCATGGTTCGGATGTTCCAGCATGCTACGTTGAGTCCGGTCGTGGTCGTCAGGAAAGTGGATCCATTGTTTTTTCTTGTTTTCTGACCGCATGAGAAGATGCCCGTTGACCGCGGCTAGCCAACTGGGGTTACGAGGGGATGAGCTTTGGTTAGGCCACCTTTTCTAGGCCCCTCTCCGTGTGGAGCAAGCAGTGCTGTCCCTAGAGAAGGCTGCTTGGTCGTTCAGGGTGTGCCGAGTGACGTTGTCATCCCCAGGTCAACATCAGGCGACCAATATCCTGAACCGCCTGCATGCAGGTTTGAGACTGCGGCTTCCAGTGACATCTTTCACCTGCCGTTTTGCCCCTTGCCCATCGCTACAGGACTTGGAAAGTTCAGTGTCATAGTCCGTGGGCGTTTCCTAAAGCCTGCGCGGTGGAGCTTTTTGGTGGAGTGCAGTGTGCGCAGTACTGGCCCCACCCTTTAAACCCTTGGTTCGTTTGCCATGGCCTAGCAAGCTGGGACGGTGGCATCGAGGTCCTCGGGTCGTAGGTTTTATATCAGACTGTCCTTGTCTTAGTCTCTGGCTCAAAAGCCTTTCCCGGAGACACGGGGGCTTTGATGTCAGGGGTTTCCTCCCTTAGCCTTTCCGCAGCCAAGCAGGCCAGGCCTGCAAGGCAGCAGGGGACTCGTGGGGGCCGGGGTCGTCTATGTCCCGTGCAGATGTGAACATCTGCCCACTGCCCAGACGGTGACACCAGAGGAGAAAAATCCAACGCCGGAACCCGGTATCGAACCTCGCACCTTTGGCATTGGAGGCACTGCGCCACTTCCCCGTTAATTAGATATGCTAGTAATTTTAAGAATAAGAATAAGAATAAGAGTACTTTATTATCTCGAAAAGAGAAATTCAGTTGTGGTACATTTATAACAAATAGTACAAACAAGACATAAAAACATTATAGCATAATTATGAACATTTTCTCCCTGCACTTGCACATCTACAAATTCCAAATGGATATAAAGTAAACACTACAAAATCTTTACACATAACTCTTACACATCTCACACAAACATCTTTTATGGACTGAACTGAGCGGCACTTATACATTTTTTTATCTCTTCTCTCAGAGGCACAAGCGGTAAGCGGCACCTGTAGGCTAAATTAGGAATTTCTAAGGGAAGCAACTCCTCCATGTTGTTTTTCATAGAGTCAAAAGTTAGCTCCTTGTTGCTTTTGAGAAATTTTGCGGCCTGTGTAAAACTGAATGACGGATTGTGTGAACAAGGCTATTTAGTAAGCAGATTTGATTGTACTTATTTTGATTGAAAATAGACCTAGTCAGTGTGTTTAACATTGTTTTTTTACTGGCGTAAGCGCACGTGTGTGTATGACTCCCACGTGGCGTAGGTGGGTAGTCCGCTCAGTCCCTGACTGAGTGGGCTAGCGGACGGGTGCCATCTTTGTCCAGGATTAGGACTTGATGTCAGCAGATATGTTGTTCAGCCTTTTCACTGGTCCGGTTTTTAAGGAGCTGTGCTAACCTAGGTCGTACCATGTTGGATTGGTCCTTAAAAATACTCGTGACTTTTTGGTCCTTTGGATCCCAAGTGTTTGCCGTGCTTGGAGACCCGTGTCGGGGGAGAAGAGGATCCTGGTGGCTGAAACACTCCACTTTGGCCTTGACTTCTGCCTAAACGGGAGGCTAGTCGTACCGGCCTAGTCAATCGGCTCTTGTCACGTTGAGCCCTATCCCTATTGACATGCGGGTTGCTATACGGAGCACCATGCTATAGCCTTTGCTGCTGATTAGGTGCTTTACGCCAGTATTCCCCTGCATTCAACGGTGTGATAGAAGGCGGTGGCTCAAACGGTTCAATCGGGCTTACCCCCTTGAGTATATCTTTCGGGCAGTCTCCATTGTGCGTCGGCTGGAGACCCGCCGACAGTTGCACTTTCCCTTGTTGGGCTCGGTGGCGGGCGGGGACCCCCGGGGGATGAATATCTTTACTAATATAATATGGATAAAACAAAAAAACCAAAACTAGCACAGAAACGGCATATAGACACCGAATTTGACCATGACAGTGATTCAGACTGTGAGGAAGCGACGCCTCAGGCGTCGGCCGTATGGCCTCGCTTCCTCATTGTCCATAGCAAGGTGAAGGAGAAACCAGTTACCAAGCTGCATCCTTTTCTGGTGGGGGAGACCCTCAGGAGCCGTGTTGGCAGGCCTGACGCCCAGCGCCTCAGGTCTGGTGACTTGCTGGTGGAGTGCCGTACTCGGGCACACTCCAGCGGGCTGCTGGGGCTCTCTTCCATCGGAGACACTCCTGTGGAAGTCACACCCCACAAAACTATGAATTCGTCAAGAGGCGTAATCAAAGATCAAGCTTTGGCAGAACTGTCAGAAGATGAACTTGTAAGGAACCTTAAGTCTCAGGGGGTGACTTGCGTCAGGCGCTTCGCTTCCAAGCGAGGTGGTGGGGAGATCTGTCTCCCTACCATCATCCTGACGTTTGGCACCCCCACCCCTCCTACTACCATCTGGGGAGGTTACTACTCCCTGAGAGTGAAAAAGTACGTCCCTCTTCCCCTCCGGTGCTTTAAGTGCCAAAAGTATGGCCATGGGCAGAAGACATGCCGTCAGGCAGAGGCTTCATGCGCCCGTTGCACTAGGCCCGGACACTCTGCTGAGTCCTGCACAGCCACCCCCCTGTGTGTGAATTGCCAGGGGGCGCATATGGCTTCGGATAAGAAATGCCCTCGTTGGATATCCGAGTGCAAGATTCAGCAGGTGCGTGTGGAGAAGGGGCTGTCCTTTCTGGATGCCAAAAAACTGGTTGAAGGCCCTGGTGCAGCTGCGGCTGCCCCAACCTCTAACACCTCAGTGTATACTTTTAGTGCAGCGGTGGCAGGCAAGCGCCCCACCAAAGACTTTTCATGTCAGACCCCAACTTCTTGGTTGGGGGCGGAGCCTCGGCTCATCTCGCCCCTGGAGAGTAACCCTCCTCCGGTGGTGACAAGGAGCCAGGGAACGCAGAAGGCGGACACTGCCGGTCCGGTTGTGCCGCCTTCTGTTGCCCCTAAGCCTCAGCCCCCACCCAAACCTGTTAGTCAGTCAACTCCAAAGGCTTCTGGCTCTGGTCAGCCTTCTAAGGCCGCTAACTCTAGCGGCAGGAACGCTGCCCAGGACCAGAAGTCTAAGAAATCTATGGGACCGCTGTCCGCACGGGCCCAGAAGGGGAACACAGATGTGCCCCTTCAAAACAAATATGCTGCACTGGAGGAGCGGATGGAGGGAGTGGAAGTTGTTGTTGCTGATGCTGCGGCAGCTCCACCCCCTTCCTCTCCGAAGAACCAGAGGAGGCCCGGGAGCCGGCCCCCCTCTGTTTCTTCAACTCCTTCCAAGGTAAAGGAAAAAGGGGGGAAAAACTCCTTACCCCCAGATCAGACTTAATCATGGACTCTTTGCTTCAGTGGAATTGTCGTGGTTTTCGAGCTAACTTTGAGGAATTACGTCTTTTAGTCAAGTTCTATAACCCCTCAGTCATATCTCTTCAGGAGACTTACCTGAAGACTTCTGCCCCTGTGTCTTTTAATGGTTTTAATGTTATACATAAAGGCTCTGATTCGGAGAGGCGCTCGGGTGGAGCGGCTCTTCTCATTAGTAGCCAAATTTTATGTAGCCCCGTTAGCATCGACACCTGTCTTCAGGCTGTCGCTGCTCGGGTTACCTTAAAAAAGACCATAACCATATGCAGTATTTACCTGCCACCATCACTGTGGGTCTGTAGCAATGATATTTTTCACTTAGTAGATCAACTGCCCCCTCCCTTTATTCTCATGGGGGATTTTAACGGTCATGCTCACCTTTGGGGTAGTGACCACTATGATGGCAGAGGTCAGATGTTAGAAGATGTTTTTTCTCAACTTAACCTATGTGTCTTTAACGATGGCTCACCTACATACTCTAACTCAGGTTCCGGATCTAGTTCTGTTCTAGACCTCACTGTGTGTGATCCTTCTCTCATGCTGGACTTTGACTGGAAGGTTCACGACGACCTGTGTGGTAGTGACCACTTCCCAGTAGTCCTGTCATCGGTCAGCTGTGAGGAGGATTCGCCGGTGGGGCGCTGGAATCTCAAGAAAGCTAACTGGTCTCTGTTTGCCTCTCTCTGTCAGTCTCGTCTTACAGAGGAGGTGGTCATGTCAGCTGAAGAACCTGTTTCTTGTTTTACTTCTATTTTGTTGGAGGTTGCAGGTGAAACCATCCCTAGAACTTCCACATCACTCCCTCGGAAGCCGAGAGTACCATGGTTCAATGAAGAGTGCCGCAAGGCCCAAACAATGCGCAAATCTGCTCAGCGACGTGCATTTCGTAATCCGTCGCAAGCAAATATTTTAACCTTTAAAAGACAGCGGGCGAAAGCCCGTTATATTTTTAAACGTGAACGCCGTGCTTCCTGGAGACGCTTCGTCTCATCTTTATCTTCTAGGACTCCGTCCCAAAAAGTCTGGAAGGCTGTTCGAAGAATTAGGGGCAGGGGTGGCTCGGCTTCTGTTGGCCATCTTAGAGATGGTGCCAGTTTGGTCACAGATAAAAAGGCTGTGGCCAATTTGCTTGCCTCCACCATTGCCCATAATTCTTCAACAGAGCATTATTCACCTTTCTTCCAGAGAGAGAAGGAGAAGCGAGAATCTTGTGCTTGTGATTTTATATCGGATAACTTGGAAGACTATAATGCCCCTTTTACGTTTTCAGAATTGCAGCAAGCCATGCAGAAATGTACTGACTCTGCTGCTGGATTAGATACCATCCATTATCAGCTCATAACACATCTGCCTGAGGATTCACTCCTTGTACTTCTCAAGGCCTTTAACCATATCTGGATAACCGGTCATTTTCCGCCATCTTGGCGCCAGGCTGTGGTTGTGCCAATTCCCAAGCCGGGTAAGGATCCTTCCGACCCGGGCAACTACCGGCCAATAGCTTTGACATCATGTTTATGTAAAACTATGGAACGCTTGGTCAACGCACGACTGGTGTGGCATCTTGAGTCACAGGGTCTCATCACAGACCTCCAGTGCGGTTTCCGGCGCTTCCGTAGTACAACTGACCATCTAGTCCGCTTTGAGTCTTTTATCCGAGATGCTTTTGTCAACAAGCAGCATGTCTATGCAATTTTCTTTGATCTTGAAAAGGCATATGACACTACCTGGAAGCATGGTATAATGTCTGATTTGTCGGACATGGGTTTTAAAGGGCATCTGCCCGTTTTTATTCACAATTTTTTGTCCAACAGGTCGTTCCATGTCCGTGTGGGCTCCACCCTCTCCGACTCCTTTGAACAGAAGATGGGTGTCCCGCAGGGCAGTATTCTATCTCCTGTTTTATTTAGCATTAAAATAAATAACATTGTAAAGGCCGTCAAGGATGATTCTGAATGCTCTTTGTTTGTGGACGACTTTGCTTTGTGTGCACGAGGTCGAGGACTTGCGTCCCTTGAGAGGCGCTTGGAGCTGTGCGTTGATCGCATCCAGGGGTGGGTGTCTCTCAATGGATTCAGATTCTCGCCCTCCAAGACAGTCTGTGTGCATTTTACTAACCAGACGAAATTTTTTCCAGAACCTAGCCTGAGCATTGCTGGAGTGCCAATTAAGGTGGCTGAAGAGGCTAAGTTTTTGGGGGTCATCTTTGACAAAAGATTGACCTTCTGCAACCATGTTAACTACCTTAGAACCTCTTGTCGGAAGGCCCTCGACATTCTTCGTGTCGTTGGTCGTACTGACTGGGGTGCAGACCGCATCGTCTTACTTCGACTGTACCGGGCCCTTGTTCGGTCCAAACTGGATTACGGCTCTGTGGTATATGGCTCGGCTTCCAAGTCTGTTCTGCAGCGTCTGAACACAATTCACCATCAAGGTCTGCGCATATGTCTGGGAGCCTTTAGGACATCTCCAGTTCCTAGTCTGTATGCAGAGGCAGGGGAGCCTTCTCTCAGGCTCCGCCGCATCCGCCTCATGCTCAGCTACGTTCTGAAGCTGAAGGCCCATCCAGAAAATCCTGCCTATGATTGTGTTTTTAACCCGTCGTTTGCAGAGATTTACGATGCCCATCCGGGAGCTGTCCGTCCACTTTCCTTCCGTGTCCGACCTCATCTGCAGGCGGCCGGAGTGGACCTGGACAAAGTTTTGGAATCTCTGCAACACGTCACTCCACCCTGGCTACTACCAGTTCCTGACATCTTGCTGGACTTAACTGCCCACAAGAAGGATTGTACTCCACCAGCCATATACCAACAGAGCCTCAATGAACTCCTTTCAATTTTTCCTGGCTATTGTCGTCTTTATACGGATGGGTCCAAGTCTGAGGATGGAAGAGTGGCTGCGGCTGCAGTGTCCTCTCGCCATCCTAGACGCCCATTTAAGCTCCGTCTCCCTGACCATTCCTCTGTATTTAGTGCAGAACTGCAGGCCATTCTGCTAGCACTCAAGCATGCCTATCAGTCTCGGGAAAGGAACTTCCTGATTCTGTCTGACTCTCTTTCTGCCCTGCAGGCCCTTCAGGGCGCGGGAACAGACCATCCACTGCTGGTGCAGATTAGAGAGCTCTACGCGGACTTGATGAAGGAATATTATGACATCATTTTTATTTGGGTCCCAGGCCATGTGGGCATCGAAGGCAACAGAATCGCAGATTCTGCTGCCAACAGTGCCCGCAGTGACCCTGTCCCTGACACACAGACTGTCTATAGTGATTTTAAACCTGTTATTAGTGCGTACATAGCCCGCGAGTGGCAGTCCGAGTGGGACAAAGAGGAAGGGAACAAGCTTCATGAAGCTCTTCCTAAGTTGTCTGACAGTCTACCTTTCCGCTGCGGCAGCCGCCGTGAGGAGACTGTCCTTGCTCGGCTCCACATCGGGCACACATATGTTACGCACTCTTACTTACTTAAACAGGATGAGCGTCCATGGTGTTTTGCCTGTGATGAGCAGTTTTCTGTTCGACACTTTTTGCTGTATTGTGCTGACCTAATTGACACCAGATATAAACACTTCACAGCAGACTCCTTGAAGGTTTTGTTCCGGGATGTTCCCCCGGACAAAATCTTCAATTTTTTGAGAGAATGCAATATTTTTAACAAGATCTGAGCATTCATAGACTATGTGAATTTTTTTATTTGCCCTTTTTGAGAGTCTGTAGACGTTTCTTTTCCAGACATGTGCGACATTTTAGCCTGAGATTTTTAATCTATATTTACATCTTGTCTTAAGACCTTGCTTTTAGTCTGGCTGACCAGATTTTTACCCATCCCGCCGTGAGATGGCCTTAGTCGCCTGCTCGGCGTTAAACCCAAATAACTAACTAACTAACTGTGTATGACTCAGTGCTCCGATCGTCTATCGGGAATTTTCACAATACGGCACACATCGGCTATGGCAAGTGATCAATAAAATACGCATTTAGTATGTACAGACTTACATCATTGATATACTAATTAGCTCAGGTGCTAATTTTGCTTTAGTCGTCAATGGCATTGATTTTGGAAATCTTTATTTTACAGAGTGCAATAAAGGGGATCTGGGATATTTTGAGTGATGTGGTCATTATGAGCAATGTTAGCAAAAATAATAAAATAAAGGTAGTTTAATTAAGATAAATGAAGACAAAAAAAATTGTCCGAGGATAATAGTTTTTATTATCTCTGACCTAACACACCCTGCCACCACCTGGTCCCAACCCACACTAATAAAAACCAGTCAAAATCCCACTAACATCCTCGCTAGCACGAATGCCCCCCCCAAAAAAAAAAAAAAACACAAAAAAAACAACAACAAAAAACAAAAAAACAAACCAAAAAAAAAACCCATTCTACCGGTAAATCCTATAGCTAAACCCTCTCACCTAAGACCTAGCTGTATCTAAAAAGCTAACCGAAGTCACGTCTGTGACATTACCCCCCCCCCCCCTCCACCTTAAAGGATCACACGATCAATAATCTCACAAGAAAACGACCTATCTGGCACAAATGCAAAAGAAACATTCCAAACATTCAGCAATTAAATATGAGTCAATACGAATATCATAAATTTGATTAGTCACCAACAACTAATGGTGAAAAAGTTTCGAAAACCTCTAAAAAAACACACCAATATACACAAATGAAAATTACTAGCATAATTCACAAGAAATACATTTGTGTATTTTTTGTGTGGATGCATTTGTATATTGTTTTGAACAGATTGCCAAACAATGTAATGAGAGGATGATGATTGTATATTAGGGTTAACAAACCTGCTATCAGGTGAAGCACTATCTGTATACAGCCTCTTGTGGTAAGTGAGTCACGTTTTTTAGCGTCTACGAAGACGAGATGCACTTTCAGTTTGAAACCACGGAAGCTAAGCTGTGTTTACAGGGAAATGATCAGCAAAGAGAAGTAAATCCGGTGCAGAGTCAAAAACAAAGTGAATGCCAAGAGTTCTCTTGGAGATTTAGATCCGTACGCATCTGTGGACATGCTAAAATTACTTGGATTCGTTGACTGTGGATTCGTCGACTGTGGGTAACAAAACATGGTGTCAGTATTTGAATGTCGCTGCCATATGGAAGACATAGCAGAAGTATAGGATGTGGCAGAGAGGTGCAGCTAAGATATTTTCAGGTTTCTAATGTGAACTACAGGCATTGGATTAGTAGTTAATCATTTCTGAAGAGATAGGTCTTAAAAGATTTGGGTGCTTGGAAAACAAAACTTTCAACTTGTTGGTTCATGCCTGTCTCTCCTATTTTGGTGTGACAAATCTGGCTTTTGACAAATGGATTAGCTAGGGTCTCTCCAAAGTACAATGACATTTTGCATGAGCCTCTCTAACCTTCACTGCGCAAACTACACAGATGCCACTGGACAGACCCTAAAAACCAACAGTGACACTATTCACAAGTCGCCGCAGAGGTTTTCCTGACTATAATAGTCTAAAGATCGCAGCTGCATTGATAATGTTTTTTCTGAGTTGAAAAACAGGAAGAAAATTACTTACCGTGCATCAGCTGTTCAATCGGCTTATCACTACTTAATTAATTGTAAGTGCCAGTAGTGCTCATTAGGACACCTTCTGACTGAATTCACTGACATTTTCTAAAAGGACTGATAATAAATAACCATATTGCCAAATACCATCCTACCATGCACACAATTAAAGGTAGGATAGCATTTCAAACATTGATTACTGAAACACTGCACAACTGCCACCATTGAAAAACTTTGTTTCACATGATGCTGATCCCTGCTGCCAGGCCACCCAGTCCTACAGTAGCCCTCCTGGAACCTGTCTTCTTGTGTCTCTTATCTCCCACAGTATGTGTTTCCCATTATTGTCCCTGACGTCAGCGCATAATTCATGTCACTGGAACTTAGAATGTAGCATCATTCTGACAGAATGGCCACATGGGTGTGTTGCCGGTGAAAGCCTGAAACCTAAAACAGCACAGTTTGTTACAGCCAATTGGTTGTAGCTTGACCCTTAGTATGCTTTATTGGTATTGCCAACAACTCCAGAGTGCCAACAGACCTGTCAGTGTATGCCACTTTGTTTTAACCCTATGCGCATGCAGCACTCAAAGCATTACCAGTGGCTGCTTACACAAGGGACTGAACTCCTTGATGTATTTTCCCTGTACAGGTGCAACATCCCAGTGATTGTGATGGGGGAGACAGGATGTGGAAAAACTCGCCTGGTGGAGTTCCTGTGTGCTCTGCAAACCCCGGGCAACAAGCGCATGAAGACCATGGTCAAAGTCAAGGTAAATATGCTCAGCTAGGTGTTCACCAGGGATGGATCTGGGGGTTCTACTTTTAGCTCGTGCGAAGCAAAAGTGAGTATGTTTTGGGGAAGTGGTCGTCTGCTGTCGTCTGTGGTAAACTTTAACGTTGGCATTTTCTCGGAGACTACCTATACTGAAAGACCTTCACTGGCTTCCAATCCAGTCCTGCATAAAGTTTAAGATGCCACTTTGATGGCAGTTTTCTATCATACCTTTCCTCCAATCTAAATACTTACCAGCCCTCTCGCTCACTGCGAGAAACTTCTCAAAGTTCCAAAGTTCCATCTCAAATCTGCCGGTGAATGCTCTTTCGGATATACTGCTCCATTAATTTGGAATTCCTTACCAACTGAGCTCAGAAATGCCTCCACCCTTCTGCAGTTCAAATCAAAGTTAAAAACGTACTTTTTCTCGCAGATTTCTGTGTTATTTCTATGGTATTTATGCACACGCCCCCTGCAGACTCTGTGTGTGTGTGTGTGTTTGTCTGTGTCTGTCTTGTTTTCGCCTGCGCATTGAGTTATATTATAAATATGAGAAATGCGCTATATAAATACCATGTATTATTATTATTATTATTCAAGCCACAGTCTTCAAACGTCGCCCAAGGATACTTTGTGGCAAGACCTTTCTAAACATACCAATTTCAGTGACCTCTCACAAAGGTCAAGGTTACAGGGGATCGGGAAATAGGTAAAAAATAGCTATTTTTTGACATAAATTATTTTTTCTCAAATACTATTCACAATTTCAAACCCAAACTTGGTACAAAGATACCTGATGGTAAGACCTTTCTAAGCATACAAATTTTGGTTGATCCCTCAGAAAGGTCAAGGGTCACAAGAGATCAGGAAATAGGTCAAAACTAGCCATATTTTGACAAAAGATGTTTTTTCTCAAATACTATTCACAACTTCAAGCCCAAATGTGCTACAGAGATACCTGATCATAAGACCTATCCATGCATACTAATTTGGATGAACCTTTGGAAAGGTCAGGGGTCACAAGAGCTTGGGAAATAGGTCCAAAATAGCCATATTTTGACAAAAGATGTTTCTTCTCAAATACTATTCACAACTTCAAACACAAACTTGCTACAGAGATACTTGATGGGAAGACCTTTCTATGCATACTAATTTGGTTGATCCCTCAGAAAGGTCAAGGGTCACAAGAGCTCAGGAAATAGGTCAAAAATAGCCATATTTTGACAAAAGATGTTTTTTCTCAAATACTATTCTCAACTTCAAACCCAAACTTGCTCCTGAGATACATGATGGTAAGACCTATCTATGCATACTAATTTAGATGACCCCTCGGAAAGGTGGTCACAAGAGGCTGGCACCCCCACCCGGGTCTGCCCTGGGGGACTTGGGTGGGGTTAGGTATTTTTTAGTTCCCAGGGTCACCCTGGTCAGCCCCACAGGGTGGGTTTTTCTCTCTATTCTGGGGCATGTGTTTCTGTCTACCCTTTGTCCATTCACCTGTATTTGCCTTTTTAAAACTCTCCCTACTGTCTGCACTGCCTGTAGCTCTTGATATTGGATGTGTGTTGCTAAATGGTCTTAGCTTTCTTTATGCCCCATGTTGTAGGTTTATTTAATGTATTTGACTGGCTGGCGACATACATTCAATTTTCTGTTTAGTTTTTTTCACAAGCAGTGCAGGCACGTCCTGAGAAAGCCTTGTTGCTGTCGGGACGTTAAGCAATGTACAATCAATCAACAAGAGGCTGGCAAATGTGTGTAAAATGCCAATTTTTGATAAAATTGTAGGTATTATCAACATTTTTGTAATGGTTTCAATCAAATTTGGCACAAAGGTAGTTGATGATAAGATCTTCCTATGCATACTAATTTAGTCGACTCATCGCAAAGGTCAAGGGTCATGGGGGTGGACAGATGTGTGAAGAATGCTTACATTTTGAGAAAACATGGATTTTGCTGGTGCAGAAGCCAGCCCTTTACTTATTGTCACAAAGGTCACACACATGTAAATCAGTCATACAGGTGAGCCATAATGGCTTTGCTTTTCTTGTTTATTTTTGTGGCCATTGGGAAACACAGTCTGCTTCTTGTCTTGGGTTGAAAGTCCCAAACAAAAAGTTACAGCCCACCTCACCCTCTGGGAGGTAACCGATTCGTCCCTGTTCAGATGAATCTAATACAGCTCTGACTCGATATATTGCAAATCGTTATCTTTGGATATATCGCCGGGGGTACCTTGGATCCTGAAAAAAAATCGGGCAGACGGCAGTGGGGGGTGTCCACACACTGAACACCCACAAACCTTCTCCACTTGAAGAACACATACATACATGTATGTACATAAAGAGGGTAGAGAGACAGAGCCAGTGTATAATGAGGGTCTTGGCTTGTGGCACATGGCAGATGTCTCCCCACTTGACTGGCTGCTGTGCACATGGGAACAGCTTCACACAGACCACAAAGTGACCTCCTCCTAGATATGACTACACACGTAAATGCGGTAATAAAAAACACTGATTTGATGCACATCAAGGCCTATGCTTTTCACAGGTGTCAAGTTTCTCCACGCTCAGCAGCTGGCGATTATGACCCCCAACCTAGAGGGTGCGAAAACTAACACTGAACCCTCGTTCACCTCCTCTATCAAAGAACACAGGCAATGATAGGAAGACCTTAGGCACAGATGTGAGGGATAATGAATGTCTATGCTTGCTGCAGAGTTAGGGGGTCCGCTGCCGAAGTTAAAGAGAGGTATGCTACCCTACTGCTCTTGCTCACTGGTCATCGTGTGCTATGACTTAAAAACACCAAAAAAAAAACCGAGCAGAGATAGTAAAGTAGACATCTGATGGACACCCCTCCCCCAATCAATTAATTATTCTAATCAACTAGCCATTTAGACAAGCCCATGCCAACCAATACAACCAATGCCTTTTTTACCTAGCCATTTTAGTTCCACTCCAGAAATCATTCAAGCAACGATTTTTGATCAGCTGACAACCCGCGATTATTAAGGCAGATCCCCCACCCCACATAAATAATTAATGCTGACATTGACTGCTTTAAACAAAATTATTATATTACGTTTTAAAATGAACCAAGACGAATTACTTCTTCTAAGCGATATATGTGCTGTAGAGAACAAAGACTTAGACTCTAAAAAACAAAGGCTTCTCTCTGTAGTTGTTTCTGGAAAATCAAAAGCTTTTCTCGGTAAACAATACATGGCAGAAGACATAGAGTCTCTCAACGCCGACGAGCTAATCAAACTTCATGCTAAATATGAAAATCACATTGCTTCACTAATGACCCGTGATTTGAGTCGATCTCTTGTCTGCCTATATACAAAAGCTGTGAGTCACTTCCTGCCTGTTGATAGTGACAGTTTATCACATGATCTCGAAAGCAACCCCATTGTTTCAAGTTCAATCGGCAAATTAGCATGCCTTATGTTTTACAAGTTTGGGAATTACCTTGCACCTGTGGTAACCTTACTTGTTACTAGTAGTCATATTGATTTTTCTAAAATAAATTTTAAATTAGAAGAAAATGGACGAGACCCAGACGACTCCACATCAGAGTCCTGTCTTGACACAAGTTCAAACGGTGACTAAGGTTAAAAGTCCAGGTCGAATAGAGGCTGGGAAAAGATTAGCTGAATATAACAGACAAAAAAAAATTACAGCTTCAGGCATTAACAGAAAAGACTCAAGTAACTGACACACCGTCAACAGCTCCAACCCCAGCGCAAGTGTCACTACCGCCAGGACCAACACCCTCACACCCCCAAAAAAGTGAGAGACAAACAACTGAGTCTAAACCTGAAACAACAAAATATATAGTTGCTGGATTTGTTCTCGGATTTGGTTATGTAGGTTACCAATTATACAAAAAATATAAACCACAGACTCGAACAGTGTCCAAAAAATCAAGCACTCCAAAAATAAAAGAAGTAGTCTCCACATTACCAGCAACACCCAAAGCCGTGGACCCATTTTACATGCAGTAAATAAATTTATTATTTTAATTTTTGTGGCATAAAAAATGAGCGACACAAAGAACATAATGAACCTTGTTTATCACTCTGCTGTAATAAGCGGGCTAACAGTTGCTTATTCTATGCTGGGAAAAAGTCTTCTCAAAATGAAATCGGCAGACTTGAGTAGATTAGACTTCGAAGACAGTGCTAAGCTAGTAGCTGTTGTAACAGCATCGATTGCAACAAAAGACTTTCTCGTCAAGCAAGGAATTATTCCAGAAAATGTTTCTAAGTAAATAAAAAATATGGCAACTATAGCTATTATGATTGGTGGAGCAGTTGTTAACGCATTGGCATTTAGTGGATCAAACTATCTTTTTTCAAAAATGGGAAGAGAGGAATCAGCAGAAGAAATGAAGCGTCACAATGAGGCATCTGAAAAACTGGCACAAGCTCAACAGGATTATGAGAAGCAAAGAATAGAGAAACTTTATTTTATCAATGAAAAACTCAGGCTTGAAGGTCATGCACAGCATACATTTTCAAACGTCGATGATGCGATCAAAGAATACTTTCTTGTTACTGGCGAAGACATGACCATCCCACAACCAAAACTTAGTGACTACTACCAGCCAAGCCCAGAACAAAAAAATGGAGAAATAATATTTGTTATCGTAGGAATGACGTTAGTATATTTTACAGGAGTTTTTATTGCTAGAAGAAATGACAGACTTCGGAGCTAAACTATCAAAAATATATTACTCCCCTATTGGCTACTGGAAAGGGAAAACTGCAATAGAAAAATTACATGCCGCTGTTGGTGGGGATGTTACACCCGAACAAATAAAACGGTGGCTAAAAAAACAGACAATTTGGCAAATATATTTACCTGCTCCAAAAAAAATAACAAGACCTCATTTTGTAAACACTACCCCTAATGACACGCATCAAATGGATCTTCTGTTCCTGCCGCATGATTCAATAAAAAAGAAACGATACAAGTATGCATTAACTATTGTCGACATAGCTTCAAGGTATAAGGATGCCGAACCCATAACTGACAAAAATGCTGTAACAGTGGCCACTGCGTTAACAAAGATATATAGTCGTGGTCCTTTAAAATTTCCCAGGCTTGTGCAAGTTGATGACGGGTCTGAATTTAAAGTTGCTGTTAATCAGTTATTTGCAAAGCATGGAGTGCTAGTGCGGCGAGGCATACCAGGTGTACATAGATCACAGGCAATTGTTGAAAACTTTAACAAACAATTATCGGAGAGACTTTTCAGCTATCAGTATTCTAAGGAACTCATGCATGACGCACATAACACTGAGTGGGTCAAGAGATTACCATCTGTGATAAAAGCAATGAATAATGAGGGTCATTTAAAACCTGCTGATGCTATTAAATTGAAAACAATACCGTCAGGGTCAGAAATAAAAACAAAAGCGCCAGACACAAACTTGTTTACAAAACAGGTGAGATATTTGTATCAACCTGGTGAGGCCGAGAATGACGTCAGGCGCAGGGCAACTGATCCAATATGGTCTACGTCCGTTCACAATATAAAAAAATAGTCCCTGGCACTAATGCATCGATTTATTATCTGTATGAGCCTGCGCCTCCTAGGGCATTTGTCAGAGAAGAATTACAAATTATTCCCCCAGACACTGTTACACATTTTTAACCATTTCATCAACTAACTCATCGATTAGTTCATCAACCAGTTCATCAGCTATTTCTTCAGATACCTTAAGTGCATAATGCCCAGGTGCATAAGCCTTTTCCTTAGTGTGAAACACTCGTTTTGTGTCTCCTACTGCAAGTGACTTTTTATGTGTTTGGATCATTTCAATATTGTGTCTATTTGACCTCAGTGTCTTGTTTGGATAATCAGGCATTAGTTCTCCATCTAATACTTGCTTGTAATGTTCATGTCGAATGTCTTTATTTTTTATCGCTGTTTTCTTGATACCTTTGGCTTTGGACTGACTGCCTTTTTGGTGTAAAATAGAATACATTTTTGACCTCAGTCCAACGTACTCAACAATAGGCACACCATTCAGTTCGTCTTTAAACTTACCAGGCACTTTTTTGTTTTGTGTGCTAAACAGTGGATGATCCTTAGGGTAGTCAGACGTGTCATACATATGCAACTCTGTTTTCATGTCTTCATAAAAGTCTTCAGTAGGCACATCTATGATCATAGAGTCGGTGTCAGTGTATAACAGACGGCACTCGGGATACTTTGGTTTGAAGTAATCATAATAAAATTCAAGCATCAATAATTTTGATAACTCGAGTATTGCCATACCAATGAATACTGGCTTGTCCAGTTTAACAATCTTTTTTTTGAGTGACACTGCATACAATGATGTATGAAACTCTTTGTACCCTGTGTACTGTGGCTTGCCTGTAAGTTTAATTGCACCCAATTCAGTTGTGACAAGTCTCACATCTTTGCGGTGATGAGGATTTTCCATTGTCTTACCAAAACAGGCATTGTTCATAAGCTTAAAGAAGTCTTTGTCAAATGCAGTGTTGCTGTCCCTCGCACGCAATGTTGTGTTCTTCATTATGTAATCTTTCATGAAAGCACTTTGGTCAAATTGAATACCTCTGTGAACTTTCTTTAATACTAACCCATGTCTGATGTAAAACTGTAACAAGCGATAGTGGCAAATGTAATTGAATTTGTCATTCAAATTTGGCACAAGTTTGGTGTCTTCTTTTTTACCCGTCATACTCATTTTCTCAACAGCCAACGGATAATCATTGTGGTAATCATGTAGATGGTGTGGGTACTCCAGGTCTACTTCAAAGATCCAGCCCTTTGCATCATTCCGGTCATGACTCATAATATTGTTTGTTAACTCTGTTATGTCATACTGTGACAAATCATGCAGACAAAAGTTTTTCAAGGGCAATAACTCACATTGCGAATCCGTAAAGGTTATTAGCGTCAAGGTACGTAATGAATGACCTTGACCTTGAGGGGTCAAACCCAAGGTCGTCCAGATATTTGTTGTTGGCTTTGGCATAGTTGTTTGCAGCTATACTAATGCCTCCCCTCAATCCACGTTCCACCATTTCACCCATCGTACGATCCGACAACAGGTCTATAGATATCTTGCTGGATTTCAAAAATGCATCCCATTTCATGCCAGGACTAGTTATGTAACAGGCAGGGTCAAGTCTGTAGTGTAACAAACCCTTTTCACGATAACTTTTCAAATACGTATGCTAGCAAGCAAACATCAGCTTTCAAGTACTGGTCATGGTAGTCACCAATCGTTTCACACCCCAGTTTATCCCAAGCATCAAGTGCATGTTGATAATCAGAGTCAGAAATACCTTTTCCATTTAGTGTAGAATAAAATTTCTCTTTTGGTGGCAGTCTTGTTTCCTCAAACACAACCCAGTCACGGATGTACTCGTACGGACACACCTCTCTCTTAATCAAGTCTGGCTCAAAATATTTACTTGTTATTGGATACTCAGTCAGTCCTTCTGCCAGACTAGCAAGCCCTAAGGACAAATGTTGCATGGAGTCATAAAATGCTAATTTGTCCAACCTAAAAGTCAAGTATTTCTCAGTTGTCTGGGCAATGCAACTAATTTTTTTGTAAGACTCATCCACAGCCTGCATGATAATATGTGAATCATACCCTTTGAGATTGTGAAAAAAGATAGGCAGTTTGTATGCCTTGGGATCTATTTTTAATTTCAAGTTACAATCACCATGGGCAGCACCTCTGTAACGCCCAGTTATGTGGTCATGGTCACGAACTTTATCACCCTTCAGAAGTTGATCACAACCTCCTAAAGGTTGTTCACAAATCCAACACATCACTGCTGTATCAAAATTTAGTTTGTCTTCTTCTGTCATCAACAAAGGCATCTGACAGTTTTCCAAATACTGTACTACCTGACTATACAGTTGTCTCATTTCTGTTAAAAACTCAGCTGCTGCATTTTCACCCCTATAGATAGCAGGTTCTGTATGCTGACCGTCAGACCTAACAAGAATATATCCGAAAGAACACACCACTTGATCACTCAATTTTACGGTCTTTGGTAATGATTCTGGAACAGGACCCTCATACGGTACAACCAGTGATTCAAAATCAGCATACACTACAAACGGCAGCTTTTGCTGATTAACATAGTTCTTGAAATATACCTTGCTACCAGGATCTGGATACCTAAGTATTGTTTGAATGTCATCAGCTGACCTGCAGTGCTGGACATGTTTGTGTGCTACTTTAATAGAGGAAAACCTCTGTAAACATTTTTTACAAAATTCCTGTTTACCATCATGTTTTGTTGTATGATGAATTAGTCTTGACATACTTCTGATAATTGTGTAGTGAAAGTTATCGTTGGAGCCAGAACTTATTAGTAACATGTCAACATGCTTATCTTCTGACTGACCATAGGTTGGGGCAATTGGTGATACTCTAATTGGTTGTAACTTGTTCTCACTCATTATCCCCCCACCCGGGTCTGCCCTGGGGGACTTGGGTGGGGTTAGGTATTTTTTAGTTCCCAGGGTCACCCTGGTCAGCCCCACAGGGTGGGTTTTTCTCTCTATTCTGGGGCATGCGTTTCTGTCTACCCTTAGTCCATTCACCTGTATTTGCCTTTTTAAAACTCTCCCTACTGTCTGCACTGCCTGTAGCTCTTGATATTGGATGTGTGTTGCTAGATGGTCTTAGCTTTATTTAGGCCCCATGTTGTTGGTTTATTTAACGTGTTTGACCGGCTGGCGACATACATTCAATTTTCTGTTTAGTTTTTTTTCACAAGCAGTGCAGGCACGTCCTGAGAAAGCCTTGTTGCTGTCGGGACGTTAAGCAATGTACAATCAATCAATCAATCAATCAGACTCATTATCCCATACATACACATTTATAGATATACCAGGATTTAGTTTTTCAAACAAGTCTATGTCCTCTACCTTAACAGGAAACTCTATGCCACTGAAGTTGAGTTCATTTACAAATTTGGTATAGTTAGATACACGTTCAGGTTTTGTTTTTACAAAGTGTAGTTTAGCAAGCACACACCACATAAAACATAAATTATCATTGTTCTGAATATTGACTACAGCCTTTTTGTTTGCAACCTCAATTGGCAGTGGCAACCATGATTTGCCTAAAATAGGATGGTATCTTGACTGCTTCAGTTGCAGTTCATGTACACGACCTTCATGCCAACCAGACCCCTGCATTTTTGCTCTGTCAATTGCTTCAAGAAAGTCAGGCAACAATCTTTCTCTAAACACTTTTTTCAATTCCCTTCTTGAATTAACTGTGTGTTGTCTTGTCGAGATATAAGATACAATCACTTCACCATCTAGCCTGGTAAATTCTATTTTCGCAACAATCTGAATCTTTACACTACCGGAAAGAAGATTATCTTGTATAACAGAAAAAGATCTTTCTATCGATTCATAGACACTGTAAGTGTTGGATATAGGCAAATCTGTTGTGTGAAACACGTTTCTTAAGCTTTGGGCATTGTCCGTCATTTTTATTTGTCCGACAAAATAATAAATAGAAAAATTACACCTTGTGTAATACCACTTTATTGACTGTAATCCCTACAATAAACAAATTTAGTTTATATAGTTCACTCACCAACAAATCAACCACTTTCCTGGTATGTGTCTTAAGGTCTTGTGCTCATGCTGCAGGTGTAATATCACTTTATTGACAGTAACAAATTCAATATAATCATGTTGTTTTCTTAGATGGTAAAATATGTGTAAACACATACTCTCAAACCAGTCACAGTTAGCATCATAAACTATAAAATCTTGTGTCTTAAGATCATCAGTCTTGTAATTATAACGTGGTGGACTATTAGAATATCCAAAAGTTACATTAAATGTCATGTTTATCTTTGTTGGTGTTGAGAGCTTTATCAAAGGCTCAAACGGATGTTTAACTTGTGTTTTTAAGTCATTAAAATGCACAACGCCTCTGAAGCTCTCTGTGATATCAAATGCTCGCCCGCTTTGTCTGTCTGTCATTTTTTATGGACAAACCATAAGTATAAATTAATTTACTAATCTATACCCTGTGGGCTGATCTGTCTTTAAAATAAGCTTTAGATGCTTAGTCAATTTCAGTTTATTTTTCACACAGTCTCGTTCATGTTTATTTGGTATAACATCATTCTCTCTGAGACAGTCTTCAAAGCTGTCACGATCTTTACAGTAAAACAAACAGATAAACTTTAGCTGTTCTCAAAAATCTTTCAGTACAGCATTATATTTCTGAGTGAGAATCCAGACACTGATGTTTGCATGTCTGCCACTAAAGGCCAGTTCTGCCAGTGTGTTTCTCTTCTTAACAATATCTTTCTCTGCAGAGCAATCATCAACAATAAACAAAGTTGTCTGCCCTTCAAATTGTTTGTAAAAATAATGCAGGTAGTCATTCAGTTTTTTCTCAGGGTCGACTAAATAAATGTTGTGATCAGTCCAAATGAATAAACGGTTGTGATAAGCTTGGTTGTGTTTGATCGTAGGGCCCCCACCCGGGTCTGCCCTGGGGGACTTGGGTGGGGTTAGGTACTTTTTAGTTCCCAGGGTCACCCTGGTCAGCCCCACAGGGTGAGTTTTTCTCTCTATTCTGGGGCATGTGTTTCTGTCTACCCTTGGTCCATTCACCTGTATTTGCCTTTTTAAAACTCTCCCTACTGTCTGCACTGCCTGTAGCTCTTGATATTGGATGTGTGTTGCTAAATGGTCTTAGCTTTATTTATGCCCCATGTTGTAGGTTTATTTAATGTATTTGACCGGCTGGCGACATACATTCAATTTTCTGTTTAGTTTTTTTTCACAAGCAGTGCAGGCACGTCCTGAGAAAGCCTTGTTGCTGTCGGGACGTTAAGCAATGTACAATCAATCAATCATTGATCGTAGGGCCCCCACCCGGGTCTGCCCTGGGGGACTTGGGTGGGGTTAGGTACTTTTTAGTTCCCAGGGTCACCCTGGTCAGCCCCACAGGGTGGGTTTCCTTTCTATTCTGGGGCATGTGTTTCTGTCTACCCTTGGTCCATTCACCTGTATTTGTCTTTTTAAAACTCTCCCAACTGTCTGCACTGCCTGTAGCTCTTGATGTTGGATGTGTGTTGCTAGACGGTCTTAGCTTTATTTAGGCCCCATGTTGTAGGTTTATTTAACGTATTTGACCGGCTGGTGACATACATTCAATTTTCTGTTTAGTTTTTTTTTTTTTTTTTTTTTTTTTTCACAAGCAGTGCAGGCACGTCCTGAGAAAGCCTTGTTGCTGTCGGGACGTTAAGCAACGTACAATCAATCAATCAATCAATTGATCGTAGGACAAAATATCACAATGTTTTCGAAATGGCAAATGTATCTTGTTTGTAAGAGATTAAGAACAAATTCAGTTTTTCCACAGCCTGTGGCGCCACAAAACAAGCCGCAGTGTGGGTCAAGTGTCATCAAGTTCATTTTAATATAGAATATAATTAATATATGTGTCCACTTAGTCTGCTTTCTGCAATATTGAGTTGTGCGTCATAAATCAGATACAAATATATATTTATTGCTCCAGCAGTTTCAGTCTTTTTTTGTATTTGGATTGTAATTCCGTCACTACCATTTTCAACAGTACGACCTGACCCATGTAGGTAGTCATCGTCTGTACTACGCAGGTCTAGCCACAATGCATACTTGTCTGTCAGGTATTGAGCAATTCTTACATCATACAGATGCAGATCTTTACATGCCATGTTTGCTGGTTTTTCTCTAAGCCTTCCGCCTGCAAAATATTTTAGGATTTCGTCATAGTGCTGATAAGGTAGCATACCTGAAGCATACACTTGATTAGGACGCCCTTCAATAGTACAGGACAAATGAGTAATTTTCGGATTATAGAATTTTTCTGAATCTCGTTGGTATGGAATTCCTGGTTCAACGAACAACATGAGTATGCCTTTCAGTGACCTAGCAGGCGTGTTTAGATTGATGTTCCAAATCTGGTCGCTTTTGTTTTTATTAATTAAACTGTGTCTTATCACACGGTCATAATAAATTGGTAGTCTTGACTGGTACTGATTTTGAATGAGAGTAGCTAAATGAGCATGTGTGACAATTTCATATTCCAAAGAGATATTAGAGATCTTGTATGTTGCGTCTGTGTCAGTTGATTTAATAACTTTGAAGTAGTCATTAAACATTAGTTCAAAACTCAGACGGTCATTCAGTGCTCCTTGGTAATAAGGCAAATGTGCTGTTAGGATTTCAAATTCAAGTGGAATGCAAAACCTATTTCCATATGTTTCTGCCACAATAACGTCCTTGGCTTCTGTTGTTGATTTATCTGATGCATTGATTCTGAGTTTGGCAACATTATCGGACTGTATACCTTGATAAATACGGTCTTCTCTTTCTTCTTGAGTTAGCCACAGATCTTTGTAACAGTAGAACACATCGGAATCGTCAAGACTAAACACTTCCTGTCCTTCAAGTTTAACTTTAATAGTCTTAATAATTGCTCTGCCAAGGTTGCCAACTAGTGTTCTTTTGTCATCTGTGTCTGATGAAAGTTCAATATTAAATGCAAGACGAGCAGTACCAGGAACAATAACATCACTGGGGCCTAGGTTTGGAAACTTGACAGTAAGGGTTTGGTTCTGGTCTATAGTACTAGGATTGTTAGTGATGACAATTGATTGTCTAATGCCCTTAACACCAAGAGGTTCACGTAGTTTTCTGTGTGGATCTAACTTTGATCCGTAGGACTGTGTCATTTTTATTATGCACAATAAAAAAAATAAATTAATAAAACAATGGCAGCGGGAGGATTTAACCATGAAGATTTTAAAATGGATGACATGAATGACTATGATACTGGTGCAACAAATATTACTGGAATGGTAAATACTTCTAATATGTATCATGAACTGTTAAAAGACAAAATAAACTCGATTTATGATAGTGTTGGTGACTGCCCAGATGAAATAGATCCTAATCAGTTTGAATATGAAAAAGGTCATTTATATTTAAATACTGTTGACAAAGGAAAAGTACAATTGACTAACAAAAGAGACCCTGGTAAGTTTAGAGCTTTAAGTACAATCAAAAATGAAGGTGGTGTTGGCGCCTTGCGTCAACTTGGTATTGGAGATAAAAAGTTACCACCTCGTCTTGCTAGTACCCTTCATGATGTACAAACAAGATTGCCAACTGGTCAAGAAATTGAAATGACTGAAGTAATAGGACTTCCAGAAATAGCAGACAAGGTAATACAGGAAACTTCATTTACAGAAGGGCAAATAAATGAGGCTATGAAAACAATAGGTGATTCTCCTTTGACAATGCGGGAAATTCTGGGGTTGGCTAAATCACTGCAGTCAATAAGAGGTGAGCTGGTGAATAATGTAGCCAAACTAGGTGAGCTTGATAAACACATGGAACGTGAAAAAGAAAAACTGGCTAGAGCAGACAATGGGAATCATGACACAGAAATGAAAGAAAGAATACAACACAGATTAAATGATTTGCAGATAGAAAGATCAGCGCGACTAGAAGTGATTGAAATAGGAAAAGAAAAACTGAAAACACAGGTCAACAGGGTTAGAGAAACTATTCAGAAAATACTTCACGAAGACACAACTTTGGCTGAGAGATTGAAAACACTTTTCAGAGAGCAGGGTATCACTATTGCAAGTTTAATTACTGCTCTGTAATAGGTGGTGGTAGCAGTCCAGCTCCACCTGCCCCTCCAGTTTCATCAGACCCAAAAGATTTACAGTCATGGGTAAAAAAACAGCTCTCTCATATATCAGACTTACTTCAGAAATTGGCAGTGAAAGCAATGGATGCTTTGCCTGGCATAATAGGGAGTGTTGTCAGTTGGCTGATAAGTACTGCAGGGTTTATGGCAGAGCATGTATGGGTCTTTTTGGTGACAGTAGGAGGGTTAATAGTGGGTTATTTAATGAAACAGGTAAAGAAGTAATATTCCTAATCCAGTAAGGCCAATTACCAATGCAGTTCTCTCTGACTCATGTGTGTTTACTGGGGTTACTGGCTGTACTGGTACCGGTGCAGGTGTCGGTGCCGATGCTGGGGCTGTTACTGACATTATTGGCATTACTGTCTGTACGGGTGATGATGATGTTACTAATTTTACTGGTGATATTAATGGTTTTAATGACTCTTGATGTATGGTTGTTGGGCTCAAGTTTACAGATTGATTGAGGCCTAATTTCTGATCAAGCCCAGCAACAATTATTTCATTATTATAATTTGTTATTGTCCCCATTTGAAGTTGAAGGTCTGATGGTAACATGTATAACCCAATACCAACTACAAAGTCAACTTTTGATCTAGCATATCTGAGAACGTCTTGGTAGTGTTGTATGCTTGATGGGAGATCAACAACTGAGTTAATTGAATCTTCCAGGTTTGCAAGAAACTGTTTTTGTGCTTCAAATTTCCCACTACCGTTTAAAATATTTGACTTTGTTTGAGCTTGTGCTCCTAGTATACACCACACATATGTTCTGATAGACTCATTAATGCGTTCGACTCCTGCTTGAGTAAACCCATCACTCCTGTCTAAGACAAATGTGGTCCAGGCATTAGACTGTTTCTGCTCTATTGAGCCTAACCAGACTTGCGATTTTGATGAGAATGAAGAGTAGGGAGGCCAGTAATCTTGAGGGTATTGTCTGTGACTCATAGCATAATACAATGTTCCTATGCCTTTGTGATCATCAAGTTTTTGTGTAAAGTCATACTTTGTACTAATGTTAAATTCATAACAGATGCGTTCAAATGCTTTCATATCCATGGGGTTGTTAAACTGATTAAAACTGGATTCAGTAGGCAGTGGGGTATGCAGTTCTGACAGTATTCTTCTAAGCTGGTAATACGTGTGGAAATGATACACAGACTTAATCAGTTTGTTTGGATGATTCAAATGGTCTGTAAAAGAAACGCCACAGCCTGTAGTTGAGCATAGTATAGCAAAGTTAAGTTGGTTTTGAAACATCTGTAGTGGACTTGAGGACCACTTTCTTGCCGTTGCATCATCTGTAATTGGAGGGTTTAGGTAATGATCAGAAGGATTTGGTACTTTCACTTGAAATAAATCTCCTTCAGACAAAGCTATATCGAGCTCATTTAGCTGAATTATTTTCTGGTCATAAGTTGGTGCGACATTGTACTTTGCATCCACGTTAAATTGAAATGCATTTACAGTGGCAATTGTTGGTGATTTAAATTCCATTATGCTTTTTTATGTGATAATAAAAATGTTTATAACCTTATCAAATCTTGATACAAGCAAACCAGTATGGTTAACTAATGAAATAGATAATCGTGATGGTAGCAAGGCTGTAGCTATTCATGAAATGTTCTACACAGTAAAGTGGTTTAATGTAACAGATGATAAAAATTATTCTGTAAGTGGAACTCTTGATGGTTTAGAAAAGGATGATACTTTACGATCTGGGTATTATGACTTTTGTACTTTAGCTGAATGGCTTCAAAATGAATTTAAAATTAAAGCAACTTTAAACCCAGCTAATTTACTTGTTACAATTGAATTTCCAAAAAGTGGAAACTTTTCCTTATCAATTAGTCTTTTATTATTACTTGGATTTTTTAGGTAAAAAAATTATACATCCAGATGAAGATTGGACATCGTCAGTCGGGCGTCTACTTTCACCAAGAAAATCAAGAATAACTGGCAGATATCCTGTTCATTTGTCAGTACACACAGTGCTAAATGTTCATTTGAAAGAACTAAGCACTACTGATAATCTTCACAATGGTATGAGTTTCAGCCAACTTAATAAAATTTCAAAATACAAAAACGATTTCCAAATACCGTCAGTAGCTCGCTTGAGCTTGCCCTTAGCACCACGTGAATGTTCTGTGTTTACGTACAGTGTGTGAGTGATTCACGTGAGCGTGCTTGTTGGGTTCAGTTCGCGGCTACATTCTGCGCATTGAGTTATATTATAAATATGAGAAATGCGCCATATAAATACCACTTAATAATACAATGGAAAGCCTTCGACTTTGTTGAAATGTGTGTCGACTGGAACTGCTCCTTATTGTGAAAATGTAGTTGTTAGATTTCCTAATTCTCAGTTTAAAAAATTGGGCTGCAGTTTCTTTGAATCATTGTGCTTATATGTAACTAACCAGGATGACAAACCAGTTGTCATGCATGATTTTTATGTTGTGTTGGAAGTTAAATAAATTTTATTTTTGCAAAATAAAAAATGAGCGGTCTTGGTCCAAAGCTGAGAATTGTACCAGTTGCATGTCCCTCAATAGAGTTGAAAGATTTGGCTGACGTGCAAGATTTTGATAAAGAAGGTGAGGTAGGAGAGGTGTATGGCCTTGAACTTGTGTCCGTTGGATTGTACAAACGAAAGGTAATTGATGATGTAAAAGATGGCGCGTTTCCTAAACTTAGTCAACTTCGTGATGTTACTGTTCCTACTCCTGTAAGTAATGTGCTCTACAGCTTAAAACATATGGGTAATAAGTGGGTAATTATTCCTACCCCTGTTCCACTTGCACCTATTCCCATTGTATGGGATGTAAAGTTTGTTTTTATCAGTCCTTATGTTTATTTTACTGATGAAGGTGCCTTAGTATTTAGAAAAGTTGTTAACTCTGAGCCAATGCTTGTAAGTCTTGTGCCAAGCTATTTCGCAGAAACCAACAGCAGAGAAAAACTAAAACTTCAAGAGTATGGAAAACGAAGGTATTTTCTTACAAATAGAAAGGGTAGAACAGATACTTCTATTTCGTTCGTACCAGCAAATTTTACCGTAGATAGAGAAGCGACAATAGTTTTTGAAATTCGCATGAGATCTGTGGAAGCTGTGAAAGAAGCAGATATCGCACAGGAAATCAAACTTATGTGGGATAGCACAGTAGCAGAGTCAACAAAGGTTGTTATTGCTATTAGAAAAATCAACACAGATTTTGAAGTTTCGAGTAGTGTCCCTGCTGTTAAGGTAGTGATCGATAACAAATTTTTGTTCGTCTAAGTTTCATAAACCTGGAACACATAGATCTTGTTTCATTTTATTACGCTAGCAAATTGTATACCTTTGAAGAGTTGCAAAAATAAATTAGAAGATTTTAAAAAATATATTTGTCATAAAAAATGCCACCACTGTATCCGCAAATACCACCTGAACCTATTGAGGCAGACTCATTCCGTTTAATGAATATTACAGATGCGTTGAAGTATTTGGAAGGAGAACAGGCAAAATACTCCCGGTGCAAAAGACGATATAAAACGGTTTTTAATTCTGTACACAACACATCAATGGCCGTGGGTGTGGTTTCAGCCGGATTATCTGTAGGAGGTATAGCTCTGTTTGCAACGGGAGTGGGAAGTGTCATAGGAATTGCTATTGAAGGTGTTGGCCTTGCCACAAGCCTGGCATGCTTTGGTATGGAAGCCCTTAACAAAAGATTTTATACAAAGTTGCAGAAGCATGAAGCCTTGAGTACGCTCGCTGGAGCTAAGCTGAGCAGTATGAAACTTATTATCAGTAAGGCTTTAGACGATAATAAAATTGACGATCATGAATTTAAAAGAGTGCAAGATGATTTGGCCAATTACAAGCAACAGAAATCTGAAATACAGAATAAGATGCGTAATCAACCCGTGAATGTTGAAGAGCTAAAGAAATCTTTTTCAGAACAAGGAAAAAAGATAGGTGTAGAAGAAACTATGAAAAAGGTTCAAGGATTTATAAGCAATTAACAATAGGTTTTGGTAATCCATTATTTTTGTCATACTCTTCCCAAAGAGATGTCATGCCTTTCGCGCCTGCTTATTTGACGCCATCAGCTCCACCACCAGATTATTATTGAAAAAAAAGTTTTTATATTGTCTTTGTAACTTGGAAATTCTGTCCAAGTAAGTTGTGACTTGGGTCCAAAAAGTTGTAAGTTCTTATGTTTAGGTTCTTATAAATTCTTATTTTAATTCTTATTTTAAGTCACTTATAAGAACTATGTCAACTAATTTATAAGAACATGTAAAGATAACTTTGAAGTTACTTACTAGTTGAAAGTTACTAATAGGTTACCTTATCATGTACTTGTAATTTACTTATTTTTTAGTCGTGGGGTGTTTTGGTTTATAAAGAAGACATAATTAATTCCTAGAAATGCATTGTGATTAAGATGAGGCACGGTGATTGATGTTTTAGCAGTAAAAGAAATTGGAGACTGGGTTAGAAGCCACACTTTCTCTATCTCTAAAATTAAAAAAAATTAGTCTGACTTGGGAGTACCAATCTTTCTATCTCTGAAATTAAAAAGTACACAACAAAATGACATAGCAGATTTTGGCAAGGGACATAACTGCTGCTGGCTTCATTCTTGTCACACCGGAACCAGTGTGACAAGAATGTTTTTCTAGGTCAAACCTAAACTACTGTGACAAAATATTTTGCCTGTGACCAACTTCGTGCTCTGTGACGAACCAAAATAGAATAAAGTGAGTTGATTGAAGTAGAAATTATTTTGTTTGCTGTGACTGATTCACTGATGCTGTGTCAAAGCTTTTCAGTTGACCAAACCTCAGCCTTGACTGCAGATGTTTGACCACATTTTTTGTCTATGACGTGTGCCGCGTGTGTGCCGCGTATGTTATGTATTTTGAGTATGGCGAGTGTGCCGCGTATGTGCCGCGTATGTTATGTATTTTGAGTATGGCGAGTGTGCTGCGTGTGTGCCACGTGTGCTGCGTATGTCACGTATGTCGCGTGTATTTGAGTGTGCCTGTCTAAACAAAGACAGGTTTAACTGTATTGGAAAGTGCAACCTACCCTGTAAAAAGACCTGACTGAGAGCAATGACACAGACATTCCAAGGGGTCGGGTGGCCTGACTAGCCTTGTGTGTTTATAGGTAACAGTTGTGTAAGTTGTGTTGTGTGTGCGCAGTAAGGGATTACATTTAAGAGGGTAAGGCTGTCACTGTTGAGATTTTAATTAGCCTTTGTTTAAAGAAGTCAATTGCAGCATTAATTATTTAGGTGGGGGTTGGGGGGTAAACAGAATATTAACTACTTTGTATTAAGAGTCATTTAACTCTGTGTTCTACCTCTAATTTCTTAGTTGTTTACGAGACGGAAAATATAGCAAGTGGCTCTGTTTTAGAAGGCTCAATCTTCTGTTTTGCACCTCAACACATGCCTGGTCACCCGGGTCTGCCCTGGGGGACTTGGGTGGGGTTAGGTATTTTTTAGTTCCCAGGGTCACCCTGGTCAGCCCCACAGGGTGGGGTTTTCTCTCTATTCTGGGGCATGTGTTTCTGTCTACCCGAGGTCCATTCACCTGTATTTGCCTTTTTTAAACTCTCCCTACTGTCTGCACTGCCTGTAGCTCTTGATATTGGATGTGTGTTGCTAAATGGTCTTAGCTTTATTTAGGCCCATGTGTTAGGTTTATTTAATGTGTTTGACCGGCTGGCGACATACATTCAATGTTCTGTTTAGTTGGTTGTCTTTTTTCACAAGCAGTGCAGGCACGTCCTGAGAAAGCCTTGTTGCTGTCGGGACGTTAAGCAATGTACAATCAACATGCCTGGTGTCTATACTGCGCCATTAGTGGTCCCGGTGCGTGACCGCACACCTATATTCGATAGAGGTCGACATCGGCCTGTAAACGTGACAATGCCTAGATAAATTAAACAACTTGACGAGAATAACTGTCCTATTACATAGAGACTGGCATGCTTTCGCATACGGTACCACCAAGAAACTAAAACCGCGGTTTTTCACTCACAGTCGTGTTTAAAGTAGAACGCAATACTGAACCCGGTTGTACTCGACACTCGGCAATTTAACAGTCATGTGTTAAGAGTCACGAGCTAGGCACGTGAGGTCAGTTGCTAATAGCAACATTGACGTCACTTACTTCTGGGTGGGGTGTTGTGGCAATTATGCCTAACGGGAATTCCCACAATGACGCAAGTAGTCATTTCCCGAAAACAGCTGATAGTCAATTTGTTTGCATTGACAAAGGTAAAAACTGTAAATGTCGATTGAATAATTAACCTTTGTTTAAAGCAGTCAATGTCAGCATTAATTATTTATGTGGGGTGGGGGATCTGCCTTAATAATCGCGGGTTGACAGCTGATCAAAAATCGTTGCTTGAATGATTTCTGGAGTGGAACTAAAATGGCTAGGTAAAAAAGGCATTGGTTGCATTGGTTGGCATGGGCTTGTCTAAATGGCTAGTTGATTAGAATAATTAATTGATTGGGGGAGGGGTGTCCATCAGATGTCTACTTTACTATCTCTCGAGCGTTGCAGATGGACACTGGCTAAGAGATTGAGATGTGCATTGTAAGTTTTGGCTTGTTAAGAATTTTAGGATCTCGCAGTGTGTGTGCATGCGCGAACGCATATTTTCTTTGACATGACACGTAAGATGCTCATTATTTCTGTTCCTAACGTACCCTAGAAGAGCCGGCGTTTCTGATTGGCTTTTGCAGCACCAATGAAATTGCGTTTGTCATGTACAACACAATTGGTATAGCAGGCATGATCGCACTGCGTGAATGCGTAAATGTATTTTATGTCTGAACAGAGAAGGAAATGTTCAGCAAAAATGGACCATTTCCGATTCTTAACAAAATAAAAAACGTTCTTTTTCCGTGATGTTAACAGTGCAAGTAAGTGTTTCTGAGTGTACTCGGCTTTGAAAGAAAGAATGCACAGGCGATAGGTAATGCCTACGCACACAGTGCACACATCGTGATTCTCCTCCCCCCTCCTCCCCACCCCCTCACCCCCTGCAATTGGCCCAATATATCTCGGATGGATATATTGCAGTCCCATTTTGTGGACCCGGACAACCACGATATATAGAGTCAGAACTGTATGGGTCTGTGCCAAAAGGTACTCTGTGAGGATCACCCACCGTGTTTTTAACATAAATATAATGGAACATTTATTTTCTTTCGGAACAGATTTAACACTATTCATAAGTGAATACTTCAAAGAGATAATAAACACAAACTTGGATCCCTAAGTGTTTGTTTAATTTATAAAAACATACAAATACCAACTCGGACCAGGTCGGAAGCCATGTATGAAAAGGGGAACATTTCAGTGCACACTGCTTGTCACTGATTTTGCCTTCAGCCAGCTTGATTTGAAGCAACGTTTCTACTACTGCTTTGTAAACATGGATAAAACTGTTGAATGTTTGCGTAAATGAAGCATAACTGCCTTGAAACTTTGTATAAATGAAATAGACAAGTGCATGTTTCGCTCGTAACATGTCGGGTCAGTTCACAACGCCAGTGAAAAAGTTTGTCTGCTACTTACATCCCAACACGACAATGCTTCAATCAAAAAAGTTTGCTAAAATCGGTGATTGTTTGTATAAAACAACGCAAGCAGCATGTTATTAGCTTTATAATACAGTATACTTTTTTTATTTAGTCTGGCGCAGACTAACATTTGTCAGGTCAGGCTGTTACGATTGACAGTTGATACAAGCAGCAGATCTGCAGTGTCCGTCTGTAATTGCCGATTTCTCAGAATTTCTTCATCAAGTTATCTTTTTGAGACTTAATATGTATACAAGAAGTCTACTCTTTTAAGTGGTAGGGTTTGCGTAGTGACTTTTTTGCTTTTATTTTTGGCCCAAGTGTCCCACATTTTGGCACCACCTTTTGGCACAGGCTCACATGCTAACCTCAGTATGAGGTCACATGCGGTGTGTTTTTTGTTGCCTCTTGCAGCATCAGTTGCGTTTTTTATTTTGACTCAATCTGCTTGGGTAAAAGTTGTCAGACAAAAAGACAGGCAAATTGTAACCCTGGACAGAAGAAGTGAAACTTCTGTTGTCTCTTTGTGTTTTCACCATTATCTGCAATTTTCACCTAGGATTCTGTGCAGGCTTTAACACTTTGAAGACACAAATTTCTGCTGAACTGCGTTAGCTGGTGACACATTTTTGGGGTATTTTCCTAAAATTGTGATCAAACAAACTAAAAATTCAGATATACACACAAGTAATTTATATCATTAACAAATTTAATCTTTCTATTTTTAAAGAATTGTTTCATTATATGCATACAAAACAAGCATCTTACCTTACACTCTGAGTGAAATACCCTTACAAATGGCTTTACCGAGAAAAAAAATTAGTTGTAGGACACAGCCGACACTTCACCGGGTGCACATTCCAACCTCCCTCAAACCTATCCATATATGAGTGTGAACCCGCGAAGGGAAGTAATTTCTGAAATCAGGACAGCCTGGGCTTTCTAAAAGTGTACAGGGTTATTTCCCCTACACCATAGTCCGCCTAGCAAGAATCGTGGTTTGTGTGTCAACAACGGTTTAGCCAGTGGATATTTCACTGACGCGTCTTCAGAGTGTTAACCCATATTATACTGAGGCTGAAAGCTTCAAATTTGTACTCTGCCATATGCAAGCTACATTATAGTACTTACAGATAAGGATATAGACAAATGGCTTTAGTTCAAGGGTAGTGCCAGAATAGCTTGGCGCCTAAAGGCGCCAAGCTATTCTGGCACTACCCTTAAACTATTTTAGTCAAACTTATTTCACACACTCCGAATGATAAGGGTTAATGATTGCAAGTTTTAGAGCCATATCTTGCAGATAAGTCTCAAGCAGTAAACAAGTTATCCCAGACACTCACATTACAAAACATGTGAAATGATTTCAAGGTGCACGGAGGCACAACAGGTGAAGACATCATGAAGAAAGTGCGTGATGCTGAGGCTGTGGCCCAGGAAAACGCCGCTGCCATTCAGCATCGTCCAGTGTACACTGTCCTCTTCTTTGATGAGGCCAACACAACTGAGGCGGTCGGTGTTATCAAGGAGGTCATGTGTGATGGCACGATGAATGGACAACCGGTCAGCCTCAGCCAGAGTCTGAAAATGGTGGCTGCTTGCAACCCATACAGAAAGTAGGTCTTTTGTTACAAATAACAGTCTCTGATAGTGTATGTAAGATTAGTTGTGTTGCTGTTTTTGTAGTAAGGTTAGTTGTGTTGCTGTTTTTTGTAGTAAGATTAGTTGTGTTGCTGTTTTTGTAGTAAGATTCATTGTGTTGCTTGTAGTAAGAATAGTAGTGTTGCTGTTTTTGTAGTAAGATTAGTTGCTGTTTTTGTAATAAGATTAGTTGTCTTGCTGTTTTGTAGCTATAAACCTCCTGCATTAGGCTTCTGGTGTCAGCTTCCAGTATTCTTTGCAGTGGTTGCATCACAAGGGGATTAGTGTTAAATACAAAGTAATAGTATAAAGTGTTTTCTTTTTTGTAGTGCATGTTCAGTATTATTATATGTGTCATGTATTTCTGTTTTCAGTTTTTCCTTGCTACGAGATATGATATAAAAAAAAAGGTAGTGATAGTTGTGCCGTAAAACTCAAACCTTTGGCCCAATTTACTTGATATTTTCACATTTCGTAATAGCATATCCTCTGCTGTTTACGCAAAATTTCAGCTACTTCAGGCAAGATTCACAGATGATGTGGTATTCTGATGAAGGTAGGGTTGGACATGTGAATTTACAGCTTTTGCTGGATGCAGGAAAACTCTCCTGCCAGCCTCTTTTTTAGTTTAGGCAAGAACCAAAGTCGCATTGGTCAAGGCACTGACTGTATGATGGTTGAGGAAGAACATTAATGTTTTACTTCTCTGTGTAGGACACAGTGACCTCGTCTTTGTGGTCACTGGCATTTTCAAGAAAAATACAAGATGTTTTGACCACTGAGGGTTGGCCGTTGCTGATGAACAGACTTTAACACTTTTTGAAAAATAATTTTGTACATGATATTTTGCTTTGCCTGTGCACTCCATTGGTAAAATACGAACAATGACATGGACCTCTAAGTTTTAAAAAATAGAGAAAATGTTGCCGTCAAGTCTGAAAATCTGACCAAAGTGCCTCTAGTCTTTTCTTATGAGGGGCCATCCACGCCTGATTGGACTGTTTGCAGGTACGATTGAAAGAAAGCAACTGATCTGTGACTTCTCAGGTACAGTTGAAGCTTACGAAAAAGCAGCTGGTGGTCAGTGAGGTCAAATGCTTCTTAAAGTTGAGGAAGACATCACCTGACAAGTGGGATCGGTTAATTTTGTTTAGCCATTATCTTGTACATATATTAGTGCAGTCTGACATGAACACTGAGGCCGAAAGCCAGACTGAAATTTGTGTAAGAGTGAACGTTCATCTAGGTATTGTTGAAGATTTTGCTGAATATGCCTTTCTAATGGTTTAGATAATGCAGAAAGAAGAGACATTGGACTATAATTATTGATATCAGACAAGTCTTTGGCTTTTGTGAGAGGAATAGATTTAGGTTTTTTAAAAGCAGCGGGGAAGACATTATACTCTATACAGAGATTGTAAATATAGGTTAGTGTCTCAACAGTATATGGAGCAGCTAAGTTCAAGACACACCCATGCACTTATACCATCAAGACCATAGGGGAGACCATAGGAGATTTTATTCCCCAGATGATAGAGATACTGTCCAACTTCATGGACCACTATTTGTGGTATGACAAAGGCGTCATCTGCCCTAAGTTTTAATAATAATAATAATACCGGTTAATATATAGGCGCTTTTTCCCAATTCTGCGAATCGGCTCAAAGCACCGCAAACTGCACCCAACACGCACGCTCACGTGACACACACACATTCACTCTGAAGACAAACAGAGAACAAGACAAACACAGGACATTCACGTGGTGCGACGGGTCAGCTCAGCTACTGAGGTTTCGGAAATTTTGATCACTTGTATTTGAAATTTATAAAGTGGCCTTAAACCGGTACCAAAGTGGAGGGGGAGAAAGAGACGGAGTACCCGGAGAAAGAACCCCCGACGGTTCGCCCGAATTAACAGTGACACTTAATAGAGGAGAAAAGTCCGACGCCGGAACCCGGTATCGAACGTCGCACCTTTAGCATTGGTGGCAGGCACCTTAACCACTGCGCCATGGACCGCCCCAAGTTTTTCATTACAAAAGGTTTCCAGCAAGTCAGTAGTAAAGGTGTCTGATGAATTGGTCGAAACCAGTGACTCAGCTAAAGACAGAAAATGTTTATTAAATTTGTCTGTGGAAAGACTTTCTGGGTGTCAATAGAATAACGTTACGTTGGTTAGAGAATGCACGCCCTTTCATGTTGCTGAGATGCTGCGATCCTCCTCTAATAAATTGTTGAAATGACAGTTTCTTCGCCTCTCTAATATTACCTTGACACGCTGCGTCTTAAATTCTGCATAGTTTTTCTCTCTGCGTAGCTTATTTCTAAGCTCCATCACCTGAATAATTTCATTGGTCAGCCACAATGAAGGGGGGGGGGGGGGGGGTGTCGGACGCTTGAACACACCTTTTCTTTAGGGGGGGCATGTTTGTTTAGGACCAAGAGGAACAACTCGTACCAGACTCTTACAGCCTGGTCAGGGTCAGTATAGTTATAGATAACGTAAATAGGAGCCTTGCTAGGCTCACAAATGAAGGCATCCCTATCAAACCTTTTATATGATCGATACTGGATGTAGCAATGCTGGTCACATTTAGTCTGTTGCACGTGACGGGAAAATGATCGCTGATACTTAGTTGACGAGTCTGAGCATTAAGCATTGATTTTGGATCATTGGTGTAAATGTGGTCAAGAAGCGTTGACAAGGACTGGGTGATGCGGGTGGGAGATTTGATAAATTGATGAAGACCGAACAGAGATGTTACAGACTGCTAGACAGTGTTAGTCTTTTGAAGATCGTTAAAATCACCCAGCAGTAGAATGTTGTGACTAGCATCGCTAACCATGTCCATCATATCAACAAGTGTCAAGCCATTCATGGGTTGCGATAAATATAGCCAACCAGCAGAGGTTTCAACTTAGGAATTTTGAGCTCAAGCCAAAGGCTTTCCACGTCCATGGATTCGAGATCAGCACACCTGCGAGTAATGTTTTTGACCGAATGGTAAAAGTAGCCCAGCATCATGCCTAAAGAGGCAGTAATTTGGAATAGCAATATCTTTGTCACCAGTCCTGGAGTTGAGGCGTGTTTTATTGAGTCCAAATACGTGGAAAGGCTAAGGCCCATTGAGATACATATGAATGTCTGGAAGTTTGTTGTACAGGTGGTACACATTCAGCTGGCCCATTAATAGCCCATCATGACTGTGACCCTGTTTAGTACTTGGCATGGCAACACTTGAAAATAACTCGAGTACTGAATAAGTGTCAACAAAATGGACTGACAGCAATCAGTCGTTTCAAACCATCAGAATAGGCTGAAAGGAGCGGACAGCTCTGTCCACTTGACTGTCACTCAAGATTGTCACACAACAGCTGGTATGAACAGCTGTTAAATGCATTTATATTATCAAACAGGATTAAAGGTACACAGCCTATCTGTCACTGGGAGGTATAGTACCAAATTAATTCAATTCAATTCAATTCAAAAACTTTATTGTGTCAGTCTAGCCGACAAATTTTCTTTCGTTGGGATCACATGCGCGTGTACGGTTTTAGCCACATTATGACAATGGTGGAAAAAAAAAAAAAAAAAAAAAAACACACACACACACCACTACATGACCACAGTGTTGTAGAAATTGGACTGTCAATGAGGAACTGTTATTGAACGCGACTGTAAATGAATGTTAGCACCAAATAAGCACAATGCTGGAACACAGTCATAAACGCAATAAAACTCTGGCATTAAGCCTGAAGGCAGTAAAAATACACTATGTATGAAATCTAGGGAAAAAAATGATGTAAGGCTGAATAGAGACACGTTGTGCACACTGAGTGGATTATATATATTTTATACAGACCTCGGATGAAAGGTCAAAAAACGCTGTGCTAGTGTAGCAGCGGTTCCAGAGTCCTTGGGAGTTCTTTGCACTAGGTTTCTCATTTTCTCTACACCTACATGGCAGCCCGATTCTGCTGCCAGAGAGCGCTGAGGTAGCCGTAAGGAGGAGAGTCGGGTAGAATGGGTGTGGCAGTGGCATCATGGGTGGGGGGTTGAATGGGTGGGGTCAGTAAGCAGGAGGTACCTGTGCTGCGCTGTACCAGGGGAAGGCAGGTTGCGGGCCAGGTGGAGACAACTGCTGCTGCTGTGGCGGCGGCTGGTGTGACGTAACGGTTGTGTTACCAGGCTGGTGTAGGTGGTGGTTGTCAGAAATAACTGTTAAATATCGTGTTGAGACCTGCTGGCTCCTGAAAGTGGAGGGAGGATGACAGGTGGCTGTGTAGTGGCAACCTCACTCTCGTTAGTTAGGGTCCCATCAATGGAGTGATCCTGTGTCACCATCTGCTGCGTGACAATCGTGGTGTTGACAATACACAAGTACCATATCAAACAACTTTCAAATCTGTCTTAAAGTTTCACTCTTTTGAAAATGTAGAAATAGATTTATTATCTTGGGAGAGTCCACTGTTTTGAAGCACAGCTGTTTACATCACTTTTCAGTGACATCACACAGCAGCAAGACTAAAGATATCAGCTCCATATTGTGCACAAATAAAGGATAAAGCCTGAAATTTGTTTTGATACTAATTGTATTTATGTGCCTTAAGTAGTTTACAAATGGCGGCCCAACTATCATTACTTTCTGATCATACCTCGTAATAAAATTATGGCTTTGCGCAGAGTTCAAGTCCATTTATGAGTATCACCTAGCAAATACACTAAGTTAGAATTTAATGTCATGTAATATTTCTTGTCTGTCTAAGATTGATGAACAAAAATAGATGTACTGTGTACTTTGAATATGACAAATGCCAAGGTACCCAACTTTGTTTGTTGTTATAACTGTTTGTTGCAAGTGAAATAATGGACATAGAAAAAGTGTGATCAGGACTTCTAAAAAAGCATTGTTTCTGACTTTTGCTGTATCCAAGCTTGTGGTGAGCTATATGTGGTACTAAGTGGCAAAAGGTGTGCATGGAAAGTGGACACTGGGCAGTGAAAATGAGTTACTAAGCTTTGAACAAAGATTGACATTTTCTTGAAGGATACATTGGTGGTTACCAGTCTCCGAAATTGCAGGACAATCCTCAAAGTATTTTCAGAGTAAACAGTAAATAACATGTCTCCTGACTGGTATGACGGACATCAGTGATTACGACACAAACAAGCACGTGCACAGTGCTTCAGAAAAGAAAATGCTGGAAACAGTACAGTGCACATGTTTCCATCTCTAGGTATATAGTTATACCATCAAAATCAGTTCAGCGCTGCTGACCTGTGCTTGGCCAGAGGTTATTTGTAGTAATACCTGATGTTCGTCATCAAGTCAGTAATAAATTTTGTTTTTAAAGTACAGTTCATCAGACTTTCAGCAACATAGGATGCAATTGGAAACAAGAACCACACATGAATAATGCTTCCACTTCATAGTTTTTATTTTCCAGATGTTTTTTTCAACATCAAGCCAGCAGAAAAAATATGACAAATGTCAGTATTACAATAATACTGTCTTTCTCATTCAAAGTAGCCGTAGTTTCAACAAAAGTACATTTTACTTGACGATACAATCAGTGAGCCAACAAAATTCCTCAGAAAACCAGTCATTTTACTGGTTGGCTGGTCGAAAACTTTGATACTCCACAATCTGATGATGAATGTGAGTTTTACACAATACCAGCATGTGGTAATAATCCCAGAAAATCCTTTCTGTCGTACGAAAAAAAAAAACAACTTAGAATGACAAATCCTGAACAACGCTGAGCTAATGCTTTCAAATTGTAATGTTTCCAAAGAACTTTGTCTTTGCAACTGGATGGTATAATTGCAGATCACCAAAGCTGGTCCAGTCTAATGATGAATGTTATTTTGCTAAGGAATGTTAGGAGAATATGACAACATACCTTTTCACTTTTTCACATGGTCTCCGATGCTAGCTGCACTGTGATACAAGCTGCGGGATTTTCAACGGAACAGGAAGTGTAACATGCTCTTGAAGATAGGGTGTAAAAGCATAAATCTTAAATGATATATGTAAATCGATTTTATTAGCTGTGATGACGATCGTCATTTCTTATGAAAAAATCGGCACCTTACAAAGAACCGTCGTAGAAAATCTGAATGTATGTCAGAAAGAAAAAAAAATGATACTGTGCTCACCATGCAGGATTCTAATAAGCTAATGACGTCAGCATCCGGGTTTTCAGTGTCTAGCAGACGACGCCTTGAATCTGGAAAGTTTCGATCAAAGTATGACGATAGAACTGATGTTCGTAATTGCGAACTTTTATACAAGATTTCGGCCACAAATCAAACCTGTAAGTATCTGGGCTTGATACATGTTATAAAGGAGTGTTTTGTTTCAATATTTCATGCTCTCAAGTTGTTTTTCTGTACTGCCTCTCTTGCAGATTGGTGATGAAATTGGTTAGGGTGTAGTTGTCCGTTTTCAGGGCCCTGATTTCAGGGCTGAAATTGATTTATCATTCAGTTAAATTCAGATTTGCTTCACAAGCAAAGCTGATCATGTCTGCACTGTGTATTTGACTATTTTTTAGCTCCCTCAAAACACAAGAACCCTGCCACATGTTTGCAGCATACTTTATTTGGCAGTGAAATTACACAACTCTATCTGTGTACACCTTTTGGCACTAAGTCATATGTCTAAATAGAACACATGATGTGACGTACAGTCTTGGTTTCTTTTTTTGCAGGCACTCTGATGATCTGATTCAGCGCCTGGAGAATGCTGGTCTGGGATACCATGTGGATGCTGACAAAACTGTGGACAAACTTGGTAAGGCAATTAAATACAAGGTTTCAGTTCAGGTGCATTCTGTTTTTGGCTTGCGCGCGATAGCAAAAGTGAGTCTATGTAATGGGTGATCCGTCGTCTGTCGTCCATGGTAAACGTTAACATTGACATTTTCTCTGAGACTTTTCAAGCCTCAGACTTCAAACTTGGCCCAAGGGTACTTTGTGGTAAAACCTTTCTAACCATATACCAACTTCAGTGACCTCTCTCAATGGTCAAGGTCACAGGGGGTCCAGAAAGGGGTAAAAACAAATAGCCATATTTTGACACAAATTGTTTCTCCTCAAATACTATTTTCAGCTTCAAACCCAAACTTGGTGCAGAGATACCTGATGGTAAGACTGTTCTATCCATACTAATTTGGATGTCCCTTTGGAAAGTTCAAAGGTCACAGGTGTGAAAAATGACAGCTTTTGATAGAATTGTATAGCTTTTGTCAAAGTTTTTACCAACTTTTCACACATATTTGGCATATAGGTAGCTGATGATAAGACCTTTCTATGCCTACTAATTTAGTGGTCCACTCACAAAGGTCAAGGTCATGATAGGTACAAAATAGCCATATTTTGATAAAAACTTTTTTTCTCAAATATTATTTTCAACTTCAAACCCAAACTTGGTGTAGAGATACCTGATGATAAGGCCTTTCTATGCATACTAATTTGGATGACCCCTTGGAAAGGTCAAGGGTCACAGGAGGTCAGCAAGTGTTTAAAAAATGCCAGTTTGTGATAGAATTGTAATTTTTATCAAAGCTTTTTGCAAAACATTCAGTCGAACATCGCATAGACACCTTTCTATGCATGCTAATTTAGTCGCCCCCTCACAAAGGTCAAGTATGATGGCGTGTCAACAAATTTGTGAAAAATGCACTAAATGTATGATGCAAAGCTCTTTTGATCCTGAAAGTTAAAAAAATTGGACCGATGGAATGGCATATGCCAGTGAACTGCAGTATTCAGCTGAAAAACATTGCTTATAGTTGGATTGTATTGAGTCGGACATGTATTTGACATGGTATGAGTATCTGTGATTTCAGGTCGAGTGCCGATGCGTCGCTTGGTGTACAGAGTTCAGCCCCTCCCACAGAGCATGCTGCCACTGGTGTGGGACTTTGGACAGCTCAACACTCGTGTGGAGGAACTTTACATCAGACAGATGGTCCGCAGATATGTGAGTAAAGCTTGCAGACACACCACAACACACACGCGCATGTGTTGTAGAGGGTGTGTGTGGGGTACCATTGGCAAGCAATCACACCACTGGGATTCACTTCTGTGTGGGCAGATTTGAGGCTCAACTTCAGGAATATATTTTTATTTTATTTTTATCGCAAATCAAGGCGAGCCAAACAAGCAAGGCATTTGGCTCAGGTATTAAACCAAGGCTTTAAGCCACCCTGCAACAAATATTACAGTTCATAAGTATATATATAGCGTATGTATACACTCCTCGCGCTGGGACCATACGGCGTTGAGGCGCGTCCCCTGGGTGGTGGATAGGGGGTCCCTCGTGAGAGGGGTGCACCGAATGAAATAAGGTGCCGTGAACCAACATGGTCTAAGGGAAGGTGACCCCGACAGAAAACCCCTGGTCCTCCTAGTAAGGGGGTTGGGCGTGGGGTTAGCTTCCCCACCCTGCAAAAAAGGAAATAGCTACAAAAACGCCGACGAAAAGACTAACAGTAATTCCTTTCCTGGAGGAGGAAGGTTCTTCTACTAGAAGACTTATGACGTCCTGTGGTGAAAGCCGGAAGTCTTCGGAAGCCACAGGACCGAGCCGCCTCTCTCTATCCAGGGATACAACCATGGGCACATGGAACGTCAAGACCATGTACCAGAGCGGCAAGGCCGCCCAGATAGCAGCGGAAATGCAAAAGTACAATCTTTCCCTGCTAGGCATCAGTGAAGCCAGATGGACGCAGTCTGGCCAGAAAAGGCTGTTAAGTGGGGAGATGATTCTGTATTCAGGTCATGAAGAGGAGAATGCCCCCCATACAGAAGGAGTAGCACTCATGCTGTCACCAGTGGCACAGAGAGCGCTGATGGGCTGGGAACCTCTTGGGCCAAGAATTATAACAGCAGCCTTTAGAACCAAGAAAAAGCTCAAGCTGAACGTCATCCAGTGTTATGCGCCCACCAATGACAGTGACGAGGAAGAGAAACAAGAGTTCTACGACCGACTCCAAAGTGCCGTGGACAAATGTGCGGAGCGAGACATCACCATCGTCATGGGCGATTTTAATGCCAAAATAGGGGAGGACAACACCGGATACGAAGAGGTGATGGGGAGACAGGGACTAGGCTCGGAGATGAGTGAGAACGGGGAGAGGTTTGTAGACTTTTGTGCTCTAAACCGACTTGTCATTGGAGGCAGCATCTTCCCACACAGAAGAATACACAAAGCAACTTGGGTCTCACCTGACCATACAACAGAGAACCAAATAGACCATATCTGCATTAGCAAGAAATTCAGAAGATCCCTTCAAGATGTTCGAGTGAGGAGGGGAGCAGATGTCGCCTCAGACCACCATCTGCTTACCTTAAGAATGAAGCTCAAGCTAAAGAAAAGCCGCACAGAGACAACAAGAAGACAGCGCTATAATGTAGGCCTCCTGAGAGAAACTGGAGTTAGAGAAGAGTTCAAACTGGTGCTGTCCAACCGGTTTCAAGCGCTACAGGAGCTAGTAAATGAAGAGGAGGCGGTCACCACAGAGCAGCAGTGGAAGGCAGTTAGAGAGGCACTGAACTCAACCTGCAAAGACACTGTAGGGTTCAGGAAACACCACCACAAGGACTGGCTGTCGGCACAGACCTTGAAGAAGATAGAAGCGAGGAAGCAGAAGAAAGCAGCGGTCAACAACAGTCGCACGAGAGCAGCCAAAGTAAGGGCACAACCGCCAAAGTCAAAGTCGGAAGCCAACCGCGAGGTGAAGAGGAGTATCAGAGCAGACAAGAGGGCCTACACAGAAAGCCTGGCAGCAGAGGCAGAAAAGGCAGCAGGCAGCGGCAACATGAAACAGCTCTACGACATTACCAGAAGATTGTCGGGTAAGTATGGCCATACAGAAAGACCAGTAAAAGACAAAGAAGGCAAGCCTATTGCAGACAGAGCAGACCAACTCGACAGATGGGCCGAGTATTTTGAAGAGTTACTGAACAGACCTAGCCCACCCGACCCCCCCGACATCCAGCCGGCAGAGACTGACCTACCCATCAGCTGTGACAGACCCAGCCGGGAAGAGATCAGAAAAGCAGTGGCATTTTTGAAGAATGGCAAAGCAGCAGGGCCAGATGGCATCCCAGCGGAGTCTCTGAAAGCAGACCTAGAGACAACAGTTGAGATGCTGTACCCACTGTTTGGAAAGATCTGGGAAGAGGAGGTGATGCCGGCTGACTGGAAGGAGGGGTACCTAATCAAGCTTCCCAAGAAAGGCGACCTCAGCAAGTGTTCCAACTACAGAGGAATCACCTTGCTGTCAGTACCAGGAAAGGTCTTCAACAGGATCATCCTAGAAAGAATGAAGAGCTCCGTTGACCCCCAGCTGAGAGACCAGCAAGCAGGATTCAGGAAGAACCGATCATGTACAGACCAGATCGCCACTCTCCGCATCATCGTGGAACAGTCTCTGGAGTGGAGCTCCCCGCTGTACGTCAACTTTGTGGATTATGAGAAAGCATTTGACAGTGTGGACCGAGAGACTCTGTGGAAACTCCTACGACACTACGGTGTACCCACAAAGCTCGTCCGCCTGATCAAGAGCAGCTATGATGGCATGACATGTCGCGTGATCCACGAAGGGCAGTTCACCAGAGAGCTCCAGGTCAGAACTGGTGTCAGGCAGGGGTGTCTGCTGTCTCCGTTCCTCTTCCTACTGGCCATAGACTGGGTCATGAAGATGACCACAGAGCACAGACGAAGTGGAATACAGTGGACACTGTGGACACAGCTTGACGACCTCGATTTTGCAGACGACTTGGCATTACTGTCCCACACTCATGAACAAATGCAGGACAAGACCACGAGGCTTGCTGACATCTCGTCCCAAGTGGGCCTCACCATTCACAAACAGAAAACAAAGACAATGAGGCTGAACGCAACCAGGGAAGAACCAGTCTTGCTTGCTGGCACCCCGTTGGAGGAGGTGGAGTCCTTCACCTATCTCGGGAGCATCATAGACAAAAAAGGCGGCACTGATGCAGATGTCAGAGCACGAATCGGTAAAGCCAGAGCAGCCTTTCTCCAGTTGAAAAAAGTATGGAGTTCCAGAGAGCTGTCACAACACACCAAAGTCCGGATTTTCAACTCCAATGTAAAAACAGTTCTCCTATATGGAGCAGAGACATGGAGATTGACAAAAACCACAGTCAACAGAGTACAGACCTTCATGAACAGTTGCCTTAGAAGAATTCTGAAAATCCACTGGCCAGAGAAGATCAGCAACGTCAGACTCTGGGAGAGAACAGAGCAGATAACAGCAGAGAATGAAATTGGGCGAAGAAGATGGGGATGGATCGGTCACAGTCTGAGAAAGCCAGCTTCCAGTATCACTAGGCAGGCATTGTCATGGAACCCCCAGGGAAAGAGGAAAAGAGGTAGGCCGAGAAACTCCTGGCGTCGAGACCTCCAAGCAGACATCAAGAGACTGGGAACCACCTGGAGTAGAATCGAAGGAGAAGCACAGGACAGGAGTTGCTGGAGGTCTCTCGTCGACGGCCTATACCCGGGTAGGGGTGACAGGCGTAAGTAAGTAAGTAAGTATGTATACACAATAATTTGAACATACATTCTAGCTATTATCAAACTACAAAAAATTACACACAAAAAAGAATGTACAGTACAAATTGGCTTTAAGTATAGAATTATAAAAACAGGTAGTCAGGTAAAAATTACCAAAAATACAATAACAACCTTGTTCCCGGTTGATGCAATATTTTTATAATTACTTTAACAAACAACAAAACATTTAGTATTCAATCTGCCTTAACAATGTGTCAAAGGTGGACAAAATGACGATACAGTGAGTTCCATATGAAAAAAGGTGCAGTCTAGTCAATTTACAAAGTTGCTGTGTCTGACTGCCAAAACGTGTGACAGCAGCTAGGTGATCACAGTTGAGTAAAACTCATGCACCTGACAGAAAACTCATGACGAAACATATACCCCAAGATGCACTGGACTGATGGTTCACTTAACTCATTCTACCCCAAGATCGAAATCCTTAAATTTTTCCGTTGTCCTCTGAAGACTGCATTGCAGTGCAGGACACAGATCAACCATGATAGTTCAAGGGTGATGCCAGAATAGCTTGGCGCCCATAGGCGCCAAGCTATTCTAGCATCACCCTTAACTATCAAGATTGATCCTTATCTTCCTGTGGCGTGGCTGGGGTAGAATGAGTTAAGGTTTAACCCTTCTGACCTGTCTAGAGGACAGCATCAATAGATATATAATAGCTGGCTTAAGGGAAATCACTATTCAAATTGTTACTTATATATGTTTTTAGCAAAGAAAGTGTAAGGTTTACTAAAGAAAAATACAATAACTTAAGCAATGGATTCCACCACTATTATAAGCTACACCTGACACATAGTAATAAGAAAATGCATCAACACGTTTCAAAATGTTTAACAGAATAATCTAATAGTAATAAGAAAATGCTTTGTTTCTAAATGTTTAAAGGCACACCTGAACTTTTTGAAGACTTCAGTTCGCAAAAAGCTTTTACAGGGCTTCACTATAAATACTAGTCCCCGATCACTTTTGGTGCCAGTGGGACATTAAAATGAAGATAGTCAGTCAGTCACTATAAAATACCCACTTAGACAGTGACCACCCTATTGTCCCACCAAATGCTTTCTCTCGTCCATTCAAAGCGAAAAGAAGCCACCGAAATCTTGTGACTGGACACCATAAAAAGATTGCTTGTGATAGGGGATGGTAGCTGACGTCATAATAAATAATAATAATTACGGTATTTATAATGCGCTTATCTTATAATAATTATAACTCTAAGCGCGCACTCACAAATCGCGCACGCATGCGCACGCTTTAGACAACGACTCACGTACCGCAAATAGTGAAATACATTACGACAGTCTGCTTGGGGTGGGGAGTGTTGTGATATAGTGCTAGAACTGTTGAAAGAGGTGAGTTTTGAGGGTGGACTGAAAGGAGGAGAGAGAGTGGGAGAGTGTTCCAGGTGGATGGACTGTATACTGAGAAGGAGCGGGGGCCGAAAGTGCTGAGTTGGGTGCAGGGGATGTGGAGGCGGAGAGAGGCGGAGCGGAGGGAGTGGGAGGAGTGTAGGGGTGAAGTAAGTTTGAGAGATAGGCGGGAGCGCAGTTGTTCAGGTATTTGTAGCAGAGAGACAGAATCTTGTATTGGATGCGTTGGGGGATGGGAAGCCAGTGAAGGAGTTTGAGCAGGGGAGTGATGTGGTTGGATTTTTTCTTTCTGAGGACGAGGCGGGCAGCATTGTTCTGGACGCGCTGGAGAGTGAAAGTGGTGGAGTGAGGGAGGCCGGAAAGGAGAGAGTTGCAGTAGTCGATGCGAGATAGGATGAGAGAGACAGCAAGTTTGGTGGCGGCTTCGGTAGTGAGGTATTTTCTGATCTGACTGATGCGGCGGAGGTGGAAGTAGCATGCTTGGGCCGTGGCGGAGACGAAGCTGGTCATGGAAAGAGAGGAATCGAGGATAACACCGAGGTTTTTGGCCGAGTCAGAGAGGGAGATGGGGGTGCAGTCGAGTTGAAGGTGGAGGGAGGGAGGGAGCTGGGAAAGTTTCTGGCGAGTGCCTACCAGCATGGCTTCCGTTTTGTCGTCATTCAGTTTAAGCTTGTTTGCTGTCATCCAGTTTTTCACATCTTCGTAGCAGTCAGCCATGTGAGTCAGTAGTGACTGAGTGTTGTCGAGTTTGTCTTTGTCTAGTAGTTGTGAGTCGTCAGCGTAGAGGTGGTGGTGTATGTGGTGAGACTGGATGTTGTTGCACAGGGGGGAGGTGTAGAGAGTGAAAAGGACCGGGCCCAGGACGGACCCCTGTGGAACTCCGCAGGAGAGCGTGACTGGGTTGGAGGAGATGCCGTCGATGGTGACGGACTGCTGTCTGTCGGAGAAGTAGGAGAGAAACCAGGAGTGAGCAGAGTCAGTGATGCCAAAGGAGTGGTGAAGGCGGTGGAGGAGGATAGAGTAGTCTATAGTGTCGAAGGCGGCAGAGAGGTCGAGTAGCGTAAGAAGGGAGATGTTGCCCGAGTCGGTGGAGAGATGCAGGTCGTTTAACCTTTTAACTACCATACCGCCCGGTTCCGCCCGTGACATATCACTCCATGTACGACCGTACCGCCCCGTTCCGCCCGTACATACCTACTTACAGTTTCCACTCAGTTCCGGTTCATTTCGCACCCATTCCAACTTTTAACAGAATCAATGCATTGTGGGATATGCCTACTTTCGTTTCCGCTACATGTGGGATGCCTTTCGAGTTTGTTTTGAATCAAAAGTTAGGTGTTTTTCGAGACTGTTTCGCTTACAACGTGACTTGAGAATGGAGAGTGAATGCGACCCTGAATTTACAGCATTACTGGATGATATTTGTTCAAATTCTGTCAGAGAAGATGACTCTGAATCGGACTTCAGCTTCAGTTCAGTGCACATTGAAGATCTTACCAATTTTGAGTCCGATATCAACGATCATGACGAAGAGCTACCTGTACATACCTGTGTAAAGCGGAAGATGACTCTGACCTGTGTAGTACTGGCCACGTTGAGGTTTAGACCTATGTTGAGTTTCTTTGACATTCAAAAATATTTTTTTCATATTTTCTTCAGATGGAATTACGTCAAAATCGTTAAAACTGAATACAGTTCTGAAACCTACCTGACTTGTTTGTCACCTGTGGGTATGTCATGAGATATATGTACGTGATCAGTATCATGGAATGAGTAGAGTGGTTCCTGTGGGGACTTCCTGACTGCCACTGGTATGTTTCTAAACAGTTTTGTTGTTTTCTGGATTGAATTTCTGACAGAGGTATGGTTTAGCACCTTTTACTGAGATATATGACAGGTAAACAAAGACTGTGGCACACAGACACTTAAAATGACAAAATTATCATATACTGTAAGTATTTTCCAACATCATGTCAAAATTTGGTACATTTTGATGCAGAATTAACATCATACTTACAGTTTGAATTATGTACCCCTTTTTTACTTGGTTTGAATGGAAAAAAGTTAGGGACACAGGGCAATTTGTAGAAAAATAAGTTGGTAGTTAAAAGGTTAAGATATGTAGAAGGGCTGTTTCAGTGCTGTGATGTTTGCGATAGGCAGACTGGAAGGGACTGAGGAGGTTGTTTCGGCGAGGTGGAGGTTGAGCTGGTTGAGAACAACCTTCTCAAGAAGCTTGGACAGGAAAGAGAGATTGGAGACTGGGCGATAGTTTTTGAGTTCGTTTGGGTCGAGGTTGTGTTTTTTGAGGAGAGGACGGACGATGGCGGACTTGAAAATATCAGGGACGGAGCCGTTCTCTAGAGATGTGTTGATGATGTCGGTAATGAATGGCAGAAGTTTTGGAAGGCCGTCCCCGTAGAGAGAAGCTGGGAGGGGGTCTAGTTCGCAGGTTTTGAGAGGCATGGACTTTATGGTCTTGAGGACTTCGTCCTGAGAGACGGGCCGGAAGGACGAGAGGGGGGTGCCGGAAAAGGGGGTGTCGGAAGGGCAAGGTGGAGAAGGCAGAGTGTTGAGTGTGTTGCGCAGAGTTTGGATTTTGTCGGAGAAATAGGTGGAAAAGGTGGACGGGAGTTCTTCTTTGCTGTGTGTGTTGGGGAGAGGAGAGTCATAACTATTCTGTACAACCTTAGGTCACCTGCATAATTATAACCAATCAGAGACAAGATGGCGGATAAACCAGCGAAGAAAAAAATGACCGACAATGACAGACTCGGAATTGAAGAGAAGAAAGAGGAAAAGAGACAAGATACCCCTAAGTAGAATTGACATCGGACAAGGGAATATGGACATCAGTGTGGCAACACGTAAAGCCGGAGCTTGGCTTGACCACCCATCCAGAATTTGTCGCTTTCCCGCTCTGTGAATTAGTAAGTAATCTACGGTCTTTGTCGATCTTCCTATAGTTCCGCGAGCACTAGTGATTTTACAGAATTCTTGATCTTCACTGAGTAGAATTTATCAATTTTGCAAGATTTTAAACCTGTTTTATCATCAAGTTTTACGCGCTAGTTATCAGATTTTATGCTGCAAGTATATGAAAACTACGGTGTGTGTCAACTTGAAATCATGTTGCACATCACTGGTCATGACACGTTTTTGTCTGTGTGGGCTCTCATTGACTCGGATTCACAGAGGTAGTGTTTCTGCTGCAATGGTGCATTTGTTGTTTCCAGTGATGCTTTCAGTTACGAAGACTTCGATGTGTGAGATGTGAAATTCACTGCCGCAGTGCAGAAAGTGGGTATAATTACCAATGTTCTGTTTCGTGTTTCCGAGGGATAAAGGATCAAAGCTGAGGTCAAACTAGGCACCGTAGACGCTGGTAGTTCGGAGAGTCGAACAAGCCACGCCCCTGGCCGTGCACTGACGATGCAGCTCGATCGTTAATAGTAAATACTAGAAGGTCAAGCGGAACCCGCATTGTGATTTTGACAGCATAGCGAGTATGGAAGTTTTATTTTACATTCTCATGGAAAATTATGTCAAAGGGATGCCGGAGTACATCAGTACACACCGATGACTTCGTGACCTGCAGTATTGAGATACACTGATAGTCAGTCGGGTTCTGCGGCCTTGTGACATAGGCTCATAAATATGCATACATTAATTCAAAACCAGGCCAATGCAGACGATAAATCCGCGACTCGGGTACAAAAACAATACACCCTGCAAAAGATGAATTTCAACATTTGGCATTGTATTTACATGATAAAGCTCTAAGATAGTACACAAAGGACCCATACACATATTGTCAGCAGTATCTGTTGCAGACAGTTTTTGGACTATGTTGAGATGCTTGATCCTAGGCAATATAACTTTAACAGAATAATCTTCAGTGCAAGTTATGCTAGCTGTGACTGCAAAAATACTAATGATTAATATGCATATAATGGAGGGAGTTGGTTGCCAAGTCATCAGTGGTGCCCCAACGGTCGGCAAGACTACGGGATAGATAGATAGATAGATAGATGCATACAGTAGAACATAAAAATTCTGTTCATAAAACTGTCCCCAATCACTATATGTGCAAGGGGGACATAAAAAGGAAATTATTGTATCATACATAAAAGAAAGTACACAAGTTACTTTGTAACTACAAAATAGCAATACCATTACAATTGGAATACCTATAAACAATCACTCTACCACACATGCATGCACGCACGCACGCACGCACACACACACGCAATTCAACAATTTGGTGGCCTTTACACTGAAGTATATTCAAGAATAAGTGAGTGATGTGTCATCCAAGAGTTGAACATGGTTTGCATGGAAGTCATCTTTGCATGTGAACAGCATTGTTTTTTCCTGGGAAGTTATCACTCAGAACATTTTAGTATGGACCATATAATTTTCAGGTGCGCAATGGCTGCCTTGCTCTGAATGAAGCTGGGATGGATGTCATGTGCAGGATCCTCATGAACTCCCAAGACTTCATGCGACAGCAACAGGTGAGTTATGGGCACACTATTTGCATAAGTTGTCACTGAGCGCTTGAAAAATCGGAAGGCTTTAATGTGTGAACTAGAAAAACCAATGTAGGTGGGTGAGTGAGGTTAGGACAAATGATGAAGGACAAGGCAGAGGTCGTGTTGACTTATTATTGTTACAAAAATAGTAAAAAGAACAGCACATGGGACAAATACAACAAAAATACATTATCAGAAATGGTGCAAAAAATCGCTATCTGAAACAATTCTTAAGTTATTAATTAGAATCAGAACCAAGGCCGAAGCATCAACCTGCAACTAGACAGTGATAAAATCAAACTTCAGTGTGAAGGATCACACTATCTTCAGAGATGCACATGATCAAATATACTGTGCAACATCATGACATGAACGTCAAAGAAGCATGAAATCAGCATGCAAATCAGCACGACCACAGTTAAGCAATTTCTATAAACTTACAGCAATAGGACGTGTGTGTGTGTGTGAAAAGGGAACAAAGGAAACACAACATTCTAGTACAGTTGAGTCTGCTTAACACGAATTTCTGGGGACAGGGAAAATTAGTTCATATACAATGTATTTCGTGTTAACTGATTTAGACTAAACTGTTCAATGTCTGAAACAAGAGAGTGTGTGGGAGACTGATGTGCATCAGAGTGTGCCCTGCGCTGGAGGTTAAACATGCACAGTATCATACTTTACTTGCTTACTCTCATCTCAATAGGGCATCAACAGACTGCATGCATACAGCCCGTGGATTTAATGTTCAATCCATCAGGAAAACAACAATCCATCTGATGAAACAGCTCCATAACCATGTGCAGTGTAGGAGCTAGTGTGCTATTTTTGGCTGTGTACCAATGTGTATGGGCAATACTATGAACGCTTCACGTTGATCAGTGTCACGATCCTTGGAATTTCTGTTTTCACCCTCTGTAGCACTTTGCGTCTGTTGCTTACAAATCAGCTCTGCGTGTGTTTTATCACGCTCATATTGAGGAATGAAAAATCAAGCGCTAAAAAGAACCAACTTTGGATGAATGAACAAGATCAGCAAAATACAAAAACACTATCAGTTGAGATGACAGTTCCCCCATCTCACTCACTCCCGTCGCACATCACAATCATGGTCAGTCTTTGTCTTTGGTTGAATAAAGAATGGGAAGGGAAGAATCTCATCTAGACTAACTCACTATGCTTGCCACCAACCGATCATTTTCAGAAACAGGGCTCTATGTAAAAAAACGTGCAGCCCGCCTGTCCCTCCTCTCACCCTCGCCCACTGCTACCCCCCACACTCTTGCTAGGCAGTATGTGTACGGAACCTGTGGCGGACTTGTGTTCTTTAACGTCCTCCGTCACTTGTGTACCGATGCACGTGAGTGCGCGTTTTGAGCACTAGTGCTTGAAAACAATGGATAGCCTCGGCCATTGGCGATGCTGATCAGACAGAGGTGTGAAAGCTAAATAACTGATGCAGTCATTCAGGCATATTGGCTATTGCGTAACGGAGTTCGCAGGTACTTCTGTAAACAAATCTTCCGCATGTGGTGTTACATGGAGGACGGCATCGTCTCAGACCTTGGGATGGTTGTTCATGTTAAGCTGGTGAAAATACTATAAAATGTGCTATTGGGGAAACAAAATCGTCTTTGTGTTAAGCAGGAATTTCGTGTTAAGCATTTCATGTTAACCATGAAATTTTAATAGAGAACAAGAGAGCTCTCAGCCGGGAATGCAAAAACGTTTCATGTGAACCAGAAATTTGTGTTAACTGGACTGTATGTGCAGTCACTTACCTCCATAACGTACAGTGCAGCTTACACACAACAGTCCTTTCACTCACTTAATTACTGTATCGCCGCAAACACAATCATACACACCCAACATCACACAACAAACTAAGTATCATGCACTCGCCTCACTTGCAACGCATGCACTGCATACTTTTGATTCACATCAGTCATACCCATGTTCATGCTCATTTCTACTATGGGTACAAGAGGGATAGGTGCACTTTCACTCGCAGTCATTCTAGCGTTCACATCACATTCATGCATAACATCCATACTCAGACCTAGTTAGCCACACAACACAACACATCACATACATTCCTTGGTCACAATCAAGTGGGGAGGGATCTCATACACTTCAGCCAATAATCACTCTCATTCAGGGTATGTAAGACAGGACAACATAGGAGGTAGGTAGAAAAGCTTAAGTGTGAGTTTAGGCCAATGGGCATGTGTGGGCTATGTTAATGAACTAATTAGTCTACTCAAAATGCAACATAATAAACATGATGCAAATCAGGCATCAACATGCAAAGCAGAACAGATTCACTATGCACACTACAAGTGTACATCAAGCAAAATATTATTAGGTAAACAATAGCTCGAGAGCAGAGAGATTAACAAGAAAGAGAAAAGAATTATGCGTCACAAGCAACTAGTGGCCCACAGATGTACAGTGTGTTGTCCTGATAGCAGGCCATAGAATTTAGAAGTGTCGCTTATCAGTTTTGGTGTAGTAGCCTGTGATTTTGCATCTTGCGGCCTATTTTTGTTGTGTCCGGAATCGCAGACAGACACAAGAGCTTAATACATACTTTAAATTGTCGTGCAACAGCTATGCTGGTCTGTGATTTTGCATCTTGAGGCCTAGTGCCATGGGAACTGGGATCGCAGATCAACACGCTAGCTTGCCTGTTGCACTATCTGATGACCTTTACACTGTGTTTGTCTGTGATACGTACTAAATTCGACCCGTTGATGTTTTTACCTCATTTGAGTTGAAACACCAACAGCCGTGTATCATCCCAAATGGGAGAACCCACAGGTGAATGTTCACACAAGAATCTTTAAAATCAGATCCCAATATTAGAGGCAGGTAATCATTGTTTATACACCAACATTTTTTTGGGTAATAAATTAGGTCCAAATGTGATGGTCACCTTTTTTTCTTACTGTTGTCTTGAAATCTCCCTAGTTCAAAAGTTATCTGCAAAACATAGTAGATATATCACATCATGTGCCACCCTCCCCCTGTGGAAAATCAATACAGCGGTGGCGGGGTCTTCACCAAAACCCCCAACACCCACCCCTCACTTGAGTTCTTGGCACTGGGCCAAGTCACAAACCACATGTTCAGGCTTGACATACAGCGGTCACAAAGAAGGGGATGGAATCATTTAATTAATATTGATTTGTTAAAAATTCTCAAAATCAGTATGACTTTAATGAAAGCAAACCTAGTCTTGTTTTATTTTTGTTTTTAAAATTGAAATAATTTCATAGAAATAGCCAGCATGTGACACTGGCTTTGGCCACTAATTCCATTTTGATGCCTGCCAATGTGACCACATGACTTAATTGTTCATCAAAAACCTTTTTTTGAAAGTATAGGCTAGCGGCATGGCTATAAGTCTTTGACATAACTCGTCATTATACTGACTGAGAATTCATGATAATTTCAGTGGAAACTTAACATCCCCTACTTTTCTTGAGTACTATATGCTGCTGAAGTTATGACAGTCCTTTGATCACGGAGGGTCTACAGGTGAAATGCCCATCATTTCCACGAATCATAGAATCTTGTGTGCCTCTGTAAAGTGCTGGAGCTCATAGGAATCCATGTCTCGCAGACTCTGTTACATGTTATGATGCTGGATTACCGGCCGTGTATAAGTGTAGGGCACTATGTGTCATCGATGACTGAGAATCTGACCTACTTTTTAAGATTTTCATCCTGAGCATTCAAAACGTGTAGAATTGCACCATTCAGAATCAGGACTGCGACTCAGTTCTTAGAACTCAGTCATAAAAATGCAGTGGGTGTTTGGTATATCTCCATCGATCACTACACTCTTGCTTTGTGATGTAAGTGCGACAACATTACTCTTCAATTTTCTGCATCAACCACACTGTTGTGAATCGAGCATTTAGCCTAGGCCTTGACTTCTAATGGTGGCGGATATCCCAAGTCGGATAGGTACCAAGACATACCTGTACTCTGTACACAGTCTACTCAGACTGAGATCTGTACTGTAGCTACACAGCTACACAGAAACCAATGCAGACTGTTTACCCTGACACGAAAAAAGATGAAAAAGAAATCCATGTGTCCATGTGGGGTAACCGAACATACAAAGTATTCTATATAACATACCAAAATAGAGATAAATTGAGTGTCATGCGCACTCAGCATGCTCCCAAATGGCACACACACGCAAACAGTGATGAATATGAATGAACTTTTATAGACTTTATTAACAGAATTTGCTCCCAACACTTTTCCAAAATATTACGCTGTTAAAGTCTTTATCAAAAACGCCAAGAGAGGGTATGAACACCGACAGCACAACACATGGGCCATGGGGGACTGAATGGTCACAGTATCACCGTCCTGATGATGAGAAGGCCTGTGGGCCAAAGTCCAAGGCTGTAGCTGACGTCCATGTCTTGACCAGTCTTTTACGGTTCGTCCCTGGCAGTCCACTGTAGCCAAACTCCTCAAGACATGGCCCACGGCTCGGACAGGCGCTTGCACCCTGGCATTTCACAGCACAGTAGGAACCCAGAGTGACAAGTAGGACGAACTGCAGGAAAAAGAAGAAAGAGAGAAGAGAGAGATGCGTGGAAGCCCTGTGGAAGCTTGGGGTAGCAACAACCACGACTGGACGACAGACATCACCAAAACCCGGCCAATGTTCTTGGAGAGTGGCAAGCTCTATATCAACAACTACAGTTGAACATCTGAACCATACAACATCTGGTGGCAAAATGCACTTGATACCACCGCGAGGAAGGAAACTGAACCGTGCAAAATGGTGCGCCTAGGTGTGTAATGCTTCATATGTGTTCAACGTACAGAACAGACAAGTCTAACAACAACAATATATCTGCCACAGTGGTCACTTTATTGATCTCCAGCTACAATACACACAGGTTCCAACTAGTGAGAAAAACGTGCCGTGAATTCAGCCAGCAAGTCAAACATTTTCATGAGCCCCCTCACTCTGTGAGAGCTTTACAGGATCAGTGCCTCTTGCAAGGTGTTCAGCATTTTGATACAAGGGTTTTCCACATGGTGTCAGCTTAGGTAGAAACGTGGGTAAATACACCAAATTTGCCTCTGCTGTTGTTTTCTTCATCTTATTTTAAACTCAGCAAATTTTAAACAAAAAAACTTTTGTCGTAGATTTAAACCAGATGGTGGTTGAATATTTAGGATGCAATTTTGTTAGTGCTGGTAAAAAATGTACATGTTTATGTTTTGCTGCAAGCAGAATGCATGCATATATTTATTTCGTTTCATAACCTCCTCAGTTTTTATTTTTCTATCTTTTTGTTTCTTTGCCGTTTTGACTACGGCCAGTACATTCAGCCTACATAGGACCTTCGCTTGGGCTTTTCTGTCATTGTTATTACCTAACTTGACCAATTATTTAGTTATTTTTTGTATGAAATTAGTACCAACGGTATCGCATAATGCCTATGCATTCAGTTCTTGTGTAAATATTTCATTTATTTGCTTTTTTTTTTCTTTTTGCTTTTTTTTTTTTTTTTTTTTTTTTTTCTTGTGGGGGGGGGGGGGGGGGGGGGGCTTAGATGTTTGACTAAATGAAGATTAGGGTATGTTTGTACTGATAAGTGTGATTGTCTAGTGACGTATTTGGGGAAATAAATATTTTGCTCAGTGAGTAACATTGTCATTACAACATGTAATAAGTTGAAGTTACCAACTGGTAACGTGACAACCTGTTGCCTTGAGAATGGGCAGCAGGGGGGAAAATGGCGTAGTGAGAAACAGTGTCAAGAGTCTGAAAGAAGACAACTTCCCGTAGCACACTATGGGCGGCAAGATCCGTCCAGACAAGGTTTGCTCGCAGTGCATGTGCTTGGCTAGTTTTAGTGCAGAATGCGTTGTTAGAAGCTGTTGTCATGTGCACCAGATCCAAAAATGGAACTCTTTACAGAATTACTGAGTGGCAGAGTACATAATACAGAAAAGTTACTTAGTAGCCTGCAAAGAGTTAATGTACAAGTGGCAACATGCACACATAGAGGGTGTTAACTTCTTGTGTTTCATATTCAGGATGAGTGCAGCTTTGTGAGTCTGCGAGATGTAGATCGTGCCCTGACAGTGACCAGCTGGTTTATAGATCAAGCACGTAAAACAAGGACCCTTTTCCAAGAGCTGAATGCCAAGCTTCGGGTGAGAAATGATGAAGTTGATGAGGAAGAGGAGGAAGAAAATGAAGTAGAAGATGCCGAAGATCAGGTATGTGTTAACAATTGGAAGGTTGAATTGAGATTAAAACTGAGTAAGAGTTAGACAAGACAAAGGTTACAGATGTAAAGATTATATCACCCTGTGTGCAAATAAACATACAGTCTTTACACCTTAACTCGCCAATTGTACAGGTGAGGGGTGGGTTTGTTTACTTATTTATTTTCCTTCCTTACCGGAGCCAGATGTATTGTCAGCTGGGAAATGCACAAATACAGAATTTACCAGTTGGTATTTTGGGAAGATAATGTAGGTGTGACAGAGGCATTATGATTTTATAATAACAAAATAGGGAACTCAAATTTGTTTGTTTTTATATCCAAAAGTTTAATTATTATAACTGACATGTAGTAGTGACCTTTGTCAAAGAGTTGGTTGTGTGTGACTTTTCTTATATCTGACCTTTGTGTAATTTTGTAATAAATGTTACTGTATCTAATGTTTGTATTTCCAGGAGATCACAGATATGACAATGGCACTTGTTCTAGCGCTTGGCGTGTGTTACCGAGCCTGTCTTCGCAGCAAGGATGCATTTGATGTTTTTGTTGTGCCACACTTCCAACAACCGTTTCACTTGCATAGAGGCAAAGAACAATTCCTGGCCATCATTGACAGGTAGTTTTGACAGCCAAAGGTCCAAATCACACAACAGCATTCAATAATTTCAACATACAGTAGAACCTCCTGTGAACAGTCTCCCCTTTTTACGGTCACCTGCTGTTTACAGTCACATTTGCATGGCACGGACGATATTTACTATTTAAAGTACTTTTTTATGGCCACATGCTGAACGCGACCAACTTTCAGCGTATCAGAGAGAGAAATGGCAAAAATATCTTAAATTTAAGGCCACGGCCAGACTGGCACAGTAAAGCCATCATGCGTGACGGGTCAGTGACTGCTCGCTGAACACCCAGCCAGCTGTCAAAAGTGTCATTGGCTCACTGGCTGTGTGAGCAGGGCATGCCCCAGTCTGTACCAAAGGTCACACTATCTATCTGACCATGTCCACATCTCGTTTTCAAATTGGTTTACTGTGTGGTCACCTAATATTTTGCGGTGGAAGGGACTTATGAGAATTTAGTGAATACATGCACAAACGTGCATGTCTGCACCACAAGCCTACAAATCCATTTCAGCACTTAGCCTATACAGTGTGTATTGTATAACAGACTCAGGTGCTGAGATCAACTTGTAGACCTGTGGAGTTGCATTCTGATCCATGTGCCCCTGCAGACTGCAGGGGCTCATGAAAATCTAGTGCATAAAAACACCAAAACATACGTTTTGGAGACTTAACGCATGTCCAGAACATTCGCCTCTTCCGGGCCGTCCAGATATTTATTGTTGGCTCTGGCATAATTGTTAGCTGCAATACTAATGCCTCCCCTCAATCCACGTTCCACCATTTCACCCATCGTACGATCAGACAACAGGTCTATAAATATCTTACTGGATTTCAAAAATGAATCCCATGTCATGCCAGGACTAGTTATGTAGCAAGCCGGGTCAAGACTGTAGTGTAACAAACCCTTCTCACGGTAACTTTCAAATACGTCTGCTAGCAAACAAACGTCAGCTTTCAAGTACTGGTCATGATAGTCACCAATCGTTTGACACCCTAATTTATCCCATGCATCAAGAGCATGTTGATATTCAGAGTCAGAAATGCCTTTACCATTAAGTGTAGAATAAAATTTCTCTTTTGGTGGCAGTCTCCTTTCTTCAAACACAACCCAGTGATCAATGTACTCATAGGGATATACTCCTTTCTTAATCAAGTCTGGCTCAAAATATTTACTTGTTATTGGATACTCAGTCAGTCCTTCTGCAAGACTAGCAAGACCTAAAGACAAATGTTGCATAGAGTCATAAAATGCTAATTTGTCTAATCTAAAGGTCAAGTATTTCTCAGTTGTCTGTGCTATACAACTAATGTTTTTGTAAGATTCATCTACAGCCTGCATGATAATGTGTGAATCATATCCTTTTAGATTGTGAAAAAAGATAGGCAGTTTGTATGCCTTGGGATCTATTTTTAATTTCAAGTTACAATCACCATGGGCAGCACCTCTGTAACGTCCAGTTATGTGATCATGGTCACAAACTTTATCACCCCCCAGAGGCTGTTCACAAATCCAACACGTCACAGCTGTATCAAATTTTAATTTGTCTTCTTCTGTCATCACCAAAGGCATCTGACATGTTGTGAGATATTGTACTACCTGACTATACAGTTGTCTCATTTCTTTTAAAAACAAACATGCTGCATTTTCTCCCCTGTAGATAACAGGTTTTGAATGCTGTCCGTCTGACCTAACAAAAATATAACCAAAAGAACACACCACTTGGTCACTCAACTTTACAGTCTTTGGTAATGATTCTGGAACAGGACCCTCATATGGTACTACCAGTGATTCAGAATCAGCATACACTACAAATGGTAGCTTTTGCTGATTCCCATAGTTCTTAAAATATACTTGACTACCAGGATCTGGATACTTCAGTACAGTTTGTATGTCATCAGCTGACCTACAATGCAGTACATGTTTATGTGCTACTGCAATAGAAGAAAATCTTTGTAAACATTTCTTACACACTTCCTGTTTACCATTGTGTTTTGTTGTATGCCCATGAATTAGTCGTGACATATTTCTGATAATTGTGTAGTGAAAGTTATCATTATCACCGGCAGGGCCTATTAATAACATGTCAACATGCTTATCTTCTGACTGCCCATATGTTGGAGCAAGTGGTGATACTCTAATGGGTTGTAACTTGTCAACAGACTCATTATCCCACACATACACATTTACAGATAAACCAGGATTTAATTTTTCAAACAAGTCTATGTCCTCTATTTTAACAGGGAACTCAATGCCACTGAAGTTGAGTTCATTTACAAATTTGATGTAGTTAGATACACGTTCAGGTTTTGACTTTATTAAGTGTAGTTTAGCAAGCACACACCACATGAAACAATGGTTGTCATTGTTCTGTATGTTAACAACAGCCTTTTTGTTTGCAACCTCTGTTGGCAGTGGCAACCATGATTTACCTAATATAGGATGATACCTTGACTGTTTCAATTGTAGTTCATGTACATGTCCTTCATGCCAACCAGACCCCTTCATTTTTGCACTGTCAATTGCTTGGAGGAAGTCAGGTAATAGTCTGTCTCTAAACACGTTTTCTAATTCTCTTCTTGTGTTAACTGTGTGTTGACTTGTTGATATATACGATACAATCACTTCACCGTCTACTCTAGTAAATTCTATTTTAGCAACAATCTGAATCTTCACACTGCCTGTAACAAGATTATCTTGTATGACAGAAAAAGAGTTTTCTATTGATTCATAAACATTATTAGTATTAGATATAGGCAAGTCTGTTGTGTGAAACACGTTTCTTAAACCTGATGAGCCAGGGTTTGATGTGCCAGGGCTTTGAGCATTGTCCGTCATTTTTATTTGTCCGACAAAATAATAAATGAAAAAATATTACCGCTGGCTCACCTTGTGTAATACCACTTTATTTACTGTAACACTGTTAATATAAACATTTAGTTTGCGCAGTTGTTTAAATATGCTATAACAAACGTCCCCTAACCAACCATAGTTGGTATCATTAACTTTAAAAGTAGGCGTCTTTAAATCAATTGTCATGCACTCCACATCTGGAAGCTCATCAACATAATCCAAAGTCACACTATATGTAGCATATATTTCCGATGGTGCTGAAAGGCTTATGTAAGTCTGTTTGGGTGATATTAAGTCGGTAAAGTGCATAACATCTTTGAAGCAGTGTGTGAGATCAATCACTTGCATGATTTGTCCGTCTGTCATTTTTTATTGGACAAACAAATGTATAAATTAATTCACTAACCCATACCCTGTGGGCTGATCTGTCTTTAAAATGAGCTTTAGATGCTTAGTTGATTTCAGTTTATTCTTCACATCATCACGTTCATGTTTATTTGGTATTACATCGTTCTCTCTGAGACAGTCTTCAAAACTGTCACGGTCCTTACAGTAAAACAAACAGATAAACTTAAACTGCTCACGAAAATCTTTCAGTACTGCATTATATTTTTGAGTTAGAATCCATACACTAATGTTTGCATGTCTGCCACTGAAAGCAAGTTCTGCTAATGTGTTTCTCTTTTTAACAATGTCTTTCTCTGCTGAGCAGTCATCAACTATAAACAATGTTGGCTGTCCTTCAAATTGCTTGTAAAAATATTGTAGGTAGTCATTCAGTTTTTTCTCAGGGTCGACTAAGTATATGTTGCTGTCAGTCCAAATGAATAATCGGTTGTGATAAGCTTTGTTGTGTTTGATCGTAGGACAAAATATTACTATGTTTTCAAAATGATGGATGTATCTTGTTTGTAAGAGATCAAGTACAAATTCAGTTTTACCACACCCTGTGGCACCACAAAACAATCCACAGTGTGGGTCGAGGGTCATTAAGCTCCGGTTCATTTTAATACGCAATATAATTTTGATATATGTGTCCACTTAGTCTACTGTCTTGTATGTTCAGTTGTGCGTCATAAATCAGGTACAAATATATATTTATTGCTGCAGCGGTTTCAACCTTCTTTTGTATCTGAATTGTTATTCCATCACTGCCGTTCTCAACAGTACGTCCTGACCTATGAAGGTAGTCATCATCTGTACTACGAAGGTCTAGCCAAAGTGCATACTTATTTGTAAGGTATTGTCCGATCCTTACGTCATACAGATGTAAATCTTTGCACGCAATGTTTGCAGGTTTATCTCTAATCCTTCCTCCCGCAAAATACTTTGTGATCTCATCATAGTGTTGATAAGGTAACAAACCTGAAGCGTACACTTGATTAGGGCGGCCTTCGATTGTACATGACAAATGTGTAATCTTAGGATTGTAGAATTTTTCTGAATCCCTTTTGTATGGGCCTGCTGGTTCAACAAACAACATAAGAATACCTTTCAGTGACCTGGCAGGTGTGTTCAAGTTTATATTCCACATTGGGTCGCTTTTGTCTTTGGGTATTAAACTATGTCTAATCACCCTGTCATAATAAATTGGAAGTCTTGACTGGTACTGATTTTGTATGAGTCTGGCTAGATCAGTGTGTGTGACAATTTCGTATTCCAAAGATATGTTAGAGATCTTGTATGTTGCATTGAGATCAGATGATTTTATAATTTTGGAGTAGTCATTGAAGGTTAGTTCAAAGCTCAGACGGTCATTTAGTGCTCCTTGGTAATAAGGCAAATGTGCTGTTAGGATTTCAAACTCAAGTGGAATGTAAAATCTGGTTCCATATGTTTCGGCCATTATAACGTCCTTGGCTGCTGACGTTGATTTATCTGCTGCATCAATTCGAAGTTTACCAACGTTATCTGTCTGTATGCCTTGGTAAATATGATCTTCTCGTTCTTCTCTTGTGAGCCAAAGATCTTTGTAACAGTAGAACACATCAGCATCGTCGAGACTAAACACTTCCTGTCCTTCAAGTTTTACTTTAATAGTTCTAACAATTGCTCTCCCAAGATTGTTAACTAGTGTTCTGTTCACATCTGCGTCTGATGATAGTTCAATATTAAATGCTAGGCATGCAGTGCCAGGAACAATAATGTCACTGGGACCTAGGTTTGGAAACTTGACTGTAAGAGTTTGGTTCTGGTCTATGGTACTTGGATTGTTCGTGATGACGATTGATTGTCTAATGCCCTTAACACCAAGAGGCTCACGTAGTTTTCTATATGGGTTAACTTTGATCCGTAAGACTGTGTCATTTTTATTATGCACAATAAAAAACATTAAATTAATAAAACAATGGCAGCGGGAGGATTTGGTCATGAAGATTTTGAAATGGATGACATGTATGATTTTGGTAATACAATAGATATGACAGATATGACTGGTACAAAAAATATTTACAGTTTACGCCACGAACTTTTAGAAACCAAAGTGAACTCATTTTATGATCATGTTGGTGGCCGCCCAGACAACATAGATCCTAATCAGTTTGAACTTGATGGCAAGGGTCATTTATATTTAAATACTGTTGACAAAGGAAAAGTACTATTGACTAACAAAAAAGACCCTGGTAAGTTAAGGGCTTTAAGTACAATCAAAAATGAAGGTGGTGTTGGTGCCTTGCGCCAACTTGGAATTGGAGGGTCTCCTGTCACACCACATCTTGTTAGTGCCCTTCACGACACACAAACAAAGTTACCAACGGGGCAAGAAATTGAAATGGCACCAGTAACAAGCCTACCAGAAATAGCAAACACAGTAATACAAGAAACCTCATTTACTGAAGGACAATTAAATGATGCTATGAAAACAATAGATGATCCACCTTTGTCAATGAGAGAGATAATGGGCTTGGATAAATCACTGCAGACAATAAGAGGTGAGATGGTAAATAATGTTGCCAAACTAGGTGAGCTTGATAAACACATAGAACGAGAAAAAGAGAAACTGGCTACAGCAGACAATGGGAATCTTGACACAGAAATGAAAGAAAGAATCCAACACAGATTAAATTATTTGCAGATAGAAAGATCTGGACGATTAGAAGTGATTAGTATTGGAAGACAAAAACTAAAAACACAGGTCAACAGGATTAGAGAAACTATTCAGAAAATACTTCACGAAGACACAACTCTGGCTGAGAGACTTAAAACACTTTTAGTTAGTAATTAAAACACTTTTCAGAGAACAAGGTATCACAATTGCCAGTTTAATTACTGCTCTTGGGTTTATTATTAGTACTGTTGTGTTGGCTGTCTCTGGCGCAAGCGGTGGACCCGGGGTTGGTGGTTCTCCACCTCCAGCACCACCAGCACCTCCCACTGACCCAAAAGATTTACAGTCATGGGTAAAGAAACAACTGTCTCACATATCAGACTTGCTTAAAAAATTGGCTCTGAAAGCAATAGACGCTTTACCCGGTATTATAGGCACAGTTGTCAGTTGGATGATTAGTACTACAGCAAAGGTAGTTGGTTTTATGGCAGAACATGTTTGGATCTTTCTGGTTACAGTAGGAGGGTTGATGGTGGGTTATTTAATGAAACAGATAAAGAAGTAAAACCCCTAATCCAGTGAGGCCTATTACCAATGCTGTTCTCTCTGACTCATGTGTGTCAAGGGTTGACTGTACTGGTTGTATGAGTGCCGGTGTTGGGGCCAGTGCCGGGGCCGGGGGTGTTACCGTCTGTAATGGTTTAAACAACTGTACATGTGTGGTTGTGGCCCCCAAGTTTACAGATTGATTAAGACCGAGTTTTTGACCAACACCTGCAACAACTATTTCATTATTATAATTTGTTATTGTCCCCATTTGGAGTTGAAGATCAGACGGTAGCATGTATAACCCGATGCCAACTACAAAGTCAACTTTTGATCTGGCATATCTGAGAACGTCTTGGTAACGTTGTATGCTTGACGGAAGATCAACTGTTGAATTAATTGAATCTTCTAGATTAGCGAGAAACTGTTTTTGTGCTTCAAATTTACCACTTCCATTTAAAATGTTTGATTTTGTTAATAATTGTGCACCTAATAAACACCAGACATATGTTCTGATTGACTCATTTACACGCTCGACTCCCGCTTGAGTAAACCCGTCACTCCTGTCTAAAATAAATGTGGTCCAGGCGTTAGACTGTTTCTGTTCTATTGATCCTAACCAGACTTGTGATTTTGATGAGAATGAAGTGTAACCAGGGTAATAATCTTGTGGGTATTGTCTGTGACTCATAGCGTAATACAATGTACCCATACCGTTGTGATCATCAAGTTTTTGTGTAAAGTCATACCCGGCACGGGGACCAGGGCTGATGTTAAACTCATTACAAATGCGTTCAAACGCTTTCATATCCATGGGGTTGTTATACCTGTTGAAACTGGATTCAGTTGGTAGTGGGGTATGCAATTCTGACAGTATTCTTCTAAGCTGGTAATAAACATGAAAACGATACACAGACCTAATCAGTTTGTTTGAGTGATTCAAATGGTCTGTGAATGAAACACCACAGCCTGTAGTAGAACACAGTATAGCAAAGTTGAGTTGGTTTTGAAACATCTGTAGTGGCCTTGAAGACCACTTTCTTGCAGTAGCATCATCTGTTATTGGAGGGTTTAGGTAATGATCAAACGGATTGGGTACTTTGACTTGAAATAGATCTTGTTCGCTTACAGCTATGTCTAGTTGATTTAGTTGAATTATTTTCTGTTCATAAGTAGGTGCAACATTGTATTTAGCATCCACGTTAAGTTGAAATGCATTTGTAGTGGTAATGATTGGTGATTTAAATTCCATCCTTTTTTTATATGAGATAATAAAAATGTTTATTACCTTAACAAATCTTGACACAAGCAAACCAGTGTGGTTAACTAATGGGATTGATAATCGAGATGGTAGCAAGGCTGTAGCTATCCATGAAATGTTCTATACTGTAAAATGGTTTAATGTAACAGATGATAAAAATTATAAAGTAATTTTTTATGATATGACTGAAACTTTACCAGCTGAGTATTATGACTTTTGTACTATAGCTGAATGGTTTCAAAGTAAATTTAAAATTAAAGCAACTTTAAATCCAGCTAACCTACTTGTTACATTAGAATTTCCAAAAGATAGTCATTTTTCTTTATCAAATCATCTTGTAACTTTACTTGGTTTTTATTGCTCATTTATACAATTTCCAGATGATGAAGATTGGAAACTGACATTTAAAACTATTTGCACCCAAAAAACAAAAAATAACTGGCAGATGCCCTGTTTATTTGGCAGTACACACAGTATTTAATGTTTATTTAAAAGAACTAAACACGACTGAAAATGTACACAATGGAAAGCCATCAACTTTGTTGAGATGTGTGCCAGCTGGAACTGCACCCTATTGTGAAAGTGTGGTTGTTAGATTTCCTTTACAGTTTAAGAAATTAAGTTCTAGTTTCTTTGAGTCACTGTGTATATCTGTAACTAATCAAGATAACAAACCAGTTGTAATGCATGATTTTAGTGTAGTGTTGGAAGTTAAATAATTTTATTTTTGTTAAATAAAATGAGTGCTGGTCCAAAGCCGAGAATCATACCAGTTGCATGTCCAGTAACAGAGTTAACAGATTTGGCTGACGTACAGGATTTTGAGAAAGAGGGAGAAATTGGAGAAATATATGGTTTTGAACTTGATTCAACTGGCATGTACAAGAGAAAAGTAATCGATGACATGAAAGATGGCACAGAGAGACCGATTCCTAAACTTGGTCAGCTTCGTGATGTTACTGTTCCTACTCCACCTGTCAATAATGTGTCATACAACTTAATACATGTTGGAAATAAATGGGTAGTTTCACCTGTGCCTGCACCGCCACCCACAATTGACTGGGACATAAAGTTGGAATTTATTAGTCCTTATGTATACACTGATGATGAAGGCGCCTTAGTGTTTAGGAAGGTTGTTAATTCTGGGCCGCTGATTGTAAGCCTTGTTCCAAGCTTTGCCCCAGACAACAATAGCAGAGATAAACTGAAAGTTGAAAATTATGAGAAACGACGGTATCTTCTTACAACTAGAAAGGGAAGATCAGATACTTCTGTTGTGTTTATGCCAGCAAGCTTAGTCGTGGCTAGAGAAGCGACAATAGTATTTTAAATTATCTTGAGATCTATAGCTTCTGTGAAAGAGGCAAATATTGCACAGGGAATAAAACTAACTTGGGATGAAACAGTATCAGAATCAACAAAGGTCTTTATTGCTATTACAAAAAGTACTGATGTTATTAATGTTTCGAGCAGTATTCCAGCTGTCAAGGTGGTGGTCGACAAACTAACTTTTGTTCGTCTAAGTTACATAAACCTTGAACACATTGATCTTGTTTCGTTTTATTATGCCAGCAAATTGTATACTATTGACGAGTTGCAAAATGTAATTGCTGATTAAATAAAAAAATATTTGTCAAATAAAAATGATAGACTTGTATCCGCAGCTACCGACAACTGAATCAATTGTGATGACTAAAACAATGCTTGCGCCTGATCCACATGCAACAGCTGTACCAATTGCATCAGATAAAACATTACCAGCAGACGCATTCAGATTAAATAATATTACAGAAGCAATTAAATATTTGGAAAGTGAAGAGGCGAGGTACTCCAGATGTAAAAGTAGGTATAAGTCAGTATTTAATTCTGTACAAAATACTTCAGTGGCTGTTGGTGCAGTTTCAGCTGGATGTTCTGTAGGGGGTATTGTTCTGTTTGCCACAGGAATTGGAAGTTTGGTTGGAATTGCAGTTGAGGGTGTTAGCGTTGCTACATGCCTAGCTTGCTTTGGTTTGGAGGCCTTAAACAAGAGGTTTCACACAAAGTTACAGAAACATGAAGCATTGAGTACGCTGGCTGGTGCGAAGCTGAGCAGTATGAAACTTATTATCAGTAAGGCATTGAACGATAATTGTATTGATGACGAAGAATTTAAGCGGGTCCAGGATGATTTAAATAATTACAAAAAAACAGAAGTCTGAAATACAGAATAAGATGCGTAGTCAATCTCCTGTAAATGTTGAAGAGCTAAAAGCCAGTTTTTTAGAAATGGGAAAACAGATGGGTGTTCAGGAAACCACAGAAAAACTACACAATCTTTTAAACAAATAAAAATCAGATTTGGTAATCAATCAATATTTTTGTCATATGCTTCGCAGAGAGATGACATGACATTTACACCACTTGTGCCTGATTGTTTAGCCCCATCTGCACCACCCCCAGAGTACTACTGAGAAAAAAAAAGTTTTTTTATTGTCCTTGTATCTTGACAAATCTGACCGAGTAAGTTGTGACTTAAGTCAAGTTGTTGTAAGAACTTATAAGAACTTACAGTAAGTAATTAATAAGTTCTTATGGTAAGTAATTAATAAGTTCTTATGATAAGTAACTTAAAGGTTACCTCTGCAGGTTCCTAAAAGTTAGTTGTAACTTGTTAGTAACGTATAAAGTTCTACTTAAATCACTTAGACAGGTACATGATCAGGTGTTGATAGAGACAATAGTTAAAGAGAAAGACAATAGGAGATTTAAAAGATAATCAGATCAATAAGGTCGCATCGGTCATGCTCGTCACTTTTTTAAAATCAAAAGGTTGATTCGGTAATAACGGGGGTGTAATGGGGTCAAAAATTTTAATATTAAAAATGATGTAATTTAATGACCGATGCGGCTTTATTGAATTCATTGTCTTTTAAATCTCCTATTGTCTTTCTCTCTTAGCTGAGGACAAAAATGATTAGAAAAAATGGTAACACATTGGCCGGAAAAGAAAGTGAAATGCATTTTGCCTCTGGTAATTATCGGGACTGTAAAGTGACCAGATATTGACCCCGGCTTGTGTCAGTGCCACGCCCTCCTTACTCCGCCACTCACCCCCTCTTTTCCTATTTGTATAAGACAAACACGGCAGCGACACATATCAACACATATCGCTATTTCTCCCTCCCTTACTAATACAAACACAATTTCAGTTATTTTCTTTTATCACTGATGAAGATAATAATAATAATAATAATAATACATAGTTTTTATATAGCGCTATTCCCCACAGACAGCAAGCTCAAAGCACTTTACAACACATAGAAATAATTTTAAAAGGAAAAACAAAAACAAAACGAAAAAAACACTAGCTCACACCATGTAGGCACATTTCTAACACGAAACACACATACACAAACAAACACGTGTGCACGCACACACACACACACACACACGCACACGCACACACAATCTACATACATTAGCTACACATATAATACAACAGCCAACATTTCCAGGCAGCACATCCAGACTAAGCTAATCCTGATAAGCTACCTGGAAAAGATGGGTCTTCAAATTTGTTTTGAAAGTCATGAGGGTAGGGGACAGACGGACATGCAGTAGAAGTGAGTTCCAGACGTGAGGGGCCTGATAACTGAAAGAACGTGCACCAGCAGTTTTTAGGTTAACTCTGGGCTGAACATATGTTTCTGTGAGCTTGAGCGTTGACTTCTACTAGGATTGTGTGCTGCAAGGGTAAAGGACAGATATGCAGGAAGTGTATTGTCATAGTGTTTGTATGCCAAAGTGGCCAGCTTGTACTCTATTCTCTGCTTGACAGATAGCCAGTGGAGATGCTTTAGCAGTGGTGTGACATGATCGGTGCGTTTTTTGCGAAGGACTAACTTGGCTGCACCGCCGTGAGATGGCCTTAGTCGCCTTCTCGGCGTTAAACCCAAACAACTAACTAACTAACTTGGCTGCATTAATCTGGATATGCTGAATGTGAGTGAGTTGATCAGATGAAATACCAGCAAGGAGGGAATTACAGTAATCTAGACAGGACAGAATGCGAGAGCATATGAGCTGGGCAGTAGTCTTTTCTGTCAGAAAGGATCTGATCGTGCCTATTCTGCGGAGCTCCAGGTAGGCAGTGTGGCAAAGATGGCTAATCTGTTTTTCCATAGATAAACTCAAATCCAGAAAAACACCAAGATTTTTTACATCGGATATGAAAGCAATGTCACGGCCACCTATGGAAATGTGTTCACTGCTGGAGACTGATATTCTAGCTCGAGTACCAACAAGCATGCTCTCTGTTTTGTCATTTAACTTTAGTTTGTTGCAAGTCATCCAGTCTTTGACTTCAACTACACACTTGTCCACACTGGAGACAATGGTCTGCAGGTTACTAGGATGGTCAGACTTAGAGACCTGAGTGTCATCAGCATACTTGTGATACTCACAGCTATTCTGGCTGATGATTCAGGAAACTGGTTCAGTGTAAAGAGAGAACAGCAGAGGACCCAAAATAGACCCCTGTGGGACACCATACTTCAAAAGCACAGGCTGAGACATGATCCCATTCACACATACAGACTGATGTCTTCCAAGAAAGTAAGACTTGAGCCATGACAGCGCTGTACCGGAAATACCAATAGACATGCGTAGGTGTTCTAAAAGAATCCCATGATCCAGTGTGTCAAACGCCGCAGACAGGTCTAATAATGATAGCAAAGAGACATGTCCGACGTCGGCATTTGTAAGCAGGCTGTTGGTAATGTGACGCAAGGCTGTCACAGTACTGTGATTTCTTCGATATGCAGACTGATACAGTTCAAGTAAATCATTACTACTGAGATGTGACATGAGCTGACTCAGCACAACTTTCTGCAGAATCTTCGAAAGAAAAGGGAAGATTAGACACAGGTCTATAATTCTTCAGCAAGTTTGCATCCATCCCTGCCTTCTTCAATGGAATCACCACAGCCTGCTTAAAATGCAGAGGCACAGACCCTGATTCCATATAGCAAGGTTATACCGAGACATCGTCATCACTAGTACATGTATCACACTTCACAGACGCGTGAAGAGGTCAGCAAAGATCTCATTTTGGTGTAAACAGTGCTGACACATCCATACGCTCCTATCTGAGTGTCACAAGCATGCCTAGGTCCATTTCCATCAAACCTCTTGTGAACAGTCACCTGCTGTTTACGGCCACTTTCTTTTGGCAACAGGGGCGACCATTCTTTGGAGGTGCTACTGTATCTGATTGGCAGGTTCACAATATATTTAGGCAAAAAAGGTTGTAAAATGTAGAGTCTTAACTTAACCCTTTTAGCCCGGCAAACCGCTTTAGCAGTTAGTGGTCTCATACACCATTCAGTCCGGCAGGTGTTTCGTATCCTGTGCTTGGTGATGTGTGAGCCTCGCTGCGCGAGTGATGACCTCGCCTTTTGCACTGACACATCCTGTTTACAGGGTCCTGACAGTATCATGTCTGTGGTATGCGGTCAGTTTTGTGGTGCTAGTGTGGGAATTACGGTTGAAATGGTGAGTGAATATGTACATATTTGAAGTGATAAAATGTTGTGCTTGGAGACATGGTTTCAAAAGCAGATAGCTTTGATGTATCGGGACATGTGTGCCCACCTACTGCGTGACAGCATAACAACGTGTTGGCATTGTCAGCTTGAACGATCGACATTTGTGGCACTGACAAGGGCATTGCCTTATAAGCTGATTCTGATGCTGAATTCGGAGTAACTGATATTCCGTTATTTTGATGCCACGCCTTGGTGCACCTGTAGGTGACGCTGTGGACACCAATGACCCACATTGGTCACATGTAAGACTGTCAACCAACTACCGGGCTGAACTCACTGCTCTACGAGAGGCTGCCAGCCTTGTCGGTGCAGATGATCCCCTGCCCTTACACATCGTTTTCCTGACCGACTGCACATCCACCATCCAAAGCCTGCAGTCCCCAAGTGAGCAGCTGGAGAAAGAAACACTGCACAAGTGGCTGTTCAGTGGGTACCTGCTTACTGTGGACTACCAGGAAACGAGGAGGCAGACAGACTCGCCAAGTCTGATAGCAAGCTTGAGCAGCCAAACCAACCGCTGTCCTTCCAGGAAGTCAAAACCCTCATTAAGCGGCACTATCATGCAGACTGGCAGACCCAACACAACCCACCATCTGATGACCAGTTAAGACACCTCCAGCACCACCAACAGACCACCATATTCCGTTTAAGGACTGGTCACTGCCGACTGCGTGCACACTTGTACCACCTTGGACTGTCACACACTGCAGACTGCTTGTGTGAAACTGGTTTGCAGATCCCAGAGCATGTACTGCAGTCCTGTCCCCTGTACCAAGACGCCAGGATACAGCACTGGCCACATGGAGCGACGCTGTCAGAGAAACTCTGGGGCTCCATTCAAAACCTACTGCAGACCACAAACTTTATCGCAACAACCAATCTTGACATCTGAGGCAGAAACTCGGGAACGCTGAAGAAGAAGAAGAAGAAGGTCACATGTGTAATGCTTGTATAATCTTTACAACACTGGTACTTCCATCCGATTGTGTACGAGACACAACACACGCACACTGATCATCGTTCGATAGCGCTTATTACATGTTGTCTTGACCGTAGATGTACCGTATCAGTGGCAGGTGTAAACAATAACACCTGGTGATGAGGTAAGGGGCTTACAGTGTATCAGCATGCTGGAAATGCATGTACCTAATGTGTCACAGTAACAGACGCCCTATTAAGTGATGCATGTTAACTAACAGTGACCTGTCACGCACAAAAGACTTTTTTTTCAAGTTTATTGTCACCTGTCACTATTTTTGTCACCAGGCATTACGACACATGTGACACAGTGTGGTCAAATCCATAAACGGTAGTCCATCCAATGGCAAATCAGTACATATATACTTTTATGGGGATATTTGTTGTAAATTATTTTTTTACAAGATTTTACAGTACACACCCATTGTCAACAGAAATGTATCAAATAAAGTCAGGGATGAAGGGTATATAGACTTCTTATTTACTCTGGGCTGAAAGGGTTAACAGTTTATTGGTCGCAAGATGCCATCATGGAATGTTTGGGAGGCATTTGTGCAGGTAAATTTTAGTAACCAGTAACTGCCTTTCATTGTCCTAGAGGCTTTGTTTAAGCTTGTTTTTACGGAAGAAAAGACAGCTGGTTAGCAGTTATTGGCTTGGAAAAGTTGTGTGTATTTGGCGTTGGATAACCAGTCAGTGTACTCCAACTGGCAACCTCAGTCTCACCTCAGCCAGCTAAAAATCAATAGTTTCTGGCTAATGTGATATATCAAAAGTGAATTGGGCGAGTGTTTGTCTGTCCGTCTGCCATCATACAACTGCAGTCATCCATGGTAAACAACATTTTTTCAGAGTCCAATAAAGCCAAAGTCTTAAAACTTGGCCCATGGGGTACTTTGTGGCAAAACCTTTCTAAGCATACCAATTTCATTGACCTTTCTCAGAGGTCAAGGTCACAGAGTGTTGAGAAATAAGTCATAAATAGCCATATTTTTTATAAAAATTATTTTTCTTAAGTTTTGTTCTCAGTTTTAAAACCCAAATTTGGGGGTCAGAGATACCAAGGGGTGAATCCAGAGGATGTCTGGATGGATGGGGGGTACAACCGACCGACACACACACCCTCTGAGCTGCGTCATTTTTTAGGACACAAATGTTAATGAGCATACAAATATAATACTTCCGGACCAAAACGGTGACTGGCAAGTGTGTATAATGCCAAAAAAAAAAATCATAACTAAGAAAACGAGATGGGATGAACCATAACCCACGAAGTCCCTTCTATAAAAGAGCTGTCTTCGCTGTCAAGGGTCTCTACCTTTTGTCTTTGACTTGATTCTGATGTTGAAATATCTCCTTTTGAAAAAGCCTTGCAGATGTGCCAATGCGTCATAGTGAACTCTATAAAAGGTGCGCGTGCAGTGCATATTCGTCATTGGTTTGTCAAATGTCATCTGTCAAGAATTATTTTTTTGTTTTTACGTAATTCATATTTAACGTGATATGAGTTTTGCTTTCACTTCAAGACTTGAGGAAATGGTGACAAAACTAGAATTTCATGGTACAATTTCAGTCATGCTATAATTTGTGTGAAAACAGGTTGACTTTACCTAGCTACATGCTATACTAAGTACACCTGCATGATCTTCTGAAAGCGCATCGATGTGTGTGTATGCGTATGCATGCGCGTGCTCCAAGCATCCTCAAGAGGCACAGATGTTCATGCGCCCTTCGGGCACATGAGGATCTATGCCTCTTGGAGATGAGCGCATTTGTGTGAGAGAAAGCGAGCAAGAGAGAGAGAGAAAATTACATCATATTTAGAGTATGTCTGCGTGGTGACGGAGTTGCTTCTTTTACGTCGCCTGCACTGTCTGACTTTCTCCAGATGTCAAGATTTTTTACTGTTTTAATTTTTTTCTGACAAGAATTTTTGTTTTGTTGAAGAAGTTAAAATAAAAGGGTACAAAGCTGGCTAATGAACTCATCCAATGTCTTTCTCCAAACTAGCTATATGGGGTCACCTGCATGCTCTTCTGAAAGCGTGACGATGTGTGTGTTAGTGCGTGCATGCGCGCGCGCTCCAAACATCTCCAAGAGACATAGATCCTTATGCGCTCTCTGGGCACATGAGGATCTATGCCTCTTGGAAGTGCGTGCCTGTGTGAGAGAGAGAGACTCCGGCGTGCTAGAGAGAATTACGTCATATTTAGAGTATTATGTCAATGTCTGCGTGGTGACGGAGTTGCATTTTTTACGTCACCGCCACTGTCTGACTTTCTCTAGAAGTCAAGGGTTTTTTGGTGTTTTAATTCTTTTCTGAAAAGAATTAATTTTTACTAAAGAAATTTAAAGGATACAAAGCTGGCTAATGAACTCATTCAGTGTCTTTATCCAAACTAGCTATATCCAAAATTTCAAGTAAATATGACAAAAATTACCGACTCTAATCTGGGTGAACTGACATTCTATAAACGGTTGTTTATGTCTTCAATGAGACATTCAATTACAATATCCTCAGAGGCTCTCTTAGCCACCCCTTTAATAAAGTATTTCGCCAAGTTTCAACCTTGTGTGTACAGAAATATTGGAGATTCTCTTGTTTACATACATATGCACACACATACATACATACATAAATACATACGCACATACAGCGATTCGCGCCAAATGTATGTTCAGCAGCGAGGGTAGCGTAACTAGATATGACGTAATTTTTATCTTGTTACTTCAATTGTGAGAGGTTTAGACCTGCCCGCCTTTGACATCATGGACATTCTATAAATAGAAGAGACTTAAAAAATAGCTACAAAAGAAACACGCTCAAGAACAGTTACAACTTTTTTTTGTTACATGAACTCCAGACTCTTATTTTTATGTCTATTTTAAGTACTCTGAAGGCGTGCAGATCAGCAGTGCTGACTGAGGGTATTTGACTAGTCCCCTCAACATTCTGGGCCCATGCACTCACTGAAACCCGTAAGGGTCAATGCCTAAGACACTGTAAAAGAAAAGAAGAATAAGCAAATAGTAAAACAAGATGCCCAGCCAGCACACCAATATAAGTCCAATATTGGCCCAATATTGGCTCAGATATTGGGCCGATATATGGGTGGCAATATTGGTCCAATATTGGAAGCGCAAAATGGCCCATTGTTGGCCCAATATCGGGTAAATGTTGGCTGCCAAGCTGGATCCATTGTTGGCCCAATATCGGGTGATTGTTGGCTACCAATATAGTGCCAAGCTGGATCCATCCTAGAACCAGTATAGTGAATATTGGCTGCCAATATAGTGCCAAGATGGATCCATCCTAGGGCCAGGATGGTGAATATTGGCTGCCAATATAGTGCCATGCTTAATCCATTCTGGTGCCAACATGTAGCAAATATTCTGCCAACCTTTTTCCAACATGAATAGTAGTGTCCCAGATTTGGATATTGGTAATTTAATCCAGCTTTTTTTTCTGAGGAAAAAGACCATCATGCAAACATATATTAATCTGATAGTTATCAAATCAAACGTTCATCAAAATATGTAACTCAAAACACAACTTAAAAAGAAAGACCTGAACTCAGATTCACAGTGATGCACAAGTTTAATCTGATTTTCAGTTTTATGAAAAGAAAACACTAACTATACCGAAATGAAGGACAATGATTATCTCATTTAACCCTTTCCATCCTGATACATTACTGCCTGAAATAATTTGACCATGATAGCTCAAGAATAGTGCCAGAACAGCTTGGTGCACAGCTCTGTCACCACCCTTGAACTAAAATGGTTGATCTATATATCCTTACCCATAACATACCTTTCACAGGGCAATCTGAAGTTAAAAAAAAAATCACCCTCAGGCAGGATTCAATGGATTAATTACATCCCCCCCCCCCCCCCCTCACACAAAAAAGAAACCTGTCTGTAACAATACACAAAATGTAAAAAAAAAAAAAAAAAAAGCCCACAATTATTGAATTAAGAAAACAATTGTTCTGATACATGACATACAAAAACCATCTCTGAATGTAACCAAGGGGAATTACTCAGCGCTGGACAGAACAATTAGATCCCCTGCCCCCGCCTATCAGGCACCCATTCGCCAGCCCACAGAGAAATACGCAGGTATAGAACAAGACGATCATCTACATCCCTTAAAAAGGATGCATCAGGTCTCTTATATAACCCATGTCTTTCTCCGGAACTTAGGAAGTAGGCAGGAGAAACATACATACACAAACACGAAGGTGCATTACTATATGTGGTCGGGTAAATACCCTGAATTCCCACAGTAGATGCACAGAACATTACACAACAATGTAACGATACAAATTTGCCTCGAGTTATACTGAGATACTCACAAACCAGATGTTAAGGGATGTAGATGATCGTCTTGTTCTATACCTGCGTATTTCTCTGTGGGCTGGCGAATGGGTGCCTGATAGGCGGGGGCAGGGGATCTAATTCTTCTGTCCAGCGCTGAGTAATTCCCCTTGGTTTGTTATACAATTCTGCCAGCGCTAGCCTCACCTATCTGGTTTGTGAGTATCTCAGTATAACTCGAGGCAAATTTGTATCGTTACATTGTTGTGTAATGTTCTGTGCATCTACTGTGGGAATTCAGGGTATTTACCCGACCACATATAGTAATGCACCTTCGTGTTTGTGTATGTATGTTTCTCCTGCCTACTTCCTAAGTTCCGGAGAAAGACATGGGTTATATAAGAGACCTGATGCATCCTTTTTAAGGGATGTAGATGATCGTCTTGTTCTATACCTGCGTATTTCTCTGTGGGCTGGCGAATGGGTGCCTGATAGGCGGGGGCAGGGGATCTAATTGTTCTGTCCAGCGCTGAGTAATTCCCCTTGGTTTGTTATACAATTCTGCCAGCGCTAGCCTCACCTATCTGGTTTGTGAGCATCTCTGAATGTACATACACACAGATGTTCAGGTACTGGCAATAGGATCTGTAAACATAACAGATTTTGTACACAGCTCATTTTTTACCTGCTCCCATAAATAACTTTCATACAGATTAACAGAATATACTGACATAATTCGATTGGAGACTAAATTTCCTCCTAAACATACAGGATTTGGCACAAACAACATTGGTTATGAAAAGAAAGAAGAGAATCTCATATGAATTATCCTTATTAACCCTTTTCATCCTAATACACACATGCTTGAAATTAATTTGACTATGATAATTCAAGGGTGGTGCCAGAATAGCTTGGCACCTGAGACACCAAGCTATTCTGGCACTACCCATAAACTAAAATGGTTAATCTGTCGCAAAATTTGTAATGTAGCCTTCAAGCAAATCTGACAAAATCAGCCTCTGGATTGAATGGGTTAAAAATAGTATCAAATAAAACCTTAAATGTAATGGGGAGGAGGGGGGGGGGGGAGTAAAAGTTCATGCATGCAGCCAGTTAGCATTTTAATAACTTGCAACTAAAAGCAGGTTTGCTCTACATTGCTTGAAAGCCCTAAACTAGCCAGTAGCTGCCATCACTTTTCAAACATAAACACTTCTGCAACAGATGGTTACAAAACATGTATGTCTTATTAAAATGTTATGTGCAACAACAAAAAAACATGAGGCAAGCTTAAGTGATCAGGCAAACTATACTTGTAAAAATAAACAATATGTTTACAAGCATCTTGGCCCGACTGACTTAACAGTGTAGCAAACTGAATATTTGAATCAGAATGAAACTTAATATTGCAATCAAAATTAGTTTAATTTTCTTCTGTCATGGACAGTTTAGTTGAAATTAATGTCCAATGTTTGAAGTTGATGTTGCTTTGACCGGAAAAAAAGTTAATTAAAAATTCTAAGATGGTAGACAGAAATGACAGATCTATACCATATATAACCATTCCACAACATATATTTTATAACGTTTCATAACAAAAGAAATTGTAGTTTTAACAAAATCACAAACATGCACTACATTCTAGTTTCTACTTAATATGATAAATCTGATGACAACAGGTATGATTAACCCTTTGGCTGTCTGTATTGCACTATAAGTCGCAATGATTCCTGCAGGAATCATCACAATGTCAGGCAGTACTGATAGCCAGAGGGTTAAGCAGCTTGCAAAGAAACTAAACTAAAACTATACTAATCACTGTCAGTCTGTGTCCTGCAGGAATCATCACAATGCCAGGCAGTACTGATAGCCAGAGGGTTTAGCAGCTTGCAGAGAAACTAAAACTATACTAATCACTGTCAGTCTGTGTCCTGCAGGAATCATCACAATGCCAGGCAGTACTGATAGCCAGAGGGTTTAGCAGCTTGCAGAGAAACTAAAACTATACTAATCACTGTCAGTCTGTGTCCTGCAGGAATCATCACAATGCCAGGCAGTACTGATAGCCAGAGGGTTTAGCAGCTTGCAGAGAAACTAAAACTATACTAATCACTGTCAGTCTGTGTCCTGCAGGAATCATCACAATGTCAGGCAGTACTGATAGCCAGAGGGTTTAGCAGCTTGCAGAGAAACTAAAACTATACTAATCACTGTCAGTCTGTGTCCTGCAGGAATCATCACAATGTCAGGCAGTACTGATAGCCAGAGGGTTTAGCAGCTTGCAGAGAAACTAAAACTGTACTAATCACTGTCAGTGTGTGTGTGCTCGCTTTGCCGCCTCCCTCCTCTGCTTATTCCCATCGCGATCAATTGATCCAGTAACTGAGTTAAAACGTGGCCTATGTCTGTTGCACTATCATGGCACCTTCTCACACCATCTGAAAATAAAATGCATGTCTGATTACTGAATCCTGTAGAGTTGACTTTAAGAGAGGTCACTGAAATTGGTGTTTATACTGTGGAAAGTACCCTTGGGCCAAGTCTAAACATTTACAGAAGACTGTGGCTTGCTTAGTCTCAGAGAAATACCAATTGATGCATGTTTCATGACGGGCAATGGCTAAAACTAAAAACCATCTGACAGATGACCCAAAACAAAGACTCACTTCGGCCAGTTTTGCAATATCCATGCAGTCACTTGAATGGTTTGATCCCATTTTGGACTTCAGTTTTCTTTTAAGTCTTTTAAGTCCCTTCTATTTATAGAAAGGAGCTTTTAGGAAAGGTCGCAGTGGGGCGAATTTAATAGCATGTCCATGTCAAGGCAAGCAGGCTAAACCTCTAATTGAAGCAACAAGATAAAAATTACGTCATGTCTAGTTACACTAACTTCGCTGCTGAACGTACATTTGGCGTGAAGCGCCGTATGTGCGAATGTATGCGTGCATATGTATGTAAACAAGAGTTCTTATCTTTGATATTTCTGTACACACAAGCTTGAATTTAAAACTTGGTCTTGGTGAAATACTTTCTTAAGTGGGTGGCGGCTAAGACAACCTCCGAGCATATTGTAATGAATGACACATTGAAGACATAAACAACCGTTTATAGGAAGTCGGTTGACCCAGATTAGAGACCGTAATTTTTGTCATAATTACTTGAACCTACAGCTAGTTTGGAGAAAGACATTGGATAAGTTCGTTAGCCAGCTTTTCATCCTTTCAACTTCTTTAGTAAAAATTAATTCTTTTCAGAAAGGCATTAAAACACTAAAAAAAACTTTACTTCTAGAGAAAGTCAGACCGGCGGTGACGTAAAAGAGGCAACTCCGTCACTACGGAGATACTGACCTAATACTCTAAATATAATAATAATTAAATTTATAAAGTGCTAACTCCCTGCAGTGCAGGCTCCAACATCTGAATGAGCTCTAAAATATGACGGCATTCTCTCTTGCACGAGTGGCCCTCTCTCTCACACAAACATGCGCGCATCTCCAGGAGGAATAGATCCTCATGCGCACTCCAGGCGCCTCTTGGAGATGTTTGGAGCGCGCGTGCATACACGCACACACACATCGACGCGCTTTAAGAAGTGGATGCAGGTGACCAGTGTACTTAGTATATCATGTAGTTAGGTAAAGTCAACCTGCTTTCACACAAATTATAGCAAGACTGAAATTGTACTATGGAGTTCTAGTTTTGACACAATTTTCTCAAGCCTATGAAGTGAAACTCATATCATGTAAAACTAAATGAATACGTAAAAACTAAAACTTGCGTCATGACAAATGATGTTTGACAAATCAATCACCTCGGCTGTTTGGCCCAGCGCTAGAAGTGGCCACTTAGTTTGTTCCAGGCGCAGTACAGCAGGGAAAATGACATTTTGTTTTTCATGAATTTCTTATGTACCGTTCAAGTGTGTGATGCAAAGCTTTGTTTGTTTAAAAGCGGACATTCTGCCCAACACACTGACACCAAACACACTATAGTTGTGACAAACCAGTAGCCAGCAGGATAAGGTGGAAATAAAGAGAAAAAAACAGATCTCACAAAGTTTTGCATCACACACTAGAATGGTAAATAAGAAAGTCATGAAAACAAAAGGTAGTCATTTTTCCTGCTGTACTGCGCCTTGCAGGAAGCCCGCTCATCAGCTAGCCTGACAGCTGAGAGACTCGCTGCCTCAGTGTGCGAGCACGACTTGTGACCCAGTTTCTCGGCTCGCCTGGAACAAACTAAGTGGCCAAACTGAAACAGCCGCGTGGCGTGTATGTCTTGACATACGCGTCACGCGGCTGTTTCAGTTTGGCCACTTAGTTTGTTCCAGGCCAGCCGAGAAACTGGGTCACAAGTCATGGTTGGTTGGTTAGTTCGGGTTTAACGTCCACAGCACCGAGGTGATCATGGACGGCCCTGACGGGCGGGTTATGGGGGACAGGGAAATCTATTGCCTATGGAGTACGACCTGAACACTGATCAACTCAAGCGCACTCCAACTGTGCCACTTTGATTTACCAGGACCTTTCAACGGACATGCTATTGAACAAATCCGTTTTTTCCCCTGGATTGTGAGTCCAGCTACCGGGGCCAAGTCATGCTCGCGCACTGAGGCATTATAGAACTCACTGACGCATTGGCAGATCTGTGAGACTTTTTCAATAGATAATTCAACATCAGAATCAGATCAAAGACAAAAGCGAGGACAGCAATCATATAAAAGGGACTTTGTGGGTTATGTTTTATCCCATCTTGTTTTAATAATAAAACAGAGCATTAATTACTTAATTATAATTTACCAATCATTGCGTTGTGCAAGTTACACAGTCTGCTGAAGGCTTCATTCCCCTTTTTTCAGTGAGGTTGTACAATATATCCAGACACTGACTTGTCCTCATCAAAAAGGGCATTGTCCTCCGTACACAATCTTTAAAGTCCAAGCCTCCAATGGGATAAGTACAGAATCTGCAAACACACACAGAAAAAAAAAAAAATAAAACGGTTTTTACAAATAAAATTTGTCCAAAAGAATCACAATCAAAATTTACCTTTCTCTGTAGTTTTCCTGCATAGAGCAGAAAGCATAAAACGAAACACAAAACTGCATGTAAATTATAATAAAATATTAGTTTTTAAACCTCCAGCTACATAACTAAATTCATCAACCCAAGCAGCACACCACAAAACAAGAAAATGCAAACAATATTCAGATTTCAAATGTATAATTACCATGTTGTTCCTGGTCGCCGCGCGTTGTCTAGGACTGTGTTGAGGTTCTCCAGCTCTGCACGATCTTGTAGTGGGAATTCCTGATTTTTCTCCTCTTCGACCAGTACGACTCATCTTTAAAATCCATATTTTCTCAAGGAGAAGTTTAAAATCGTACTATACACGTACGTATACCTTAATCAGCAAGTGCACGTGGCATCAGCGAAAGAAATATAGAAGAAAGAAAGCTGGAACTTTCTGGCAATGGAATTTGTAGCCTTGATCTGCAGTCAAATTTGGCGGAAATAATCGCAGCAGGTGCTATACCGGCATGCAATGCAGTGTCTGACAAAACATAGAATGTGGCGAATAAATGTTATATAAAAAAAATTATTTAAACAAAAAAAAGTCACGGCGTGCCCAAACTATGGTAAAAGATTGCCGTTGTATATTTATTTTCAAGATAAATGTCGGCTAGATTTAAAATTTCATCTGTCAATGTTGCGAATTGGGCCAGACTGGCTCGCCTATCGTGTGCCAACATTTGCAGTCGAAGCAGCGCGCGGGCGCGGTACAGCCTCCGGCGGCTCGCGTGATTGTTCCAGCTTGGCACCAAGATTGATTATACCGGCGCGCGCGCGGGCTCACGCGATACCGGCGCGCGTGTTGGTTTCAGCATGGCGCTAAGCTCTCGCATACTGGCCCAATATATCGGCCATTATCCAGCAATGGACCAATATTTGCCCAAGATACTGTGCGTGCTGGGTGGGATCCCCAGTCCCTGGGGAGGGGGGTGGGGTGTATACATGAACCAGGGTCAGTGTCCAGTTATCTTATTGTTCAGATAATTAATTACCAGAGACTAGAAGTCCAAAGCGTTACCATTTGTTCTCTTTATCATTTTTTCCCTCAGCTATACAGGCAATTATCATTTTTTCCCTCAGCTATACAGGCAACCTGTGTCCATATCATGTCCACGTTAGTACCGGGTGTTCACAGTAGCATGGACACTTAAAAACTGTGGCAATTCTTTCATTTTACTGACTGACTGGCAATTCTTTCATTTTACTGACTGACTGCCATTCATTTGATGCCACTATTTCATGACTTACAAACCACAGAAGTCATTAATCTCCTAAGAAAAGCATTCAATTTCTTAGAATTACAAACACCCATTGGTGCATGTATGCTCTAGTTTGTTATGAACCCCTGTAGTCTGCATGGGACGCATGACTGATAATGTCAGTCAAACCAGTGTCTTAGAATTACACACACGAAGACATGCACATTGGCGCATGTACGCACTAAATTCTGATGAGACCCTGCAGTCTCCGGGGGTGCATGAGAATGCCGGTCAAGCTAGCGCCCGGGAAAAGAGAGCAGTCTGTTGCCTCTCAGGGGCTGCACTCACTTTTTCATGCAAATGCTGCCCAAAAACTGTGTTTGATGTAGCCTCACACACACACACCACGCACACATACACACACACATGCACACACACACACACACATGCACACACACATACATACACACACACACGTATTGCACTGCACAATGCCAGAAGCAATGGTGCGATCTTGCCCATAACCCCCCTCCCCCCCCCCAAAAAAAAAAAAAAAAAAAAAAAAAAAAAAATTCAAGATTATCCACATATATAGTTACCACAGTGAATGAATGAACCAATGCTGGTATTTCAGCAATGCCAGTTTCGCTCTTCAGGTCATAAACCCCCAAAGACCATGCCAGGACTTTGTTGTATTGTCTTGATCAGTGACCACTCACAAAGGTCAAGAGGTCACAGGGCGTCAGGAAATAGGTACAAAATAGCAATATTTTGACAGAATTTATTTTTTCTCAAATACTATTCACAACATCAAACCCAAACTTGGTAAGAGATACCTGATGGTAAGACCTTGGATGACCCCTCGAAATGGTCAAGGGTCGCAAGAGGTGGGTAAATGTGTGTAAAATGTCAATTTTGGATAGAATTGTAGTTATCAACATTTTTGCAAGCTTTTCAATCAACTTTGGCACAATGGTAGCTGATGATAAGACCTTCCTATTCAACTCATCAATCGGTAAAGCCAGAGCAGCCTTTCTCCAGTTGAAAAAAGTGTGGAGTTCCAGAGAGCTGTCACAACACACCAAAGTCCGGATTTTCGACATGGAGATTGACAAAAACCACAGTCAACAGAGTACAGACCTTCATGAACAGTTGCCTTAGAAGAATTTTGAAAATCCACTGGCCAGAGAAGATCAGCAACGTCAGACTCTGGGAGAGAACAGAGCAGATAACAGCAGAGAATGAAATTGGGCGAAGAAGATGGGGATGGATCGGTCACAGTCTGAGAAAGCCAGCTTCCAGTATCACTAGGCAGGCATTGTCATGGAACCCCCAGGGAAAGAGGAAAAGAGGTAGGCCGAGAAACTCCTGGCGTCGAGACCTCCAAGCAGACATCAAGAGACTGGGAACCACCTGGAGTAGAATCGAAGGAGAAGCACAGGACAGGAGTTGCTGGAGGTCTCTCGTCGACGGCCTATACCCGGGTAGGGGTGACAGGCGTAAGTAAGTAAGTAATTCAACTCATCGCAGAGGTCAAGGGTCACGAGGGTAGACAAATGTTGAGAAAACATGGATTTTGCTGGTGCAGAAGCCAGCCCTTTACTTATTGTCACAAAGGTCATGCACTCATGTAAATCGATCATATATGTGAGCCATAGGGGCTTTGATTTTCTTGTCAAATACAGGTTTCTGATTGTATGCCCCCTTTCAGTTTGCAAACAGAAGGCATAGAAGTGTCGATGATGCCATTTTGCATGTTGTAAACATCTATTCTCATTTATGAAAACACTTGTATGGGCAGACAGTGAATTTCTCTATGGGGAATTAATAAAGTGGTATTGTACTATATTGTATTTACACCCTCCACAGGGCGAGGTATACCAACTCAGTGACAGTAAATATTAATCTGCATGGAAATGCTAAACATCAAACACCTGCAGTTTCTGATGGAAACCCCTGTTTGCTGCAGGTGTCAGGAGGTGTTTTTGGATGACCGAAACATACGCCTGGAAGACAACATCGCTCGCAACCAAGCCCTGAAGGAGAACGTCTTCATGATGGTGGTGTGCATCGAGCTGCGCATCCCGCTTTTCCTGGTCGGTAAGCCCGGCTCATCCAAGTCTCTGGCCAAGACCATTGTGGCAGACGCCATGCAGGGAAATTCAGCATACTCAGTTCTCTTCAGAGAACTGAAACAGGTGAGATTGTTTCTTCAAAAACATTACCGATGACATGACTTTATGGAAGTGTCTACTACTTACTCAATTCTAGCCTAAGAACCCGTTGTGTTGACACACAACCCGGGAGGCACTCGGGGAACCCCGAGGGGGCCAAGAGTTGTCTCCCGTTACTGCCCATCCGGTTCCGAGTCACTAGGTGACTAACCAGTCATGCTACTTAGGCTCACACCATTCAGACGTGTTTGCTCTAGCCTATGGACATTGGAACTTTCGACCGGTTCGCCAGTCTTCCGGACTTAGCTTCTCCTTGGCTTCTGCTTCGCCGGCCCTACCTGGGCCCTGGGTGGGTCGGTGGTCCCCTCATCGTTAGTTGCTGCCCTCGCCTGCATCTTGGATTGTTGGGCTGCGTGATGAGCTTCGCTGGGACTTCGCCCCGCCGTCCTCGTTCGTGCCGTGGGTGTTATGGCCGTTTCGTCCTCCCCCCCCCCCCTCCCCTCCCGCTCCAGCGGAAAGGTAAGGTAGTTGAGTTGGCCCTCGGCCGGCTCCCGGGCTGGGCGCCGGTTCGAGCAGGAATGACGACAGTCTTCATCTTCGCTGTAACTTGAGCGCCAAAATCTCCCCTTAGCTTGGCGGGGCCCCTTGTGCCCACGCTCCCTCACCTTTCGGCTGATGGGTGGCAACTTTGGCGCTTACCTGTTGGCTTTTACCTTGTGTGATTTGCGGGGTATGTTATGCGTCCATGGCTCGCTTTCTTCATACCTGTACCTGTCATGAAATGCTTGACTTTTGTTGTACATAGTGCGTCGTTTGCTTGCCTTAGCTCGGCAGGGCCCCACGTGTCCGCGCCCCATCGCCTTTATGTTGGTAGATGTTGCTGTGCCAGATTCTAGCTTCATGCCCGTAACTCTTGTGACATGCTTGATTTTTTGTTGTACATAATGCGTCATTTGCTCGCCTTAGCTTGGCGGGGCCCCACGTGCCCACACCCTGTCGCCATTACGTTGGTAATGTTGCTGTGCCAGATGCTTGCTTCATGCCTGTACCTGTCGTGACATGCTTGAGTTTTGTTGTATACGATGCGTCATATGCTCTCCTTAGCTTGATGGGGGCCCACGTGCCCGCGCCCTGTCACCATTACGTTGGTAATGTTACTGTGCCACACGCTTGCTTCATGCCTGTACATGTTGTCACATGCTTGAGTTTTGTTGTACATGATGCGTCGTATGCTCGCCTTAGCGCCACTATGCTCCCCAGACCAAAAGGTGGCTGCCATGCGTGTGGAATGCAGGGAGGTACCCAACAGGGAAGAAACACGCTTGGAAAGACTGGTACAACACATTGTTAATTTTCGGGTAAATACCCTTTGGCAAAATGGACAAACAGAGAGATTAGCCGCGACCTGTCTTCATTCACAGACGGTAGGTCGCAAAGATAGTATGCTTGCCTTAGCTTGGCGGGGCCCTCCGTGCCCGTGCCCACTAGCTTACGGGGATGGATTTTGCAGGCCCAGACGCTTACTGACAGGTTTGTACCTTGCTGTTTTGTGCCTTTTTGTGTTGTGAAGGCTTGCCTTACAAGGGCGGGGTCCCACAGGCTCTCGCCCGCGTGCCTTCAGGTTGTGTGTGTTGCAGTGGTCTGTTGGTGACTTGCACGCAATGCGGAGGGTTCCAGTGGCCATCAGATAACCACAAGGTCCGTCTCCCCTGCACCGGATGCGCCTCAGACCACGCTTGCGACACCTGCTCCACCTGGTCTGAGCTGCGCTGGTCGCAGTTATGGAGTGTACAGACGCGAGCAACCGGCACCTGTGTGTGATCCGAATCCAGTCGAGGCGGCTTCCCCCGTGCCCTGCGGACTGGCCGCACGAGACCGCGCCGACCTTTTGGAAAGACGCCACACCGGACGCGGGAGCCTAGCGCTCGGAGCGGGACAGTGTTCAACGCGATCGCTTCCAGGAGGGAGCGCGCCTATTCCCACTAGCCGACCTCTTCGTCGCGTACGGACACCGGGCTTGCCCTGGACGAAGTGCTCATCTCAGCGCCACCACGCTTCCCGGGGTTGACTGCCCGCCCTCTCCTCCCGCCAGGGGTGGGATTTTTCCGCGTTTCCTCGGATTTCCACGGACATTCTTTCACAATTCCGCTGAAGCATATTTATTTTCCGCGTCTAAAAACAAAAAAGACGAAAAAAAAAATTCTTCTTAAATGGCAAAAAATTCTCAAATGGGTTGGATTTGTATGTAGTTTGGTTCACTATCGCCTGATACTTCCGGTAGTTTTAGGTCGCAATGAAAAATGGTGGTGAAAAAGGATATTGTTCAAGACGGAGTGCTGTTTAGTGTGCATCTGACCATAAACTGGTAAGCACATTCCATTTTTACAGGGCGGATCAGGAGTGCCATAACAAAGTCCCTTTTTTGGGGGTGTTTGGTCTCACTCCCCGTGTCGGTTTTTGGATACTTCGGCGAACGGTGGACACGCGCATACCCCCCCCCCCCCCCCCCCCCCCCTCGTTGTATGATTTTCCGGCATCTGAAAATGAAGGACATGCTACCACGTACCTCCCCCCCCCCCTGTCGTTTGATTTTCCGCGTTTTCTTTGTTACTAGTAGAATCCCACCCCTGCTCGCTCAAGAGGAGGATCTCCACCGGTGGACGCTCGACGACAGGTGAGGAGTTCATGTCCCCACCACAGCCTCCCGGCCTTCGTGACCTGCGCCTCGACTTTGCCTTCGTCAGGACTGGTACTCAGGACCCTCCCCGGCGCTCGTCTGCCCTCTGCCTGCTGTGGATCTGCGCCCGGCCCTGCGGTTGGACTAGATTGCCTCGCTCGTCTGTAACGCCCTAGCCTGCGGGGGATTTCGGGAGCTCCTGACCCAAGCCTTCGTCCGCCGCTTCGTGGACACCCGGCTCCCCTACTTGACTCCCCGCCTCGGAATCCTACTAGCTCGCGGAAGCGGCCGTCCGGGCAGCGTATCTCGCATCCGGCAACGCCATGGCTGCCGCCTCCAGCTGCGACCTGTGACGTCGGGATGCCGTGTTGCGGGCCTGCCGCGGAATGCCCCCCTTGCTGAGGACTCAGCTGCGCCATGCTCCCCTGGGTGGCCTCCACTCTTCGGTGCGACCGGGCAGACCGAAGGATGCATCTCGGACCGTGGGCCTCGCAAGACACCTCCACTTCGCTTCAGGCCGCCCTAGGCCGTGGTTCTCGCCCTGCGGACTCCGGCCCCGCCGTACAGCTCGGGGATTACGCGATCACTCTGGATCTTCCGACATTATCTCCAGATCCCATACGCTCGGCCTCCAAGAAGTTCTCCGGTGCACCTGCGACGGAGTAGTTCCAGTTTGGGCACTGCGTTTGGTCTCAGCCTCAGCCCATGGATCTTCTACCGCATCGAGGACGCAGTGGTGACCAAGGCGCGGCAGCTGTCTTCCAGCTCGACATCGAACTACCTCGACGACCTCCTCCTGCGCAACCATTGGAGTCCACCGGACATCAAACAGGGATGCACTGATGCGGCTGTTCGCGGTTGGGGTTCCTAGTCAACACAGGTGAGTCTGACCTCACTCCCTCTCGTCGCTTCATCCATCTCGGCATGGAGTTCGCCACCGACCTTAACAGGATGCGTTTGCCGGAGCCACGGATCCTAAGTTAGCCGGCCAGGTAGCCCAGCAGGATGCAGCGTCCGCCAGAGTCTGGCTTCAGCTCCTTGGTTGTTCAATGCGGCGGCGGATCTACTCCCCCTCGGTCGTCTCTACGCCCGGCCGCTACAGCTGCACCTCCTGCTTCTCTGGCGTCCTTCTTCAGGTGATCTGACCGCCATGGTAGCCGTGTCCCCGTTGATTCACCCCCACTGCCTGCGTTGGACGGACACGTCGTGGCATGCTTCGGGAGTCCCCCGGACCGCTCCGCCTCCTCAACTCCCCTGTGTGTCGATGCAAGTCTTGCTGGTTGGGGGATCCACCTGCTACCGCGGTTCCTCACGACGTCCGGCCTCATCGCGTGGGAGGAACAACTCAGTCACCAGGAACTGCTCGTCCTCTCCGACAACGCCACAGTGGTGGCGTACATCTAGAAACAGGGCGGGACGCACTCTCCCGACCTACGCTTGCGCCTCTACCGTCTGATGCGCTGGTGCGAGGACCGCAACATTCCCTCCATGCTCGACACATTCCCGGCCAGCTCAATGTCTTGGCCGACTCTCTCCCGATGCGGCCAATTGCTATACACGGAGTGGACCCTACGCCAGGACATCTTCGGATGATCGGCGCGCAAGGGAACACGCCAATGGTCGACCTGTTCGCCACGAGGGGGATCCACCAGCGTCCCCTATTTGTCTCCACGATCCCAGGCCCTGGCCTGGGCAGTCTACGCACTGTCCATTCCGTGGGACGGACTCATCGCCTACACGTACCCCCCAACAGTCCTCGTCCCCTAAATCCTCCACAATCTTCGGGGATGCAATGTGGTCGTCCTTCTGGTCGCCCCGTTCTCTTGGAACCCATCCTGGACCACCGACTTTCTCAGCCTCGCCACGGACCCCCCACTGCTGCTTCCCGCACCCCGCACGATGCTCAAGCAACCGCGACATCGCTGTGCCACCCGTGCCCGGACCATCGCCTCGCCCCCACCGACCTAACTAACCCCCAGCTCGCGGACTTCGTCCTCTGGCTCTTCAGAGACCAAGGGTTGGCCCTATCACCATCAGGGGGTACTTGTACATGATTGCTGACACCTACCGGCACCTCGGCCGCCCAGACCCTGGCGCCTGTAAAGACATCGCCAACCTTATGACTCACTTCGGCCTGCAGCGTCCAGTGCCCCGTTCGCTCATTCCTCGCTGGGACCTACCCTGGGTACTGACTTGGCTGGACTCTGCCAGTTCGAACCGCTGCCTTGGCCCGCTTGCGGATGTGACTCGTAAGACTTGCTTCCTGTTGGCTCTTGCCATGGCGGCCGAGTTAGCGAGCTACACGCGCTGTCAGCGCGCCCTGCCTGCCTGCAGTTTGAGCGGATGGTTCCGTACAGCTGCTTATGGACCCTGCCTTCATTGCCAAAAAAAAGGTCTCCTTGACCGCGCCACAGGTGATCACCTTACGGCCGCTGAGAGGGACGAACTTCCCCCAGGAGACCAGGCAACAAGATCCTGTGCGAGTCCTACACGTGTACCTACGCCGAACCAAAGTCGTCCGGAGAGGACGCGCATGCCTCTTCTGCCGTTAAAACCCGGCAGAACTGACATAACAGCCCAGACGACCTCTTCCTGGCTACGCTGGGTCATACGGTCCGCCTACCAGGACCTCTCCCTGCAGGGAGCGAAGAGGCTAACGGTACGCGCACATGAGGTACGCGCCATGGCCACGAGCGTCTCGTTCGACCGGAACTGCACTGTCAAAGACATCGTGGCTGCAGTGGGCTGGCGGGCAGAATCAACCTTCGCCTGCTTTTACCTCCGGGATCTGGCAGGCCAGCGAGACAACCTCACCCTGGTGGGGGACATCACTGAGGTGCAACACTCCCTCCCGGCGCCACAGGCGCCGTAGGTATACACCTACCTAGGGTCGTTGGGAGTTTGCGGCACTGAGGATGGCTCTATTGGCCCTTGGGGTGCTGAAGCGCGGCACCCTCCTCCTTATCGCAATTCTTCCATAAAGTCATGTCATCGGTTATGTTTTTGAAGAAACAAATTCATTTTTCTCTAAAAGGTATTTTTTCGAAAAATACTTATCGATGACATGACTCAGACGACCCTCCCACCTGCCCCGCTTGCCGCTGGTGAGCTAAGTATCCTGACTGGTTAGTCACCTAGTGACTCGGAACCGGATGGGCAGTAACGGGAGACAATTCTCGGCCCCTCTGGGGGTTCCCCGAGTGCCTCCCGGGTTGTGTGGTAACGCAACGGGTTCTTAGGCTAGAATTGAGTAAGTAGTAGACACTTCCATAAAGTCATGTCATCGGTAAGTATTTTTCGAAAAAATACCTTTTAGAGAAAAATGAATTTTTATTTTTGTCCTGGTCTGTTTTTTCATCATCTAGACTGCGTGGGTGAAGTTGGCAGACAGAAAGAAAGAGTTAATAAATTGTAAAGTGAACTTCTCATGTATGGAAATGACATGTTTTAAAAATCAACACTTTCCCACACAAATAGTTTAAAGAACTGTCTACTACTGTAGAAGCCATAAAAATGCTTGGACGATGCGAAACCCCAATCAGCCTCTTGTATTTTCACAGTTGACCAACTTGCATCCATGTGACTCCAAGCGCATAGGCATGCGTGCGATGCTGTTTTCTGATTTTATATTTGCCATCTTCTTTTCTTTTTCATTCATCAACTTAAATTGATGGTTGTAAGCAGATCTTGGCCCTGTCTTTCTACTGCAGGCCCAGATGGTATCTTTTCAATGCAGCCCACTGGCGACGGCGGATGGTATTTTGGGGACATTTCGACAGTGTGCCCAGTTCCAGAAGGGAAAGGATATAAACAGCTTTGTCTCTGTCGTGGTTCTCGATGAAGTTGGCTTGGCTGAGGACTCGCCCAAGATGCCTCTCAAGGTACTAAGTCAAATATATGTGTTTGTCTGTGATTTTGAACACATCTACAATGCAGTCCTTACACTAAGGATTTCAGTCCTTTGTGCACTAAAGGAGTTCTATGAAACATAGACAGTAATCAAATCAACGAGTGGCAGAGCATGAAGAGCCACACTACGGCACGAGCGTAGGATGAGCAGTGCCCGCTTTTCAAGTATTTATCACTGTAATAATTTATAAATGCAATGAATCAGAATTTTGGTGCTAAACATGAGTTGGAGGGGGTGGGGGTGGTCTGAGGTGGCATATAGCACAGGCACAGAGCAACATGGCCGCTAAGGATACTAGTGACTGGTCCCTTTCTATGATACATCTACAGTTCTCACACAGAGGACAAATTGAACTCAGCAAGTTGGGCAGCACATATAAAGTTGTAAATGGAGTCCAATGGGTGACAACTGAATTAATGTCAGTGATCACGTTCTACTGCTGAGATCTGTACATGCTACATAGACTCAGTGGGTTCAATGCATCCTTATTGCTGGATGCTTAACTTTATAATTAACAAGATATGTACAAGGCACACAGATACTCATGAGCCCCTGCTATTGACATTGTGGAAATTTTGATCTCATGTATTTCAAACCAACTTTAAAATGAGGATATGAAACCCATGTACATGTGTACGTGTATTCTTGGGTTCACAGTCCATTAAAAGCAAATGTGCAACTTTAACGACATGCATCCTGCTGATGGAGCAGCAATGATAATCTAACTGAAGTTAACAATGTAAAAGTGCCACAGGTACAAGAGATGTACTGTAGATAACATTTAACTCCTTCACTGCCAGTGCATCCTGATTGTGTTTTTGAAATCTTTGTTAATTCAACACCACAGAGCACCAGCCATTCATGGAACATTGATACACACTCGTGTCCTAAAGACGCATAGAGCCTCATGAGCCCCAGTAACTCTGGGGGGCTCATCTGTGTCTCTTGCAGTTGGACCATGTTCACTTTTTTTTGGCAGTGAAGGGGTAAAACAGAAGTGTAAATTAACATTACATACGTTTTCAGGCTTTCTGTTAATGGAAAACTCTGTATTTGACAGACAAATTTTGACATGGATGAAAACAATGAAAGTTTGTCAGTCACTGGGACAGACAAATCATTAGAAACAAGATGAGGATTTCATCCCAAAGCCTGCCGTATTGTTTGGAGCTCACGTGCGTTTTTCTTTTAGGAACATTCAGAGTTGTTCATATTTTTAAGCTTATCCTTCTGATCCATTTCCCTCCTCTCTAAGCCAACCTCTGATCAACACACAAATAAAGACAGACACACAGCGCTTCCCGCCATTACTACGCTCTGTGGGCTGGAGTAGTGACAGAAATTCTGAAGAAGAAGAAGAATAGCACAAGCAGCAAAATGACATCACAATAAGCTTCACGTCATGGCATCGCTGGTCTCACGACGCCGTGTACACTGTGACGAATTTGATATTTCACGTCACTCATGCGAAAGGCACGCTCTTCCAGAGCTGACTGCTTTGTTCCACACAGCCTCTTCCAGCGTTGACTGTTTGATGGGAGTAAATAGTGGCTCCTAAACTTGCAAAAATGAATTAATTATTATTGAAAATGTTGAAGAGGTACAACGCTGGATTACGAACTCATTCAGTATCTCCCTTTCATCCCCCCCACCCCACCCCCTCCCCCCGCCTGATCTGCACGGCAATGGCACACACAAACACAAACGGCAGAATGGCACACACAAACACAAACGGCAGAATGGCACACACAAACACAGATGGCAGACACACTTGTCTTCCTACCAGTTATACGTTCTGTGGGCTGGCTTGGCCACAGCCAGTTTGAAGAATAAGGTACTCGTGGAATGGCCCGCGCCCACAAAGCCTCTTCTGTATGAGCTAGCATGTATATTCCACCTTTTCCACAATATGTTCGCAAATATCATACAAAAAAAAAAGAAGAAGGATAACATCGCACCAGCTCATACACATGTAAAACACTGAAGTGCTGGTGATTTGCATCAATTAGGAACATTGTATAAAACACTTATGCGTTTGGTGCTTTTACGTCACCGTCACTGTTTTGATTCGTCTGATGAAATCAAGGAGTCTTACTTTTGACATTTTTTCTGAATTGAACTTTTATTTTCGAAAAAGTTGAAGAGGTACAAAGCTGCCTAACGAAGTCATCCAATGTCTTTCTACAAGTTAGCCATATCCAAAATTTCAAGTACATATAATAAAAATTGCAGACTTTAATCTGGGTCAACCAACTTTCTATAAATGGTCTTTTTATATCTTCTCTTAAATCATCATCATCATCAGTCCCTTGCCCGAACTGGGCGTTGGGGGGACTGAAAGGCAGCAGCAACGGACAGTGCTCTCTACTGAGTTCTATTTTGGGCGGTGGCAAGCAAGTCTGGCATCTCGAGTTCGGTCCATTCTTTTATGTTTGCGACCCAACTCTTTCTCTGATGACCTCGCCGACGACTTCCTTCGAGAGTGCCTTGGAGGATAGTCTTGGACAAGGTGTTGTGTCGGGTCACGTAGCCAAACCAAGCAAGCTTGCGCCGTTTCACGGTTGCCAGAAGGGGTTCATGTGGGCCCGCCAGGGAAGTGACGATGCTCCGTACATATTCGTTGGTCTTGTGCTCGCGGTACGAGATGCGGAGCAACTTCCTCAGGCACTTGTTCTCAAAGGCCTGGATTTTCTTTTCTGAGTCTGCAAGCAGTGTCCAAGTCTCACAGCCGTAGAGTAGAATAGACACTACGAGGGACTTGTAAAGCCTGTACTTGATGGTGAAGCTGATGGAGTTACTTCGCCATATCCTGTCCAGCCTGGCCATTGCGGATGTTGCTGTACCTATCCTGATACGGATCTCTGCTATGCAACTACCGTCTTTGGACAGGGTGGCTCCCAAGTACTTGAAGCTATTGACCTCTTCTAGCTTCTGGCCGTTCATGTGGATGTTGCTGCTGCTGTCGCTTGTGGTGTTGATCATCACTTTGCTTTTATCCGTACAGATCTCCATGCCATAAGACCCTGCGCTACTTGAAAGTTTGTCTGTCAGGTTTTGGAGCTCACTATTGCTGCCTGCCATGAGGTCAATGTCGTCTGCGAATCGAAGATTGCACAGGGATCTGCCACCAATAGAGATTGAAGTATGGTGGTCGTGGAGGGTTTCCTGCATGATCTTCTCCAGGAATATGTTGAAAAGGACAGGAGAGAGCAGGCATCCTTGACGGACACCGATCGTCGTCCTGAAGAACTCGCCTGACTGATTGTTAAGTAGAACCGCGCTGCAGGCGTTCTTGTAAAGCGCTTCTATCATTTGGATCAGTCCCTCCTCTATGTTGAACGATCTCATGACTTGCCAGAGTCCGTCGTGCCAGACTCGATCAAATGCTTTCCTGAAATCAATGAAGTTGTGGTAGAGTTCGCGCTGATGCTGCAGATGTTTCTCGATCAGGACGCGGCAGTTAAAAATCTGCTCTACAGTGCTTCTTCCAACTCTGAAGCCAGCCTGTTCTTCTGCCAGCAGTTCCTCGGCGAAAGTTTTGAGGCGGTTGAGAATGATTCTAAGCATTACTTTGCTAGGGTGACTGTTTCAGGTTTCCTTTCTTGGGGAGCGGGATCACTAGAGACTGTGTCCATTCTACTGGCCATTTCTTTTGCTCCCAGATCTTTTGACAGGGTGTAGTGAGGACCTTCGTTGTTACTTCTCCTCCATGTTTCAACAGTTCAGCAGGTAGGTTGTCTACACCTGGAGACTTTCCTCCCTTCAGGCCGCGTACGGCTGCTTCCACCTCTTCAGCTAACACTGGCAGGTCTTCAGCCTTCCTGGCCCCAGCCTGGTTGTTTTGGAGGATGCTGGTGTCTGGTTCAGCCTTGTAGTTATACAAGTCTCGGCAGTACTCAGTCCATCTGTTTAGTACAGCAGTGTTTTCCGTAAGGAGTTGGCCGCTGCTGTCTTCGATGACTGTGGCTGTTCGCTGTTGAGTCTTGGTGAGGTCCTTAGCGTTTCATAAGCCTTCTTGCTGTTGCCGTTTGCCATGCCCTCTTCCACGCTACAACACTGGTCTTCAATCCAATCTTCTTTGGCTTCTTTCATCCTCTTCCTGATCTTCTTGTTGACAAGTCTGTACTTGTTTGCTGATGTGAGGTCTTGGCCTCTCTTTTTCTTCCAGGCTCTCCTCTCATCACAGAGATCGAGGATGTCATCAGTGACCCAGGGCTGTTTGCGCTTCCTCTGCTTCCCCAGCACTTCTTCTGCTGTAGAAAGTAACACCTCTTTTATATTTCCAGCAAGGGTGTCTACGTCGCAGTCCAAAGTAGCCAAGGCTGCAAATCTGCCTCTTAGATACCCACTTAATAAAGTATTTTGCCAAGTTTCAAGTTTGTGCGTACAGTAATATCGGAGATTCTCGTGTTTACATACATAAGCATACGCGCACATACGGCGCTTCAAGCCAAACCAACGTTCAACAGCAAGGTTAGAGTGGCTAGATGTGACGTCATTTTTATCTTGTTACTTCTTTGCCGGACCATGAGCCCCGCCCAGTTGTTAAGTCCTTTGCATTCTACAGAACGCGCTCCAACCATCCCTGTCCTAAAGTCTACCGTATTTTCAATTCGGTAGACAAAAAGGAGCGTCCAGTTACTAATCCCAGCTGTGTTTTAACAAAGCGATGGACTGTAGAGCCCCCGGGTCAGACATTTTCGGTTGTGCTGTTCATCTCAATGACGGATGATTTTAAATTCTACCAGAAAGACTGCATTCTTTGCACATTAGGATTTGATTGACTTATGCTAAATCTGTCGGAATTTGCAAATGGAAATTCTCACTTAAACAAGAATACAAAGTTAACAAACAAAAATCCAGCAAAACCTCTTTCCAAGGAAAAATACTCTGCAGTGACCAGCTGTCTGCCACCACGACAGAGGCCTGGGAAAGGAGGGAGAAAACAATTAGGATGCGGTCATTGAGTACATGAGCTTGCCTTTGTCTAAACATACTGCTGAGCTACACAGCCTCACCTCTTACCACTGTTGTTAAATATAGACACTAAATTGCAGAAATAAAAAATAACTGAACCTGAGCCAAACAACCAACTCTTGTCCTCAGTGAGCACACTGATTACAACAAAAAAAAAAGAAGTAGAAAGATTACAGATATAGAAAATGTGTACAAGGCATTTTTACCACAGTTTTACTTCCAGAACTTTGTAATACATATATATAGGATTAATTCACATACAAATATTGACTCACAGGAGTCATGATATACAAACTGACAAATCAATCTCAAACCTTTGTGTGGAGCATGGAGTTTGTAAGTGCTATGAACAGCATTTGATTCTGTTCTTGATTTGTTTAATACATGTTTAGAAAATGTGTTTTTCTTCAAATTAGACACATGTAATGATGTATACATGTGCCTTTAGACAGCAACCATGTATGCCCAATTGTTACAACATTTATTTCCATTTTTTTTTTTTTGGCTCACGTATGAAGCAAAAGTGAGCGTATCAGGGCTTCCGTTTTAGTGCGTCTGTGCATCTATGACGCATTAAAACTCAAAATCACGTACTGAAAATGTAACTAAGGGGTAGTCCGACGCACTAAAATTCAGTGCATCTGCATCCGAGATGCATCATCCTTGCGCCACCGTGCGTAACCCAACAGAGGTAGGCAACAGTCATTCTATTTTTAGTGGTGAGTGGCTTCATTTAGCAGCTCGCTTGGTTGCGGCTGCGTTCAGAATCACCACGACTCCCGGGGTCCATGCGAGTGTAACTGGACCGGCAAACTGTTAGTTTGCGTGTGGTGTCAGCATGTTTTTACAAAGTGCACGCTAGATGTCGAATGCCTTACTTGCTGTGACGTCACCATTCATACTATTATAGGATACCGCATTGTGCGTTTCACTTTCGATCTTCAACGAAGTTTCTAAATGGCGGAGAAAAAGTAAAGGAAGCTGGAATGCTTCGGATTCTTCAATCTGATCGTGATAATCGCTTAGAAGAATATTGCACTTCGACACCGCCGTCTCCATGGACAAACGACAGTACCAGAAATTATACCCCGGGGCCGTGTGTGGCACCACCGCTGCGACTCGCAGTTTTCAAAGTTCATGTCTGCGTGTATTTCCAAGGCTAAAGCACGACGGCACACAGATGACATGCGCAATGTGCATGGAGGCAAACTCAAAAAGCAAGTCCAGAAATTAACATAAAAAAGTTTGTCAATTTTTTTAATATTGTGGTCGATCCATCTTCTGGTACACAGGTATTAGGCAAAAGTTCTAAAATTGGAGAAATACGTCTTTCGGGTTAAATGGGTTGAAACCAACTTTTAAGTACATTAGTTCACATACACAGAGAGAGAGAGAGAGCGTGAGAGAGAGTTTAAACACGTCAGACTTTGGTTGTCAATCTGCATTCAGCAGACAAGGCTATAATTCTCTGTTACAATACATTATCAAATGATCATACAGAGAGAGGGAGACAGGCTTTTGCATGATGGATCAACAGTTAAAAAATCAGTATCATGGAAAAGACACACACGCACTGTCACAACAAATTTAAAGAGGAGAGCGAAATGAGTTAATTTATTTAAAAAAAACATACAGATGATGCAGTTTTTCTTAAATAAATTCTGTGTACCCTCTAAAATTTATACCTGGGGGTCTACAGACCCTTTAACCTGTTGTGAAAACAAAAGCCCTGGTGTATGTTCTGGGCCAGTGATTGTCTGTCTGCCGTCGTGCATGGTAAACTTTAACGTTGACATTTTCTCGGAGACTATTCAAGCTACATTCTTCAAACTTGGCCCAAGGATACTTTGTGGCAAGACATTTCTAAACATACCAATTTCAGGGACCTCTCACAAAGGTCAAGGTCACAGGGGATCAGGAAATATATCAAAAATAGATATTTTGGGACATAATTTATTTTTTCTCAAATACTATTTACAACTTCAAACCCAAACTTGGTACAAAGATACCTGGTGGTAAGACCTTTATAAGCACACTAATTTGGTTGATCCTCGGAAAGGTCAAGGGTCACAAGAGCTCAAAAAATAGGTCCAAAATAACCATATTTTGACAAAAGATGTTTTTCAAGTCCCTTTTATTTATAGAAGGGACTTTTTAAGAGGGTTCGCAGTGGGGCAAATTTAATAGCATGTCCAAAAGCACGCAGGCCTAAATCTCACAATTGAAGTAACAAGATAAAAATTACGTCATGTCTAGTTAAGCTAACCTCGCTGCTGAATGTACATTTGGCCCGAAGCGCCGTATGTGCATATGTATGTATGTGTGTGCGTATGTATGTAAACAAGAGAATCTCCGATATTTCTGTACACACAACTTGAAGCTTGGCGAAATACTTTCTTAAAGGGGTGGCTAAGAGAGCCTCCGAGCATATTGTAATTGAATGTCTCATTGAAGACATAAACAACCATTTATAGGAAGTCGGTTGACCCAGATTAGAGTCCGTAATTTTTGTTATATTTACTTGAAATTTTGGATATAGCTAGTTTGGATAAAGACTTTGGATGAGTTCATTAGCCAGCTTTGTATTCTTTCAATTTCTTTAGTAAAAATTAATTCTTTTCAGAAAAGAATTAAAAACACTAAAAAACATTAGAGAAAGTCAGACGTAAAAAACGGCAACTCCGTTACCACGCAGACATTGACATAATACTCTAAATATGACGTAATTCTCTCTAGCGCGCCGAAGTCTCTCTCACACAGACATGCGCGCATCTCCAAGAAGTATAGATCCTCATGCGCCTGGAGAGCGCATGAGGATCTATGTCTCTTGGAGATGTTTGGAGCATGCGCGCATGCATGCACTAACACGCACGCAGGCACACGCACACACACACACATCATCATCATCGCACTTTCAGAAGAGCATTCAGGTGACCTGATATAGCTAGTTTGGAGAAAGACATTAGATAAGTTCGTTAGCCAGCTTTGCACCCTTTTAACTTCTTCAACAAAAATTAATTCTTTTCAGAAAAAAAATTAGAACAGTAAAAAACCGACATCTGGTGGAAGTCAGTCAGTGCCGGTGATGTAAAAGAAGCATCTCCGTCACCATGCAGACATACTCTAAATATGACGTAATTCTCTCTCTCTCTCTGGCTCGCTCTTTCTCACACATATGCATGCATCTGCAAGAGGCATAGATCCTCATGTTCCCAGAGGCGCATGAACATCTATGCCTCTTGATGTTTGGAGTACACGCACGCACATGCATACACACACATCGACGCACTTTCAGAAAAGCATGCAGGTGTACTTAGTATAGCAACTAGCTAGGTAAAGTCAACCTGATTTCACACAAATTATAGCAAGACTGAAATTGTACAGTGAAATTCTAGTTTTGTCACCATTTTCGCAAGTCTTGAAGCAAAAGCGAAACTCATATCACGTTAAATATAAAATTAGATAAAAACAAAAAAATACATCATAACAAATAAAGTTTGACAAACCAATGACGAGTATGCACTGTGCGCACCCCTTATAGAGTTCTTTATGATGCATTGGCATATCTGTGAGGCTTTTTAAAAGGAGATATTTCAACACCAGAATTAAGTCAAAGACAAAAGGTAGAGACCCTTAACAGCTAAGACAGCTTTCATATAGAAGGGACTTTGTGGGTTATGGTTCATCCCATCTTGTTCTCAATTACTATTCACAACTTCAAACCCAAACTTGCTACAGAGATAGCTGATGGTATGACCTATCTATGCATACTAATTTGGATGACCCCGTGGAAAAGGTCAAGGGTCGCAAGAGGTCTAAAATGTGTATAAAATGCCAATAATTGTAGTTATTATCAACATTTTTGCAAACTTTTCAGTCAAATTTGGCACATAGGTAGCTGATGATAAGACCTTCCTATGTATCCTAATTTAGTCAACTCATCGCAAAGGTCAAGGGGGTTTCACAGATGTGTAAAAACATTAAATTTTGAGAAAACATGGATTTTGTTAGTGCAGAAGCCATCCCTTATTGTCAAACATGTGTGGATTGGTCATACATGTGAGCCATAAGGGCTTTGCCTTTGTTGCTGTTTTTTTTTTTCTGGAAAAACTGTGAAGCCACCATATTTGATGTGATTTCTGTATTCTAACAGCATTAGTTAGGCCGAGTTGGTATACCTCACCCTGTGCCTAGGTGACATGCACCAGTGGCGCCATTGTTGCTATTTTCGCACCTGATCTGTCGCTCGGACCGGTCCTGTGCACCAGATCACTTTAGAGCATGTGCTCTCTGCACCTGTAATGAGCAATCTTGGAGAAAGAATCACGTGACGTTTGATTGCTGCAAAATAAGATAAATAAAGAATAAACGTTTTCCTATATGCAGTCCGGCAGTAATGCATCCTTATGCAAGCACCACAAAACATTACATGATTTGGCAGATTTGAAAAATAGTTTTTCCTCAATGGTGGTGATTTTGCAAAATCTGTGTCACCACTTTGTGGCAGAAAGCACCTTCATGGCCATAGCCGTACAAGAGATGAGTGCACTACAATGGACTTGATTCAGGAATACGCAAGTTTTGAGGAGAATGAACAACCCCCAAGGACATATCTTTTTCCAGTAGGGACGTACGCCCTCCAACATTTTATGGGGAGTAACGCTAAAACCAGAAACGAACCGTTTTTCGACTGCGATCACAATCTTCCACGGGAACGTACGAGACCACACTTCAAGTGCAGAAGCCAACCTGCGTGTGCAGTTCTGGTGCACAAGACCTGTCTGAGCGAGCGGACAGATGCGAAAATCGCAGTAATGGCGGCACTGGTGTGTTTAACCTAGGTACAGGGTGAGGTATACCAACTCAGCATTAGTTAGTAGCTTTGTTCACTGCACACTACTAATCAGCCTTTGTTTATGTTAGATTCACCACATGTAACTGTAAGCTAAACACATTGTAGTGTTTTATAAAAAGCTAACTGGACTGCCTTATTTTTACACAGTACAAAGCGCAAACAGATTTTAAGACATAAACATCCATTCTTGCCTCTTACCTAAACACCTCAGTCACTAGTCAGCTTTCAATCATGTGCTTTTTTTAAAGCAAAGATGGCTGCCATCAGCAGGAACCACACACAATTTTCTCTATTTCTCACAACCGATTTTCTCCATTATTGTTTAACCTTGATTTCAGGTCATTTATCTAGATAAAGTAACAGTTATTTTATGTTCATTTTGTTTTTGTGAAAGATTATTTGCCAGTTTGTGGTCGCTGCACACTACGAGACCAAGAGCCCTTTGCACACACTGTATTCAGCCTTTGTTAAATCATCCACTTCAAGATAGGCACAGCTTAGTGTTTGATAAAAGGCTGTGTTCTAAATAAACTGCCACACACTACAAAACATTAGTTTACTAAGCTTAGCATACACAACATTAATTCTTACCTTTTCACTAGAACAGCTCATGCAGCCAGCCTCAAACACTGTTCATTCAACCCAAACAAAGATGGCGAATGTTTGTAGTGGTACAGGCACAAGAATGCATGATGGTCGGCCCACTGGTTTACCATGGGGAAGGCTAGCTGCTCGCGACATGTTGTATGCCTGCATTCGGTGTGCAGGTCAGAGGGCAGGGCACCACTGCGATATTAGTGGTTAGCCCAGAGGCAGGGGAGACAACTCGAGTGTAGTTGAGTGAGATCGTCTTGCCCGCAGCGCACCATGAAGATGCCTACGGAGCATAAGTGGGCCCCAGATAGCCACAGGCAAACCACTCGGAGTCCGTGTTGGCCTCACCTCGCTACTTACGGGCTTGCAGGCTGGAAAATGGTCGGCAAATGTGTGAAAAAGAAGTTTCTTGTCAAAAAATTTTAAAAGTATTTCTGGACACCCCCCCCCCCCCCCCCCACCAAATAACCCTTGATTTTTACAAGAGGACCACTAAATTAGTATGCATAGAAAGGTCTTATCATTAGCTACCTTTGTCCAAAATCTGACTGAAAATTTGGCAATTCTATCAAAAACTGGCATTTCTCAAATACTCTTCAACTTCAAACCCAAACTTTGTATAGAGATATCTGATGGTGAGGCCTCTCTGCTTACTAATTTGGATGACCCCTTGAAAAGGTCAAGGGTCACAGGAGGTCAGCAAGTGTTTGAAAATACCAGTTTTGGATAGAATTGTAGTATTTATCATAGTTTTGTCAATCAAATTTTGGTCATAAAGTAGCTGATGATGACACCATTCTATGCATACTAATTTAGTTGGCCCCTGACAAAGTTCAAGGATCATGGAGGGTTGACAAATTTGTGAAAAATGCTTGCATTTTGAGATGTGATTTTGCTGGTACAAAAGCCAACTCTATACTTATATTTAGACACTGTTGGAAAGGTTGAGGTCACAAAGGTCACACTTAATTTGTTGATTGGTCACACAAGTGAGCCATAAGGGCTTTGCCTTTCTTGTTTTTTGTTTGACGAAGGTGTGACCCCTGCGATGTTTTCAGAATGGTGATAAACAGCAAGGGAAGCACTAGAATTTTTGTCACAAGAAGGATGTACTGTGAATAATTTATGATGATTCATCAGACAGATATGTATTTGAAACATATTTTCAGACTCCTGAGTGAAAGGTCATGGATCAGCTCTGAGTGAAATTACATGGGTCATTGTGCCCTGAAGAAGTGGTCATATCAAGTGCACAATGAACAAAGAAAAAGTGTTTTTTTTTTCTCATAGTGAGGTTCTTTACGTGTAGTTTTCACTGACAGTTTTTTTTTTTTTTTTAATATATTGGAAAGATCAAATTGTATGCTTTCTAAACATGTACAGGTTTATCTGCTATTGTATTTTAAGCAGCTCAGTCTCTAGACCTTTTTTTGTTTTTTGTTTTTTTTGTTGAAAGCCTACAAAAGTTCTATGCTTTTTAAAAAGGAATGGTACGAATGGTAGGTACAGGTCTATCAGTACCAGGACGAGCAGATTCTGCAACAGTTTTTTCCCTCTGGCTGTTCGCGCTCTATCTGATCAACCGGACTGATTGGAAAGAGCGCTGGTGGCGAGTGAGAACTTGTCGGAATGTGTACAGTAAGCTTATAACTGAATCAGTGAAGTGTGCCCGTTCGCCATGTTTAATACTGGTATTTGCTTAGTATTTAGCATGAAAATCATATTTTAGAGTTTACTCTGTGTGTGTGTGTGTGTGTGTGTGTGTGTGTGTGTGTGTGTGTGTGTGTGTCAGTGTGTGTTATTTTAGTCTTAGTAACTGACAAATTCCAATGTTTTTTTGTTTGCTTTTTTACATGGAAACATATGGCAGTAAACTATCTTATCTTAATGCGCCGCAAATGAGTTAAGACTTGGTTTATCATTTGAGTGACATCCCAGCCAGCACACAAATATAGGTCCAATTTTGGCCCAATATTGGCTTAGATGTTGGGCCGATATTGGCTGCTAATATTGGTCCAATATTGAAAGTGCAAATTTGCCGGATGTTGGCCCAATATTGGGTAAATGTTGGCTGCCAAGCTGGATCCATACTAGGGCCAGTATGTTAAATGTTGGCTGCCAATATAGTGCCAAGCTGGATCCATCCTAGAACCAGTATGGTGAATGTTGGTTGCCAATATAATGCCAAGCTGGATCCATCCTAGGACCAGTATGGTGAATATTGGCTGCCAAAATAGTGCCAAGCTTAATCCTATCTGATGCCAACATGTAGCAAATAATTATTCTGCCAACCTTTTTCCAACATGAATAGTATTGTCCCAGATTTGGATATTGGTAATTTAATCCAGCTTTCAGTCATCTGAGGAATAGCTTCATTATGAGCCAGCACTACGCCTGGACAATTGCCATATTCCCTTTGCATGGCAAGATCAAATTAAACGCTCATCAAAATATATAACACCTACTTCAAAACACAACTTAAAAAGAAAGACCTGAAACATAGATTCACAGTGATGCACAAGTTTAATCCGATTTTCAGTTTTAAAAAAAGAAAACACTCTAACTATACCGATAGTAATTATAACTTAAGCATGCAATATGAATAATTAAGGACAATGATTATCTCAGTTAACCCTTTCCATCCTGATACATTACTGCCTGTTGACTATGATAGCTCAAGAATAGTGCCAGAACAGGTTGGTGCACAGTACTGGCACCACCTTTGAACTAAAATGGTTGATCTATATCTCCTTACCCATAACCCATAACATAGCTTTCACAGGGCAATCTGAAGTTAAAAAAATCACCCTCAGGCAGGATTCAACTGATTAATAAACCGCCCCCCCCCCCCCCCACACACACACACACACAAAACAAACAAACAAACCTGTCTGTAACAATACACACAATGTACAAAAAAACATGCTCACAATTAACAAAAACAATTGTTCTGATATATGACATACAAAAACCATCTCTGAATATAAACACATATATGTGAGTAAACAATATATGCGAGTATGAGTCCATAAGCGTAGCACTTTTGAATGGTGACTTTATAGCTTGTTTACAGAGTGCGTTGTATTTTGTTTTAGTACTTTTTGTAAATTGCGTTTTTGTAATTAGTTATTTTTGTACAATTAGTTTTTGTTAAGCGCCTAGACCTATAATCTGAGGCTAGGCGCTATACAAGTACTCATTATTATTATACACACAGATATTCAGGTATTGGCAATGGGATCTGTACACATAACAGATTTTGTATACAGTGCATTCTTAAACTGCGCCCATGACTAACTTTCTAACAGATTAACAGAATATACTGACAATTCGATTGGAGAAAAAATTTCCTCCTAAACATACAGGATTTGGCACAAACAAATTTGGTTATGAAAAAAAAAGATGAGAATCTCATATGACATGTCTTTATTAACCCTTTTCATCCTGATACACTCCTGCTTGAAATTAATTTGACTTTGATGGTTAAAGGGTGGTGCAGGAATAGCTTGGCACCTGAGGCACCAAGCTATTCTGGCACTACCCATGAACTAAAGTGGTTGATCTGTCGCGTAATATTAATGTAGCCTTCATAGGACAATAAGCAAATCTGACAAAATCAGCATCAGGAAGCAATGGGTTAAAAAGAGTATCAGCTAAACTTTAAATGTCAAATTCATGTACATAATACTGATCAACTGGCATCGGTTCAATAAAAATGTAACCATGAAACCATAATATTAATAATAAAAGTAAATATGCAGACATCCAGGACCTGGCACATTGATTCTAGCAACACTTTTCAAATATACACACTTCTGCAACAGATGGTTACAAAACGTGTATGTCTTATTGAAATGTTATCTGCATCAACAAAAAAAAAAAAACATGAGGCAAGCTTAATTGCTCAGGCAGACTATACTAGTAAAAATAAACAATAATATGTAAGCATCTTGGCAGGACTGACTTAACAGTGTAGCAAACTGAATATTTGAATCAGAATGAAACCTAATATTGCAATGAGAATTAGTTTAATTTTCTTCTGACATGGACAGTTTAGTTGAAATTAATGGGCTCTGCTATGGCTGGAAAAAAGTTAATTAGAAATTCTAAGATGATAGACTAAAATGACATATCTATACCATATATAACCATTACACAACATAATATTTCATAACGTTTCATAACAAAAGAAATTGGAGTTTTCACAAAAGCAGAAAACATGCACTTTATTCTACTTAATATGAAAATTCTGATGACAACAGGTATGATTAACCCTTTGGCTGTCTGTATTGCACTATAAGTCGCAATGATTCCTGCAGGAATCATAATGTCCGGCAGTACTGAAAGCCAGAGCGTTAAGCAGCTTGCAGAGAAACTAAAACTATACTAATCACTGTCAGTGTGTGTGTGCTCGCTTTGCCGCCTCCTTCCTCTGCTTATTCCCATCGCGATCGATTGATTCAGTAAGCCATGTAGCTAAAACGTGGTCTATGTCTGTGTTTGTTGCACTGCCATGGCGCCTTCTCACACCATCTTCTTGGCTTGACCGCGAACAAAGATTCTATAGGGGTTGCCCACAACGTCTGCAGGCATGCTCTTGGCTGCGGAGGCCAATCCGGGACAGGCAGGTTCAAACGCAGTGGCTGCAGGGGGAGGTCTGGCCAGGGTTCTGAGTTGCAGCATCTCTGTTTTTCCTCTTGAGCCGCTTGTCCTTAAGGCTAGCTCTGCGAGAGTCCTCGAAGGAGACGGCTGCCTTGTAAATGGTGAAGCGCCAGGTGTCACGGTCCGCAGCAGTCGGTGGTCGATTTGGCAGGCACTAAGTGACTTCTTGAGACAGTCTTTGTATCTCTTCTTTGGTGCCCCTCTGTCTCGGTGTCCAGTGGTGAGCTCGCCGAACAGGGTGATCTTGGGTAGGCGATGATCCTCCATCCTGGAGATGTGCCCTGCCCAGCGGAGCTGTGTTCGCAGCAGCAAAGCCTCAATGCTCACAGTCTTTGCCTGTTCAAGGACCTCGAGGTTGGTGACATAGTCACTCCAGTGAATGTCGATGATGGTACGCAGGCAGCGCTGGTGGAAGCGTTCGAGGAGTCGTAGTTGGCTGCGGTAGAGGGCCCAGGACTCGGAACCATACAGCAGGGTGGTGAGGACGACAGCTCTGTACATGCTGATCTTGGTGCCTGTTTTCAGCACACCATCTGAAAATAAAATGCATGTCTGATTACTGAATCCTGTGGAGTTGACCTTTAAGAGAGGTCACTGAAATTGGTGTTTATATAGGTCTTAGAAAGTACTCTTGGACCAAGTCTGAACATTACAGAAGACTGTGGCTTGCTTAGTTTCAGAGAAATACCAATGCAAGTTTCATGACAGGCAATGGCTAAAAACCATCGGATAGATGACCCGAAACAAAGGCTCACTTCAGCTAGTTTTGCAATATCCATGCAGTCATTTGATTGGTGTGATCCCATTTTGGACTTCAGTTTTATTTTAAGTCCCTTCTATTTATAGAATTTAATATCACGTCCATGATGTCAAAGGTAGGCAGGCTAAACCTCTAACAATTGAAGCAACAAGATAAAAATTACGACATGTCTAGTTACGCTAACCTCGCTGCTGAACGTACATTTGGTGCAAAGCGCTGTATGTGCGTATGTATGTATGTATGTAAACAAGAGAATCTCCGATATTTCTGTCCAAACAAGCTTGAAACTTGGCGAAATACTTTCTTAAGAGGAAGGCTAAGAGAGCCTCCGAGCATATTGTAATTGAACGACTCATTGAAGACATAAACAACCGTTTATAGGAAGTCGGTTGACCTAGATTAGAGACCGTAAATTTTGTCATATTTACTTGAACCTTTGCATATAGCTAGTTTGGAGAAAGACATTGGATGAGTTCGTTAGCCAGCTTTGTATCCTTTCAGCTTCTTTAGTAAAAATTAATTCTTTTCCGAAAAAAATTAAAACACTAAAAAACCTTTACTTCTAGAGAAAGTCAGACAGTGGCGGTGACGTAAAAGAGGCAACTCCGTTGCCACGTAGATACTGACATAATACTCTAAATATAATAATAATTATATTTATAAAGCGCAAACTCCCTGCAGTGCAGGCTCTAACATCTGAATGGGCTCTAAAATATGATGTCATTCTATCTCGCGCGCGTGGCTCTCTCTCTCTCTCACACAAACATGTGTGCATCTCATGGAGGAATAGATCCTCGTGCGCCCTCCAGGCACATGAGGGTCTATGCCTTTTGGAGATGTTTGGAGGGTGCGTGCATGCACGCACACACACACACATCGACATGCTTTCAGAAGAGCATGCAGGTGACCCGTGTACTTACTATATCATGTAGCTAGGTAAAGTACCTGCTTTCACACAAATTATAGCAAGACTGAAATTGTACTATGAAGTTTTAGTTTTGTCACAATTTTCTCAAGCCTATGAAGCGAAAGTGAAACTCATATAATCACGTAAATAATAAAATTACATAAAAACTAAAACTTACGTCATGACAAATGACGTTTGACAAATCAATGACGTGTATGTCCTGCACCCCTTATAGAACTCACTGACACATTGGCAGATCTGCGAGACTTTTTCAATAGGAGAAAATTCACATCAGAGTCGGGTCAAAGACAAAAGGTAGAGACCATTGACAGCGAGGACAGCTCTCATATAGAAGGGACTTTGTGGGTTATGGTTTATCCCATCTTGTTTTTAATAGGAATGAAACAGAGCATTACTTGATTATAATTTACCAATGATTGCGTTGTGCAGGTTACACAGTCTGCTGAAGGCTTCTTTCCCCTTTTTTCAGTGAGGTTGTACAATATCGAGACAGTTGTACTCATCAAAAGTTGCATTGTCCTCCGTACACATTCTTTAAAGTCCAAGCCTCCAATATGGTATAAGTACAGAATTTGCAGACACACGCAGAAAAAAATAAGATGGTTTTACAAATAAAATTTGTCAAAAAGAATCGCAATCAAAATTTACTTTTGTCTGTAGTTTCCCTGCATAGACCAGAAAGCAATAAAATGGAACACAAAACTGCATATAAATTATAATAAAATATTAGTGTCTAAACCTCTAGCTACATAACTAAATTCATCAACCCAAGCAGCACACCACAAAACAAGAAAATGCAAACACTATTCAGATTTCAAATGTATAATTACCATATTGTTCCTGTACTCAAACCAAGGGGAATCACAGCGCTGGACAGACAACAGTTAGATCCCCTGCCCCCGCCTATCAGGCACCCAATCGCCAGCCCACAGAGAAATACGCAGGTATAGAATAAGACAATCATTTCCATCCTCAAATCATATTGTTCCTGGTCACCGCGTTGTCCAGGACTGTTGCGGTGCTCCAGCTCTGCATGATCTTGTAGTGGGAATTCCTGATATTTCTCCTCTTCACCCAGTACAACTCATCTTTAAAATCCATCTTTTCTCAAGGAGAAGTTTAAAATTGTACTATACACGTATGTATACCTTAATCAGCAAGAGTGCCCGTGGCATCAGCAAATGAAATGTAGAAGAAAAAAAGCTGGAACTTGGTCTGGCAATGGAATTTGTAGGCTTGATCTGCAGTCAAATTTGGCGAAATAAATCGCATGAGGTGCTATACCGGCATGCAAGGCAGCGTCTTACAAAACATAGAATGCGGCAAATAAATGTTATATATAAAAATTTTAATTTTTTTAAAGTCATGGCGTGCCAAAACTATGGTAAAGAAAGATTGCGTTGTATTTATTTTCAAGATAAATGTCAGTTAGATTTAAAATTTCATCCGTCAATGTTGCGAATTAGACCAGACTGGCTCGCCTGTCGTGTGCCAACATCTGCAGGCGAAGCAGCGTGCGGGCGTGGCACAGCCTCCGGCGGCTTGTGTGATTGTTCCAGATTGGCACAAAGCTTGATTATACCGGCGCGCGCATGGGCTCACGCATTACCGGTGCGCATGTTGGTTTCAGCATGGCGCTAAGCTCTCGCATACTGGCCCAATATATCAGACATTATCCAGCAGTGGACCAATATTTAGAATGCCCCCCATACAGAAGGAGTAGCACTCATGCTGTCACCAGTGGCACAGAGAGCGCTGATGGGCTGGGAACCTCTTGGGCCAAGAATTATAACAGCAGCCTTTAGAACCAAGAAAAAGCTCAAGCTGAACGTCATCCAGTGTTATGCGCCCACCAATGACAGTGACGAGGAAGAGAAACAAGAGTTCTACGACCGACTCCAGAGTGCCGTGGACAAATGTGCGGAGCGAGACATCACCATCGTCATGGGCGATTTTAATGCCAAAATAGGGGAGGACAACACCGGATACGAAGAGGTGATGGGGAGACAGGGACTAGGCTCGGAGATGAGTGAGAACGGGGAGAGGTTTGTAGACTTTTGTGCTCTAAACCGACTTGTCATTGGAGGCAGCATCTTCCCACACAGAAGAATACACAAAGCAACTTGGGTCTCACCTGACCATACAACAGAGAACCAAATAGACCATATCTGCATTAGCAAGAAATTCAGAAGATCCTTTCAAGATGTTCGAGTGAGGAGGGGAGCAGATGTCGCCTCAGATCACCATCTGCTTACCTTAAGAATGAAGCTCAAGCTAAAGAAAAGCCGCACAGAGACAACAAGAAGACAGCGCTATAATGTAGGCCTCCTGAGAGAAACTCGAGTTAGAGAAGAGTTCAAACTGGTGCTGTCCAACCGGTTTCAAGCGCTACAGGAGCTAGTAAATGAAGAGGAGGCGGTCACCACAGAGCAGCAGTGGAAGGCAGTTAGAGAGGCGCTGAACTCAACCTGCAAAGACACTGTAGGGTTCAGGAAACACCACCACAAGGACTGGCTGTCGGCACAGACCTTGAAGAAGATAGAAGCGAGAAAGCAGAAGAAAGCAGCGGTCAACAACAGTCGCACGAGAGCAGCCAAAGTAAGGGCACAGGGGGAATACTCGGAAGCCAACCGCGAGGTGAAGAGGAGTATCAGGGCAGACAAGAGGGCCTACACAGACAGCCTGGCAGCAGAGGCAGAAAAGGCAGCAGGCAGCGGCAACATGAAACAGCTCTACGACATTACCAGAAGATTGTCGGGTAAGTATGGCCATACAGAAAGACCAGTAAAAGACAAAGAAGGCAAGCCTATTGCAGACAGAGCAGACCAACTCGACAGATGGGCCGAGTATTTTGAAGAGTTACTGAACAGACCTAGCCCACCCGACCCCCCCGACATCCAGCCGGCAGAGACCGACCTACCCATCAGCTGTGACAGACCCAGCCGGGAAGAGATCAGAAAAGCAGTGGCATTTTTGAAGAATGGCAAAGCAGCAGGGCCAGATGGCATCCCAGCGGAGTCTCTGAAAGCAGACCTAGAGACAACAGTTGAGATGCTGTACCCACTGTTTGGAAAGATCTGGGAAGAGGAGGTGATGCCGGCTGACTGGAAGGAGGGATACCTAATCAAGCTTCCCAAGAAAGGCGACCTCAGCAAGTGTTCCAACTACAGAGGAATCACCTTGCTGTCAGTACCAGGAAAGGTCTTCAACAGGATCATCCTAGAAAGAATGAAGAGCTCCGTTGACCCCCAGCTGAGAGACCAGCAAGCAGGATTCAGGAAGAACCGATCATGTACAGACCAGATCGCCACTCTCCGCATCATCGTGGAACAGTCTCTGGAGTGGAGCTCCCCGCTGTACGTCAACTTTGTGGATTATGAGAAAGCATTTGACAGCGTGGACCGAGAGACTCTGTGGAAACTCCTACGACACTATGGTGTACCCACAAAGCTCGTCCGCCTGATCAAGAGCAGCTATGATGGCATGACATGTCGCGTGATCCACGAAGGGCAGTTCACCAGAGAGCTCCAGGTCAGAACTGGTGTCAGGCAGGGGTGTCTGCTGTCTCCGTTCCTCTTCCTACTGGCCATAGACTGGGTCATGAAGATGACCACAGAGCACAGACGAAGTGGAATACAGTGGACACTGTGGACACAGCTTGACGACCTTGATTTTGCAGACGACTTGGCATTACTGTCCCACACTCATCAACAAATGCAGGACAAGACCACGAGGCTTGCTGACATCTCGTCCCAAGTGGGCCTCACCATTCACAAACAGAAAACAAAGACAATGAGGCTGAACGCAACCAGGGAAGAACCAGTCTTGCTTGCTGGCACCCCGTTGGAGGAGGTGGAGTCCTTCACCTATCTCGGGAGCATCATAGACAAAAAAGGCGGCACTGATGCAGATGTCAGAGCACGAATCGGTAAAGCCAGAGCAGCCTTTCTCCAGTTGAAAAAAGTGTGGAGTTCCAGAGAGCTGTCACAACACACCAAAGTCCGGATTTTCAACTCCAATGTAAAAGCAGTTCTCCTATATGGAGCAGAGACATGGAGATTGACAAAAACCACAGTCAACAGAGTACAGACCTTCATGAATAGTTGCCTTAGAAGAATTTTGAAAATCCACTGGCCAGAGAAGATCAGCAACGTCAGACTCTGGGAGAGAACAGAGCAGATAACAGCAGAGAATGAAATTGGGCAAAGAAGATGGGGATGGATTGGTCACAGTCTGAGAAAGCCAGCTTCCAGTATCACTAGGCAGGCATTGTCATGGAACCCCCAGGGAAAGAGGAAAAGAGGTAGGCCGAGAAACTCCAGGCGTCGAGACCTCCAAGCAGACATCAAGAGACTGGGAACCACCTGGAGTAGAATCGAAGGAGAAGCACAGGACAGGAGTTGCTGGAGGTCTCTCGTCGACGGCCTATACCCGGGTAGGGGTGACAGGCGTAAGTAAGTAAGTAAGGACCAATATTTACCCAAGATACTGTGCGTGCTGGGATATTATATTATGTGATTTGTCTACTTCATAGCTGTTTTATATCCACCTCTAGCCCTCCCTTCCCCAAATTATTACAGTTGTGTTGAAGACATTGTTGGTTGACATATATATTTTAGTTCTTGGGAAAAAAATCAAGCAGTAATAATAACAATAATTGAAGATATGCTAAACTGACATGATGAATGTTTGTCAGACACTTCACCCTTTGCTGGAAGATGGGTGCCCAGGGGACGAAGTGCCAGAAGCCTGCAAGAAAGTAAGTTTTCTTTTTTAAATCCACTTTCCAACAGGAAACTGATATTTGTGTGTGTGTGTTTCATCTCTTTTTCCACCAGTTACTTCTAGGCCAGGGTCATTCTTGGTGCCAGACACTGTCTGCAGCAGGCAGTGCAAGCGTCTGGCACTCAGTTGTTTTAGTAGTAGGTGTAGGGTATCCTCAACTGTTATAGAAGCCCCCTTTCCCACATCACAACCTGGCCTAGTTGGCCTGACAGTTTGACTGCATTAATGGATCATCCCACCAGCTCAGGGGTCATCAATGGTTGTGTGTTTATACTTGCTAAGGGGATTGATTGTACATTGCTTAACGTCCCGACAGCAACAAGGCTTTCTCAGGACGTGCCTGCACTGCTTGTGAAAAAAAAAAAAAACTAAACAGAACATTGAATGTGTGTCGCCAGCCGGTCAAATACATTAAATAAACCTACACATGGGGCCTAAATAAAGCTAAGACCATTTAGCAACACACATCCAATATCAAGAGCTACAGGCAGTGCAGACAGTAGGGAGAGTTTTAAAAAGGCAAATACAGGTGAATGGACAAAGGGTAGACAGAAACACATGCCCCAGAATAGAGAGATAAACCCACCCTGTGGGGCTGACCAGGGTAACCCTGGGAACTAAAAAATACCTAACCCCACCCAAGTCCCCCAGGGCAGACCCGGGTGGGGTTTGCTAAGGGGAAAAATTGGTGGCCTGCCAGTTGTGACTTGCATTTTTCCCAGGCCTAGGGACCCGCATGGGCATGGAACAGTCATATGGTAGCCTTCTCCTCTTTTGAAGTTTTAACTTTATTCTTTCAGTTTTTAGCTGAAGTCTTAGAATTAATATTCTTTCATAATGTATGATCACTTTTAAGTTTATCTAAATCTAATGTATGCGCGCGCACGCGCGCATGCATGTGCGTGATTGTAATGCATCACTCGAGTAACAGACATGCGTTACCCTCGTGCTGCCTTACATAATTATGACTGTGTCTGTGTCTTCAATTTTATTTTATTATTATTATCTTTTGAAAATTTAATTGAATTTGTCTTGTTACCTATTCTGATGTTATATTTAAAATGTTATTAAGGACAGACATGTAAAAAGGCCTGCATGCCTACTGTCTTTGTCCTTACAAAATAAAGTTCAGTTCTTCTCAGAGGCCCACCCAGACCAGCTCTTCAGCGCGGCTCCATCGATCCAGATCATGGACACCACCCAGACAGAAGCACAAAAACACTTGCCTTTATGCAGAAACAGCAACAGGATCAACAAACATTTACGAAAAAGCATAGATTGCGGACACCCATGGTTTCACTCAAATGCAAAATTGGCAGTTAACTCCTTGATTGCCAGGAAAAAACACAATGATGTAACTCGCACATGCTGGGAATACAATTTGTATTTGCAACCCTTGTATTCAAATTGTGTCTACTCAGATGTTTATGGAGATATTTGCATGATGAATGCTGAAACCCTGTACGTTGTTGTGAAAATAAAATTTGGCTAGTCTAAGTCAAGAGTAGTTTTTTGGGGGAGTTCAACTTCAAGAGAACAAGCAGGGTACAAAACCCAACACAAATACAAAGACTAAACACAAAGCACAAAAATATGTTCTTAGAAAGTGCAGCATGCATGTTCACTGACCTTTAGTTACATCCAGTAGTCAGATTTTGTGTGAAAACAGTCCTAAATTGCCGAGGTGAAGGCAAAGATGCACTTACTGCTGCCATTTTCCTTGCTCAAACTACCATTGTTGTTAGTAAACTATAGATCTAACAGTATTACTGGCCTACTGACACAGTATTAGAAGAGAGGTAACTATATGTGATACTGCGCCAAAAGTTCATCAGTAAAACGCATGTTCTATTAAAAGTGATATCACACCTAATATTTTGTCTGTTTTTGCATGTTGTAAGCGTAATTGTGTTTGAAAATGGTTTGAGAAATAAAATACTTAAAATGGTTGTGCCAAATTCTTGGACAGCTTGGTTTTAGTGTTTCTACGTTAGAATGTGGGAATGTGGGCACATAAAAGCTGGTCAGAAATGGTGCAACCAGGGAGCACCTTCTGAAATCAGGTTATACACAATAAACTCTTGCATTCACTCCAAACTGACTTATTAGCCCATATAAATCATTTAAAATCCAATAATTTTCCATTGGTTACTTTTTGCGACTGCTCAGTAGTAAATAACAGCGGATCTGAAAAATGGAGCTCATGCTCATAACCTGATGTGTCTCTCGACTGCGAGATTTTGTTGCTCACATACTGAGCTGTTTCTTCCTCATTTGCATATACTATTTATAGATAGTGCCTCATTTTTTTTATCTCTGCTTCAAAGTGAGCAACAGATAATGTGGTGTGTGCACCCACGCGGCTCAGTCAAATCCAAGAAGACTTAGGGTCTTTTTTGTGTCCGATCGTTATGAGCATTTAAACAAGGATAGTAAAATGAAGGAGCCAACTGCAAGTGTCTTTGCCGTGAATTTGGCAAGAAGTAACTTCAAAAACAACACTGGAAGTACACGGAGATGCCTCAATGGTGACTTCACGACGTGAAGCGTCACATAATTCAACAAGATATATATTATTCCTTGTACTGCTTTATTAATTTTACTTACGATGTGCTTCATTGATGTAAATCAAACGCATTTTGCACCGTTTTAAGTGGTAACACAAATATTGATCTGGAAACCATGTGGAAAACTTGTATGGGGCACAGATGTGTCCTTGGTCCTTCGTTACGAGCGAGCGATAGTCGTTGATCATACTTTTATATCCTTTTGGCTGTAAAGAACTCGTTTGATATGCTTTAAAAAAAAAACTTTGACCAACCAGGAAGGTTAAAAAAAAAAAAAATTCATTGCACAGTTGTTTATGATACAGAAAAGTGTGTAATGCTTGTAATGCGGGACACAGTACACATATTGCACAATTTTAGGATAATCTGCTGGTTTTTGTTCACAGTACAGTATTTTTAAAACAGAAAATGACACATCAAATAAATGAACAATGAACATCAAATAAAGTCACAGAGGTCTTTTGGATCATTGCATTTTTGTTCAGAACTGAGAGAGAGCATTTGTAAGAAAGTGTGTGACGCTTGTAACGCAGTAGACAGTATGCCCATTTCATAACCAGTGGCCCAGAAACTTCAGTGCACCATTTGATGGGCTGTAGCAAGTACTTTCTGCAATTTTATCAAGGTTGTGTGGTGATATTATTTTCTAATTCCATGTTATTGGTCATTTTACTGTGTCCTATGTTACAAGCGTCACACAACATGTAGACATATACATATCATATCTCAAACACACATGCAGCAGTTATCTTTCAAATGCAGATTCATATAGGGGAATGAACCCCTCATTGCCCTGTGTAGGTCTGCTTTTGAAAAACTCATCTTCATTTTTTGCTTGCCTGTTCCATTTCGAGGTGTGAACTTTTGGCACAGTATCATATACAAATTCAACCTTTTCTCCAACAGGGGAAGCAACAAATTTGTTCCCTCCCTTTGTTTGGAACATGCAGTTTGTGGATGTCAAAAGTTTGTACATTGTACTTTTCATAGGCAAATTGCACAATTCAAGGTACTGGCGGAAAAATCTTACCGAAATCAGCAAAAAAGATTTTTGTTACACTTGAAAATATATTATAACTTGTAAAACAGACAAATTTTTGTTAATCTTTCAACTGCAGATGAAATGTTGATCTTTCCCTTGTAAATTTGACAAAAGTTTTTGCAATAAAATCGGATAAATAGGTTTGTTTTCATCCCTACATCACACGACCAATCTCTTTAGCGCAAACCGTACATGTGATCTCACTACAAAACCCTTGTGGCGACTAATGGCAGACTTTTGTAGTTCTCTTTCTGATGCGTCTTTGATGCCAGTTTTGTTTTACGAAATATCAACAAAACGTTCTAAAGTACAAAGTTACAAAGTGTTGTTTGAAACAACAGGCACACTACTGGAGATGGAAACATCATAAGTCTATTATGTATAAATGTATATTCCTTTGATGTTAGTCATGTCTGGCATGATCCAGGTCAGGAGATTTCTTCTTGATTTCTTTTATGAAAATAGTGGAGGAATGAAAACAAATACGTAATTGGTAACAGGGGCTTGCTGCACAGACCCTTGTACACCTTTGGGAGGTCAAAGGAACCATTGTAGCCCTAAGGCCAAAGGCCTTTGGGGTACGATTCTTTTGAACTCCCTCAGAGGCCTTCGGGAGGTCAAAGGTTCCTTTGAACTCCCTCAGGCACACAGGGGTCCATGTAGCTAACCCCTGCTACCAGTAACTTGTAGTGCTCTAGGGGTTTCAAAACACAAGCCAAATCAGTAGCGAACAAAAAGTTTGTCTCGGACAGCAATAAATCTCCATTAACTCTGAAAGTACAAGATGTTTTTTTAACTTCAAATTCTTTAATTCTTACATCGTAACTATCAGATTTGATCTAAATTGTATGTACAGAGGAACAAAGAATAAGTTTATCAAAGATCAAAATAAGTAAATTTTGTCAAAGTAAAAACGTCTGCTTTTGTAAATGCCGATAACTCTTCAACCACTTGATATTTGTTTCTCAAACAGAAGATAATGGAGAGCGTATTGCTCCTACTGTGCATCAATTTTCAGCTGATCTGGTTTCTAAATAACTCGAATCTTGCTGTCTGGCAATACTGCAGAGTGTACATACAATGTACGTATGGCGGCATTCAAGAGGTTAAGGAGTTCAGCTTTTCTGGATGAATATTAACTTCTCCAGCCACATTTTTTACAAAATCAAGATAGCAGCTTTTCATCACTATACCATCATAGCAGCAGTACATGCGATAGGTGGTGTTGGTGGTGTCACTGTAACAGAGCCAAGCAACTGGAACAAGTGTATGAGAACAGCAGGTTGTTAAAGAACCACTAATACAGTGATGCTTTGGAGTTGGTCACAGGAGAAGGAATGGGAGACTGAGCTTCATACTGAGTTTGATCTAGCTTGAAATACCAAGCTAATAAGGCACTATCATGGTTACTCCATCCCCTTCTGCAGTATGTTGGTATTGAATGCTTGAATTGTGGTGTGTTTAGGTTGCCTTCATTGGAATTTCCAACTGGGCTCTGGACCCAGCCAAGATGAACCGCGGTATCCTGGTGCAGAGAGATGTGCCAGACGACAAAGAACTCGTTGAGACAGCAAAGTAAGATTAAGTACAGCAGAACCTGTTTTTGGCAGTCACTATATTTTATGGCCGCCTGGCATTTATGACCAGATTTATGTCGCACAGATGATGTTTACTGTAAAATATACCTTATACTTTTTGGTCACCTGCTAAATGTATGTCCAGTCATGTCACTGATGGTAAAAAACATATGTCGAAGGTAAATGGTCGGTACTAACGATGAAACACTATACAGGTCACTCATTTCATGCCCAAATGCAAACTGCATAGATCCTCACTTGCAGGAGCTTCTACAGACCTTACTTTTATCTATGTTCCTTGGACGGCTGAGGTTCTATAGCGTTGAAAGTAAAAATGATTTCACAAACAATCTGCCACCAGTGTTGGGGAAGGTTTTGTTTTTGTGTTGTTTTTTTGTTTGTTTCTTCATTTGTTTGTTGTTGTTTTTTCCAACTCTGTGGTACTTGTGTGATCACCATGGACATTGTAAAAAGAAATATTTTAATTGCGTTCCGTACCCACTCCACCAACACACCCCCACCCCCAACGGGCTCCAACCCTCTCATTCTAACTTCAGGCGAGGTAGGACACTTAAGCGCAATTTTTGGGGTTTATGGACATATGCTTTAGTGTATATCATTAGAATCAGTATTTGTCTCTCCTGAACGCTCCGACGTGCTCATTTAGTCAAGTATGCTCACCCACACATTCTAACTTCAGGCGAGGTAGGACACTTCAGCGCAATTTTTGGGGTTTATGGACATATGCTTTAGTGTATATCATTAGAATCAGTATTTGTCTCCTGAACGCTCCGACGTGCTCATTTAGTCAAGTATGCTCATCGTTGCCATAGCAACGAACACTACGTTACCGTTACACCTGGTTGCTAAGGAAGCAAATTTCAGCTACCATTAAAATATCAACTGATATCATCATTACGGAATGTCAATGCTGATTTTGAATATCTTACCTGGTTTTGAAGAAAAAAATATTTTTATATGAATGTTCTGGTTTTGTTCAATTTTTTTAGGGAAACTATTCATAGCTCCCAAACTAAGCCGAAATTAAACAATCGGCACAGAAATTCCATAATAAAAAAAAACCCATTTGTGAACTTGCGTGTAAAATTTCACTATCATCCAACAAGTACATTTTCAGATATTTGTTTCTGCATTATGTACCACCCCCCAAAATTACAAGAAGTTTCAGCAAAGTGCTGTTTTTTCCCCCATCATACACAGTTCTAACACGTCACCTGAAATCGTTGGCTTATGATGTTTTTCACACTATAAGACCTTCGTGCAGTGCAAACATGCAAACTTTCCAGAAACCCTGTGTGTACTATGACCTACATCCCAATGCTTTAGTTTTGCATGCTTAAGCATTACTTGTTGTACTCAGCCTGCACACTTATTGCGTCCAGTTTGTTAATAAGCACTAATGTCACAACTACTTGGCGACAGTAAACCATTTTAACAACATTCTAAATTGTTAGGATCACCAAGCAAACCCAGGTGGATTAGGTATTGTGAATCGACGTTACCTCGTATTGACACAATGATGCACTATTGAAGCACCCCAGTGCCTGTTTGTTTTCCACTGTATTCGCTTCACACAGACAACAGGTATTCAGACAGAATGTATGGTAGATGTAAGCTGAAGGTTGGTACAGTAATTAGCAATATTTGTCAGGGTCCAGTTATATCTTGAACCGCTCGGAGATTGCTCTGCACAGAGGTAATTCGATACCCCTCCAAAAACACATGGCCCCACAAGCTCGGTAGCATCCGCGTTATCGCGGAATTGTTTATATTACAGCAGACGGCAGACTCAGCCGTCCCATTAGTGCCTTTCCTTTTTGTCCCTCTCTCCTTGACTGCGTGCGCAAAATAAAACTTACCGTGAGAAGTCTTCGCAAGATTTTGTACTACGTGTCTTAATCATTATTGACCTTTTTGTCATTAGTTGAGCATTTTGTCCACTGCAGTTAAATTACCATACTGTGTGTTTGTCATTATTGTTGTTCAAAACCGTGCCAGCAACTCGTGAGTCATCATCGGAAGTTTGCAGCAATGTTGCTGTCAAGGCGGCCGGCCGAAGTATTCTGTTTTGTACTTTTCTTGAATGTCTTGTAAGTGTTGTTTTTTTGGTGCGCTTCATTTAACCCATTCTAGCCGCATTTCCCAAATTTTGGAAGTGTCACTTAACGGCTGTCGCAGTTGCAGGAGATGGACCGACCTTGATAATTCAAGGGTAGTGCTAGATAAGCTTCGCGCCAAGCTAATATAGCACTACTTTTGAATTATAATGGTTGATTTATCTCCTGCTGTAGGGCGTCGGGGCTAAATGGGTTAAACTTGGCTTCTCTGTATAATGATCTACGTGACGTGATTTTGTTTTAATCAGGCGATTTTAAAGTTATTTTCCCCAGGATCAAGCATCTCAACAGTCAGAAAACTGTCTGCAACAGATACTGCTGACAGTATTATGTATGGGTCCTTTGTGTACTAACTTAGAGCTTTATGATGTAAATCAATGCCAAATGTCAAAATTCATCGTTTGGTGGGTGTGTTGTTTTTGTACCCGAGAGCGCAGATTATCGTCTGCATCGGCCTCGTTTTGAATTTGTGCATATTTACTAGCCTACGTCACAAGGCAGAACCCGGTCAATACTGCAGATGAGGTCATCGGTGTGGTGTACACACGTGTCGGTGTACACATGTACTGATGTTCTCTGGCATCCCTTTAACATAATTTTCCATGAGAATGTAAAATAAACCTTCCATACTCGCTATCCTGTCAAAATCAATGCGGGTTCCGCTTGACCTGCTACCCTGAGTAAAGATCGTGCTGGGGGCGTGGCATGTTCAACTCGGTCTCCGTGCCAAGCGATTGAGCAAGCATCCACGGTGCCTAGTTTGACCTTTGATCCTTTATCCCTCAGAAACACGAAACAGAACAGTGGTATTTATACCCACTTTCTGCACTGCAATTTCACATCTCACACATCAAAGTCTCGTAACTGAAAGCATCTCTGGAAGCGACAAATGCACCATCGCAGCAGAAACACTACCTCTGTGAATTGAGTGAATGAGAGCCCGCACAGACAAAAATATGTCATGACCAGCGATGTCAGTGCCGCAATTTTGACACGCACCGTAGTTTTCAGATCCTTGCAGCATAAAATCTGTTGAACTAGCTCATAACTTTATGATAAAACAGGTTTAACATCTTGCAAAATCAGTAAGAGATAAATCTACTGAAGATCATGAATTCTGAAAATCACTAGCACTCGTAGAACTATAGGAAGATTGACAAAGACCGTAGCCGGATTACTTACTGATTCACATAGCAAGAAAGCGACAAATTCCGGATGGGCGGTCAAGCCAAGCTCTACATTCCCTTGTCCGATGTCAATTCTACTTAGGGGTATCTTGTCTCTCTTTCTCTTTCTTCTCTTCAATTCCGAGTCTGTAATTGTCGGCCGGCGCGAGTTGACTGATACTTTCTTTTTTTCTTCGCTGGTTCATCTGCCATCTTGTCTCTGATTGGTTATAATTATGCAGATGACCTAAGGTCGTATAGAATAGTTATGACGTCAGTTACCATCGCCTATCACAAGCAATCTTTTGATGGTGTCCAGTCACAAGATTCCAGTGGGCCTCTTTTCGCTTTGAACGGACGAAAGAAAGCATTTGGTGGGACAATAGGGTGGTCATTGTCTTAGTGGGTGTGTATACTAAATCCCAGTAAAAGCTTTTTGCGAACTGAAGCCTTAAAAAAGGTCAGGAGTGCCCCTTTAATGATCATGTAAACTATGCACTGCTTGCACAAAAATGAATTTCCGATATAATCACTGCAAAATGGGCAAATGAAAGCATTGTAGGTTCCTTGATAACGTCATTAACGCATTGTATGTAATTTCGCTCACTTTTGTGCTTGGAGCACAGTTGTTCTACAGCAGAAACTTCTAACCAAACATATCACTGAAGTAAGCGGAGACTCAAAACTAAAAGTTTTGTTTTTTGTCTGCACAAATACGTGTTCGTTTATTTTGGCAGATGCCGTCACTCATCCCATCACTAAACCATCTTGCACTCAGTGTTGACGGAGACAGCTGTTGTTTTTTTCTAGACGACTGTTATGATACTTTGAGGCACAGGTGATAGTGGTGTACCGAGAAAAGACAACCTGTTTCGTTATTTCAAGAGACAGAATAACGCCAGCAGGTTAGTTGAACAAAGACTTCAAGTAAAAGTGTCACAGTGTGCACTTCTGTCACCAAATTACAGTGGAAGTTGAGGACTGTATTGTGCACAGGCCCCACACTGAACAAAGTTCCTTTGCTGGTCTGAACAGTGTATCAACAAAAACAATACTACAATTATACGGCGAAATAGCAAAGCAGTCATTCCACCAAAAAGATGTTGAATCAGTTCTATTGGTTTATGACATACCTTTAGAGAGTCTACAAACAGCTTACGATAAACATTTTTCTCATCTCGAATGGCAAAGGGTCAAAGAATTTGAGTGGAATTTCCTGCGTTTTCATGCGGCTCACCACACAAAAGTTATTTTCGAAGAATTGTTTGACAAGAAATGGTCCTTTTTCAAAAGCTGTTATTCACTGCAAGAAACACAAAATACCTTGCAAAAAGCCCTGCAAAACCTGATCAAATTGGAGACAAAACGACAGGCTGTGGCTGATTACCTGGACAGTGTTCTGATAAATGGTCAGTGTTCACGTTTACCAAAGATCTTACAAGCAACCGTGGCAGAGGATGCACTTGGATTTTGGAGCGATGAATTTCAGGTCGTGTGCAGCTCTTGCCACGAGTCGGTGTGCAAGCACAGAAAGGGCCTTCATGTATTTGTGGAGGCAAAAGTCACTCGAGACAAAGACACTCTTAGTAGCACGAGCCATTCAAACAGAAATTCAAAAGTCCCACGGCGAAATGTGCCAAGAGATTTGCTTTTTTTCGCAGTGGGTCTTCAAGTTTTCAAAATACTGTGAAAATGGCGAACTATACTTTCGTTTGCTTTGTCTGATGACATTTTCCTCAGAAAACCTGAACCAAATGCACTTGCCACATATGAGGGCAGTGAAGACAACGAAGTCATTGACAGCTGTCCTACATGTTCTTCTGTACTCATGGAGGTGTACAGCCTTTTGACGGCAAGTCCCTCAAAGCAGTTGCGGAGTGGAGGTACGATGTACCTTTGCATTGTCAGGTCATCCTGGAAACTTTCCTGAATGCTAAATCTTTGGCCCAAGCAGCTGATGTTAGGGTGTACATTGAATCAAGACGCTGACTGCACCGCCTGTACCAGTATTTTCATTCAATGCTCAATGTCCTAAACAGAAAATACTCTGGCATCTTGCAAAACCTCTTCACTGTGGAATTAGCATATAACTTTCACAACGTAACCACAGTTTTCTCAATAACATCCAGTACTGGACTAACACACAGCTTCAGTCATTCAGACAGAATTCTGAAGAAACAGGCCAGCTCAGATGATGTGTACTTCCACACGCACAGGAAAAAGTACGAATTAGAGTATGAATTTATGGCCGGCAGCGTCAAATGTGAAATCAGTCTGACAGACTGCTACCTTGTGCTTGGTATAGACAATCTTGTTTGTTTGACATTTCACACTGACCCTGACAGGGACGAAGCAAGATCTTCGCAAAACACAATTATTAATATTTCGAGTCAAAACCCTTTTTCAAAATAGGCATACACACAAGTACACAATTTGCAACTTGATTGCAGGTAAGTTGCAAATTCTGTATTTGTTTGTATGTCTTTTTAAAAAAATAATTGGATAAATTGTGAATATGAATAAATTGTGTTGTAGCTGCCGTTTTTATATGTGTGTTTCTTTCCTTTTGGGGTTCTTCTCTGTGATTACTTGAATGGTTTTTGGATTAAACATGGAACATACCTTTCACTCATCTTCTTATGAAGGTACTTTTTAGTATATGCTACATTTTTGTTCTACATGGTAACAGAGTTTATGTCATGTTGGCGAATTTCAATATATTGCTGCGGTGATCTGAGTAATACTGCGGCTACAGTGAGTATCCAGGTTAGTCATTTTTAAGCCGGGATGAAGGCGACTAATTGTGCCGCATGGCTTTGCGGCTGCTCCTTAACCTTACCTGACATGATAATTAGGTGCAGTCTCTGATCATACCTTTGTCACGCCAGCGGGAGAACTTGTGTGAAATCATTAAAAATTCGCATGAACTTCAGCGGTGGATTTATAAAAAAAAAAAAAAGAACTTTAGAATTTAATAATTGTTCAGTGCGTGCACGAGTTGGTGCATTTTTGTTGGTGTTGTAATGTCCCTGATCTACATGACTCTTCTGATTGAGCAAAGATAGAACTGTAATGATGAGGGGGGGGGGGGAGGGTGTATGTGTGATTGGCGTTACTCACGTATCGTGATTCGCGAATGATCTGTGAAAGAAGGGGTCGTCGTGTATCGTGAAATCCGACATAAGCGGAATTTTGTGATTCATGAAAACGCCATACTTACATCGTGAAAAGTGGAAATATGTTGCCAGACTGTAAACTCTAATAAAGAAATCTCATACCCCCCCCCCCCCCCCCCCCCCCCCTCATGTTAGACTTTTTTGCCATTCAAAGAGGTTGTGGACCTTCTTTCTTTATCGTATCTTTCCATCATGAAACGCGAATATTGGTTTTTTGTTTTGTTTTTAAATTGTGATTCATGTCGTGTATCGCAAACTATATCGTTGTGAATCCGTGATGGAGCCCACCCATGCACCCCCCTTTTATATATTTCTTTTTAAGTTCTGTTTTGTTCCCCGGCAGTCACATAACACTTTCAGGAGTGCTGAAAGAAAAAAAAAAAAAAAGTGAGTCCATTTCTGAAACAGGCATTGTGAAACAGATACTTTTCAATAGTCAACAATTGAATTCTGGCGAAAAATGAATTTTTCTCTAAAATGTATTTTTTCGAAAAATACTTACGTTGACATTACTATATGGAATGCGTCTTAGCTGCACAATTTCGGCCAAAATTGGTTGTGTACCTATATGGCAGGGGAGGCAACAAGGGGCGCCCTAACCTAGCCAGTACCCCGAGTAGCCTCCCATCCATCCCCATCCGGTTATGCGCCCACCAGATACCCATTTGTTTGTTTGCTTAGCTGACTAGTGGCAAGCGGGGCAGGTTGGAGGGTCCTTCGAGTAATGTCATTGGTAAGTATTTTTCGAAAAAATACATTTTAGAGAAAAATTCATTTGTTTCCTCAAAACACATTACCGATGACATTACTTTATGGAAGAATAGCGAATAGGAGGTGGGTGCCGCGTAAAACCGAAAAATCCCTGCATACTGTCAACGAGACCCGCCCTCCCTGGAGCAACCTCCTGACAATTTCAGCTAAGAATTACCTACGGCACCTGGGGTGCCAGGAGGGAGTGTTGCGCTGCTGCGATGTCTCCCACCAGCGACAGATTCTCGAGCTGGCCGGAGAGGTCCCTCAGATAGAATCGGGCGAAGGTGGACTCTAATCGCCAGCCCACGGCCGCCACAATATCTTTGACGGCGCAGTTGCGGTCGAATGCAAGGCTTGCGGCCATAGCTCTGACCTCGTGCACCCCGATGTTCATTCGTTTGGCTGCATCAGGGGAGAGGTCCTGGTAGGCGGAGCGTATCACCCATCGGAGCCAGGAGGATATCGTCTGGGCTGAGATGTCAGTTCTACCTGGGGACAGAGGGAGGAATAGGCGGGTGCGTCCCCTGCGTAGCGGCTTGGTCCGGCGCAGGTACACACGTAAAGCTCTCACCAGGTCCTGCTGTCTGGACTCCCAGGCAGGGCTTGAATCTCTCAAACTCCAAATGGTGATCACCTGTGGGGCGGCCAAAGGAGACCAGGTCTTGGCTAGAAAAGCCGGGTCGGTCAGAAGTTGCACAGAGCCATCCATCCGGAACTGTAAGCAGGAGGGGTGTGCTGACAGAGCGTGCAGTTTGCTGACCCTGGAAGCAGTGGCGAGGGCTAGTAGGAAGCAGGTCTTTTGCGTCACATCGGCCAACCGCGCCAAAGGGAGTGGTTCAAAGCGGAAGCAGTGAGCGAAGGGCAGGACATTGTAGGCCGAAGTGGGTCATCAGGTCAGCTAGGTCTTTGCAGTCACCAGGGTCCAGCCGGCCCAAATGGCGGTACGTGTCAGCAATCTTGGCCAAGTAGCCCCTAATGGTGATCGGCGCCAAACGCTGGTCGGTGAAGAGACAGAGGAAGAACTTGGCCAGCTGAGGAACGGTAAGATCCGTAGAGGAAAGGCGCTTGTCACACCAGGTGCACAGGACTTGGCATTTTCCCTCGTAGACTCATCGGGTCCAGGGTCTGCGGGCTGTAGCGATCGCTTCCACCGCTGCACTTGAAAAACCTCTAGTGGCGAGGGTTTGCTGCACAATCTCCAGGTGTGGAGGAGGAGTTGCTCGGGGCACGGGTGGTACAGCGCCTGCCATGGCTGCTTGAGCATCGTGCGCGGGGTGTGGAGACGCAGAGGAGGGCCCGTGGCGAGGTTCAGAAGGTCGGTGGTCCATGACTTGGTCCAGCAGAATGGGGCCACCAGAAACAGGACCGCGTTGCACCTTTGAGCTTGAGCAGGACCTTGGGGATGAGCACCGTCGGCGGGTAAGCGTACGCGACGAGGCCGTCCCATGGAATGGAGAGAGCATCGACTGCCCAAGCTAGCGGATCTGGAATGAGGGAGACGAAGAGGGGAAGCTGGCGATTCCACCTCGTCGTGAAGAGGTCCATCATGGGGGTCTCCCATTTTTTGCAGATCATCCGAAAGATGTCTGGCCGGAGCGCCCACTCGGTGTGGAGAAGCTGGCCGCGACGCGAGAGAGGGAGTCGGCGAGGACATTCAGATGGCCGGGGGATGTGTCTTGCTCGGAGAGAGATGCCGTGATCTTTGCACCACCGGAGCACCTGGTAGAGGAGGATGCAGAGGGAGGGAGAGCGCGTGCCACCCTACTTGTGGAGTTGTCTGAAAGGACGAGAAGCTCCTGGTGACGCACACGTGACTCCCACGCGACGAGGGCTTGCCAGACCGCCTTCAACTCTAACCAGTTGATGTGTTGAGCCATGAGGTCTGAAGGCCAGACGCCGGAGGCCGTGGAGAACATCGGTAGCAGGTGCGCGCCCCAGCCGGAGAGACTTGCGTTGACGCAGAGGGACAGCTGGGGTGGGGGCGAGTAGAGGGGAACTCCCGTCGCGAGCCAGAAGGGATCCGCCTAGTGAAGAAGATGAGGACAGAGCATCGGCAGCACCAGAACCTGAGACTCGAGGTTGCCTGCTGAGGGTCGCCAGTGGAGCAGCAGGTGCAACTGAAGCGGGCGGGAGTAGAGACGGCCGAGGGGAAAGAGGTCCGCTGCCACACTCATCAAGCCCAGAAGCTGAAGCCACACTCTGGCGGAACCCGCCTCTGCTTGAGACAGCTGTCACGCTAGGTTCGCCAACTTATGAATCTGCTGCTCCCGCAGCCTCACTTCATTGAGATCGGTGCAAAATTCCATCCCCAGGTGAACGAAGCGGCGGGACGGAGCGAGGTCGGATTTGCCTACGTTGACCAGGAAACCGAGCCTGTCGAGCAGATCTAGCAGCGCATCTCGGTCCTTCTCCAAGGAGGCCTCCGACTGGTTCCACAAGAAAAGATCGTCTAGGTAGTTCGACATAGGGCTCAAAGACGTCCGTCTGGCCCTGGCAGTGGGGTACGCTGCGCGGTTGGCGGAGACCGCTAGAGCCATGACGTCCCCCAACAGCGGAGAGAATAAGAATAATAAGAATAAGAGTACTTTATTATCTCGAAAAGAGAAATTCGGTTGTGGTACATTTGTAACAAATAGTACAAACACGACATAAAAACATTATAGCATAATTATGAACATTTTCTCCCTGCACTTGCACAGCTACAAATTCCAAATGGATATAACGTAAACACTACAAAATCTTTACACATAACTCTTACACATCTCACACAAACATCTTTTATGGACTGAACTGAGCGGCACTTATGCATTCACACCCACCTCTACATATGCATACATAATACGCGTGTTTCAACTTAGTCCTAACCCTCACTACTTACAAACGTCTCAGTACATTATTACACATTATTACACAAGCTGCATAATTAAAGTCTACCGTAGTAAGGGTGCCAGGCCTCCTCGACGCGTTGAACCATAGGTTGTGTGACCAGGTCCAGAAAACCCGCCAAGGCGAGGGCATTGCGTATTAGGGTAGCAGTCCTGTCCACGCCGGAGGGAAGCTGACGCAGACGAGAGGTACCCGCCAGAGCTAGCGCCGGGGAATCCACCGCCGGGAGAGGGCATGCAAAAGCTTGCGAGTGACCGGCGTACCACTGCTGGCGGAAGGCAATGTTCAAGTCCGCAGGCCACTTGGAGTCAGCGAAGAATCCCTCGTCGCCAAAGGTGCCCTGCAGCAGATGCGCGGAAAAGGCGTCGCGCAGGTCCCGGAATCCAGGTGGCTGGGGAAGAGACTTGAAACGCTTTGTCTGCCGCTTGGCATCAACGAAGGCCGATGCTTTCCTCTTGAGTGGGGGGGAAGGCGGGCAGTCCTCCAGGGGAAGACACGCAGCGATGAGACGCGCCCCCTCATCCAGGGCTCGGAGTGTCTCCATCCTATGGCCAACGGTAGCCGGCTGTGACGTCGAGTCATCCAGAGAGGACGAGCGTCTGGAGGCTGCTGAACCATCATCGCCGAGAAGGGCAGAAACTGAATCCTCCGGGGCCAGACTGAGGGTGTCAAGATCGTCAGGGCACGCGGGATAGCAGCAACTCTACCCTATGACGGTGAGCGGAGGACTCGCTAGTGGCGTCCCATCGTGCAGCCGACACGCTGGGGGGGGGGGGGGGGGGGGGGATCTTCTCACCTGAGAGCGGCACCGCAAGGAGTGACCCGAGTCCTGCGAGGTCCTCCACAAAGAAACTGTACTTCGATGCGAGGACCGGCGACCATGTGGCGAGTGGCTGCGTCGGGGGGAACGCGAACGCCTGGAGGAGGAGAAGTGCCGGGACTGGTGCCGAGACGGGGTAGGCGAACGGCGATGCCGGCGGGGCGAGGTGCGCTGTGGCGAGTGAGGTAATGGTCCACGCTTCGAGCGATGCGCCACCAAAGGCGAACTGTGGGGTCATCGTCAGTCCTGGCGGCAGGTCTAGAGTGACGGCGGTCGCCTAGGACGCGGGGAGCCATCCGGGAGAGTGTAGTCCTGTCCCGTGAGCGCAAACGAGGCCGAGGTCCGGGAGTCCGTCCTGAACTCCTATCCCCGAGTACCCTGCCTGAAATGGAGGGTAGGCAGGGCGATTGATCTCGCTGGGGGCTTGACTCGTCAACTGTACCTGACGAGCGGAACCCCACTGGTCCAACAGTCTTGCCAGGCCCAAGGTACTTCGCAACGGTCCTGGGGCTGGGAGTCGTACGTGCGTGCTGGCCATGTCCCGACGGTTTGGAGGGCTGTACTCCGGAACTGAGCCACGCCGATCCCCGGGCTGGCTAGGGTGGGGAGGTGGGTCGTGTATGCACTCTGTGGAGCAGACTCAAAACGTTTACTCACATCACTCAGCAAGCTGGCGAGCCATCCGTCCGAAGTCCTAGGATCGGTAACGCCCATCACAGCTCGCGCCGTCCGAGTGTCCACCTCCGGGGAAATGCATCTCATCGCATCCGCAGAGAAGGTGGGGGGGGGGGGGGGGCAGTAGCAGGTGCCTGATCACGGGCTGGTGTCGGCCATTCACAGCGATAGAAGTCCCAAAGTTGCGACCACTGCTCTTCCTGCCAGGGGGCGCAGACCACGCACGGGTGAGTGGAGGCACAGCCGGAACAGGGTAGGCACACGGCATGCTGGTCACTCGGCCATTGGAAGTCCCCACAGCACGTGCAAGTGCGTACTTGAAAACTGCAAAACATAGTCGACAGTGAAAGGCGGGCGAGTGTGGCTCTCCGAGTCCACGCAACACGCGTACGTGAGCGAAGGCGAATTGACCACGAAGCCAATTCCACGGTAGTGCCGTCGCCCGGCGCTCTACTGCCCCTCCCAGAGCGCCAGTCGCAGGCAGAAACCAAGGTTTTACCTTGCCATGTCGGAGAGGTCGGCGCCAGGCCAAGGCCAATGCCAAGGTACCACCGTGTCGTAGAGGCAAAGCTCCTCAGCACCCAGCGGTAGAGGTCCCACCAACGAAGGACGCCCAGCTCGCACCATGAACACAGCGATCCCGGGAAGCACCGCCCACCGCCCACGGTAAGTAAGTCCACAGAGGCAGCAGAGTCCGGTGGAAGTCCTTGCAGACTTGAACCAACGACGGAAAACCAAGCTAGCACAGTGAACAGTCTCTCTTCATAACTCAGGCTAGCACAGAGCATACGGGAGCCAAACAAGGTCACAGACGACCGTTCACACCATACACAGCCCGCGTAGGAAGTAGGTACACAACCGTCCAAGGCTAGCTAAGAAACAAAACTGATGGGTATCCGGTGGGCGCGTGACCGGATGGGGATGGATGGGAGGCTACTCGGGGTACTGGCTAGGTTAGGGCGCCCCTTGTTGCCTCCCCTGCCATATAGGTACACAACCAATTTTGGCTGAAATTGTGCTAGCCAGAGTGATCAGCCACTACTTATCTTCATTCGCAGATTCCTTCTTCTGCGAATGAAGATAAGTAGTGGCTGATCTCTCTGTTTGTCTATTTTGACAAAGGGTATTTACCCGAAATATTAATAAAGTGTGTTGTACCCATCTTTTCTAAGCGTGTTTCTTTCTCCGTTGGGTACTTCTTTAAAAAATAAGAAAAGCTTTTGGTCAGGCAGCGAGCCGCAGGAGCAAAAAGGAGGGGTAAGAAATACGGTCGCAGCGGGCTTGATATGTGCCAGATATCTCTCACGACAGCTTGATGATAACTGACTCGCACCCACACTTGCCGGAATTCGGGGCGATTTTCTTCTCTGTCCATTGAGTTACAGACTGGTCCATACTCACAACCATAGGTTCCTAACTCTGAGATGTATTTTGCACTTGTCAAAGTGTGACTCACTGGTGAAAACCAATCTGTCCGGGATTGTAAGAGTATCTGTGTGTGTTTACTTTGGCAGCAGATGACGTTGGGCTTTCTCACCACAGGAAAAACAATTCTTTTTCTATCAAGCATTCAACATTCCTAAAAGTTGGAAGGGTAAGCCAAAGGTAAATATATATGAACACTTGTCTCACATGATTTATGGCTTTTTTTGTGTTTTAGCTTATACACATTATTCATGTACATCCGTGCAGTTTACACAAACTGTTAATGCTAAATATATTCTGTTGAAGATGAAAAATGGTTTAGAGGTCTGTCAGCGTTGAGGAGTATTGCTGCTCGTAAAGCATCAGAAGCTGCAATCTTGTTTGTTACATGCCCCTGCACTGTGTTCATTGCGTGCACAGGCCATAGCCAGTTGTTACATTACTTGAAATAGGAGAGACTAAATTCGTAATCGAAAACATCATTTTTTACCACAAGTAAATAAAGTATTTAAACATCTTGTATGTCTGACAATATATAAATCGGTTAGCTCATGAAACACGCATACAGCTTTAAAAAATAAACATGAAAAAACACTGCCTGTTCACATCACACCTCATACACACCCATTTTGCGTGCTCATTTGCCTGAGTTCAGAACTTTCACAGTGCACTTTGTAGCCTCTTTGACCAAGAGAAATATGTGTATGATGTACATTGATCATTTTACGATGGAAAATCATATAATTAAGTGTTTGCTTGTGCACATGATGTTGGACTATCATTCCTGCAAACCCGAGTTTTGGGTGACATTTATGTGGGACGTGGTACTGCTGAAATCCCAACACTTTCTCGCTACGAACAGACCTGTGCACACTGTACATTATCGTTGTCAAGCACATCTGTGTTTCCTTGAGCTGGCAAATTCCTTTCACGTATGCATACGTTTCGTCAGTATAGTGATCAGAGTGTCTCACAATGAATGTACAGATGGTTTCTGATCCGACCGAAATATTCAGATGTTGCAACAGGTGAAAGACGTGAGATTCCTGAATCTAAATAATTATTATATAATGGTGCTCTATTCAGCGCTGAAAGCAGCGGAATTTCGGATTTCTATGAATGCACACTTCTGCTCCAATGTCAAGCAGTTCACAAACAAATCATAAAAATCTTCGATCTCGCCCTTCGTATCATTGATTTTTGCACGTTATGCTTTGCCAAATCGTTAGAGCACCTACCAGCGAAAATCCTTAGGTCCTCTCGAAACGACTCGCAGCTGCAGATGATGTTTGTGCCTCAGATTCTGGATACGGGCAGTTATGTTTTCCTGTATATTACGATTATACACGTTTTTTAGTCTCCTCTGTCATGTTGACTGAATTCCTCTGCGGATTTCTCTAAACAACGTGTTTTAGCTGTAATCTGTCAAAAAACATACTTGCAAAGTGTGAGTTGTATCCGACACGAAGTTAGCAGAACAGACTCATAAATACATTTGAACCAATCAGAGATGCACATTTATGTGGGGCTCCTGATCGAAATCGTCATAAGACCAAATTTGGAAGTTATCAACAAATTCTTAGGTTTGACTCGTACAGTTTTTTTTTTTGTTTGTTTGTTTGTTTTTTTTGGTTGTTTTTTGTTTTTGTTTTTTGCCATTGATTGTTCGTTTATGCCAGGGAGAAGGACAAATTACTGCAAGGGAGAGAAGTGGCTTTCAAATGACATAACCTTTTTCAATGCAGTAAGACTGAATGTGCGCTTTGACCAGGTTCGAAAGTAGGCAAAATGCACGTATTTTGAGGGGGCAAAATGTAAACAAACTCCGGGTACTTTGTTTATTTAACATTTATGGGTGTTCAGCAAAATCTCTTAGGAAAAAGGAGTATGTTTTCACATAGAGGACAATCAGAACTTGCAGAAAATCAAAACGGCCAACGTGCCAGATTTTTCACATTGGAAGCGTCCTAGCTCACCTTAAATTGTTTCTTTACTTCCTGAATCAACTTTTACAGTATATTCTGATCAGGAAAATGCAGAACTCCATGCCAGATGGCATGGGTCCTCTAGATGAGACACGAGCTCAACAGTGCTATGCTATTTTTAAAGGATCAGGACTTCCAGCTCTCGCTGATTTCGTCAGTGGGGCGGGGGATGGGGGGGGGGGGGGGGAGGGGGTCTATTTTGACTGCCTGTCGCTGATGTACTCGCATCACTTTGTTTCGTCCTTCATTATGGCTGGCCGCGCCGTAGGCGGTTGGGTCGTTGGGGAGAGCCCGTGTTCCCGTGGGTGCCCGGGTCCCGGTCTTGCCTGGTCGGTGGTGTTGCCTTCCTTCTCTCTCCTTTGTTGGTCACAGTCCAAGGCCCGGTTCTTTAAGGCCCCCGCCTGCTATTACCCTCTTTGTTTGAGGGGGGTTGATTTTTACTAACCCCCCTATATGTGTTCGTGTTTTTTCTCTGGGGGGGGGGGGGGGGGGGGTGTTGTACCCTCCATTGCCCAGGGAGTGCATGGACGAGGGATGCTAAACCTCCCTGGGAGCCCTATTTATTTTGATGGGAGGCGACCGTACGCAGGCGAGCGGGGAGTCACACGGTGTCGGAGTGCCGACTAGGGTACCTCGCCCCCCTGGGTTGGCTAACCCCCCTATCCCGCAGAGTGGACCTTGCAGGCGTGTCCTCCTCTACGTCCTAATACGGGGAAGGCGGACCGCGGAGCCGGCGGATAGCCCCCGGGCACGTCCCACCAAGAGTTTCGGTGGGGGGGGGGGGGGGGCCACAGGCGCCCACCGCCGGCCCCGGGGACCTCCTCCTCGCTAGGAGGGGGGTGATTGGTCAAAAAGCCTCCCGGTAGAGACCTATGGGGCATTCCCTCAAACTCCTGGGAGGGCTATCTTAACCCACCGGGAGGCGGAAAAATAAAGTAAAGTGAAAAGACAAAAAAAAAAAAAAAAAAAACAAACAAACAGGATGATGTGATGGTAATTCCTGGGCACCCTCCCTCCCCCCCCCCCCCCCCCCCACGCCCGAGCGGGGCCATCAGCCACGGTGGTGGCCTCCGCCGGGCTGGGGAGCCCGCCCGTGGTGGGGGGGGGGGAGAGGGGGTGGTCCGGGACCGGGTGATTGGTGGTGATGATGATGTTCTCTTTTATTAACCGTGGGGAGGTGGAGCGGGTGTGGGACCCTGAGATGGGGTGGGATGGTGATGAGGGTGACCTGTGTTTGCTGTTCGGCCCTGACGGGCCCACGGCAACACTTCGCGAGTGGATAGTGAGAGGATAAGTGGGGAGGGGCCGGTGGGGGACGGGGTCCGCCACCACGTGACTCTAGGATAGGAGGGTGTTATCCTGCGCATAGGTCGTCGCCCATTATCTATGTTTATAAGGAGTGCATTGACGATGGATGCTAAACCTCCTTTGGTTGGACCTAGTTTATTTAAGTGGTTGGCCCCTCTTCGTCCAGGCTGGACTCCAGCCGCCCGGATTTACCCGCTGTCTGTTGGCTCCCCCCCCCCCTGCGTTCCTTCCCGGGACCTGTCTGGTCGGCCCCGGGAGGCCCGGCAGAGGACTTGGGGCCCCTCAGGGCGCCCCGCGGTTTCCGGGCACGGCCCGCCTGAGTGGTGGTTGTCCATTGCACGGCCACCGCAGCTCCCTGCGGTCCCACCTCGGCCGGGTAGGGTTGGGAGAGGTGGGCGACGAGAGCAAAAAAAAAAAAGGGGAGGGGGGAGGGGGGTATATGGATGAGATGACTCTTTATTATCCGGAGGGGTGGGGGCGGGTGCTTCGGACCATGAGATGAGAGGGTGGGAGATGATGGGTTCACCCTCTCCCCCCTCCCGCCGCCCCCCCCCCCCCCGGCCTTTTTATTGGGAGGGCGGCGGGGCGAGGCGGGCGTCCCCAGAGTGCTCAACAGTTGAGACGTACTACCTTTTCAACCCCTTTACTGCATAGACAAAAATGAACGCCACACAGCTGTGGGGTCTCATGAGGATCTATGCCTCATGTTGAAGCCACTGTGTATCCACATTCCTGTGATGGCAGGCTGCCTGGGGATCTTGATGTTGAATTTACAGCTGATTTCAGAAATACCATGGTCTGCGTCCACTGGCCTTCATGTGAGTGGAGGCCGTGAGTGCTCCATTACCAAACTTCGCACTTCTTTTACACTGACGTTTGTGATGGAGACAGAAAGGGTTTAAGTTTGAACTGCTTTCCCGCCATATTGTGGCCATGGCCACTTCACCAACAAACTAAAAATAGCAAAGAACAATTGTGCATTCGTAGCTCGGCCAGAGATAACACCCTGAATCTGTCAAAAATTGGATCCTGTATTTGCCAGCAAGACATAGATTCTTCTGATCCCACACGAATGTAGGGTTGCCTTGCAATCTGATGTGACAAAAGCCAGTATGAGTGCCATGAAAGCTGACTCAGTGTCTGAAATCAAGACTGAATTACTGAAATTAGAAGTGGCCATTTTCCAGGTAGATTTGTCAAATTTGAAAATGACAAATAGATATTTTTAGTTTTATTTTATTCTTTACAGACATTTTTACTTGGAGACTGTTCAAGCCATAGACTTAAAAATTTGCCCAAGGATACTTTGTGGCAAGACATGTCTAAACATGCCAATTTCAGTGACCCTCTCAACTTGAAAGGTCAGGGTCACAGGGGGGCAATAGCCATGTTGTGACGAAAACATCTTTTTGGTCCAGTTCTGTTTTTATCTTTAGGCCCAAACTTGATATATTTTATTATATGATGGTAAGAACTTCATATGCATGCTAATTTGGATGAACCTCGGAAAACATCGAGGTGCGAAGAGGTCAGCAAATGTGTGAAAATATGTATATTGGGTAGGATTTAAGTTTTTATCAGTTTTTCGATCAGATTTGGTGCAAAGGCAGCTAATGATGAGACCTTTCTGTATGTACTAATTTGGTTGACAAAGGACAAGGGAGGTTGACAAATGTGTGGGGAATTTGGAGAGAACATGGATTTTGCAGGAAGAGAAGCCTTTTAAAAAAACAAAAATTTACTATTAATTGTTAAGATATTTTCAAACTTGACCAGAAAAGGGCAGATTAATTATGTGGATTCATTGGTTATATACGTGGACCATAAGGGTTGTGCCATTTTTGTTCTATCAGTTCCACAGCTCACAAGTTAAAAGATCACAGCATTGAACGCAGGTCATTTAGTCAGTAAAATGAATGACTTCTCACAGTTTTATAAGTAGCCACAAACTGCTGGTGAACGGTCGGTACTAATGATGAAACTACATGTGTGTCATCCACTTAGACAAGAAAAAAGTCAAAACATTTTTTTGTTTTTTAATTTATTTTTTTTTATTTTAAAATTTTTATCGTAAGATTAAAATGTTGTTTATACCACAAGTAGAATGCTAGTGTACATGTGTTATGGCATAGTAGGAGGTTGAGTCATTGGCACAGCTAGCGTTAGCGCCCAGCTCACTGAAACACCTGCAATACACAGTATCCGGTCACGCGCTGGACTGTCCACTGAGTGACGAGAACTTATGCAATTTCTTGAGCAGGCTAGCTGTGCAAGCCTCCGGGTCCAGACATGCAAGGGATTGTGCATGTGCTCTGGTTAGGGCCCTAATAAGCAGCACTCTCAGTTTGGTCAGTCGGTCTCTGTTCTGCTGCAACACGCGAGAAGTTGGTCCGCTCATAGACCATGTACATAGTCTGGTCCGTTGCACCATGCAAATGAGGTTGTAGATCAGTGACCCGCGGTCAAACAAGCTTGGTGCAATTTTCTACCCACCACCACCTTAATTTCTACTGCAGACCCTTCCCACAATTTCCGCTCCCCTTTAGTGGGGTGGTGAATCGTACACAGGCCAAGCCAGTCGCATGTGTATTACGACATTGCATGAACATGGTGTTGCGTTTACAGCTTGTTTCGCTATATCTGCAGAGTAACACGGAGACTAAGAATTTATTATCAACAGTCAGGAAGGCTTGTCCACAATCTAGGCAAGTCGCACTCGCTTAAATGCACGTGTTCGCCAGCACACATAATTTACTTGCCACCACCACCCCAACCACCACCCTCACTTGAATACCTCAAAAACTTTTTTTTTTAATATTTATTTATTTATTTTAAATAATAAAGAAGTGACGTATTTTGCCTGTGATGGCAATTGGATTATACTATTGGTGACATGACCGGACGTGACCATGTTTGCCTCCCGACCTCTCCTCCCTTGACGTTCGTTCAGAACAAAGAACACAGGACTATATGCATGGACACTCGCTAATCTTTCTTCCTCTCTTACTTGTACACTCAAACATGCATTTATTTTCTTTCACCATAAAAAAAATCGGCGTCACTTGCACATGTGGGTGCAAAGAAGTCGTCGGAGGTTTTGTTTATTGTGTAAACAATGCAGACATCTCAGCAGATATAATTCCTATCTGAATGTCCAGACACCTCAGCATATAATAATAAGTAATAATAATAATAATGACTATATAACTATATAACAAGCTCTAAGCGCTTTACAATTGGGGGGGGGGGGGGGGGGTCATAAACCAGAGAAACAGGTTGAATAGAATTCTACAATACAGTCACATCAAGAATACACACACACACAAACACACACACACACACACACAGAGCCATGAACATATAATAAGCACGTCCTAATCTGAGAGTCTGAAGCGCTCCTGAGTCCATTACTCTCAAACCTTTTGTGAAAAAAGAAAAATGGCTGCATGCTGTTTCTGGCCACTTTTGCTTGGCAGCAGCGGTGACCACTCGTATAAGATATTCTACTGTAGCATACAGGATATTTTCTACAATCCTGCGGAGTGACTCACAGTAACTCCGCATGCATGCACCCATCAATCTGTAAACATTACTAGTGGGTGCATGCACAGGAAGTTAAATATCATGATATTGCTTCAGCCAAGTCAGATCAGACAACAATAGAACATAATTTGCTTTCATCCTTTTTACTGCTGGAACCAACTAACTTGCATTAACACACTCAATTGTAATGCCAAATTCCTGTTGTCATCAGTTTTGGAGACAGATCAGCCATGATAGTTCAAGGTTGATGCCAAAATAATTTGGCACTTACTGGCAGCAAGTATTCTTGCACCACCCTTAACTATCATGATCGACCATCTCCTAAAATGTTGTGGTTTGTCAGGGATGAATGGGATAAGAATTAGTTGATGCGCTCAGTGCATAAGATGAATAATAATGACAAGCCCATTGGTGGACACAAAATTATGCTGAATGTTCAAGCTTAATGTTCTGATAGTTCTTTCACACTAGCCAAATTTCTGTTCAATGAAAATCTTGTACAGGGGTATTTGCACGACAAGAAACCTGGGGGCCTTTCAGAACGTGAAGGTGTTGATACCGAAACTGGCTGGGGCATATCTCAGTATCTTTAAAGAGGCAAAACAGAAGAGAGAGTTCTTTGGGCTGCGTGACTTCTACAGGTGAGCTGCATCAATTCTTTGGTACTGATTAAATTTGCATAGTAAGAATTATCATAGGTGACATGAAACGGATGTATGGAATGTGTTCCTACCAACATGCACATGGATCAGGTGAATAAATAAATAAATACTTAAATAGATGAAACTGAAAACAGTATCTTTACAGGTTTGTTTATGTGTTTGATGTCTCGGTGCAGCTTGATTTTCCCATCATAAATGACACTAGATTTCTTTTGCTAGCAAATTGCTAATGTTATTTTTCTGTGATGCTCAATGTGTCTACAGTCTGGTCAAAATGGTGTATGCCTTTGCGGCACGTTCAGGCAGAGTGCCCACTCCCCACCAGCTGATTGCAGCCATTCGACGAAACTTTGGTGGACTTGACACTATTGACCCTGTGCAGTCATTCACAGAGCATATGCCGATTAGTCTCAGTGCTGAAGAGGTAAGGGAATCTTAGGTTTCTAGGTTTTGAAGTTATTATCTGGTGTTTATAGCATTTTGTGGGTACACTTCTTCTCTTTTTCTGTTAATGGCATGAGATTTATTTTAACTTAAAGCTGGATTTCACCAAGCTGTATTTTATATATTTAACCAAAAGTAAATTTTTTTAACAAGGGAACATCCATCTAAACATGACTGTGTTAAATATTAAAGACCTTACCCATGTACTTGCATAGTAGGCTTAAAAAGATGACTTATTTGGGCGTAATTGTGGTCACAGTCATGCTCAAAACATTCCTTGATGTATGCATGGTAGATTCTGCTGCTTCATTTGTGGCTGTTACATTGGTACTGTAAAGAGTAGAGCTGCATACTGGATATTTGTACCGGCATACTGGCTAATATATGGCTGTAGCAACCTAAACATAACACAATGACACAGACCTTACCTCGCTTTCTCTCTGTGTTACTCATTTTGCTGGGGTCAAACTTTGTTGAGACCCTTTTCAGTTCCCTGTCTTTGAAATCACATTCGTGGTGTACAAAAGATGTTAGGCCCTGAACGTTTAATGTTTTCTTTCACTTAACTGTCTTTACTGTAAATGTCAACGAGAACATAATACTAATAAGAAAGATGAACATGAAAAAGAAACACAGTATATATGAAAATGAAGAAACATAAGGGTTGAGCATAACCTGGTTAACATTTTTCAACACAAGATGAAGTGAAAAGTTCCTTTTATCAGCTTAGGCACTTTCCATGATGGCTGCTGTAAACTGCCAAGCACACTGGTATGGACCTGAATCAGAAAGTTGCTAAACCGTGGTCACCGCGCGACAGTAAAACCAAGCAGCTCTAGTAAACAGTACCAGTGGCCACATACACAATGGGGTTAACTGCTAACGATAAGGGCAGCCAACTGTTGTTTCAGCCTCAGCCTGGTGACCCTGACTGCACCCCTTCAGGTCTGATCAAGGCGGCACTGAGTGGTGATGACATGGGCGGGTATGTCGTTTGATTATTAACCCATCTGTCCATTCAGCCACCAATACAGGTAGTGGCATGCACAAGGGGTGCATCAGTACTAAGAGGACTAAACATCGGCAACAGAAACTTCAGTCAGTACAAGAAAGAGTTCTTTTACTTTTAGAGCATGTGGCTGTAGCATACCTGTCAAGTCTCCCGATTTCGGTGGGGGACTTCTGACTTTGCAACTCATCTCTCACTTTTTCCCGACATCCTGATTTCGCCGGCTTTCATGACTTTTCCTCCTGATTGTCCCGACTTGAGAGAAAATTTGAATCATATGAAACTTTGAATCCGTATCTTGTTTTTTAGTCTTGTTTTCTGTCAGCCATTTTGGAACGAAGGTAGATCACCCACGTGCTCCAGTTATTTCCGGTTACTTCTGATTTCAATTGAGTCAAAGAAATTGTCTGCTATTCCTAAAAAGACAGAGGCAACAATTTAATGCACAAGGATCTAGTGAGAGGCAGCTGCAAGTAAAGAAATCATGGACAGTTACTATCAGATTTTATTCAGTACATTGTGCGAAAGATTTATATTCAACAAAATACGCGGGTGGAGTGCAGTTCTCAACAGCAAGCTTTCCACAGGCATTTTTCTTTGTCTTTGGTCTTTTGGAAAGCCTATTCAAAACACAGGTAGCAGTATAGAGTTGGCAGGAAAGACACATAAACTGCATTCTTTTCCAATCAGTTTAGAAGAATTAGAATATAAATGCAAAGACAATGGTTTCTAGACTCTATATTGAACTTTTTTAAAAAAGAGAATCAGTGTTACTGGAGATGTGCTTGTTTGTCTACCGTATTAAAAATACGTAGACCTTAGGATGGGATTGTTTGAGCACGTTCCATTCCAGGCAAATGATGAACATAGGCAGGCACACATCAGACTGACAGTGAAGTAACACGATAGAAATTACGTCATGCCTATCTACGCTAACCGCGCTGTTGAATGTACATTGGTGGGAAGCTCCATGTGTATGTGTGTAGACACAAGTATCTCCGGTGTTTCTTTACATACAGGCCTGAAGCGTTAGGAAATGCTTTGATCGAGATGTATTTCAAAGAGCCTCAGAGCATATTCATATTAATAGACTCATTCAAGAGAAAAATTGCTGTTTATATAAAGTCAGTTCACTCACATTTGAGTCCGTAATTTTTGTTCTATTCACTTTGAATTTTGGATATAACTAGCTTGGAGATGGACTTTGGATGAGTTCGTAATCCAGCGTTGTACCTCTTCAAATTTTTTAATAATAATTAATTAATTTTTGCAAGTTTTGGACCCACTATACATTCCCATCAAACAGTCTGCCCTGGAAGAGGCTGTGTAAAACAAAACGGTCAGCACTTTTGGATGGGTGACATGAAACATCAAATTCGTCACTGTGTACATGGCATTGTGAGACTAGTGACGCCATGACATCAAGCTTAGCGTGACGTGATTTTGCTGTTCGTGCTATTCTTCTTCAGAATTCCTATTGCTACTGCAGCGCACAGAGCATACTAATGGCGGGAAGCGCCACGTGTCCGTCTTTATTTGTGTTTGCCAGCATGTGTGTTGATCAGAGGTTGGCTTAGAGAGGAGGGAAATGGATCAGAAGGATAAGCTTAAAATATGAACAACTCTGAATGTTTCTAAAAGAAAAATGCATGTGAGCTCCAAACAATATGGTAGTCTTTATATATATACATTTACGTATTCTCAGCCCCCTTTTGCATGCAGCCACCAGTACAGTATTGCACTGTAGTTATGAGTGCATGCACATGGGGGTACAAATTGTTACAGTTCCGTCACAAGATGATGGCCATATGATGTTGCTTACATCACATATTATATATCTGATTGTTTTCACTCAATATTGCTTATGCAAATTACCAAATTATTATCACTACCTCTTTATTGAGAATTTGCACTCTTAGGAAATTTCTGGGCACACACTGAGCTGCTTCACACAAAGCAGATTTTCTGAAAAACAATTAGCAGTGTTTTTCGTGATTCAGACTGCTCTATGCGGATGGTTTATTTCATTTTCAGTGAGACGCGATACCTGCTTTTGCTGAGTGAGAACTACGGAGGACTGACCATTCTGTCAGAAAACCTACTGGCTGACCGTAAAGTAGTGCCCATCTTTGGCAGCAGCTTCCCAAAGGACCAGGAATACACACAGGTTTGTTGCTTTGATACTTGTTATACTGTTGATAATAATGTCTTTGATTGCATAAGATAGCAGTCATATGTTATCTGTCATCCGCATACCTGTCAAGTTTTGAAAATGTGAAATCTGGAGATTGGGGAAAGGGGGAGGGGGGGGGGGGAGGGGCCTTTTTTTTTTTCTCCTCAGTTTCACGGTGTTTTCTTACAGCTGGCAATAACTATTAGCATAAAAAGTGTGCAAACATTATATTCAGATTATTACTTTTGTATATGTGTTTGTTGCATTTTTACAATGAATTCACACAACACCATTAAATATTCCATTTTATACAATACAGTACAATACAATAATACTTTATTAATCCCTCTTGGGGAAATTCACATTTTTTGCCACCACAGGTGCTGCTTACATTCATTCACTCACTCGCTGATTCCACGAATTACAATAACAGAGCTACAAAATGGACAATGACTCGGGACGGGTGAAGCCCGTCTCCAAGGCATCTAATGGCCAGCGCCAGTGGCCTCATCCCGACCCGAACCTCCCTGACAAAAACAGAAAAACTAAGACAGCCCTATGTCTCCTGGGCACACTATTATAATGTTCTTTATTAAGTTCTTACTTGGCTAAAACTAGTACATAAAACAAGTTAACAACAGAAAACAAAATACCCGTGTCGATACAGAGATGATCTCCGATCTAGGCAACATAAAACTGAACAACGGTCACGTGAAAATCCCTAAAAAATAATGTGATTTTATTTGAATTAATACAGATTTCTGAATCTCATGCTGCTGTCTGATGTGCACACAGTAAAACCAGAAAATGCAGAGAAAGAGAACATCTCCAATAACATCTCCAGATGCTCGTCCCTGAAAATGTCAATATTAAGATAAGATAAGATAAGATAAACTTTATTGCCATATGCATAAACATTAGGAATTTTTCGCGGCATAGCTGACGAGCGTCCATATGACCATCAACACATAAAACATACATACATCACAATCAGGCAGACTCTAAAATAACAAAACACACATGTGTATAGCAGTCATTCTACTAAGTGTGCACACACATCTAAGTAAGTGAAGTAAAATAAACCTATATTGAGACTAGATATTCAAATTCTTCTAAACTGTTTGGAATGGACATGCGTGCAGTTTATATGTCTGTGTTACGTTTGTGGTTGTATAATCATGTACCTTTTTTTGTGTGTTATGATTCATTTTATTTTTGCATGGAGAATTGTGATCAATTTTTGGTGTGTGATTAGATTGCTAACTTGTAGCAAAGTCCGACCTAGATTAAGCTGGAAGGTTCAGGAAAATCCTCGATTGTTCTAATGACCTCAAAGGTAATGTCAAAGTTTTGTAGTACACATGTTGGTTAAATTTCATGACGTTTATGTAATGCACCTAGATTTTAGTGGAAGATTGTAGAAGAATCAAGAGTGTTCTTTTTATGAGGCTCCACATCGGGCACACGTATGTTACGCACTCTTACTTACTTAAACAGGATGAGCGTCCATGGTGTTTTGCCTGTGATGAGCAGTTTTCTGTTCGACACTTTTTGCTGTATTGTGCTGATCTAATTGACATGAGATATAAACACTTCACAGTAGACTCCTTGAAGGTTTTGTTCCAGGATGTTCCCCGGACAAAATCTTAAATTTCTTGAGAGAATGCAATATTTTTAACAAGATCTGAGCATTCATAGAGTCTGTGAATTTTTTTATTTGCCCTTTTTGAGAGTCTGTAGACATTTCTTTTAAAGACACGTGCAACATTTTAGCCTGACATTTTTAAGCTATATTTACATCTTGTCTTAAGACCTTGCTTTTAGTCTGGCTGACCAGATTTTTACCCATCCTGCCGTGAGATGGCCTTAGTCGCCTGCTCGGCGTTAAACCCAAATAACTAACTAACTAACTGTTCTTTTTAAGAATATTAATGATTTTGGTTACATTTTCTTTTCTGATTGGTTTAGTTGTGTAATTTATGGGATTGTTCTGGACATTTGCAAGAGTATAAAAGAGTGTTAAAAAGTACGTGCATGCATTGTAAGAGACAGTGTATCAAAATGAGGATGCATTGTAAGAGACAGTGCATAAAAGTGTGGATGTATTGTTCTGAGAGTGCATCGTGAGAATAAAGAACTTTTGGAACTGTTACTCCAGTGTGGTCAACCTTGTGCCATGTGTGATGAGTTGCAACTGAGGTTTTTCTACAAGAACCCTATGTGAGTGTGTCTGGTGTGATTGTATGCTACTATGACCACTGCCACGTAATAGGCTCTCTGTAAGACCAAAGACAAGAAAAATGCCTGGAGTAAGACTTGCTGTTGTGTACTCCACCCCGCATATTTTGTTGAAAAGCCTAGGTTTTATTTAGTAAAATCTGCTAGTAATTGGCCACGATTTCTTTACTCGCTGTTCTCTTTTGCTAGATTCTTCCGCATTTTGCCTCTGTCTTTTGAGGGATAGCAGATGATTTCTTTGTTCGATTTAAACTGGAAGTAACCGGAAATAACTGGAGCATGTGGGTGACCTCCCTTTGTTCCGAAATGGCTGAAAGAAAATAAAACTGCAGACAAAAATAAAACTGCAAACGAGATACGCGTTCAAAGTTTTCGAATTTTCTCAAATCGGAAGGAAAAGTCGAGAAAGCGGGAGGTCAGGAGAATGCAGGAGATGGGTTGCAGTCAGGAGTCTCCCGCCGAAATCAGGTCTTGACAGGTGTACATCCGTCAGTGGTAAAATGTTACTTAAGATGAACGTTTATTGCCTGTAGAAAACGGACGCTCATCTTTGTATGCTGAGCAGAGAGAAACTCAATAAAGGAGTGATAATGGAGATTGTTAGTAATAATGTGTCTCACTTTTTTAACATGCCCATGCCTAAAATATTTTCAGGAGCCTCCATAAGAAATATTATAAAAGATTATTTAATAGATATAATATTGCCTTACTGACATTCTGATGATTCAGTTAGAGCTCTCTCTCTCTCACACACACACACACACACACACACACACACACACACACACACACACACACACACACACACACACACATGGAGACAAAAGCCTCAGAATGATCAGCCAGCACACCAATATAGGTCCAATATTGGCCCAATATTGGCTCAGATATTGGGCCGATATATGGGTGGCAATATTGGTCCAATATTGGAAGCGCAAAATGGCCCATTGTTGGCCCAATATCGGGTAAATGTTGGCTGCCAAGCTGGATCCATTGTTGGCCCAATATCGGGTGAATGTTGGCTACCAATATAGTGCCAAGCTGGATCCATCCTAGAACCAGTATGGTGAATATTGGCTGCCAATATAGTGCCAAGATGGATCCATCCTAGGGCCAGGATGGTGAATATTGGCTGCCAATATAGTGCCATGCTTAATCCATTCTGGTGCCAACATAGTAGCAAATGTTCTGCCAACCTTTTTCCAACATGCATAGTAGTGTCCCAGATTTGGATATTGGTAATTTAATCCAGCTTTTTTTCTGAGGAAAAAGACCATCATGCAAACATATATTAATCTGATAGTTATCAAATCAAACGTTCATCAAAATATGTAACTCAAAACACAACTTAAAAAGAAAGACCTGAACTCAGATTCACAGTGATGCACAAGTTTAATCTGATTTTCAGTTTTATGAAAAGAAAACACTAACTATACCGAAATGAAGGACAATGCTTATCTCATTTAACCCTTTCCATCCTGATACATTACTGCCTGAAATAATTTGACCATGATATCTCAAGAATAGTACCAGAACAGCTTGGTGCACAGCTCTGTCACCACCCTTGAACTAAAATGGTTGATCTATATATCCTTACCCAAAACATACCTTTCACAGGGCAATCTGAAGTAAAAAAAAAAAAATCACCCTCAGGCAGGATTCAATGGATTAATTACATCCCCCCCCCCCCCTCACACAAAAAAGAAACCTGTCTGTAACAATACACAAAATGTAAAAAAAAAAAAAAAAAAAAAAAAGCCCACAATTATTGAATTAAGAAAACAATTGTTCTGATACATGACATACAAAAACCATCTCTGAATGTACATACACACAGATGTTCAGGTACTGGCAATAGGATCTGTAAACAACAGATTTTGTACACAGCACATTTTTTACCTGCTCCCATAAATAACTTTCATACAGATTAACAGAATATACTGACATAATTCGATTGGAGACTAAATTTCCTCCTAAACATACAGGATTTGGCACAAACAACATTGGTTATGAAAAGAAAGAAGAGAATCTCATATGAATTGTCCTTATTAACCCTTTTCATCCTAATACACACCTGCTTGAAATTAATTTGACTATGATAATTCAAGGGTGGTGCCAGAATAGCTTGGCACCTGAGACACCAAGCTATTCTGGCACTACCCATAAACTAAAATGGTTAATCTGTCGCAAAATTTGTAATGTAGCCTTCAAGCAAATCTGACAAAATCAGCCTCTGGATTGAATGGGTTAAAAATAGTATCAAATAAAACCTTAAATGTAATGGGGAGGAGGGGGGGGGGGGGGGGAGTAAAAGTTCATGCATGCAGCCAGTTAGCATTTTAATAACTTGCAACTAAAAGCAGGTTTGCTCTACATTGCTTAAAAGCCCTAAACTAGCCAGTAGCTGCCATCACTTTTCAAACATAAACACTTCTGCAACAGATGGTTACAAAACATGTATGTCTTATTAAAATGTTATGTGCAACAACAAAAAAACATGAGGCAAGCTTAAGTGATCAGGCAAACTATACTTGTAAAAATAAACAATATGTTTACAAGCATCTTGGCCCGACTGACTTAACAGTGTAGCAAACTGAATATTTGAATCAGAATGAAACTTAATATTGCAATCAAAATTAGTTTAATTTTCTTCTGTCATGGACAGTTTAGTTGAAATTAATGTCCAATGTTTGAAGTTGATGTTGCTTTGACCGGAAAAAAAGTTAATTAAAAATTCTAAGATGGTAGACAGAAATGACAGATCTATATACACAACATATATTTTATAACGTTTCATAACAAAAGAAATTGTAGTTTTAACAAAATCACAAAACAGGCACTACATTCTAGTTTCTACTTAATATGATAAATCTGATGACAACAGGTATGATTAACCCTTTGGCTGTCTGTATTGCACTATAAGTCGCAATGATTCCTGCAGGAATCATCACAATGTCAGGCAGTACTGCAGAGGGTTAAGCAGCTTGCAAAGAAACTAAAATAAAACTATACTAATCACTGTCAGCCTGTGTCCTGCAGGAATCATCACAATGCCAGGCAGTACTGATAGCCAGAGGGTTTAGCAGCTTGCAGAGAAACTAAAACTATACTAATCACTGTCAGTCTGTGTCCTGCAGGAATCATCACAATGTCAGGCAGTACTGATAGCCAGAGGGTTTAGCAGCTTGCAGTGAAACTAAAACTATACTAATCACTGTCAGTCTGTGTCCTGCAGGAATCATCACAATGTCAGGCAGTACTGATAGCCAGAGGGTTTAGCAGCTTGCAGAGAAACTAAAACTGTACTAATTCACTGTCAGTCTGTGTGTGCTCGCTTTGCCGCCTCCCACCTCTGCTTATTCCCATCGCGATCAATTGATCCAGTAACTGAGTAAGCCATTTAGTTAAAACGTGGCCTATGTCTGTTGCACTACCATGGCACCTTCTCACACCATCTGAAAATAAAATGCATGTCTGATTACTGAATCCTGTAGAGTTGACTTTAAGAGAGGTCACTGAAATTGGTGTTTATACTGTGGAAAGTACCCTTGGGCCAAGTCTGAACATTTACAGAAGACTGTGGCTTGCTTAGTCTCAGAGAAATACCAATTGATGCATGTTTCATGACGGGCAATGGCTAAAACTAAAAACCATCTGACAGATGACCCAAAACAAAGACTCACTTCGGCCAATTTTGCAATATCCATGCAGTCACTTGAATGGTTTGATCCCATTTTGGACTTCAGTTTTCTTTTAAGTCTTTTAAGTCCCTTCTATTTATAGAAAGGAGCTTTTAGGAAAGGTCGCAGTGGGGCGAATTTAATAGCATGTCCATGTCAAGGCAAGCAGGCTAAACCTCTAATTGAAGCAACAAGATAAAAATTACGTCATGTCTAGTTACACTAACTTCGCTGCTGAACGTACATTTGGCGTGAAGCGCCGTATGTGCGAATGTATATGCGTGCATATGTATGTAAACAAGAGTTCTTATCTTTGATATTTATGTACACACAAGCTTCAATTTAAAACTTGGTCTTGGTGAAATACTTTCTTAAGTGGGTGGCGGCTAAGACAACCTCCGAGCATATTGTAATGAATGACACATTGAAGACATAAACAACCGTTTATAGGAAGTCGGTTGACCCAGATTAGAGACCGTAATTTTTGTCATAATTACTTGAACCTATAACTAGTTTGGAGAAAGACATTGGATAAGTTCGTTAGCCAGCTTTTCATCCTTTCAACTTCTTTAGTAAAAATTAATTCTTTTCAGAAAGGCATTAAAACACTAAAAAAACTTTACTTCTAGAGAAAGTCAGACCGGCGGTGACGTAAAAGAGGCAACTCCGTCACTACGGAGATACTGACCTAATACTCTAAATATAATAATTAAATTTATAAAGTGCTAACTCCCTGCAGTGCAGGCTCCAACATCTGAATGAGCTCTAAAATATGAGGGCATTCTCTCTTGCACGAGTGGCCCTCTCTCTCACACAAACATGCGCGCATCTCCAGGAGGAATAGATCCTCATGCGCACTCCAGGCGCCTCTTGGACATGTTTGGAGCGCGCGTGCATGCACGCACACACACATCGATGCGCTTTAAGAAGTGGATGCAGGTGACCAGTGTACTTAGTATATCATGTAGTTAGGTAAAGTCAACCTGCTTTCACACAAATTATAGCAAGACTGAAATTGTACTATGGAGTTTTAGTTTTGACACAATTTTCTCAAGCCTACGAAGTGAAACTCATATCATGTAAAACTAAATGAATATGTAAAAACTAAAACTTGCGTCATGACAAATGATGTTTGACAAATCAATCACCTCGGCTGTTTGGCCCAGCGCTAGAAGTGGCCACTTAGTTTGTTCCAGGCGCAGTACAGCAGGGAAAATGACTACATTTTGTTTTTCATGAATTTCTTATGTACCGTTCAAGTGTGTGATGCAAAGCTTTGTTTGTTTAAAAGCGGACATTCTGCCCAACACACTGACACCAAACACACTATAGTTGTGACAAACCAGTAGCCAGCAGGATAAGGTGGAAATAAAGAGAAAAAAACAGATCTCACAAAATTTTGCATCACACACTAGAACGGTAAATAAGAAAGTCATGAAAACAAAAGGTAGTCATTTTTCCTGCTGTACTGCGCCTTGCAGGAAGCCCGCTCATCAGCTAGCCTGACAGCTGAGAGACTCGCTGCCTCAGTGTGCGAGCACGACTTGTGACCCAGTTTCTCGGCTCACAAGTCATGGTTGGTTGGTTAGTTCGGGTTTAACGTCCACAGCACCGAGGTGATCATGGACGGCCCTGACGGGCGGGTTATGGGGGACAGGGAAATCTATTGCCTGTGGAGTACGACCTGAACACTGATCAACTCAGGCGCACTCCAACTGTGCCACTTTGATTTACCAGGACCTTTCAACGGACATGCTATTGAACAAATCCGTTTTTTCCCCTGGATTGTGAGTCCAGCTACCGGGGCCAAGTCATGCTCGCGCACTGAGGCATTATAGAACTCACTTGACGCATTGGCAGATCTGTGAGACTTTTTCAATAGATAATTCAACATCAGAATCAGATCAAAGACAAAAGCGAGGACAGCACTCATATAGAAGGGACTTTGTGGGTTATGTTTTATCCCATCTTGTTTTAATAATAAAACAGAGCATTAATTACTTAATTATAATTTACCAATCATTGCGTTGTGCAAGTTACACAGTCTGCTGAAGGCTTCATTCCCCTTTTTTCAGTGAGGTTGTACAATATATCCAGACACTGACTTGTCCTCATCAAAAAGGGCATTGTCCTCCATACACAATCTTTAAAGTCCAAGCCTCCAATGGGATAAGTACAGAATCTGCAAACACACACAGAAAAAAATAAAACGGTTTTTACAAATAAAATTTGTCCAAAAGAATCACAATCAAAATTTACCTTTCTCTGTAGTTTTCCTGCATAGAGCAGAAAGCATAAAACGAAACACAAAACTGCATGTTAATTATAATAATAATAGTTTTTAAACCTCCAGCTACATAACTAAATTCATCAACCCAAGCAGCACACCACAAAACAAGAAAATGCAAACAATATTCAGATTTCAAATGTATAATTACCATGTTGTTCCTGGTCGCCGCGCGTTGTCTAGGACTGTGTTGAGGTTCTCCAGCTCTGCACGATCTTGTAGTGGGAATTCCTGATTTTTCTCCTCTTCGACCAGTACGACTCATCTTTAACATCCATATTTTCTCAAGGAGAAGTTTAAAATCGTACTATACACGTACGTATGCCTTAATCAGCAAGTGCACGTGGCGTCAGCGAAAGAAATATAGAAGAAAGAAAGCTGGAACTTGGTCTGGCAATGGAATTTGTAGCCTTGATCTGCAGTCAAATTTGGCGGAAATAATCGCAGCAGGTGCTATACCGGCATGCAATGCAGTGTCTGACAAAACAGAGAATGTGGTGAATAAATGTTATATAAAAAAAAAATATTTAAACAAAAAAAAAGTCACGGCGTGCCCAAACTATGGTAAAAGATTGCCGTTGTATATTTATTTTCAAGATAAATGTCGGCTAGATTTAAAATTTCATCTGTCAATGTTGCGAATTGGGCCAGACTGGCTCGCCTATCGTGTGCCAACATTTGCAGTCGAAGCAGCGCGCGGGCGCAGTACAGCCTCCGGCGGCTCGCGTGATTGTTCCAGCTTGGCACCAAGATTGATTATACCGGCGCGCGCGCAGCTCACGCGATACCGGCGCGCGTGTTGGTTTCAGCATGGCGCTAAGCTCTCGCATACTGGCCCAATATATCGGCCATTATCCAGCAATGGACCAATATTTGCCCAAGATACTGTGCGTGCTGGGGAGTTACCTACCATTTTATGTGAAAATGGGTTCCCATATTTCTATTTATTCTAGGGCTCTGGAATTGATGCGAATGTTTAGAACTCACCTTATAACTAAGCTCTACAAAATAAAATAGACATTTTCTAGAAACAGAGCCACTGGATGTAAAAAAAATGGGTTTCTACCAATAAAGTGGGTGCCTCTCACACAAAAACTGGCATTACAGTGAAAATGGGTGTCCTCGTCAAATCATTCATTTTAGCATGGACTATCTCAAGAAAATTAGGTGTCTGTAATAACGTAAAGTTCACGGAATATTTGATGCTTCTTTTCCACATTTATTTGATTGTTGTAATTTTTTTTTCAAATTAATGTGTATTCCTCCTTTTTCCTGCATTAAAAATGTCAAGCACAATGACACAACACACAGTGAACAAATACCTCACTAAACATACCTCTGGTTGATTTTGTTATGATTTTTTGGGTGGGGTTGTGGGGGGGTGGGGGTCATCACTTTTGGTTTTATAGAGCTGCTGAATGCTCTCTTATGAATGAAAGATTTTCATTATCCCTGGAATCAGTAGGTCATTTCAGAGGCGCGCACCAAGTTGCACGTCAAACCGCTCACAAATACACATTTGGAGTGCACCAGATGGATCCAGTTGGCCATCTCCCACATTCCACACTATAGGACAGCTAAGACTGAGAAGCAATTGTGGCGTTTATGGTGTGGTACAAGGTTTAAAACTAAGAAACTGTTGTTTTTAGAAGTGTGTCGGGCAACAGTTTTTATTAAAACTGTTTTAAAACCTCTTTAAACTCAACTTTTGTTAATGTTAAAAGTGTTTTTATTTACAGGCGTGTCGTAACTGTTATGCATCTATTCCAACGTAATAGTGCTGGATACTTTTCCCATTGTCGCCTTCTCTCTTCGCTCAGCACTCGACTTTCCAGTCCTTCCCTCAAACGGGCAGCATTCACACAAACAATACTTTACTATTACACCCTTTGGCAACATTAGGTTTTTTTCTCTGACCTAGCATTACATCGACAAATGGTCCATCCAAGCCTGCACTCTTCATACTGCACTAAACGACCAACTGCAGCAGACGACACATGTAACAACACTGACTGTGTGACGTCATTTGCATTCAATCAATTTGTGCATACAATCTGACAGGAGTTGCAGTCGAAATGAAAGCATAACATCAACAAACCCACAAACAAAGCAACAGGTTGAACCAAAAGGTCGGGCAGGACACAACAGCAGCCTCACCCAAAGTCTATATGTCCTCTCTCACACTGCGCACTCATACAATCACTTCACTTCATAGCAACCGGTGCACGAATATAATTATAGGCTAAGTCGCTGGCGAACGAATACATGGCTCTCAAATTTGTCACTAGACATGACCTCGGCTCCCTCCACATCACCCCGGAAGTACAACACAACTCAACACTTTTTTAACAAAACAACCACACCCTCAAATAACAAACCTAATTTCGTAGCAACATTTACTCCCTCAAACAATTAAAATACCCCCCCCCCCCCTGCCCCTTCCTTTCGTATTTCTCCGTTTCACTTCGGCTCACCGACGCAGTCGACCCATATCAGCTATGAAATTATTTATAGCTGAGAAGGGTGATGTCACACACACATGCCCATTTTCGGGGTTTTGTGCACACACACACACTGCTGGGACAAGTTCAAACACACTAGAGGCGTGTCTGTTAAGCACAAAAGTGCATGTGTTAACGCCAAAATGAGAAAAACTGATTTTTTAAATATTTTTTATGAATCTTTACCCCAAGACAATGCAGAAACAACCCTCAGAAAAAATGGGTGTCTGACTTGGGCACCCAGAATTTTACACACACCCATTTTCCATAAGGATGGTAAAGACAGTCACCCATTTTAGGTCTTTTGTGCACACACACACACACACACACACACACACACACACACGCCAGGGCTCCCGTTTTAGTGCGTCTGTGCATCTCTGATGCACTGAAATTCAAAATTCACGTACTGAAAATATTATGAAAGGGTAGGCAGACGCAATATTATTCAGCACATATGTGTCCAAGACGCACAGTGCTTGCGCCACCGTGCATACCTTAATAGTGTCGGTTGTTCTGTTTTTAAGTCCCTTCTATTTATAGAAGGGACTTTTTAGGACGGGTGGCGGTGGGGCGAATTTAATAGCATGTCCATGATGTCGAAGGCGGGCAGGCCTAAACCTCTCTCAATTGAAGTAACAAGATAAAAATTACGTACATTTCGCGCGAAGTGCCATATGTGCGTATAATATTATATGTGCATATGTAGAAATTTTGAAAATATGCGCTAGTGTGGATAAAGACATTGGATGAGTTCATTAGCCAGCTTTGTATCCTTTCAACATTTTAGTCAAAATTAATTCTTTTTCAGAAAAAAATTAAAACAGTAAAAAACCTTGACTTCTAGAGAAAGTCAGACAGTGGCGGTGATGTAAAAGAGGGCAACTCTGTCACCATGCAGACAATGACATAATACTCTAAATATGATGTCATTCTCTCTCTCTCTCTCTGTGTGTCTCCGCTTTACTTCGCTGAGCAGTATCGAGTTGAAAGCGGATTACCAAACCCCGGCCAGTATTGTGCTCGTGTGCGGCTGATACGCCTAACTGAACTTGCTATCGGGACTTTGATGTTCGAGCAGTTGGATTATTTCCCTGCCGACGAGTCTGCTAAATCATTTCATTGTGTCTTATCCATTTACCAGCTTTATATATACATCGGCATTTGTGCTGTTTCATTTAATAATCTCAACGTATACTTCCTTCTTTTGACATTTTACTTTGTAGTTGTTGTTGTTTGTTCTGTACAAATTTGCCTTACTCCGTAATAGACATAAATTTGAAAGTTATGCGAATAGGGCATCTCAATGTTTTTCATTTGTACAATAAACTAACCGATATATCTGTCTACATTAGCAATCCCACACCGTTTCATTTATTTGGGCTTAGTGAGACGCGCCTTAGCTCGTGTGTGAGCGATGAAGCCATTAGTATTCCTAATTTTTCCTTGACTAGGAGAGACCCCTCGTCCCCAGGTCAAACAGGCATCGCTGTCTACATTCACAACTCCATTCAGCATTTAGTCCATAGACGCTTGGACTTGGAAACAGCAGACGTAGAGTGTTTGTGGTTGGAAGTGAAATGCCCTAAATTGACACCGCTACTAGTTGGATTCCTTTACAGAAACCCTGCCGCCACTTTTGAATGGTATGACCATTTTAGTCAGATCCTTGATAGAGCGTGCAAAAGAAAGGCTGACCTTCTTCTCATGGGAGATTTTAATATAGACTTCCTTAAGAATCACACTGCGTGGGATACAATATCTTCATTGTTTGGTCTAGTCCAGTTAGTAAAATCGCCCACCAGAATTACTCAGAATACGTCCTCACTTATAGACCACATATACACTAATAAACCCAAAGCCGTCTATAATGTTGAGGTTTCAAATCTAAGTGTTAGTGATCACTATCCAGTTGTTTGTTCATGGTCAAAAAAGATTCCGAAAGCAAAGAAGAACGGCCATACAACCATAACATATCGATCATTCAAGAACTTTAACCATAATAAATTCCTATTTGATTTAAATAATACTCCGTTCAACGATGTACTTCTTTCCAATGACCCGGACACTGCCCTTTCTATTTGGTACACTCTTTTTCTAACTGTATTAAACAAACACGCACCCCTTCGTGAGAGAAGGGTTAAATCAAACACTCTTCCTCCATGGTTAACCCCAGAAATAATGCAAGCGATGGCGCTTAGAGATGATCTGCGTAGTCGAAAACTATTTCCTGAATTCAAGCAACAACGTAACCGTGTTAAGTACATGATCAGAGAGGCAAGGAAAAGGTTAATCCGTGACACAGTGAAAGACAGTAAGGATACTTCCACTATCTGGCGCCTATTAAACACTCTAACTAAAGGCTGCCCTGGCACTTCAACAACCATTCCCAGCAGTCTTACTGCAGAAACTTTTAATAATCATTTTCTTTCAGTCGCTGAAACTCTAAATGCCTCAATTAATAGCAGTAAGTATGAATGTTCTAATTTGCTTTCTGAATTCTGTAAACACAGAACAGAGGACACAGACCCCTTCAGCATTCCCTTGCTATCAGTTCATGAGGTGGGTTTGCTCATTAGTAAACTACCAAATAAAAAGTCTTCGGGGCCTGATGACATCAGCCCCCAAATACTTAAGTTATCCCTGCCGTACATAGTAGAGTCTATTACGTACATTTACAACCTTTGTATCAAGCAACATACTTTCCCTAACAAACTAAAATACGCTAAAGTCATTCCACTTCCAAAAACTAAAGATCGTTCTGACCCTAACAACTATCGACCGATTTCATTATTATCAGTTCTATCAAAGCCGCTTGAAAGGCATGTCCACAAACACCTGCTTGCCTACTTAGAAAACCGCAAGCTCCTGCACCCCTTTCAATCCGGATTTCGCCCACAACACTCGTGCCACACTGCACTCACGCGCCTCGTTGACGCATGGCTCCATGGTATGAACAAATCCCAGATAACGGGTGTCGTTTACTTAGACTTTAAAAAGGCCTTTGACCTAATCGATCACACCACTCTAATGACAAAGATTCAGAAATACTTGAATAGTACAGAAGTAGTTGCATTTTTTAAATCATACCTAACTGATCGTAAACAAAAAGTTCTAGTGAATGGATCTTACTCTTCTCTAAAAGATATAAAGTATGGAGTTCCCCAAGGATCCGTGCTTGGTCCCTTATTATTTTGTCTATTCATCAATGACCTGCCACTTCATATAACTTGCAAGAACGTACAATGTGATCTTTTTGCTGATGACACTTCCATTCATATGACTAACAAAGATATACAAGTAATTTCTTCCAACTTGCAGCATAGTCTTGATGAAGTGTCTGAATGGTGTCACAGGAATTCTATGATTGTTCATCCAATTAAAACCAAATCTATGATAATCACCACTCGTCAAAAACACCAGTTAGCACCCCTGTTACTTAACCTTTTATTAAAGGGCAGGCAAATAGAACACGTTAATGAACACCGCCTACTAGGGATTACAATTGACAGTCAGCTTAAGTGGAAGGCTCATACGGACACTCTATGCAGAACGGTAGCCAAAAATCTTTTCATGTTGTCCAAACTGAAATATTACACCGACTCGGACACGCGCAAACTATTCTATAATGCTCACATACGTTCTCATATTGATTACGCGTCAATGGTGTGGGATGGATGCAGTGAAGTCCACTTGAAGAGACTCAGCTCGTTACACAGAAGGGCAGCAAAGTTAATCCTTCCTGACCCACGACTCACAACAGAAGAAAAACTCGCCAAAATAGGATTTCTGCCGCTGCAAGACCACTTCAAATACAATAAGGCTATTTTTATGTTCAAAGTGTGGAAACAGAAAATACCAGAATATATCACAACTCTTTTCTCTAAGTCGGAATCTAGGCTTGGTAATATTAGGCAACTTTTCTTAGTCCCCAAAACAAGAATTGATATATACAAATCTAGTTTGTCATTCGCGGGAACGCAGACTTGGAACACGCTTCCTGATTATGTAAAATCCGCTTCCTCTCTAGCCCGTTTCAAAATCAGTCTCTTCAAGTACTTCTCGAAGCAGTCATAATCATTTCGTTGTGAAATATATACTGCCCTGTAACCCTGATTATGTATGCTCCCAATTACAAACTCTGTGTGTGATGGTGTGTGTGTGTGTGTGTGTGTGTGTGTGTCAGTTTAGGTGTGTGAGATTGTCATGGGAATTTCTTTCCCTAAACTAGCAATGTTTTTGTCAGTTTCATTTACATTTAACTATATACTTAGTTAGTTTTTTTTTATTTTGTCTCGTAGTTTTGTAGCAACGGCAGGTTTGAAAAATGGCTATGTCTGTGACGATGTCAATGCCTCAACCGTTGATAAATAAAGCTTCATTGAATCATTGAATCATTGAATCTCTCTCTCTCTCTCTCTCTCTCTCTCTCTCTCTCTCTCTCTCTCTCTCTCTCTCGCACGCACACACACACACACACAGACACACACACACAGAGACATGCGCACATCTCCAAGATACATAGATCCTCATGAGGATCTATGTCTCTTGGATATGTTTGGAGAGCGCATGCATGCACGCACTAACATGCGTGCACGCTCATACACACACACACACACATCGTCACGCTTTTAGAAGAGTTTGCAGGTGACCTGATATAGCTAGTTTGGAGAAAGACAGTGGACCAAACCTGACCATATGCCCTCACTTTGGCTTTATTTTTTTTGTTGACATTTATTTTCATTGATATTTATTGCATTTCTGGGTGTCATTTGTTGTATCCTTGTTTTCCAGTGATATTGCGTCCTGTTGTTTGTTAGATGTTAGACCGTTTAGTGTTGTTTACTGGATATTAGCTATTTTGGCACTGTTTTGCTGTTCATTGCTGGTTTATTTTCTTGGTTCTTAAAAGTAGATTAATCCGGCATTGTTTTGTCGTTCACAGTGGGGTTTTGGTCGGTTCTTGATGGTAGATTGATCTGGCATTGTTTTGCCGTTGATTGCGTTGATGGGAGAGGATGGGCCGTGTAGTTTTCTTTCCCCTGCTGCTTAGTTTGGTTCGTCCTGTGAAAGGACTGTGTGTCTTTGAAGACCTTGTGTAAACACATGACATCTCTAGAAAATGGCCACGTTCCGTTGCTCTTGCTGCCCTGGTAGATTTATTTTATTCTCCATTGTTTTACTGTTCATTGCGTTTGTTGGGAGGGGGTTTTGATGTTTAGTTTTCTTTCCCCTGCGGTTTAGTTTGGATTGTCATGCTAAATAACTGTGTGTCTTTTGTGAGACGCTACGTTAACACATTTAAAGAAAAGAGAGACCAAAATGAGTTAATATAAAAAACAGCAACAACATGCAAATGATACAGTTTTCTTAGATCAGATTTTTTACCCCTTATTATACTGAGAAAGGGGTCTGTACTCTCTTAAGTTGACATCATCAGTGTGTTTGAGGCCATCAACACCACTCTGCAGTCTGATAAGCCCATGATCCACTGCCTCAAGAGTCTTTTAGAGAAATTTTTCAAAGACTTGCTCATGAGGTTTGTCAAGCCTTCAGCAATGCTGCACAAGAGTGTCATGGATGTTGACTTCTCTGCACAAAGCAACATCAAGAGTAAAGCAGACCTCATCATTGGAGAACAAGCCAAAAACTTTGTGACCAATCAACAGCAGAACAATCTGAGGACTGAAAGGATTGAAGAGTTCTATGATTGTGTGATCAGGTTCTTCAAAGCTAGCTGCACCTACGTCAAGAAAAGGTTGCCCCTCTCTGATGCCCTGCTCAGCCATGCCACTGTGGTGGATCCAGCCAAGCAGGTGGACAGAGCTTTTTAGATTTGGAGTACTTTCTCAAGAGATTCCCTAAGCTGTTGCCATCTGGTGTGACCTCTACTGACATGCAACTAGAGTTTGCCAAGTACCAGTGCACAGACATCCGCCTGTGTATTTCTGAAGAAAGAGTTGACTCCACCTGGTTCAACATCTCACAGCTGAAGGATAATGAGGAACTTCTATTTCCACATCTGCCCAATGTGATGCTTTCAATTTTAACAATTCCTCACAGCTCTGCTCATTGTGAGAGAATCTTCTCAGTGGTGAGAAAAAACAAAACAGAGTTTAGAGGAAATATGGGCCATGACACACTGGAGGCTCTGGTTGTGGCCAAGTCAAGGCCTGTAGGAGCCCTTGACAGAAAATATAGTGAAAGAGAACTGAAAGACCTGAAGAGTGTCTACTACAGGTCTCTTCAGTCCAAGTGAGCTGGGTGCAGCTATCTATTGTAAATAGTGGTATGTTTCTTTATCTTACTTGAATGACTGATATTGCTATTTTTGTGTGTGTGTGTCATTTTTATTTTTGCGCTCGTGCTAATATAAAAGGCACAATATAAAAAACAGTGCAGAAATAATAGGTAACAATAGTAATAGTATTACTGAAATTTTAATAGTATTACTGAAATTTCAAATAGCTAATACTGAAACTTCAAATTGAGGGTAGGCATGCCTGTCTCTAAAATTTACACCTGGGGGTCTACAGACCCTTCCGACCGTTGTGAAAACAGGAGCCCTGACACGCACAAGCACACGCACGCACACACACACACACACACACACACACACACACACACACACACACACACACACACACACACATATGCCTTACCTCTTTCTTTGCCCTTGGCTGCCACAAGACAACTTCCTGTAGCACACTATTGGTGGCGAGGTCCATCCAGCAAATGTTCACTTACAATGCATGTGCTTGGCTATTTTTAGTGTAGAATGTGTCATTAAAAGCCATTATTGGCATGCACACTGGATCCAGAAATGAACTCTTAACTGAATTACTTAGTGACTGCATGAGTACATAATACAGAAAAGTTACATAGGCAAAGTGATCTAAATACTGTGTATGTATCACCACTAAAGCTGAACTGTTCTATGTCACAGTTTGTTATGTTGTAATTCATTCTCTTAGAGGGTGTTGAGAACTGGCACAGTGATGGTATAATGACAAGATTCGATTCTAGACTTAACTGACCTTATCAGATCAAGACCAGAAAAGTCATATGTATGTGTCACCAATCTTCTTGTCTTCCGAGTTAAAACTTAAACTGATTATTTTTTTTGGGTGGTAGCTGTGACTTTGAATGATGAAAATGTTAATGGCTACGCAGGCAGCACAGGATGATTTTTTTTCTCCCTGTTTATTTTGTAGATCTGTCGTAACATCAACCGCATCAAGGTGTGCATGGAGACGGGACAGACAGTCATCCTGCTCAACCTGGACAACCTTTATGAGAGTCTCTATGATGCCCTCAACCAGGTCAGTAGCCATATTATTATGTGAGTCTGTTTTTCATGTAGAGCTGCAGAGCTTCTGTATGTTAGAGGGACACAAGGGTTCAGTTAAATCTTATCATCCTTTTGACCATACAGCAACTCCATGCCACTTGTCAACCAAGATTTGCTCAGAAGTCCACATGCTGTTTATTGTCAAGTAAACTGGAAACATCCAGCACATGCATATTTACCAAACTCAATTGCACCTGTGTGAAAGATAGCAAACACACACCCCAGTGGCCAGGAGTTTAACAATGGTCAACTGGCGACTAACAGTTGCCAGTTGAGCGACTTGATCATCATTGCTAAACTCCAGTGAATTTATTGAATCTTGGGAGCAAAACATGCTCTTGGGTTAATCAAAATGTAAGTTGTAAGTGTTGAAAAGATAGGCTCATTCAGACCATGATGTGGGGTGGCTAGAATCAAGAGTTTTGTGTAATACAACACACTTGTTTTTGGCTCGCGTGCAAAGCATAAGTGATTGAGTCTATGTTCTGGGTCAGTGGGTCTGCTGCCATCATCCGTGGTAAATTTTATTGTTGGCATTTTCTTGGAGACATTCAAGCCACAGTCTTGAAACTTGGCCCAAGGATACTTTGTGGCAAGACCTTTCTAAACATACCAATTTGAGTGACCTGCCTTAAAGGTCAAGGTTACAGGGGATCAGGAAATAGATTACAAATAGCCATATTTTTACAAAATATATGTTTTTTCAAATACTATCCACAACTTCAAACCCAAAATTGGTACAAAGATACCTGATGGTAAGACCTTTTTATGCATGCTAATTTGGTTGACCCTTTGGAAAGGTCAAGGGTCATAAGAGCACAGGAAATAGGTTTAAAAAAAATAGCCCTATTTTGACAGAAGATGTTTTTGGCCTCACGTGCGAAGCAAAAGTGAGTCTGTGTTCTGGGGCAGTGGTCGTCAATCTGGCATCCATTGTAAACTTTAATGTTGGCATTTTCTCGGAAACTATTCAAGCCTTGGTCTGAAAACATGGCCCAAGAATATTTTGTGGCAAGACCTTTCTAAACATACCAATTTCAGTGACCTCTCTCAAAAGGTCATGGTCACAAGGGATCAGGAAATAAGGTAAAAATAGCTATATTTTGGGAAAAAAATTATGTTTTCTCAAATACTATTGACAACTTCAAACCCAAACTTGGTATAAAGATACCTGGTGGTGAGACCTTTTTATACATACTAGTTTGGTTGACCCTCAGAAAGGTCAAGGTCACAGGAGATCGGGAAATAGTTAAAAAGTAGCCATATTTTGACAAAAGATGTTTTTCTCAAATGCTATTCACAACTTCAAACCTGAGCTTGGTATGGAGATACCTGATAGTAAGACCTTCCTATGCATACTAATTTGGATGATCCCTCAGAAAGGTCAAGTGTCACAAGAGATCAGGAAATAGGTCACAAATAGCCATTTTTTTTACCCCCCAAAAATGTTTTTTTCTCAAATACTGTTTACAACTTCCATCCCAAACCTTCCACAGAGACACCTGATGGCAAGACCTTTCTATGCATGCTAACTTGGATGACCTCTTGGAAAGGTCAAGGGTCACAAGAGAAAAGCAAATGATGTGGAAAATGTCTATTATTTTTAGAGGTTTAATTTTTATCATGATTTTTGCTAAAACTTTTAAGCCAAATTTGGCAGGAAGGTATAATTGATGATAAAACCTTTCTATGCATACTAATTTGGTTCACTACCTGTTCTGGAAAAGGTCAAGGCTCATGGGAGGTTGACAACAGTGAAAAATACATACATTTTGAGAAAAATGTATTTTTCTCTAAAATATATTTTTTCGAGAAAATACTTACTGATGGCATTACTGTATGGAAGTAGCACTTAGCCGAACAATTTCAGCCCAGGGATTGTTGTGTACAGCAACGCCACCGGGGAACCCTCAAGTGAGCTGTACCAACGTCCCTGAATAGCTTCCCTTTACTGAGTAGTCTCCCCTACCTTATACGGCACATGCGCAGCCGTTACCAGTTTTCGCTCTTAGCTTACTGGCGGCGAGCGGGGCAGGTGGGAGGGTCCTCCGAGTAATGCCATCGGTAAGTATTTTCTCGAAAAAATATATTTTAGAGAAAAATACATTTGTTTCATCAAAAAACATTACCGATGGCATTACTGTATGGAAGAATGTCGAATAGGAGGAGGGCGCCGCCAACTACCCCGCGACTGCGGACGCATTAGCGAAAAAGGCTGGGATCAACACCTCACAATTTCAGCTAAGCGTACCTAATGTGCATGGCTCGCCGGCAGGGAGTGTTGAGCCGCTGAGACGTCACCCACCAGGGCCAGGTTGTCCCGCTGGCCGGAGAGGTCACGTAGATAGAAACGTGCAAAGGTGGATTCAGCTCTCCAGCCGACTGCGGCAACAATGTCCCGGACTGCGCAGTTGCGGTCAAAGGCGAGGCTGGTTGATACAGCTCTGATTTCGTGCGCCCGAATTCGCATCCGCTTGGCCCCTGAGGGGGAGAGGTCCTCGTAAGCAGAGCGTATGATCCACCGCAACCATGAAGAGATAGTCTGCGCAGTAATGTCCGTCTTGCCACGATATAAGGGCAGAAAAAGGCGGGAGCGACTTCTCCGGAAAGGTTTAGTTCGTCGGAGGTATATCTTCAAGGCCCGAACAGGGTCCTGTTGGCGGGATTCCTGGGACTGGGAAGCAAACTGCAGCGGCCGGATTTTGATTACCTGAGCCCGGGTGGAGGGGAGCCTGTTCTTGGCGAGAAAGGCCGGATTAGTGAGGAGCTGCACTGTGCCATACGCCCGGAACTGAAGGCAAGCGGGCTCTGTGGAAAGGGCATGGAGCTCGCTAACCCGCGCTGCGGTGGCGAGAGCAAGGAGAAAACAAGTTGTCCTGGTAAGATTGGCCAGAGAGGCCAGAGGGAGGGGCTCAAAGCATGCGGAATTGAGCCACGTTAGTACCCAGGGAAGGTCCCAGCGGGGCACCAGCGAGCGCGGAACCGGACGACGGAGCTCAAAATTGGCCATCAGGTCCGAAAGATCTTTACACGCGCCTGGGTCCTCACGCCCCAAATGTCTGTAAGTGTCGGCAATCATAGCCAAGTATCCCCGTATGGTAATGGGCGCCAAGTGTTGGTCCTCAAAAAGCCATAAGAAAAAATCGGCAAGGAGTGCCATAAGTGTCATGGGGGAAAGGTGTCGAGCCGCGCGCCAGGACTGGTAGACGCGCCACTTCCCCTCGTACACCCTGCGGGTGGATGGTCTGCGGGCTGCAGCGATAGCTTCCACCACTGCAGGCGAGTAACCTCGTGCTGCGAGGGCCGCCCGCACAACCACCAGGCGTGTAAGGCTAGCCTCTCCGGGCACGGATGGAAAAGGGCTTGTCAGGGCTGTTTCAACATCGTGCGAGGCGTCGGTAGCATCACGGGGGGCTCCGTGGCGAGGCTCAACAGGTCAGTCGTCCAGCTCTTGGTCCAGTGGAATGGGGCGACCAGGAGGAGGACCGCGTTGCACCCCTGGAGCTTCTGAATGATCTTGGGAATCAGAACCGTGGGGGGATAGGCGTAGGCCATGTGGCCGTCCCAAGGAAGAGGCAGGGCATCCACTCCCCACGCGAGGGGGTCCGGAATGGGAGACACAAAGACTGGCAGTTGTCTGTTCCACCTCGTCACGAATAGATCGATGGAGGGAGCCTCCCAGCGGGCACATATCATCTTGAAAATCTCCAGACTGAGGGACCATTCGTTATGGAGAGGTTGGCCCCGACGGGACAAGGAGTCCGCAAACACATTTAGATGGCCAGGAATGTGGCGAGCTCTGATAGAAATCCCACGATCCCGACACCAAAGCATCATCTGGTACAGGAGTATGCAGAGAGGAGGAGATCGTGTCCCTCCCAACTTCTGAATGTAAGAGACTACTGTCGAGTTGTCGGACAGCACTAACACGTCCTGGCCCTGGAGACGAAGTTCCCAATGACGGAGCGCCAACCAGACAGCCTGTAGCTCCAGCCAATTTATGTGCTTGTCCGAGAGGCTCGGCAGCCACTGTCCCGAAATCGAAGCAAAGCTCGGCAGGAGATGCGCGCCCCAACCCGAGCGGCTGGCGTCGGTGCAAAGGGAAAGCCGAGGAAGGGGGGAGGACAGAGGAACACCCGTCCGAAGCCACTCTAGGTCCATCCAACGGAGGAGGTGGGACCGGTTCAAGGGGGGGACGGGCACCAAGGCGTTGAGGTCGCCCGAGGAGGGGCGCCAGTGTAATAGTAGATGAAGCTGGAGAGGTCGCGTAAACAGTCTGCCGAGGGGCAAGAGATCCGACGCCGCATTCAGGAGACCGAGCAGCTGGAGCCAGGTCCGGGCTGACACCGCGTCGGCAATGTACACTGTCCGAGAAAGATCCATCAACTTCTGGACGCGAGGCTCGGGCAAACACACGGTGTTGAGGTCGGTCAGAAATTCCATGCCCAGGTGTATAAACCGATGAGACGGCAAGAGGTCCGACTTTCCCTCGTTGACCTGGAAGCCTAGGCGTCGAAGGAGATCCCGCAGCGAGTCTCTGTCCGTCGCGAGGGCGATGGGAGTCCTGATTCCGAAGCAGGAGGTCGTCCAGGTAGTTGGACGAGGGGCTGGAGGCCGACCGACGGGCTCTGGCCAAGATAGCATCCATAAGTCTTGTGAACACCCATGGGCTGAGGTTGAGTCCAAAGGGTAGTGCGCGGAACTGAAAAACCTGTCCTTCGAAGGCGAAGCGTAGAAAGCACCGCGACGACGAGTGGATCGGGACATGGAAGTAAGCGTCCGTGAGATCGAGACTGATAGCAAAGTCGAGAGGTTGGACGGTGGTCCGAATCGCCCGCGCCGTCTCCATGCGGAAGTGGGGAGCCGAAATAAACTTGTTGAGCGCCGATAAGTCGATGATTGGACGCCACCGGCCGCCTGGTTTGGGCACGACGAAGAGGCAACTGTAGAAAGCAGGCGAGTCGCAGCTTTCCACAGGAGATCCACAATCTCCAGCCGAAGAGCGGCCGCTTTGAGCGGGTCTGCCGGTGACTGAGTCCACAAGGGTGAGCGTTGGAGCAGGGGGGGGGGGGGGTGTTGAAAAGTCAGGCGCAGACCGTCCGAAACGACAGAATGTATCCAAGGGTCATCTGGCAGCAGCGACCACCACTCGGCACTGTGCAGAGCTAACCTCGCGCCGACTGGCGACCCAAAAGGTGTCAGCGGGGGTGGAGACGGGGGAGCGTCATTGGATCCGGCCATGCCCGGGCCGCTGAGAACGTCGGGGCCAGGCGGAGGCGGAAGAGGACGGGGCTGCGAGGGGTCGACCGAACTGTGGCTGTCGACCAAAACGAGACGAGGGTCCTGCGGGGGGACGGAAGGTGGGTCTGGGAAACCGCAGGGCGTGACCCCCTGACCTGCGGTTTGGAGGAAAGCGATGGCGGTCACTTTTAGGAGTGCTGGGCCACAGGTCCTTGGAGGATTCCCGCACCCGCTGCCAAGTCGGGCCAAAGAGGTTCGACCCACCAATGGGGGCCTGGCGGAGCTGCGTCTTAACAGATGGGGGTAAGCCTGGGCAAGAACAAAGAAGGCTGTCGCGACGCATTAAATCACAATTAACCGCGCCCGTTAATGCGTTGGAAGAGGCGTGGTAAGCTGCCCGATTTGCCACTGTAGCAATGGTGCGAATATCCTCCAATTAGAAACGCTGGAGCGCCCAGACTCCTCAGTGCAACAAACAATAGCCTGTGTCGCCAGTTCCAGAAAACCGGTACATGTGAGTGTATTTCGAATTCGAACCGCTGTAGTATCCATGCCGGGAGGCAAGATACACCGAACCGCCGCCCTGCCACCCACAAAGGCTTCCGCGTCCAAATCCACTGACGGAAGGGGACAGAGGAAGTAGGGCGAGTGCCCATTATACCAGCGCTGCCGAAAAGTAAGATCGAAGTCCTCCAACCAACGGAAATCCGAGAAAAAATGCTTGTCGCCAAGACGTCCCTGTCCGAGATGCGTATTAAAGGCCTCCGTAATGTCGCGAAAACCGGGTGGTTGAGGGAGCGACTTAAAACGTTTGGGCTGAAGGTGGGCATCCACGAGAGCCGAAGACTTCCGCTTGATGGGAGGGGACGAAGGGCATATGTCCCGAGGAAGGAAGCTGGAAATCAGTCTAGAAGCCGAGTCTAAGGCCGCACACACATCGGACCCCAGAGCGCCACGGGCGGAAGGGGAAAGGGCTGCTACGTCATGTTCAGAAGAGTAAGAGCGATCGCCAAGAGACCACACGGCTGAAGCGGAGTCTTCCGGGTGCAAGCTAAGAACGTCATCAGGGGAGGCCACATTAGGAAGAATGCTCGAGTGCGGGGAAGGAGAGCGGTAGGCAAGCAAAGAGGATGCTAGGGAAGGAGAGAAAGCCGACGGAGGTCGGCGACGTAGAGAGGGATCGGGTCCGGAAGGACCCGAGCCCCCCCTAGTCAACTGAACAACAGGAGGGGGAGAAGAGCCCACCGCAGAACGTGCAAGACACGAGCGAGAACGACGATGGTCCCCCGAAGATACACGTGAAGACGGGACAAAGCGGGGAGATGAATTCCTCCGAGAACGACGAGACGTGGAAAGTCGGTGGCGCGGGCGGGACAAACAGTCCCGAGAGGAAGAGCGCCGAACCGAGGAAGCCAAAGTATGGTCCAAAGAAGGAGGCCGTAAGGCCGGCGCGCCCCCGCGGGCCGAGGCGGAAAAACGAAAATGGCGAGCGTCCAGGGGAGAGGGCGACCGAAGACGCCGAGGCGCGGTACTCGTAACCGTCGCGGAAGGACGAATGATAGACAATAAAGGTTGTGTACTCACATGTGCGCTCTCTAATGGTGGGCGGTTGCGTGGCCGCTGTGCACAAGGGCGCCTCTCACCTCGGTCATGACGTCCCACCAATGATGATAAGATCGGGCGCAGAGCAAGTGGCTGTTCCGAGCGGCTCAAGGACACCACGATGTCCGACAATGCACGCCGTGGGCCGGTGATGGCAGAAGGCGTAGCAGCAGTAATGGTGTTCCTGACGGACAGACTACCCGGCTGCAAGCGTGGGTCCTGGGGGTTAGCGGGTCGTTCCCTGCGGTAAAAGCCCCACAACTGCGACCATTGAAGTTCCCGCCACGAGGCACACACGTTGCAAATCCGAGAAGAGGAGCATCCAGAACACGGAAGGCAGATGGAGTGATTATCAGTGGGCCACTGAAAATCCTTACAACGCCGGCACGTCTGAACCTGCATTCTGTAACAAACAGAAGAAAGGTACGGCGTAAAAGGAACACTGGTAACGGTCACGATGTCGGAACACGAAACACGCCGAGAATTTTCGTTCAATACGAAGCAAAGAAAGATCCACAGATCAATGCTGCTGCCTGTCCGGAAAACTCTGGGACTCCGGGCTATGATAGTATCCAAGACCGAACTTCTACACACTAAGAAAGGCCGAAAAAGAAATCCAAAGAAGGGAGCCGTTTGGGCTGACAACCGATAAACCAGAAGCTAAGCGTGAAAACTGGTAACGGCTGCGCATGTGCCGTATAAGGTAGGGGAGACTACTCAGTAAAGGAAAGCTATTCAGGGACGTTGGTACAGCTCACTTGAGGGTTCCCCGGTGGCGTTGCTGTACACAACGATCCCTGGGCTGAAATTGTTAGGCTTAGTGCTACTTCCATACAGTAATGCCATCGGTAATGTTTTTTGATGAAACAACATGGATTTTGCAGGTGCAAATGCCAACCCTTTCCTTATGTTAGAACACTTGAACACTTGCTTATTTCAGTGACCTGTTAGAAGGTCAAGGTCACAAAGGTCATTAATTACATGGATCAGTAATGCACGTGAGCCTGGCTTTGCCATTCTTGTTATTTACAGTACTATGCCATGCTGGGAGGGGAACGCTACGTGGACCTGGGCCTTGGAACTCACAGAGTGAAGTGCAGAGTTCATCGGGGTTTCAGGTGGGTTTAAGAAACGCTTAGTGATTTGTATGTGTCACTTGTATGTGTTTAATTTGCTGGCACATTTATTTTAACCTCAGTGCTGCTTACAGTGTTGATGGCTGCATGCACAAGGGATTAATTTGCATTACTTTTTCTCTCAGGGTGAATGCATGCAGAACTTGAGGGTTATGCCTGAAAGTAAACATAGTATGCATTGTCAGAATGACTTAATCCTATTACCCCTTAGAAGCATAACAGGACTGAAAGAGGCAGATAGCCTTGTTTGACCCCACCCTAATGTGATCATCAGTAATGAACTGGGTATTCTGTTGTTGGTATGGAAAAAAAAGAAATGTTTATGCACTAAGCTTCTTTCAGCTGTGCTGATGGTAAATGCAATCCTGGCGCTGGTTTCACAAGTTTTGCTTACAGGCTGATCGTAGTGGCGGAGAAACAAGCAGTGTACGACAATTTTCCTATTCCTCTCATCAACCGCCTGGAGAAACACTTTCTGACACTCAGCAACATCATGAGTCCACAACAGTTGGACCTGGCACAACAGCTTGAAAAATGGGCCAAGGAATTTGTCAGTGATACTTTGCAGACCTTTCCATTTCATCCCAGGAACAGGTGAGTTTTTGGTTCACATGTGAAGCAAAAGTGAGTCTATGTTCTGGGCCAGTGGTCGTCCATCCATCGGCCGTGGTCTGTCGTCCGTGGTAAACTTTAACATTGGCATTTTCTTGGAGACTGTTCAAGCCACAGTCTTAAAACTTGGCCCAAGGATACTTAGTGGCAAGACCTTTCTGAATATACCTATTTGAGTGACCTCCCTACAGGTCAAGGTCAATGGGGATCAGGAAATAGGTCCAAAATTGCCATATTTTGACAAAATTGCGTTTTCCTCAAATACTATTCACAGCTTCAAACCCAAACTTGGTACATGTAGATACCTGATGGTAAGACCTTTATATACATACTAATTTGGTTGACCCATCAGAAAGGTCAAGGGTCACAATAGCACAGGAAATAATGTTTTTCTCAAATACTATTAACAACTTCCATCCAAAACCTGGTACACAGGCCCTTCCTATGCATGCTAACTTGGATGACCTCTTGGAAAGTTCAAGGGTCACAAGAGATCAGCAAATTATTTTTAAAATGTCTTTTTTTGTAGAATTTTAGTTTTTATCAGGATTTTTGCAAAACTTTTCAACTAAATTGAGCAGAAATGTACCTTTCTATGCATACTAATTTGGTTCACTATCTGTACTGAAAAAGGTCAAGGGTCATGAGAGGTTGACAAAAGTGAAAAATAAGTACATTTTGAGAAAACATGTGTGGTGGGGCGGATTACAACAAAAGAGACAGGGAGGCCATGTTGCGCCTTGTGAAGATGTTTTTATTTCTCCACCAAGGAGGCAGTACACCTGGAATATCAAATAACACACAATATAATTTCCATCTAAAGTGTACATACCAAATAGAAAATTGATGTTACATAAAATTGGGGATAGGCATGTTATTATTACAAAATACTACAGTGGCTGGATAATTCGAAAGATCATCACACAGGTTCTCATACATCCACCATCCACTGATGTACTTTGGTCAAGGCGGCATTTTATAAAATAAGACAAAGTTCAACTATAATTACTACAAAACCTAAAATGACTAAAAATAATTATAAGGATATATATCATAAAGTATAAGATTGGAACATGGTGCTATATTAGTGGAGCTTAGAAGTATGAACACAGGAGAGAGAGAGAGAGAGAGAGCAAGAGGAATGCTGTGGTCCACAATATATATCACAAGCTCTAATAGAAAACGGCATTACATATCATATCCCTAAGTCCTGAACCTTGGTAACACATTTCTTCAAAAGTAAGACCCATTGCAGCAAGTATGCACGCACACCTGGCTTCGCATGCTATCACATAGTACATGTAAACAATAGCAGACGACTCAAGTCTCCCTATCAAGAATAAACTAAGGGAAGCTACTCTCCATCAGGTAAACCTCAATGGAAAGAAGTTCTATGTCCGTCATATCATAACCTGTCATGCCTGAAATCGATGACCGCAGACATTATTATAATAAAAGATGTTTAGAAAGTAACAGGTTTAATCGCAGGCACTCGGATTATGACAACTTCTTCGCGCGATCACATTACTAGCAGGTAGCGGTCACCAAAACCACACACACTGGCTGACCGACAGTCACAGCCAGCCAGCTGACCAATCCATGCTAAGAATGAGATCACGTGACCCAATCCCACACAGTGCGCGCGTGATACAATGGTAAACTACTGACACAAAGGGATACTGATGCCAGAAAATGCAACTGATCATCCTATCACCGGTACTAAGCGATCTCAAAAGAAAGCAACATAACTGACCAAATGATCCCCAGCACCATTGAGCAAGCCCCGACTACAATCCAAATGATTGATTAAAGTTTCTTTTGGTTGATAAAAGTGAGTTCTGAAAATGGCCCTTAGGTGCCAGAGATAATGGCAGCCATTAAAACGTAAACAAAATCATTTATGCCTGAATGCTCTCCAAGAGAGATGGTCGAACAATACCCTAGGCTTGCTCAAATTGGTGCAAAGGATCAACATAAACATAGTATCTTCATCAAAACAAGTGATCAGATTAACCTAAAACATGGTAAACTTAGATAGTAGGATCAAATCAAAACACAAGCCCCTAAGTGACCACAGCGCTCCCCTCAACCTGTCAAAGACAGGACCGGTCAGTCAGAAAATTTGCAAAATACATCAAAATCAGTGCATAAAATATATCTTCGAAATATGCAAAGACAACCAACATTTCTAAGTAAAAAATAGTAAAATGTATGACTTACAAAGGTCCAGTTAGACAAAACTCGTGAAAGTAATTTGACGCTCAATAGGCCGGTCTTGCTTCCGTCGTGGTGCTACAGCAAATGCGTTCTTAGCGTGGAGACGCTACCACGAGGGGGCGCTACTGGGTCAAGGTCGATGTCTACCACTGGTCTATTTAAATGATTGGTCACTTCCAGCTAAATTTAGATGGGACGGCCAAAAGGAAAATCACTAAGACTGGGGCTAAGTAGGTCACCTCTGCCAGAACCCACACTCGGCAGCTCGGTGGCAACCGGCCGCGCAAAATCATGCTACAATGTATTGACCATTGACCAGAGGGGTGACGTAATAAAATATAATATTAACACATATGCAAAACACAGCTCGTCACACATGGATTTTGCCAACCCTTTTCTTATGTTAGAACACTTGCACACTTGCTTATTTCAGTGACCTGTTGGAAGGCCGAGGTCACAGAGGTAATTAAGGAAAATTTGAGAGAGAAAATGCACCATCTCCTGGCCGGCCGCTCCAGCAAAATCTGTCAATTGTGCTTTGAAGTGACGCCTATTATTGTTATTTTCCAGGCAGTGTTGTGCCATCAAGTTCTGAGGAAACAGTGATATACTTTTTCGACAACTTTATTTGATAGTTGTGGTGTATCGACTAAAACATTGTCTTCATCTTGTAACAGTTGGAATTTGGACTTATTTTCGTTGCCAGCCTATGTATTCAAAGAAGAGCATGCAGATGAACTGTGGAACTACTAAACATGTGCTATTCCAGGCTCCATCCTACATTATTCACAGACTAACGCACTGCCAAATTTTCTTTATTCTGACTGACTCCACAGAAAAGCGTGGAAGCATACAGAGAAGCATCTACTAGCGAGCTTTACTACTTTCTTTCTGCATTTCACCGCTGCGGCCGTGTTCATGCAGCACGTACTGCCTGGCCCGCCGACCTTCGCTGTTGACAGATATTTCCCAACAAGCCAGTGAACATGACTGTGTGTGTGGGAGGGGAGGGGGGTACTATAGCGACGGACCCCCAGGTGCAGTTTTGACCGTTGTTTTACGTTGCCTAGATCGGAGATCATTTCCCTATCGACGGTATTTTGTTTCTGTTGTTAACTTGTATTTCATGTACTAGCTTTAGTCAAGTAGGAACTTAACAACAGAACATAATAGTGTGTTCAGGAGACATAGGGCATTCTGTTTTTGTCACAGAGATTTGGGTTGGGATGAGGCGACTGGTGCAGGCCATTAGATGCCTTGGCGTTGGGCTTCACCCGTCCCGAGTCATTGTCCATTTTGTAGCTCTGTTATTGTAATTTGTTGAATGAGCGAGTGAGTGAATGTGAGCAACACCTGAGGTGGCAAGACAAATTTTGCTATATAAGCAACAATAAAGTCATCTTGAATCTTAATTATATGGATCGGTCCTGCGCGTGAGCCTTGAGGGCTTTGCCATTCTTGTTCATATTTGTCATAAACACACACACTCTCTCTCTGTGATTCCATAACGATGGGGTATATTGGATTCACTTGTCCATGAGATCAGTATTTTGGCTTATGTGTGATAGCAGTAGTCGTCGAGTCAGTGTGCTTTGCCACCATTCAAGCAAAAAATCTTCAAGAATGTTTTTCTAAAAATATAAAGTTGGGTGACTTCTTTGAAAGAACAAGGTCGCAGAAGCCAATAAATAATGAGTTGTTTTTTTGTGGACATATTTGTTTAAAATCTGAAATATTATATTTTTTAATTTGGAAAAGTATCTTGCTGTATATTATGCATGGGCTTATATACATATATATGGCCCTCTCTGCCAAATAAGAAACATATAAACCATGAGCATCGTTATCCCAAATCTGAGTCATAGTAAGTATGTCAACTGTGCCCATAAGGCTACCGTAATTACCGTAAATATTCAACCACTTTTTAAGTGCAAATTTTGCGATTTTTCAGCTCTGGTCGAATATTTAGGGGTTTTGAAAATATCTATCGTTCAAAACAGTAGCCCCGTCCAGACTTTAGGGTCGCCTGGTCAAAACTTTAAGGCACTGGAGCCAGCATGACTGACCAGGGCTAAATGAAAGACGTGGACATTTTAATAAGGGAAGTAACTCAAAGAGTATGATACATAGGTTATTTCCCTTGCAAATGTGTAGCCTTGATGGCTCTGGTTAGTGTCAGTTCCCACCGGTATTGACCTGTAGCGGGCATACGACGAATGTTAAGTCCGTTTCAGTCACGGTCGAGAAACCACTGAGCACCAGGTGAGGACACTGAACGTGACAAATGGCCTTTTGATCGGAGATCAGATACAATTGTACCACAACACCTCAGCATCCGCAAGGCCGCCTTGAGGCATTGACTGATTAGTCGTCGCCACGAGCATGCGCGTACCAGGTGCACGCCGCAGAACCACTCAGACTTATTTATTGCAAGGGATAATGGACAGCTGTTGTGTTTGTGATTGGCAGTCATAGCCCTGCCCTCTAACTAGCCGATTAGCCAATCAACGACTGCAAAAATCGACACAGTGTAAAGCAAGCGAGCAACATTGCCATATTGTAGATACATTTTTTAATGTAATGATGTAAAGCGGGACAGAGGCCGACACAGTTTTGGCTCACGTGCGAAGCAGAAGTGAGTCAATGTTCTGGGCCTCTGCTCGTTCATCTGTCATCCGTCCACCGTCGTCTGTGGTAAACTTTAACGTTGGCATTTTCTCAGAGACTATTCAAGCCACAGTCTTCAAACTTGGCCCAAGGATACATTGTGTGGCAAGACCTTTCTAAACATACCAATTTGAATGACCTCTCACAAAGGTCAAGGTCACAGGGGATCAGAAAATATATCAAAAATAGCCATATTTTGACAAAATTAATTTTTTCTCAAAAACTTCTAACTCAAACTTGGTACAAAGGTTTTCTGGTGGTAAGACTATATGCATACTAATTTGGTTGATCCCTCGGAAAGGTCAAGGGTCACAAGAGATCAGGAAATAGGTAGAATATAGCCATATTTTGACAAAAGATGTTTATATCTCAAATACTATGCTAAACTTAAAACTCAAACTTGGTACATAGATACCTGACGGTAAGACCTATCTATGTATACTAATTTGTATGACCCCACAGAAAGGTCAAAGGTCATAAGAGGCCAGCAGATGTGTGTAAAATGACAATTTTTGATAGAACTGTAGGTTTTATCAGCATTTTTGCAAATTTTTCAGTAAAATTTAGCACAAAGGTAGTTGATGATAAGATCATCCTATACGTACTAATTTAGTCGACTCATCGCAAGGGCCAGGGTTATTGGTGGGGGAGGGGGGGGGGGGGAAGGGTTGACAAATGTGTGAAAAATGCTTACATTTTGAGAAACAAATGTGTTTTGCTGGTGCAGAAGCCAGCCCTTGACTTATTGTCAGAAAGGTCACATATATGTAACTTGGTTATACACGTGAGCTTTGCCTTTCTTGTTAAGTGCTTGCAGAGGTTCATGTGAACCTATATATTTTGCTTTGCGCAAGGCAGGCTCAGGCATGACTGCGCTGCCGGCACTGCTATCATCATACCGGTTGTCTCTCTGGCAACAGGCATAGAATCTCAAGAACTTCTTGGCTTGACTTCGCGAACGAAGATTCTATAGGGGTTGTCCACGACGTCTGCAGGCATGCTCGTGACTGCGGAGGCCAATCCGGGACAGGCAGGTTCGACCGCAGTGGCTGCAGAGGGAGGTCTGGCCAGGGTTCTGAGTTGCAGCATCTCTGTTTTTTCTCCTGAGCCGCTTGTCTTTAAGGCCAGCTCTGCGAGAGTCCTCAAAGGAGACAGCTGCCTTGTAAATGGTGGAACGCCAGGTGTCACAGTCCGCAGCAAGTGAAGACCACTGGCGGTGGTCGGTTTGGCAGGCACTAAGTGACTTCTTGAGACAGTCTTTGTATCTCTTCTTTGGTGCCCCTCTGTCTCTGTGTCCAGTGGCGAGCTCGCCGAACAGGGTGATCTTGGGTAGGCGATGATCCTCCATCCTGGAGACGTGCCCAGCCCAGCGGAGCTGTGTCCGCAGCAGCAAAGCCTCGATGCTCACAGTTTCTGCCTGTTCAAGGACCTCGACGTTTGTGACATAGTCACTCCAGTGAATGCCAAGGATTGTACGCAGGCAGCGCTGGTGGAAGCGTTTTAGGAGTCGTAGTTGGCTGCGGTAGAGGGCCCAGGACTCGGAACCATACAACAGGGTGGTGAGGACGACAGCTCTGTACACGCTGATCTTGGTGCCTGTTTTCAGCACCTGTTTTTATTGTGCCACACCCGCTTGAATAGTCGAACGAAAGCGCTGTTTGCTTTTGCCAGCCTGCTGTCCAGCTCTTTGTCCAGCTTGGCGTCTGACGTGATGATGCAGCCAAGGTAGGTAAACTGGTGCACTGACTTCAGTTCAGACTCGCCGATGGTGATGTGGGGAGGGCGATGCTCTACCTTGGCTGCCGGCTGATAGAGAACCTCTGTCTTTTTCAGACTGACCTCGAGTCCAAAGAGCTGGGCAGCATCTGCGAAGCAGGATGTGATGCGCTGCAGGGCTCTCTCTGTGTGTGCAACGAGGGCAGCGTCGTCAGCGAAGAGCAGCTCACGAATCAGTTGGTCTAGGGTTTTGGTGTGGGCCTGCAGTCGTCTGAGGTTGAACAGGCTGCCATCGAGACGATACCTGATGTACACTGCATCGTCATCGTCGAGGTCCACTGTGGCCTGCTTCAACATCATGCTAAAAAGGATGGTGAAGAGGGTCGGTGCCAGCACACAGCCCTGCCTCACACCGTTGAGAATGGGGAATGGTTCTGAGAGGTCATTGTTGAGTCTGACCTGACCTTGCTGGTCCTCGTGTAGCTGGACGATCATGCTGAGGAACTTTGGGGGACAGCCAAGTCGCTCCAGGATCTGCCACATGCCTTGCCTGCTCACAGTGTCAAGCGCTTTTGTTAGGTCGACAAACGTTACGTACAGCCCTTTGTTCTGCTCACGGCACTTCTCCTGAAGCTGTCTCGGCACAAAGACCATGTCGGTGGTGCTCTTGTTGGCTCTGAAGCCACACTGGCCCTCTGGGAGGTGGTCTTCTGCAATGGCAGATACCAGCCAATTCAGGAGCAGCCTTGCGAGAATTTTCCCGGCAATGGACAGTAGGGTAATTCCACGATAATTAGAGCAGGCAGACTTCTCTCCTTTGTTCTTGTACAGGGTGATGACGACTGCATCGCGGAGATCCTTTGGTAGTGTCCCTTCCTCCCAGCAGCAGAGAAAGAGGTCATGGAGCTTGTTGTGCAGTGCTGGGCCTCCATGTTTCCAGATCTCTGGTGGGATTCCATCAATGCCTGCTGCTTTGCCACTCTTGAGCTGGTGGATGGCTGTGAGGGTCTCTTCAGCAGTGGGCGGTTCGTCCAATTCAACCTTTACTGGGAGGTGTGGGATTTGGAGGATGACTGCTTCTTGAACAGTGCGCTCAGCGCTGAAGAGGTCCTGAAAGTATTCCGACCAGCGATTCAAGATGGAGTTATTATCTGTGAGGAGTGCCTGTACATCAGCGCTTTGCAGGGGACTTTGTATCAGGTGCCTGGGGCCATACACTGCTTTCAGTGCTTCGTAGAAGCCCCTGTAGTCACCGTTGTCAGCACAAAGCTGGGTCCTCTGTGCGAGTCTGCAGTTATATCTTGAACCGCTCAGAGATTACTCTGCATGGAGGTAGTCGCTACAGCTCCAAAAACACATGGCCCCACGAGCTCATTAGCATCCGCGTTATCGCGGAATTGTTTATATTACAGCGGACGGCAGACGCAGCCGTCCCGTTAGTTTTTTTCTTTTTTGTCCCTTGTCTCCTTGACTGCGTGCGCAAAATAAGGTGAACTTGTGTGAAATCATTGAAAATTCGCATTAACTTCATTTTTTAAAAAATGAACTTTAGAATTTTTTAGTGCGTGTACGGGTTAGCACATTTTTTGGGAAACAATAGGCGCACAGGCCTCTTTTCGTGTTTGTCCTTGCTAAACTACAACATTCTTAGAGAGAGAAAGAGAGATGAAACGAAACTTTATTAAGAGAGAGAGAAAACAACAGCCTAGTGATAATAAAGTGTATAAAAAAAATGGTTATAACTAAATAGTGTATACACGGTATAAGTGAAGACACAGTCGTACTATCCGTGAACTGGAAAACTCGAAAAGCTTTTGGTCAGGGAGCCGCAGGAGCAAATAGGAGGGGAGGAAATACGGTCGCGGCGGGTTTGATATGTGCCAGATATCTCTCACGACAGCTTGATGATAACTGACTCGCACCCACACTTGCCAGAATTCAGGGACCTTTTTTTTCTCTGTCCGTTGAGTTATAGACTGTCTGGTCCACCACTCGTTCTGGAGATCTTTGAGCTTGCACTGGAGACTGCTGCAGACGAGGCGGAAGGCAGACTTCTTCACAGGGCAGGAAGGCTGGGCTAGGTGGGCCTGATGGGCGGCTCTTTTTTTTTTTGCTAGGAGTTCCTGGATCTCTACGTCGTTTTCATCAAACCAGTCTTTGTTCCTCTTTCTAGCGAAACCCAAGACTTCTGCAGAGGATTTTGCGATAGCATTTTTCAGCCGTTCCCAGAGTGTTTCAGGGGAGGAGTCTGCTGGGTCAGCTGTGTCTGTGAGCCTGCGCTGTAAATCTGTCTGAAAGGCAGCTTTTACGTCGTCATGCTGAAGGCTGGCAACATCAAGCTTTTTCTTAGGGGGCCCCCCTTTCTTGGGTTTTGGCTTGAAGTGGAGCCTGAGTTTGCAGCGGACAAGGCGGTGGTCAGTGTGGCACTCTGCGCTGGGCATCACTCCGGTGAGGAGGACATCACTGCGGTCCCTCTGACGCACTAGGACATAGTCGATAAGGTGCCAGTGTTTGGAGCGAGGATGCATCCAGGTGGTCTTTCGACTGTCCTTTTGCTGGAAAGTAGTGTTGGTGATGACAAGCTGCTGCTCTGCACAGATCTCCAACAGTAGGCGGCCATTGTCATTGCAGTTCCTGACGCCATGCTTGCCGAGGACTCCTTTCCAGGCTTCAGAGTCCTGGCCCACTCTGGTGTTGAAGTCACCAAGGATGATGACTTTGTCATCTGCAGGGGTGCTCTGTAGGAGGCTGCGCAGGTCAGTGTAGAACTTGTCCTTTTCTGCAGGCTCTGCCAGGAGGGTTGGGGAGTACACACTGAGAAGGGTGATGTGTTGCTGGTGTCTCAGTGGGAGGCGCATGGACATGATGCGGTCTGAGTGACTGGTTGGTAGGTTTTCCAGCTTAGTCGCAATGGAGGTCTTGACCATGAAGCCCACGCCTGAGAGCCATCTTTCTGATGCAGACTTGCCTGACCAGTAGAGGGTGTAGCCAGCACCAAGTTCTTGGAGACTGCCTTCGTCCGGGAGGCGTACTTCGCTGAGCGCAGCGATGTCGATGTTTAACCTCCGCAATTCATGGGCAATGAGGGCGGAGCGACGTTCAGGGCGTCCGCTGTCTGCTGTGTCAAGCATGGTTCGGATGTTCCAGCATGCTACGTTGAGTCGGGTCGTGGTCGTCATTAGAGTGGCTCCATTGTTTTTACTGGTTTTCTGACCGCAGGAGAAGATGCCCGTTGACCATGGCTAGCCAACTGGGGCTGTGAGGGGACGAGATTTGGTTAGGCCACCTTTTCTAGGCCCCTCTCCATGTGGAGCAAGCAGTGCTGTCCCTAGAGAAGGCTGCTTGGTCGTTCAGGCCCCCACCGGGTCTGCCTAGGAGACCTTGGTGGGGTTGTCTACTTTTTAGTTCCTAGGGTCACCTTGTCTAACCCCTGCAAGGTGGGTTCTACTCTTTTGGGGGTTTGTATTTCTGTCTTTCTGGTCCATTCATCTGTATTTTTCTTTTTCTCCCTCCTGTCTGCGCTTCTTGCAGTTCTTTTCTTCATTTAGCGCAGGCACGTCCTGAGAAGGCCTTTGTCGCTTGCGGGACGTAAAGCAATCTATACTCACTTGGTCATTCAGGGTGTGCTGAGTGACGTTGTCATCCCCAGGTCAACATCAGGCGACCAATATCCTGAACCGCCTGCATGCAGGTTTGAGACTGCGGCTTCCAGTGACATCTTTCACCTGCCGTTTCGCCCCTTGCCCGTCGCTACAGGACTTGGAATGGTCTGTGTCATGGTCCGTGGACGTTTCCTAAAGCCTGCGCGGTGGAACTTTTTGGTGGAGTGCAGTGTGCGCAGTACTGGCCCCACCCTTTAAACCCTTGGTTCGTCTGCCATGGCCTAGCAAGCTGGGACGATGGCATCGAGGTCCTCAGGTCGTAGGTTTTATATCAGACTGTCCTTGTCCTAGTCTCTGGCTCAAAAACCTTCCCCGGAGACACAGGGGCTTTGAGGTCAGGGTTTTCCTCCCTTAGCCTTTCCGCAGCCAAGCGGCCAGGCCTGCAAGGCAGCAGGACAATGTTGATTAATTTTCAAGGTTCTCTCCTCTAGATCCGCCGTGTTTAGCCTGGAGGCTCGTGCTGCCCAGTTTTTGGGGTCACCTCGGAGAGGATGTGGCCAGGGACCACGCACGGGCGGTCTTGGGATAGAGGGATGCTGTGCTAGTCCGGAGGGATTACACACTTCTTATTTTTGCTTGAACTTTAATAAAACCTTTTTCTTGATATCATGTATGCAAGGGATTTGTGTAGTTTTAGGGGCTGCCTGTACCTAATATAACTCAATGCTCTCTCTCTCTCTCTCTCTCTCTCTCTCTCTCTCTCTCTCTCTCTCTCTCTCTCTCTCTCTCTCTCTCTCTCTCTCTCTCTCTCTCTCTCGCTCAAACAAACACACACACTGAGTCTGCAGGGGATGTGTACAGAGATACCATAGAAATTACTTGAAAGTCTGAGTGAAAAAGTAAGTTTTTAACTTTGCTTTGGACTGATTAAGGGTGGAGGCATTTTTTAGCTCAGTCGGTAAGGAATTCCAAATTAATGGAGCAGTATATCTGAAAGAGCGTTCATTGGCAGATTTGAGATGGAACTTTGGGACTTGGAGAAGTTTCTCTCCTGATGAACGCAGTACCTGGTAAGTCATTAGATTGGAGGAAAGGTATGATGGAATACTGCCATCAAAGTGGCGGTATGCAAGGGTCGCTATTTTAAACTGTATGTGGGATTGGATTGGAAGCCAGTGAAGGTGTTTCAGAATAAGAGTTACATGGTTTCATTTTCGTCTTCGCTTCACAAGCCTTGCGGCATTATTTTCATGAAGGCCAAAGGTGATTTCAAGCCTCTTCAGGAGAACGGAATGGTCCAGTGTATCGAAAGCAGTGCTGAGATCCAACAGGGCCACAAGTGAGACAAGTCTCTCCCCCACTTTATAAAGCAAGTCATTTAGAACACTCAGCACCGCTGTCTCCACGTTGTGACCTTTCCTATAGGTGGACTGATACACTTCCAACAGACCATTCACCACTAAGTGTTCCAGGAGCTGTTGTAAGACAACTTTTTCCAGTACCTTAGAAATGAATGGTAGGTTGGATACAGGCCTGTAGTTTTTCAGGGTATAGAGCTCGGGAAGTTCCCCGCGTTGCCTAGCAGCGTCAGCGCGTCAGCCGCCATCTTAAGAGGATACCATAGTCATGAGACAGTAGCGAAATTGTGTTTCAACACGTTTTTCTTCATTTTTCTTCCTCTTTGGAAACAAACAAAAGCAGATTCTGGTGAGCGGTTTCCTACAGTGATGGCAACAGGCATCAGGACTTTCCTGACATTACAAAAACAGCAATTTCCCTATGAGCGCTTAGTCCCGTATCCTCACAAGATGGCCACCACAACTGGTGTGATGACGTCCCGAGCCCTATTTCTGTCCAAGCATGTTTTTTTTTTAGCAACAGGGTAACAACAGCCTGTTTGAAAGACTTTGGAACAGTTCCGGCTGACGGAGACATGTTTACAATAGCAGTGATCAACGGTACAAGATCGCTGATGCACTGCTTTTAGAAACAAGTCAGAACAGGATCCAACATACAACTTTTTGTTGGAGACTTTGCAATTATGGCAGCGATTTCGCCTTCTGTAACAGGTTTGAACTTTGCAAAACATGGACCATCATAAACAGCAAGAAGATGAGATTCCATCCCAAAGTCTACCGTATTGTTTTTAGCTCACATGCAATTTTCTCTAAGAACATTCAGAGTTGATACTATTTTTTAAGCTTAGATTCATCGCTCTCCACCCTAACCAGCCACCATACCCCCGATCCGCACAAACACTGACACACATGGCGCCAGTTACACGCTCTGTGGGTTGGCATAGCCACAGACTGTCTTCCTAATCAAATTGTCGGAAACAGAAAGCATTGCTTCCACCCATACACATGAATAACACTGACTTTTCATGCTTTGCGTATGTTAGAAACATTGTACAACACTGACGTGCTTGGCGCTTTTACATCACTATCATTGTCCGAGTCATGAAAGGCACGCAAGGGTCTCTTCCACACAGCCTCTTCCAGGGCTGACTCTTTGGTGGGAGTGAAACGTGGTTAGAAAAGTTTCAAAAATAAATTATCATTCAAAAAGCTGAAGAGGTACAATTCTGGCTAACAAACGCATTCAATGTCTTTTTTTTAATCTAGCTATATGCAAAATATCTAGTAAGAATAAGACAAATTACGGACTCTAATGCGGATCAACCGGTTTTTGTGAAACGGTCATTTTCTCAATAATGTGTGAACTAAATAAAAAGTTTTTTAAAAAGGTCTCGAGATGATTGTTTTAAAAACGATATCTTAAAGTTTCAAGCCTATCCGTCCACAAACGTAGGCTCTAGTCGCTGTCACATACACACACACACAAAACACATACAGTGCTTTGGCACTAGATCTGCGTTCAGCAACAATGCTAGTGTAGCTAGACGTGACGTAATTTTCTCTCGTTACTACACTTTTACAGTGTAACGCCTTCCCGCCTATGTTATCGCGTACTAGGTGTTGAACAGGCTGAGGCCAACCCCATTGTGGGGTTAGGTATTTTTTTGTTCCCAGGGTCACCCTGGTCAGCCCCACAGGGTGGGTTTTTCTCTCTATTCTGGGGCATGTATTTCTGTCTACCCTTTGTCCATTCACCTGTATTTGTCTTTTTAAAACTCTCCCTACTGTCTGCACTGCCTGTAGCTCTTGATATTGGATGTGTGTTGCTAAATGGTCTTAGCTTTATTTAGGCCCCATGTGTTAGGTTTATTTAATGTATTAGACCGGCTGGCAACATACATTCAATGTTCTGTTTATTTTTTTTCACAAGCAGTGCAGGCACGTCCTGAGAAAGCCTTGTTGCTGTCGGGACGTTAAGCAATGTACAATCAATCAAACCAACCCCATTTCATAGTCTACTGTATTTTCAATACGGTAGTCAAAAATGGGTGCATCACACTGCTTGGGGGGTCAAGGGGTCGCTGCCTGACTCAAAAGGTGGGGGCCCCAGGGGACGAGTTGCGTTTGTGGTGCGGGTAGTGGGGAACTCTTACAGCGCCTCCCCCAGGATCACCCTAGTCTAGGGCCTCTTGGCCTTTGTGAGGCACCCTCGTGTGTAATCCCTCAAGAACTGGTGCACTGGCAATAAATGGTGGACAGTGTATGCCGGCCCTTGGCTACATTTAAATCTGTAAATAAGCAGTATTCGTAGTACAGGTTTGGGCTGTGTGTTGCAGTGCTCGCACGGCTTGAATGCAAGGATTTGTTGACAGGCTTGTCTTACAGTTATCGTTCTGAATCAGACTTCACGAGCTTAGATTTTAAAACCTTTTTAGGGGCGTTGGACAGATATTTTAGGCACAAATTGGGTGGTGGTTGTAGAATATTTCAGGACATGGCATTTTCAGGTAGTGGTCGAATATTTAGGAGTTTTTCGGGGGATGAAAATTCCTTTAAAAAATGGGTTGTGGTCAAATATTTGGAGTAGTCGAATATTTAGGGTAATTAATAATAATAATAATAATAATAATAATAATAATAATAATAATAATAATAATAATGAGTATTTATATAGCGCTTAATCTTACTCAAAAGCTCTAAGCGCTTTACAATCTGTACACAAAAATAAAAATACAATGACATATGCACATAACAAACAAAGCACAATGCCCGAACACACCACTTTTACAATAAACTAAACAACAATACATACATAATAATTTATATTCTAATTAACATTCAGTCTAAACAAGGAGGATTGCAGAACTACAACTAAGGCATCAAACACTGGCAGTTATTCAAAGTAAAGCTTGAAGAGGTGAGTTTTCAACGACCTCCTGAAGTCAGAGACAGACTCACTGTTTCTGACCTCAAGAGGAAGTGTATTCCATAACACTGGGGCTTGATAAACAAAAGTGCGCTGACCAAATGTTTTAGTTTGGACAGAAGGTACACACAACTTCCGTTTATCAGAAGAGGAGCGGAGCTCACGAGAGGGTGTATACACATGCAGCAAAGAGGACAAGTATTCTGGGCTGGTGCCTGAAAGGCAGTTAAAACAGATTGACATAACTTTATATTGAATACGTGAGGACACAGGTAGCCAGTGAAGGGACTTCAAGATGGGTGTGACATGCTCAGTCTTACGGACTCTCACAACAAGCCGGGCTGCATTGTTCTGAATTTTTTGGAGGCGATCAATGAGATACTGAGGGCAGCCACAAAGCAAAGAGTTACAATAATCTAGCTTGGACAGCACAAATGCACAAACTAGTGTTTTAGTGGCTTCCACGGTCAGCAGGTGACGAACTGAACTAATACGACGAAGTTCCAGATAAGCGGATCTACACACTGCACTGACATGCTGTGACATAGATAACTCGCTGTCAAGTGTAACACCCAGGTTTCTCACACTCGCAGAGAAGCCAATGAGTGTTCCATCCACAGACAATGATGACGGTAAAGGCAGGGACGAAGATAATCTTGGATTAGCTACCAACATTGCTTCAGTTTTGCCATCATTTAACATCAGTTTGTTGGTGGTCATCCATGATTTGACATGGTCAATGCACTGGCTTATACTTTGGACGGCATTCACAGCTCGCTCGACAGTATCACTTTTGTACATCTGCGTATCATCTGCAAATGCATGATGGGAAATGGAGCGACTACAGATCAGGTCGGACAGGGGCTGAACATACAGTAAGAACAATACAGGTCCTAGGACCGAGCCCTGGGGTACACCAAACCGAAGAGGTGATGGCTCAGAACGACAGCCGTCGACAGAAACAATCTGGGATCGTTCAGTCAGGTATGAACTAAACCATGCCAAGACTGTGCCTTCAATGCCAAATACAGATTGAAGACGGCACAGCAAAATTTCATGGTCAATAGTGTCGAACGCACTGGACAGGTCCAGCAAAGCAAGGACTGTGATCTTACGCTCGTCCAAAGCACAAAGCAGGTCATTGAATATCTTCAGCAAAGCTGTTTCAGTGCTACGATGGGGACGATATGCAGACTGGAATACACTGAACAGACTATTAGAGTTGACATGCTTTAAAGTTTGAACAAGGACAATTTTCTCAAGAATCTTTGATAGAAATGTAAGATTGGAAACTGGGCGATAGTTTTTCAGTACATTTGGGTCTAAAGATGGTTTCTTCAATAGGGGTTTCACAAGTGCAGTCTTGAAGCTTTCAGGAAAAATACCAGTGGAGAGAGAGTTGTTGATAACTTGTGTAATGGCAGGCAACACTTCATCCAGGCACTCGTACAACAAGGGAGTGGGTATGGGGTCTAACTCACAAGTTTTGGGGGCAGTGTTTGTGATCACTTTTCTGACCTCATCCTCTAGCACAGGTTCGAAGGCTGAGAGAGGTTCTCCACTAAAGCGTTTTTCGGTGAACAAAACTGAAGTGGGCATGAGATCCAGAGAATCACGAATTTCGCGGACCTTATCAACGAAGTAATCTGCAAAACGCTGAGGCAGCTGGCACGGGGGAAATGTAGTGGGAAGAGGTGATGGAGTCTTCTTCACCATAAGCTTATTGGTCACATTATACAACTCTTTGCTTGTTGTGCACTCACTGATCTTCCTGTTGTAAAACGAAGATTTTGCTCCATGAACAATCTCATTTACATGCTTCTTAGAACATGTGTATATCTGCTTGTGAACAGTCAACCTAGTTGAGCACCACATTCTCTCAGCTTGGCGCCGCATCTGCTTAGCCGAACGCAGCTCTTTGCTCACAAACCTATACCACGGGCTGATTCTATGAGCTGACTTTTTACGCTTTGAAGATGGTGCATGATTGTCTAAGACAGTGCGTAAACATGAATCAAACTCCTCGGCACTAGGACTAGGATGGTGAGACAGTGACTGAACGAGGTCAGCCTTGAAGGCTAGTCTGTCAATGGCACGAACATTGCGCACTATGGTAAGCATAGGCACTGGAGGTGGGACTATGGCCCTCAAATGACTAATCACACAGTAATGGTCTGAACATATTGCATCAGAAACCTGTGCTGAGCACAAGATATCATCGTCACATCTATGAAGGATCCAGTCAATAGTATGCCCTTGTCTATGAGTTGGTTTGTCGACAACTTGTGAGAGACTGAACATGTGTAAAATGTCCATGAGTGCAGAGGTGGTGTGGTGCTTCTGATTGTCAAAGTGGATGTTAAAGTCACCAAGGACTATCAGACTGCCAGCAAGAGAATTACAGTGATCGAGAAGATCATGAAATTGATCAACAAACATTGAATCAGTTAATTTGTTCTTGCGGTTTGGCGGGGGTCTGTAGAGGCACAGAAAATGAACAGTTTTCTGAGTTAAAGCTAGAGTAAACTGTACAAGCTCAAAAGACTCATGGGAGAAACTAAAAGACGTTGAGAATGATGCAAAAGGCTGCAGTGCTTCATGGAGGACGACTGCAATACCACCCCCACGAGAATCGCGGGGGAAGGATTTCACAGAGTATCCAGATGGGGCAAGATCAGCACATTTGGCCTCATCACCTGAGGCACGAAGCCAGGTCTCTGTTAAGAACAGAATGTCAACATAATGGTCGGTAACAAACTCGCACACTTCAGAGCGCTTCTTGGCACAACCAACTGAGCGCACGTTAAACAGTGCCAAGCATAGCTGACCTGGTACTTTGGTAGTGTCTTGAAGATGAACCTGAATAAGGTTAGATACATTACCAGTCTGGTGAGTATGGCTTGTGATTCTCTTGGAGCTGATGTAGACTGAGACGGGTTGTAATGTTTCTTGGGACAGGTGTGGTCGTTCAAGAAGTTGTGATGGTGATGATGACGGAGAGGTTTGAGGGGGTGGTGATGTAGGCCACTTGGCTGAAAAAGAGTGAGGCGACTGAAGCACTGAAAACATGTGCTGAGGTACAGATGAAAACACCGAGTACCCCTGGGGTGGACAGCAGGGCACCAAGTACCCCTGGGGTGGACAGCAGGGCACCGACAACAGGCGCTGGGTTGAAGATGACAATCCCGAGTACCCCTGAGGTGAAGGGTGGGGCACTGAAGACAGGTGATGAAGTGGAGGTGGCATCACTATGTGCCCCTGGGGTGGAGGGTGGAACACTTTAGACAGGTACTTGGGTGGAGATGACATCACCGATTGTTCCTGGGATGGCGGGTGGGACATCGAAGACATGTGCTGGGGTGGCGCGGACATTACTGAGTGCTCCTGGGGTGAAGGGTGGAGCGCGGAAGACAGGCATGAGTGTAGAGATGACAATACTGAGTGCCCCTGGGGTGGAGGGTGGGGCACTGAAGACAGGTGCTCGGGTGGAAATAACGTCACTGGGTGCCCGTGCGGTGGAGAGTGTGGCACTGAAGACAGACGCAGCAGTGAAGCAAAAGGAGGTGACCGAGTCACAGAAGGCAGCAGTGAAGACACCATACCGTGCCCCTTGGGAGGAGACAGGAATTCTGAAGACTGGCTGTTGGAAAGTGCTAAAAGTCCAGAGCGTTGGTGGCACAATTTGCCACCTCTGCAGCCACGTTTACGTCCAGGCTTGGCAAGAATCCCAAGTTCTGATAATACGTCATAAACACACCTTTGGAGTCTAAAGTTCTTTGCTTGGGAAATAAAAGTCCGTATCAGGGTGCTGTAGGTATCCATCTATACAGTATCTGTGCAGTGTACACTTGAATGCCAAAACTAGGCCAGGTCACAAACACTATTGTTATGCAGGGCAGTCTAACAGGCCACACTATTGTGTTGTCTGCACTGTTGACACTGACTACTGAGTACAGTTCATGAACTGCTGAAATGTCACTGAGACAGATTTCAACTGAAAAATGTCTTTTCTTTTCGGTAGGTCGATATACTTTGACAAAGATATGGGACGATGTTGTGAGTGGTTTATATATTTCCTATTCAGCAGAATAGGCCATACTATGTTTCATATTACCTTCCTCAACTCTAATAGACTTGGCCTTCTACTAGGTGCCATTGGTGCTGAAATGGTCAGCTGCGCTATATTTAGGCATGAAACATTTCTGCATGAAACTAGGCAGCAAAATGGACTGAGCACGAATCCACTCGGGTGTGCATATTCGGTGCAAATACATGCCTCTGAGATTCCATTCATTTTAAGACCTAAGTAAACTCGGCGTACATCTTCACAAATCATTTCCATGCAAGTCCATCCAGCATAAATCAACACAGGCTTGAATTTACTCAAACAAGAAAATCTGCATGGAAGAGCAATGGCACAAATTTATGCTGGATATATTTACTAACATTTTTCTGATCATTTTCTGATCATTTCAGATATGTTGCATTTTTTGTGCTTGTCTGTTTATAATTGTGAAAATTGTTTTGTCATCTTTGCAGCTGACTTATGAAAGATAGCAGCAGATCAGCCAGGACAATGATATGTGCATTCAAACATCCTCCGCAGGTCCTAAAAAATGCTAAATTGTTCCATTGCAGGACAACAAGAGAGTCAGTGGGTGATGTGTTCATGGGTTACCACCCAGACACTGCTCCGGCCATCGTCCTCAAAGTCTGGGACATGCTGCAAGTGAACACCTCCCCACGCACCCGAACAGAGGTGACATGTCTTGACATAGACCAAGACTGCTTATAAAGCACATCTCCACTATCTGAAGGTCTTCAGGCTGATGACGGCTGCAGTTGACCTGCGCATAGCCGTGCGCAGGCCAACTGCTGCAGTCGTCGGTACAAGGCACTGGGTCGAGTTTAGGATTGGGCAGGGTGATGGTATTATCTCGGTCTTGACACATATGCTGTCTGGCCCGTAGTCTGCCCTTCCATACTCCTGCAGCAGATGCTGTTTTCAAAAACGATTCAGAGCAAGCGCAGTGTTCTGTGAGTAAGTCTGATGGCACCTGTCATGATTTCAAAGATTCGTAAAATGTCTTGGACTCGGCTATTCCTGTTCTTCTTCTCCGTCTGCTTAGGTGCAGATTGCAGCCCACTTGATCAAAGTTTTGAATACAAATGATCCAAAATTTCTTACATTTCAATAGCTCACTGGAGCTTGGCCTTCTCACCTTAGGCAGAGAAGAACCCAACGGAAAAAAAAACACGCTTAGAAATACTATTTATTAATATTTCAGGTAAATACATACCCTTTTTCAAAATAGACAAACAAATAAATATAGAAATCAGTCACTACTTAGTTTCATTATCGCAAAAGGAATGTAGCAACTCACCTTCTGAATGTGCTGTGTTTGAGTTAAGTGTGTCGGTGAATGGCCATGCATGTTTAATGTGAAATCTAGACCAAAAATAAGGGGAGTGCCAAGTGTGCAAAATGCAAAACAAATCTCAACAAAGAAAGAAGCACACTTAGAAAGACAATTATAACACAGTTTGTTAATATTTTGGGTTAAAACACTTTACAAAAAATATATATGTAAACAAGTACACAATGAATTACTTCTTTTTTTTCCCCCTGAAAGACACTTGTCAGGTTTACACGCTGGGAGGACAAGAACTTGGAGCAGTGGAGGAAGAAAGGGACCTAGGCGTCATCATGCACAGGTCACTGTCGGTCAGTCGCCAGTGCTGCGTGGCAGCAAAACGAGCCAACAGAGCAGTGGGGCAGATCATGCGAACAGTTACAGCCAGAACTAGAGAAGTTATTGTCCCACTCTACAAAACAATTGTACGACCACATTTAGAGTACTGTATCCAAGCTTGGCGACCTTACCTCAAAAAAGACATCGCAGTGTTGGAAAAGGTGCAGAGGAGAGCTACAAGATCGATTACAGGGATTGGTCACCTGCCGTATGAGGAGAGACTGGCCTTTTGCAATTTGCAGAAATTGGAAGAAAGGAGAGACAGGGGAGATCTCATCGAGACTTTCAAGATCATAAAGGGACTTGAAAAAGTTTCTGCGGACATATTTTTTACTTCATGCCAGTCATCATTTTACCATAGAGGTCACAGCAGCAAACTGTTCAAAGGGAGGTCCAGACTGAATCTTAGAAAAAACTTTTTTTCCCAAAGAGTTGTGAACCCATGGAATGCTCTGAAACAAACAATTGTCGAAGCTGAAACTGTCAACCAGTTCAAGAACCGCCATGATAAAGAGACAGTTAAGGGGGTTAAAATAAGTTCTCAAACTTCCTACCCCATCGGCCGCGCTCAGTGGCCACTCAGGTAAATTCAGGTAAATTCAGGTAAAAAGTGCCTGGGAGTTAATTTTGAGTTAAAAAATCAAAAGAAAAGATAAGTAATTCATTGCATGCATGTTTGTATGTATGTTTTCATAAGGGTTTAACCAGAAACATTAATGAATTGTGTTTTTATTGTCCTTTTTTATTGGGATTTTTTCCCTATATTTCATATGAGCATGCTTTTGGGGTTCAAAGGCTAGGTGCACAACTGGGGGAGCTAAATTTGACGCTAAGTGTCCACGCTAGGGCCGAGCTGTAAGGTAGCTAGCTGACAGCTAACTTGATTCGCTGAATGAGTTGCATATACTGAATTTAATTGCATCTAAGTAGCTTGCAGCTAGAGCAGCTAACTTGGATATAGCAAATGTTAATTACAGCTGTGACATCAACTGTTCTTTATCAAGTTTTACTGTGATGTGAACATTTCTTCTGCTGCATTTCCATCCAAGATTTCTACCCACAACTTGTCACAATGGCACACTGAATCACTATTTTGACCGTCAACCTGTGGACATTCACAGTGTCGCCTACTATGACGAATAAAAATGGAGAGCTATTAGAACCTGCATTTCCAAACTCTAGGTCATTTCAAGACCTATTTATACATACTAATTTGGATGACCACTCGGAAAGGTCAAGGGTCACGAGGTCGGTAAGTGTGTGAAAATTGCCGTTTTTGGTTAGAATTGTAGTTTTTGTCAAAGTTTTTACAAACTTTTCAATCAAATTTGGCATGAAGTTTGCTGATGGCAAGACATTTCTGTGCATACTAATTTAGCTGACTCATCGCAAAGGTCACAGGCAAACAGATGTGTGAAAAATACTTAAATTTTGAGAAAACATTGATTTGCTGGTGCTGAAGCCAGCCTTTTATTTATTGTCACACAGGTCACACATGTGCATCAGTCACACGTGGGCCATAAGGGCTTTGCCTTTCTTGTTAGAGTTAACTTACATTATTTTAAACAATGAGTGGTGGTGATTTACGAGCCAAAACTTGCTTTTGCCACACAAACAATTCTGGCTCCAAGACTCTACCGAGGAGCCAGAATTGTATATCAAAAGCAGGTCGAGAATCATCACCACCCATAGTTTATTGTGTTTAACCCACTGTCGCATGATCCTTGTGTCATTTATTGTGGCTTTGATGGTTGGAGTGACTTCATAGAGCCTACACAAGCCTTCTGCTTAGTTTGGGTTTTCTTAAAATAACCCTGAAAGGGCCTCCCTATTAGGAATTTGTTCAGCTGTGACGTCAGCAAAATCTGATGATTTCCACGGTGAGATAATATAAGTTTTATTGGTAGCAGGGGTTTGCTACACGGACACTTGTAGGCCTGAGGGAGGTCAAAGGAACCATTGTACCCCGAAGGCCGAAGATTCGAAGGGTACAATGATTCCTTTGACCTCCCTCAGGCCTGCAAGGGTCCATGCAAGCCCCTGCTACCAAAAACGTATTTGTTTTTATTCCTCCACTATTTTCGCAAATGAAATCAAGAAGAAATCGTCCGACCTGGATCACGCCAGACATGACTGATGTCTAAGGAATATACATTTATACATAATAGACTTGTGACATAATTTTAAATTTTTTCATGACGTCAACTCCAGTAGTGTGCCTTTTGTTTCGAACAACACTAAGTAACTTTGTACTTTGGAATGTTTTGGTGATCATTTATGGAACAAAACTGGCACCCATCATGCATCAGAAAGAGGGCTGCAAGACATCCGCCTTTTGTCGCTTCAAGGGTTTTTGTAGCTTGGTCACATGGTAGGGTTTGAACACAATTTGTTAAATGCAGAAATATCTCCCTTCGCAATGACAATGCACTCATAGTCTTACAGATAATTGCAACACTTAGTTTTTATAAACAATCTATATTTTGAGGGTTCCAGGCGTAAGAGCCGTATCCCGTTTTCCCAGAATTTTACAGGAGAGCAGTTTGAAAGTTTTGAAGATTTATTTCTATTTAGTGCTTGAGTTCCTGGTATCAAAACACGTATCAGTTGAAAGCTTGTTTTCTCCTCTGTACTTTCAAATGAACATTTTGAAATGGTCGTTTATATTTAGCGTACATTTGGCAAATAAACAATGATGACATTATATACGGTCCTTACGCACGCTCAGAGTAAAAGGTTTGCAGCCACCTGTGCCTGCATAAAGACAGGCCTGCTAAGTGCGAGTTTCAGGCACGCCCGAAAATGGCCAGTTATATACGTAAACATTCCTGCCTAAGGACCGCAGCTAGGTTTCCTCCTAGGCTGCGTTTCTGAAATGGGTCATGTTGATATTGCCAGACAGCCGCAGAAAGAGTTACTGCTGTCAAGGGGTGAGGAAAAACGGACTCCTCTATGGACGCAAAAGCTCTAAATAGTTATAAGGCCTTTACGCCCGGCAACTGCATGGTGAAATTGCCATTACCGGACACGGAAAGGAACAGTATAATCAAACAAGACACTTTAGCAGGAGATAAAAACTAGCACAGAACTGCTGCATGAGTGTAAGAAGATCGTAAAACATGTACGGAGAATAGCGGTCCACAACTTAAAACTGTTCAATCTAGCAGGATCTATGTAATATGAGTCCAAGGAGACTGACCGGTGACAGATTACATTTTCACATGCTTTTAATGGATCAGTCCACTTAAGCTGTGCACTCTATACAGAGAAAACCAACCAAACATGAAGTCATCAATACTGACAACAATAATGGCATTATCAAAATACAGGAACATCTCGTTACACGTGAAGAGAAAGTAACTATGCAGAAATGAAAGAGAACTCGCCCACTGATGTCGTTGTGGCATGTTTGATAAGTATCTTACCATTCACAGTTCTCATAAGTCATATTTTCAGTTCAAAAAGCATATGTAGCACAGGCTTTGATTTCAGTCTTCTCAGCATGTCAACATTTGAAGAAGAAGGAAAAAGAAAAGAAATTCCCACATCCAAGGATTGAGTTTTCTAACACAAAATCACATATTATTGAAATTTCAAGTCCACTTATTATGTCCATATTACAATATTTACAGTTTCTCACTGTCAAACTTGTGTCAGCGCTCAGAGTTTTATTCTGGCCAAGTGTGCCATTGCCAGACATGACTCCGAGATGATCTGTTCTAATGACCTGTTCTAATCCATATCAGAGCAGTCATCCTCCTTCATGTCAGGCTCGGGCAGTTTGTCCTTCATAGCTGGAGATGTCGAAAGGCTTTCATAGAATGGGTGAGGTTCAGCTGGAATGATTCCAGAGCAGCAAAGAGACCGCAGATCTTGTTTCTTGGCGAAGGACACAGGGAGCTTTGAGGCGTAGCACCTAGGTATTTGTGCAGGTAGAGGTTGTGTGCGACGCTTGCTGGACCCTATCATCTTCAGCACTTGGAACTCTTGATCATCGAAGGAGTACTTGAAAAACATCATCTCTTCTTGACCTTTTAGGAACTGCATCACTTTGATGCTGAGCCAGTTGACCTTGTTTCCCTTCAAGTCTGTCTTTGTATTTCTGATGGCTGTGGATGCTACATGTTTGAAATCAAGAAAGTCACCATGCTTGAGCGGGATGACGACATAGGGCTGTCCTCATCGTGCCATCCTCAGAATGATGTCCCAGCCACTCGGCATGTAGATTGGAGAGTGTTTTTTGGCGAAAGTTATGGCTGCATGCATGCGTAGCATGGTCCACGTAGGTTTCACCAACAGCCAGGGTCGCAAGAAAATAAATTCTTGCAGACTCTGTGGACGGTGCCGTTAACATTAAAAGAAAATACACGACAAACTCGACGTTTTTTCTCCTTTGGTTGTTGTGCATCCTCATCAAACATCGTTGCTGTTTGCCTCTGCAAAACGTTGGCACAGACAAAATCCTTCTGCCTTTCATATGATTCAAGAGCATAAAAGGCATCAAAGAGTTCTTTTCGGCTCTCCTCTGTTATCTTTTCAGAGCACTTGTACCTGCACTTTGTACAGTCCACCTCCCTCATCACCTTCGATGGTACTGTTTTGCCAGATTGGGCAAGGTATTGTTTGCCTTGCAGGTGCAAGGTCTTCCGAAACATTTTTTTTCCACTTTTCTGGTCTGGCTTCCCGTTGTCGCGCCAGCTTCTTTTTGGGCGGACTGGAATACATGCCTTGTGTCCTTGGTGTCACTTTATTAGATATTGGAATCGAGGGACATCTCTCATCATTAATCAATGCAGCGTCTGCCTCATTTGAAGTACAGCCTTTACCTGCATCATTTGAAGGAGTGCTGTTACCTGCGTCATGTGGAGGAGTGCTGTTACCTGCGTCGTGTGGAGGAGTGCTGTTACCTGCGTCGTGTGGTGGAGTGCTGCTACCTGTGTCGTGTGGAGGAGTGCTGTTACCTGCGTCATGTGGAGGAGTGCTGGTACCTGCGTCGTTTGGAGTCAAGTCATCTGCATACTTGGAGGGCCTTGCGGTACACGTCTCACTGTGATGCAAAGTAGACGGGCCTGCAAGACAGCAAAATGTGAAATCTCAAACGTGTTTCAGGCCCTATTACTCACAATTATCACTTCATGTGATTAGAAGATTGGGCGCTGGGGTATGAAGGATGTCGACTGTAATGTGATAAATGCATGTTTGGCTGAATTGTGCAACTCTCTCTCTCTCTCTCTCTCTCTCTGTATGTGTGTGCGTGTGTGTGTGTGTGTGTGTTCTCACCTGCCGGATCAGCTCTTGCACGAAGGAGGGGAATACAAGCATCATGGTGAGTTGGATCAAAGTCAATGAAAGTGAGGGGGATAACTGCCTGACTGTTTCTGCCTGATGAGGGGTGTATCTCGTGCTGAGACTTGAAGACATCACTGAAGTATATGATGACAGTCGTTTCTGCCCAGTCTGCGAGAGCACGAAGAAGTAAATCAGCAGCATCATTGACCCATCTTCCCGGCTTTCTGAGTTCACTGACATTTGAGTGATACCGGAGATGACGCTCATTTTCATCTTCTTCACTTCTGTTGACCATGAAATGAATGTACTCTGTAATGTTTTCTATCAGATGGTCACACAGACAGTATCTCAGTTCCAAATGGCCGATGTCCTCCAGATGAACGACAGATGACTCGAAAAAGCAGTCACCATCAGGAACAATTTCTTGTCTGTACAATCCATTGGACGCCAAAAAGTTGTCCAATCTGCCTGTGTGATCATGCAGATTTCTCTGATGGCTCAGATGGGCTCAAAGACTGCTTTCTTTTGCGGTCTGAAGAACAGGATCACTGTTTCTCTTCCTCTTTTTTCTTTTGTTGGCATTTCTTTTTTTGCTTGTTGAAACCTGCTCAAAATCAGAAGGTACATAGGAAGGGTCCGTGATCAGGTCATCGATATCGTGATTAGCCTTCATCTGCAGAGGTTCTTCGTCTGATGTGTCAAAACCAGTCTGCCATTTAAGGGGCTCCAGATCAGATTCATTAAACTGAACGGGGTTTGTTTTTTTCAAAATACATTACCGATGGCATTACTATATGGAATACACTCTATAGCCTAACGATTTCAGCCCAAAGTTGTGTCCTCTACACAACTGGGGAGGAGACACCGGGGATCCAGTACAGGAGCCCAGGTGGCCTCCCCTTACTACCCTATCCCGGCATGCGTGGTGCGACAGTTCACCAGTTCTCACTCTTAGCTCGACCGGTACGGTCGGGTTTTAGCCTTGCTCCATGTTACGACCGGTTCTTGGATACTCTACGAATTTTCCTTTGCTTTGGCCTTGGGTACTACTGTGTTTTGACCGGTGTCGTCGTTCTTCTGTGTTTTTGCCTGGCTTTGCCGGGTGGACTAGTGCCTAGTGCTGTGTTTGCATCCTGCAGTGTCCTGACTTGTGTTCAGTGTATTGACGTTGGACTTAGGGCCGACCGGTTTGCGGGCGGTGGCTTTGTGCCGCGGCTAGTAACTGTGCCTCTCCCTCGTGACTGTGTGCCTTGGGGAGTGAGTTTCAGCACTTCGTGACTTTCCACTGGGGACTTTGTGCCTCGTGTAGTGAGCGTTTCGGCGTTTGGGTGAACTTTTTAACTACGTAATGTGAGCGGCTGACGCTATGGCGGCTTCGTTAGGGAAGTTCTGCCTGCTGTGTGGGGAGTTTCAGTGGCCTTCCGATGCTTATGACGTCTGTCTCCCTTGCTCAGGCTGCTCTTCCGACAGGACCTGTGTCGTCTGTGCTGATTGGATTGAGGACCGGTAGTCTCTACCTTGGGACTTCTACAGACGTGACCGTCCTGCCCGGCCCCTACAGGCTCCTCGGACTTATCCACAGGTGGGCGTTCGTTCCGTCGGCTCTTCGGACCCCTCTTCGCTCCGTCGTCCAGGCCTTCTGGCCTCAGGTAAGTCCCCTTTCTTTACTGTAACCACCCTGGAACCCCCCCCCCCCCCCCCCCCCCCGCTCCGAGTTTTCTGAGCGGGGCAGGTGAGTGTTAGAGTCGCGCTCCCCACGCTCCGTTTCTTCCGAGCGTGGCTTGAGCACCTTGAGTTTGCTTCCCCCCCCCTCCCCGCTCCGCCTTGTCTGAGCGGGCCAGGCGAGCTGAGCGTTCTTCCACGCCGCCCCGCTCCCTTCTTCTGCGCGGGCTCGGCGTGATGAGCGCAAACATAAAAAGAGGGTAAAAAAGAGTAAAAAGAGAGACTCTCCCTCAGGCTCCGGGTCTTCTGAGCGGGTCCTGAGCGCTAGGCATGGGCCGCCGCCCCGCTCCGAATTTTCTGAGCGGACCCGGCGAGCTACATGGACGTCCCCCCCCCCCCCCTGCCCCGTGCATACCAGGCGGGCTGGGCGAGACTTGGGCTCGCGCCCCCCTCGCTCCGTGTTTTCAGAGCAGGGGTCGCGTGCCCTACTAATGCTCCCTCCTTGCTCCGTGTCCCCCCCGCCCGGAACTTTCTAGCGGGCCCGGGGTGACTTTCTTTCCGCGCAGGACCGGATTCACCGGGTCGCTGACCCCTCCCCCCCCCCCCCTCCCCCCCGCGTTCTCCCGAGCGGGTCAAGAAAGCCAGAGATCTCTTCCGCCATCCTCTTGTTCTTATGGGCGGGGTTCCAAGCGCCCGCCATCCACTCCCCGGCGGCGCGGCTTAGAGGACTCGGACAGCCCCACTTCTTCCCCACGACGCCCTTCCTTTCAGGCCTCGCGGGCGGCTGCTCCGGTTCCGCGCTCGCGCCGTGGCCATTCGCCTTCGTCAGACTGGCTCTCTTGTAGCCGGTCGCCCTTACGTGTGGCTTCTCGTGATAGGCGGGCGGTCGTCTTAGACCCGAACATTCTCAGTCTACATCCAGCGGATTCGGCGTCGGCCCTCTTGGGGGATTTGCCTTCCGACTCCCCCGTCCTTCTCTGCTGGTTCATCGGTCTCCGCTTCCAGGGAAGACGGCCCTCCGATCGACACGCTCCGATCCCTGGGGGAGGCTTCCCGTCTTATACTCTAGCCTGCCGCCTGACTTCTGTCCGCCTTCGCCCCCGGCGAAGATACTAGCTTTGGCCATGGTGGACGCACTTCGGCCTGCTAAGTGTCTCAAGTCTCTCCATCAGCCTTCCGGCTTCCGGGATCTCCGGCTTCCGGCTTGCCTCACAGCTCCGCCTGGACTCCTTCGGCGACAACGCGTTTTTCACCGTTTTCGTTGGCCAGCGGATATCAATGTGAGTTTCCGTCAGGCTTAGTACGCTAGGTACACCCAGACTTTCGCCATCCTTCTTCACCCGGTGGACTCGGCGACCATCAACCAGGCGGGCGGTCGCAGGTTTGGACTGTACTCTTGGCCACGCCCACTAGACAGGTTTCACTTCTTTGGTACGGAGCTCCCTGGCTGGTGCCGACTTCCTGGAGCTAGCTACACAGGCCGTTCTGCGCTGTCCAGTCCATCCCGATAGCTGCTATCCGGGCCTCCTACCTATTTGTCGACTAAGGACTTGGCGGCGGCAGCCAACTGTGACCACTGGCGGCGGGACTATCTCCTACGTCTCTGCTTGGATCTCCCCAAGTCGGTGAAGACCCAGCTCCGCCAGGCACCTCTCGGAGGTTCGCAGCTGTTTGGAGAAACGTGGCAAAACGTTTAGGTAGCTTCATAGGACCGGTGGCTCCGTTCGACCTCCTCCTTACGCCGGCTGCCTATGTGGATCCATTCTCCACGCGACCGGCTCCAGGCAGACGATCGGCATGGAGAGGGGGTGGCCTGTCTCGACTAAGCAGCGACTGAAGCAGGCTTCCGACACGACGCGTCGGCGTTCTACAACCTCCTCTTTCGTCCCCAAGCCTGGGGGCAAGTGGCACCTGGTCTTCAACCAGGCGGCGCTATACAAGTTCTTTTCAGCCTCCCTCTCGGTTGGAGACAGCCAGACTCTCCGCGCAACCTTCCGGCCGATGGACTTCGCTATCAGCCTCGTTCTTTCAGAAAGAACACATTCTTCACTTGCCGATTCATCCGTCTTCGCGCCAGTATCTACGGCTGGCCAAAGGCGGGATCGTCTACCAGTACCGAGCCCTCCCCTTCGGCCTCAACATCAGTCCTTGGTCTTCACACGTATCCTCGACGCACTGATGTCCAGCTTCTGCCAGCTTTCGCTGAGTTCGTCCTTCACTTCCTGGACGACTTGCTGCTACGCATCCTAGTCGCTTCGACTCTCAGGAGGACAGAGACGCCCTGCGTTCTCTCCTTTGCCGCCTCGGGTTCTTAGTCAACCCAGGCAAGTCCGATCTCACCCCTTCGCAGCGTTTCCTTCACATAGGGATGTATTCCTGACTGGCTTCTACCTGTTTCGCTTGGCCGACTCTCTCTCCCGACGCGGCCATTTGCTACTTACGGAGTGGACCTTACGCCAGGACTTTTTTCGGATGGTGTACGCGCACTGGGAGACGCCAATGGTCGACCTGTTCGCCACGAAGTGGATTCACCAGCTTTCCCTTTTTTGGCTCCCAGATCCCAGTCCCTCCGGCCTGGGCAGTCGACGCACCTTCCGTTCCATGGGACAGGCTCATCGCTGATGCATCCCCCCCGACAGTCCTCATCCCCTAAGTCCTACTCAAGCTTCGGGGATGTAATGTGGTCCTCCTTCTAGTCGCCCCGTTCTCTTGGATTCGGCCCAGGTCCTCCGACCTTCTCAGCCTCGCCACGGATCCATCTCGGCTGCTACCCACTCCTCGCATGATGCTCAAACAACCGCGACAATGGCTTTTCCACCCATGCCCGGGGCACCTACTCCTTCGCGCTTGGAGGTTCTGCGGCAAGCCCTCACCACTAGAGGCTTCTCAAGTGCAGCAGGGGAAGCTCTCGCTACAGCACGCGAACCCTCGACACGACGCGTCTACGAGGGAAATGGAGAGTATTGTGCGCCTGGTGCGATGACCTTCGCCTCGCCCCCACCGACCTTCCTAGCCCCCAGCTCGCTGGTTTTCCTCTGGCTCTTCGGAGACCAAGGATGGGCCCGATAACCATTAGGGGACACTTGTCCATGATTGCCGGCACTTCGGCCACCCGGATCCCGGCTCCTGTAAGACCTCGCCGACCTTATGACTCACGGCGTCCTGCAGCATCCAGTCACCCATTCGCTCATTCCTCGCGGGAACCTACCCTGGGTACTGTCTGAGCTGAACTTTGCCCGATGCGTACCGCTGCCTTTGGCCCGCTTACGGATGTGACTCGTAAGATTTGCTTCCTGTTGCCTCTTGCCTTGGCGGTCCGAGTTCGCAAGCTACACTCGCTTCCTGCGCGCCCTGCCTGCCTGCCTGCAGTTTCGGGCGGATGGTTCCGTCCAGTACCTGATGGACCATGCCTTCATTGCCAAGACCAGGTCTCCTTGACCGCACCACAGGTGATCACCTTACGGCCGCTAAGAGGGACGTACTTCCTCCAGGAGACCAGGCAACAAGATCCTGTGTGAGCCCTACGCGTGTACCCACGCCCAACCAAAGCCTTCCGATGATCTCTTCCTGGCTACGCTCAGTCATACGGTCCACCTACCAGGACATCTCCATGCTGGGAGCGAAGAGGCTAAAGATTCCAAGGCATAGCACCTTTTTACAGTCAAGAGTTTCTGCACCACGATCGCAGACACTTACCGCCTCCTGGGCCTTCCGGTTCCGGACCTTGGTAAGACCTTCATACATGTTGGTTCCTTTCGTCCTCCTTCGGTGGAGCAGACTGGGCGTGGCGAGCGCAAACATATATAGAGAGAGGTAGGAGTAAGAATAGAGTCTCTCCCTCACGCTCCGAGTTTTCTGAGCGTGACCCGAGGGCTATACATGGGCCGCCGCCCCGCTCCAAAGCTTCCGAGCGGAACCGGCGAACTACATTGACGTCCCCTCCCCCCCCCCCCCCCCCCCCCCCCCCCCCCCCGGTTGTACCAGGGGGCTAGGCGTGACTTCGGATCTTGCCCCCCCCCCCCCCCCCCCCCCACGCTCCGGCTTCAGCTTCTGGAGTTTGCTCTCCCCTCTCTCCGCTCTCCCATTCTCTCTTACCTCAGTGGGACCTCCCCTGAGTACGGACGTGGCTGAACATGCTCCGCTTCGGAACCTTGCCTTGACCTGGAAACGTGTGTCCCCCTATCGCTCACCACGGCTTTCCGCATGAGCGGCCTTCTGGCGCTCTGGGAACGCCCCTGCAAGCTGGCAGTTCGAGCCTTTGGCTCAGCGCGTCTCACCGACCCGTCCTTCTGGCCAAGAGCCGGCCTCCCTCGGCTGCGCCCCACACGCTGACTGAACGTCCGCGTAGAGGGACGACCGACCCCACGTGTCAACAGGACCCAGTCCAGACACTGCAGCTTCCTGCATACCCGCATAGGGCGTACCCGCCTCTGCCTACCACCTTCTTCAGGCAGGCCGGGTTTCTCGGCCCAGACCGTTCGCCTTGGTGGCGGTGGGTGACTCGTTGGCCTACCAAGACCTCTCCCCGGCTGGGGATAGACGGGTTCAGATCCGGGCGCTTGAAGTACGAGCATTGCCCTCAGCGTGGTCTGGACCGCTACTGCTCGGTGAAAGACATTGGGACGGCGGTAGGCGGGCGTGCTGACTCCTCCTTCGCCCGCTTCTACCTCCGCGACCTATCCCGCCAGCGTGACTCCCTGGCTAGGGTGGGCGACATCTCCACGGCCCAGCCCTCCCTCCACGCGCCACAGGCGCCGTAGGCACATCTTAACTGAAATCGTCGGGAGTGCTCCTTGTGGGTCGGCGGAGGGTGTGACGTACAGGGTGTTGGGTGTCGGCACCCTTCTCCTCTTCGCGATTCTTCCATATAGTAATGCCATCGGTAATGTATTTTGAAAAAACAAATGAATTTTTTTTCTAAAATGTATTTTTTTTAAAAATACTTACCGATGGCATTACTCAGAGGACCCTCCCACCTGCCCCGCTTGCCTCCTTGGCTAAGTTTGTGGCTAAGTGTGGAACTGGTGAACTGTCGCACCACGCATGCCGGGATAGGGTAGTAAGGGGAGGCCACCTGGGCTCCTGTACTGGATCCCCGGTGTCTCCTCCCCAGTTGTGTAGAGGACACAACTTTGGGCTGAAATCGTTAGGCTATAGAGTGTATTCCATATAGTAATGCCATCGGTAAGTATTTTTCAAAAAAATACATTTTAGAAAAAAAAATCATTTTTCAGTGGCTCGTTGTCCGAAGTGCTGAAACTGTCATCATTTTTTTCTGCAGTGAGCGAAGCAGCAAGATGTAGGATCACATGATTGTCGTCTGATTCCATAGATGAGTGCCTGTAAACGAGAACAAGAGATTAATTAGTACCTGTGTTCAGAAACCTACATTTTATTTATGTATAAATCAGTTTACAAGGTTGGTGTAAGTTATCCAAGTTACCACGCTAGCATTCAGATCAGTTGGAAAATGTGTGTGTGTGTGCTTACCTACCTTAGTAGAAACTCGTCCCGTATTCAGCGTCCTGGCACAGGATGGTCAGATGAAAGAATAAAAACGTGTGTAAAATTCGTAAAGCCAACGGTTTCTTCCGGTTTGAAAGGATGTCAGCCTGCACCTGGGGACTGAAACTGTGCAGGCCTGTCAAGTTAGGAATGTCTGGAATTTAGTTCTGGCCGGTCAGGGACACAGATACTGATCTATATACATGTCTCTAGTGTGGTCAGCGTAACATTTGTTTGTTTTTGTTCCTTCTTTTCACGGCACTACGATATCTTTTCAGTTTTGAACAGTAGTTTGCCTCCTGTCACCATCTTTGATGCGTGTATGTACTTACTAATAAGCTAGCATTGATTTGGTAACCAATATACGTGTATGGATTTGGTGACTTGCCAAATTATATTCCGCTTTTCATAATAGTCTACGGTTAAACACAGTGTCGGAAATCATCAGTTATCTTTGTTGTTTAATGACATGCCTCTAAAATGCGTGCTAGCCAGGCATGGTACTGTGTTCATGCTGTCCTTTTAGCAGGTACTTTTATTGTTTCTTTGCCAGCTGGACGATCGTAAGGGCATATACCGTCTTTAAGCTTTCGAAATCAGTGTGCTTTGTTCAGACTTCTGCCTGCTTAAAAATAGTAGCTGGAGTTACGACTCTTCAGCATGCACAATGCCTAAATGTAAACACGCAGGCAGTGGACCAGGCACATACAGATAAGGCCTTTACGCCCCCACCACTGGTAGTAGCTTGCTTCTTATACACTGCTGTAATTCGAGAGGCGGCTGTCTGGCATGCAGCTGTCTCGCCCAAAACCGTTAATTGATTTAAGTTCTCATCAATAATGCCTTATATATGTGACTGATTGAAATATCGATAACACAGGATAAATCTACACACAATAACGGTTTCGGCGATATAAAAATCACAAAATCGCCAAAATGTCAAGTTACGGCCCTTACGTGCGGAACCCTCGATTTAACCTTTTTGCCTCTAATTGGGCATTCACTAGCATATGGGACAAACTACAGCTACTGCAGAAGGAGAAGTTGATAAGCAGCTATTCCAGTGAGTGCCATTCATTTTTGGTGAACCAGGGGAATGGAACAAATGTTCGAAGTGCCTGTTCTAGATCTATTTGAAAGATAATGAGACCATATTTTTTAAGGGACTGACATAATGAGAGCTATTTTGTTGAAGAAACAATGAAATTCTCTGTAAAGAAGCATTTATACTGCAGGGTCTGGCTGTGGCATTCTTCGCCAGAGTGTGTCTGCCCAAAATTCTCCACCTCAAAATACTATTCATGGAAAATTCATGCAAAACTTTGTGTTCAACCTGTGTCAGCTACTTATCATGTTTGCTTCAAGCGTCTACAATTACAGCACAAGAGAAAGGCTTGACCCATTTAACCCCACCACTGCATTTTAGAAGTGTTACCTAACGACCATGTACCAGTTGCAGGAGATGGATTGACCATGCTCATTCACTACCCTTGTATTAGCATGGTCAATCCATCTCCTGCTGTAGGGCGTCATGGCTAAATGGATTAAATTTCACCAAAAATGGTGCACAGATCGATTTAGTCAAATAATGAATGAAAATAGTGTCACAGCTACAATAGGGTTCCCTGCCAATGTCATGGTTGTTTCACAATGTGAGCACCCGTAACAGAAGGTATTTGCGAAGTTGGGTTATTCATCCTGTTGAAATTGCTGATTGGAGACTACGGTTGACTGCTACCAGCTTGCTGATTAGCCACTACAATCATGAGTGGCAAAGACAAAGGGCAGCTGTTAGAGTTGTTGCCTTTTCAGCAGTAAGCAGGGAAAACAATGTCATCGTTTGCATATCTTTATCATGGTTTATTTTGTACTTGTGAAGAAGTTTTATTTGTGCATGGATTGCGCTTAAAGTCATTTTGCATAACAGGTCACTTTCACTTGTCTTTCTATTATTGGGTGGGTCATTTACACAAAAGTGACCTAAAAAAATTGATTTTATCTGGAGGGTCGATTTCATGTGTTTACACTGAACTGAATTACAACTACAATGCCTTCTTTTTCCAGGTATCCGATGTGCTGAAAGAGTGCAAACGCATGCTGTTGTGGTGTGCCACACCGGATGCAGTTGTGCGTTGTGGAGAGAAAGAGTGGGGCCGCCTGTACCAAGAAGACCAGCAACATGAACATCTGGCACAATACCTGCACAGTCGACTGGCACAGGAGTCACAGGCCATGCTCATGGCACAGGTGTGTTTTTCAGGGTTTCTCAAGCTACATCTCCCCTATCTTGATGAATTACAATATATAGATATGAACTACAAAGTTGCAAAGTTAATTATCGTAGGGACAGAAAAATTTCATTGAATGATTCGGCACCTATATTGAAAAGATGGTAAGCAAGCAAGGTGTTTGGGTTTACAAAGACACCACCAAAGAATTTTCAGAAGATATCTGCAGGGTGAAAATCTTATGATATATTTAGAAAGGAAATCTGTAAAATGAACAATTTCAGAGAATGTTTCTTCTGACCATGGATCGTGAAAAATTTATAGTTTCCTGACAGCAAGATTTATTTGAGTATCTTCCTGATTGGCAAGAATTTTAGGGGTCTGCTCAGTGGCGGATCCAGGGGGGAGGGAGCCCTGCCCCCCTCTGACAACAACAACAACAAAAATTGATGGTTATTTGTGGAAGTTGTTTTTTACTATTCGATGGTTCTTCTTTTCCTGTACGGTGTAGTTTACAATTATCTCACGGGATCGGTGGGTGAGCCTAGTGTGTTCATGGGGCTATAGTCAAATATCCTCACTTGGCACTGCTGACCTGAACCTGTCACAGTACTTCACCTAGACATAGAGTGCCATGTGCTCTGAACTCACAGGGGCTCATATAAATTAGTGCCTCTTGCTGTGCGATACAATCCTCATTGCATCCTCAGACAGTGGCAGCCATCTGGCAATAAGCCGCTGGCTGTTGGTCAACCCCAGTGGTGGAAAGTACGAATGGTATTGCATCCTCATATGTGGCAGTCATCTAGGTTTAAGTCTACGCCTGTGTGCACGCCAACTGATATCAGAAGGCGAGAAATCAACTGTGCTGTTTCTCCCCCGGGGTGAGCAGCCAGCCAACTGGCCCGTGTATCACAGGTAATTGCTAATCCCCTAATCCCGTCACACATCACTCTCTGAGCACAGTGGGTGTCCAGTCTCACATAGATTGCGTAGCTTTGTCTTCTGACAGTGCCCATCAGAGTAGCAATGTGGTCATTGATGCGTGTCACCAGAGGGGAGGTGTGAATTGTCTTGATTTAGATTAACCTTGAACTAACCCTTAAGTAATCGTCAGTGTAAGAGGTAGACATCATGAGTGATAATGACTATTTCTGTGATCTGATCCTGTGTTCCTCATATGGAAGAGGTTTGTGGGTGTATAGAGCAGTATCACAATTTTCACAAATGGCTGTGTTGTTTCTCAGATGGAAGAATACTTGGTAGTGTAGTGTTGTTGTCAAGCACAAGGTGATTGCTCCTGCAGAAACTCCAGGTAGAACATTCTTTTCAAATTCAATAACGAAATTAACATCATATAAGAATCAGAAGTGTCCGATTAATCTTGTTTTGTTAGGGAGGTGGGGTGGAGGCGGGGAGGAGGTCAAGTGCATGTAGATATGATCAGCCCTTCCTTTTAAACTTTTTAAAAAGTGCCAAAAGTCTTAATCCAAAAACAGAAATAAAAAAATATGTAAAAAGTGCCAAAAGCGGTGCTGTGTGCCGAGATGAAAGAAGAAATGTTTTAACAAATAAAAATCGTAACCTCTGAAAACTCTAAATATGTCTGAGAAAACCCCAACAAAAAAAACAAGAAAAAGAAAGAAAGAAAGACGCGAAGAGAGAACGGCTACAACACTATAGTACAATTTCTTTTTAAAAATCCCAAAAAGAAAAGCACCAAGAAAGAATAATTTCAACACAACTTATTTGTAATTGCTCTTTTTAAGCATCATTAATCATAAACCCTTGTGTACTTGCACAATGTTTTGTGCAAATTAGAAGTAAATCGTTGACGAAAGAAGCTTCTGTTGCGGGCGCCATTGTGAAGTCGTGTTCATGCGTTGGGGTGTCAGTTTCAAAGCCACTGTGCAAATCCAAGATTTGATCGTCCATGTCCAATGATATATCGATCGAAAGGGTTTTGAATGATCTTTTTATCTGTAGCTGATGCATGTGCGTGCAATCATTCCCAGATAACACATCTCATGAGTAAAAAAACAAGATGAGGATTTCATCCCAAAGTCTATTGTATTGTTTGGAGCTCAGATGCATTTATCTTTTAGGAACATTCAGAGTTGTTCATATTTTCAGTCTTATTATGCTGATCCATTTACCTCCTCTCTAAGCCAACCTCTGATCAACACACATGTCGGTGCACACAAATAGACAGACACATGGCGCTTTCTTTCTATTAATACGCTCTATGGGCTCATGTAGCGACAGGAATCCATCTCCTTCTACTCTAACCCACCCTCTGATTCACACACACTGGCACACAGAAATAAAGACGGACACACTACAGCAAGCAGAACTGACACCTGCATGCAGCACAAGGCATCCACAATGGCATCTACTTTCCACAATACAAACAGTGTGTAACATCAGTGCCAGAGAGCGATATTTAACTATTTTCCAACAAGAGCTGCTCTCAACATATAGCACGCATAACAAAAATAAAAACATGAGCGAATAAAGCATCATCCGGACTACAGTTCTGTGGTGTTTCTTTTGTTCTGGAAAGAAAGATGTATTTGTAGCACCGCCGAATGTGGAGCAAGGGTAAGCATCAAAAACAAACTTGGTCAGCTGTCCGTGAGTGCCCTGCACAAAGCCACGCTACAGTGGTGTTAGAAAAACCGCTTGCCCAAATCCGAGATAGAACGCACAGTGCTATATTTGGTATCATTGGAAATAAAATTTCCTGCCCTGGGGCATGTTTGAATTCAAGAGAAAACTGCATCAGATTTTGATGTGAATTTTTCATTTTTTGTCTACCGTATTTAAAAAATACGGTAGACTTTGAAATGGGGCTGGTCGGAGCACATTTCGGTGCATGCACATGACATTTCTGGTGTGCGGGGCAGAAATTCTGATTAAGATGTAACAAGATAAAAATGACGTCACTAGCTAGCTACGCAAACCTTACTAGAGAACGTCTTTTTGGCGCCAAAGCGCCGTATGTGTGTGTGTGTATGTGACAGCAACTAGAGCCCATGTTTGAGGACGGACAAGCTTGAAATTTTAGGATATTGTCCCAAAAAGAATTATCTCGGGACCTTTTTTTCGATGTTTTGATTAAGATGCTCATTGGCGAGAAAATGGCTGTTTCACAAAAACCGGTTGATCCACAATGGAGTCCATAATTTTTCTTATTTTTACTATATATTTTGCTTATAGCTAGATAAAAGGGACATTGAATGAGTTTGTTAACCAGCATTGTACCCCTTTTTGAGTGATCCGCCGTGAGATGGCCTTAGTCGCCTGCTCGGCGTTAAACCCAAATAACTAACTAACCTTTTTGAGTGATAATTAAATATTTAATTTTTTTTTTAAATTCATGTTTTGGGGATTAATTTCACGAATTATATGGGTTAATCTTAAAACAATTTATGAAAAAAAACCCAATCTTCTCATTAACTCTTTCCTTACGTAACAGTTTCAGCGAGTCAGTTCCCTGTTGACGTAGCAGGGAAAAGGACATCTGTTCCCTGGTGACGTAGATTTTTGGGGTAGATTGAATTAATTTTCACAGCCTCCAAAGGTAACAACCATAGATAAATTGGGTATCATTGGAAAGAGCATTAAAAGTACTTTTCAAAACTGCATGTGTTTTTGCATCAGTATAGTGGGAAGTCGAACCAATTTGATTATTATGCAACAGAACAAACATGGCGGAGCAAAAAATGAGAAACGTGGTTTTGGTAGCAACAGTGTAAGCACATGCAACGAAAAACCCAACATGACAGGAAAATGTATTCCACAAGCAAAGAAATCACACAAGAGAACTGTCTCTTCTTGAATCACAATATTACGAGCTAAAAATCACTGTTGAAACCGCGCTCATGAGGATCGAATAAGCTCATCGTTGGGGATGATCCAAGGCACGTTGTCGGCTACTTTGGCCTTGTTCCGACACCATCCGACAAGGGCATTCACTTTCAGATAACTTAGAAATGGTTGGTGAAACATTATAGTGGTTGCTTCCCTTGGACCAATAGCTGAGCTTCAGGCTATTTTTGTACAAACACAACGCTAGAATACTAGTGACTCGTCTATAGACGGCATCGAGCACAACACTATAACGTGTTTCGATGGCTAAGGGTTTGTTTGGGCTAACACTAAACCGGGAGTGATACGTAGGGAAAGAGTTAATAATCGCATGATTTTTCCTATAAGGTTATTACATATGGCTGCAGTTTGTCTCGGCTGTCGGGTACGATTAGGTCAGTTGTGACCTGTATGCCCTAGGTGTGACAATCAGACAGTTTTCTGCACCTCTTTTTTGGAGTCATTTGTAAAACAGCTAACATAACTTTAATTTTTCTTTTACGAAAAAAAGCCAATCTTATCATTAAATACCCGCATGATTTTTCATAAACAATGTTTGCATAAGCCTGCTGTTTGTCCTGGCCCTGGGTTAGGATTAGGTCAAATTGTGACCTGTAAGCCCTAGGCGTGAAAATCAGCAAGAAAATTGCAAAGTTGATTCTCTGATACGTCAAATGTTAGTACTGCGATGAGTGACGTACATCGACTCGTCACTATGAACACGGCGTCATGGGACTAATGATGCCATGGCGTGAAGCTTGAAGGGACGTCATTTCGCTGCTCGTGCTGTTATTCCTTTTCAGAATAGCTATGCTACACCAGACCACAGAGCTTATGAATGGCGGGAATCACTCAAGGGGTTTAACCCTGAGGATGTTGATAGTGCTGTTGATGTTTTCTGCAAGAATCGTCATGACAGTACTGACAGCCGACAGCCAAATAGATAGATTAGTATTTGGATTTACTTGGTACCCTGTGGCTGTAGATTTATTATTGTATAATTAATTGCTGCAGGTATCATGAACAGTAGTGAAATTTTAGTGCACAATATAAATTTATAAGAGATGCATTCGATGATGTATTGTTGCAGATCACAACCCACTCTAAGTTGTTGACAGACTGTGAGAGACAGGAACTGTGCAACCATCTTCCAGTCACCGGCATCACGCTGCTGTCACTACAGTCCTTCGACACAGAGCAGCAGTTCTGTCAGCAGCTGAAGTAAGTGCATGGTATATTCCACCTGTATTCATGTGGTTACTCAGTGCAGTACCAGTTGACACACTCTGTTCTTTCAGGCCTTATTAGTCCATATCATCATATCATACTGAGGCTAAAAGCTTCAAATTTGTACACTGCCATTTTTATGCAAGCTACATTATAGTACTAAGGATATAGACCAATGGCTTTAGTTCAAGGGTGGTGCCAGAATAGCTTGGCGCCTGGAGGCGCCAAGCTATTCTGGCATCACCCTTGAATTATTTTAGTCAACTTATTTCACACACTGGTGTATTCCGAATGATAGGGTTAATTCAAGTCCGTCACAGCATAGAAGTGGAGTTTTCCTATACTATCATTCCTAGACAGACCTCGCGGCTCACACTTCTACAACTGTTTGACCCATAGTCACTGAGCACTTTAACCATTCAAATGTGGAATATGTGTTTTTTCAGAACCTTTCACAACTGCAGAATAGCAGTGTAGGTCAAATCCATCTTTTGAACAGGAGTGACACATTTGTTGTCGTAAATTGTACACAATAACTCCAACTCATCAGTTTAATCGGCAAATAAAATTTGTAATAAATGTCCATTTTGCACAACAACAAAAATAGAATGAAATTTAACGTAAAACATGTGAAACAGAAAAGTGTACACGAAACTATTTTGAATTCCGTATCTATAAACCAAAATCTACTTTACAATTTTGCAAAGTTGTTTCCCTTGTTAGGAACTGCTTGCAATGTTTTGGTATGTAAAGACCTCTTATGTGTTTTGCACGATCTAAACTTCTTATTTCAAAATTACTAATGGGAAAATTAATATATGTTCTGATTGCTCATGGCCTTTCTACATGTAGGAAGTGAGCTTTATAGCCATTCAGATGTGGAATATGTGGGTTTTTTGCAAACAGTCACACACTCTAGCTTGCAAACTGCCCACATGTACAGGTTCACTATGCGATCCCATAAAGCTTGTGTGGTAGCAGGGGTGTTTCCTATGTAAACATGGCCTTGAAAGGTTCTATAAAACCCTAGATGTCCCAGGAACATGCATTCAGAGTGGTGTCAGCAAGAGGCATAGATCCTCATCAGCCCCTGCAACTGCAGGGGTTCATGAGGATATATACCTTTTTCAGTTGGGTGGTGTTTAAATTTTCTCAGTACTGAATGGGTTAAATCCTCTAGAATATTTGGCAGGTAACCCTTTAGTATGTATGGTCACAGGTGAAGTAAATAATACCAGTGGCTGCATGTTTAATGGGGCTTAAGGGTCAGGTTCAGAAAGTGAACCTTCAGATGCAGGTACAGAGCAGGTGAAAAAAAGCAGCAAAAAAAAAAAAAAAAAAAAAAAAAAAAAAAAAAAAAAAAAAAAAAGAATCCCAGAAAGAGTTGTATATTTGAACTGATCATGCAAAACAAAATGTAATGAATTCAAACTGGTACCATACTTACGCCTTGTAGTTCATGTAAAATATGCCATGTGTGATATTTATTATGTACATTGCTAACCTTTTGTGTCATAATTTGTTATTATTTCATTTGATTTTTGGATGACTGGGGTTGTGCAGCCATTGTGCGCCTGGGACAGTAGATCACCTTGACTTGTATTATTGGTCTTTTGGTGATTTGTTAGTTTGCTGTATACGGATGATTATAAAAGACAGTTTTACAAGATGCTCATTCTTTCTATTTTCTCTCTATTCAGCATTTTCTTTGAGGACAGAAGTGACGGCAGCAAGTTGCTGATAGTTCAGTGTGACAGCGGAGACACCAACCAGAACCTGATCAAATGTGCCCAGTACTGCATGCAAGACCTGCGACCAGCCAACTCCATCAAATATCATGTGGTCTTCATCGTACAACTGCCACGCATTGCTGGTGCCTGCTTCACTGGATTCCTGGTGAGATGATTGGCATGTTAAGCCCCTTGGGCTTGCAATGCTGTTTAACCCCTTCGATGCTGCTACCACCCAACTGCAAAACATAGATCCCCATGAGCCCCCACAGTTGGGTGTCTCATGAGGATGTATACCTCTTGGTGACACCACCTTGTATTCATGTTCCTTAGGTGGCTGTTGGGGTCTTTGGCACTGCATGTACACAGATTTCAGAAATGGTCTGAATCTCTGGCAGTGAAAGGGTGAAAGTGGTCTCAGGCAGGGTTGATAGTCATTACTTTTTTTCTTTAATGAAATAACTTTTCTTTATTTCTGGTAAAAGGTTAAAGAAATAAATTTTCTTTACTTTTTTTTTGAAAATTAAAGAAATAAATTTTCTTTAATTTTTCTTTTTAATGAAATAAATTTGCGTTAAATACATGAATGATCATTTATTGCTCAGCTCAGACAAAAAAAGTGGCATGCAGTTGAAAAGTGACATGCCACCAGATTTCCTTCTCTACCCACTATCTAATACCCTATCTGGCCAGAGACATGCAGTAGTTATGAGAAGAGGAAAGAAAGAAAAAAAACTCGGAAAACTGCACATCGCAAGAAAAAGTCATGCGGCTAAAAATGGAACAATTCAGGCTTGTTTGATCTTATTTCGCGCTGCTGACAAATCCACTCATCTGCAAGAGCCATAGATCCTCAAGGACCCCAGCAGTCTTGGGTGGGGGGGAGGGGGCGGGGGGTTGGTGGGTTAATGACGATCTATGCCTACTACTATTAAAAATGTATGCATGCACCCGTTCAGGTTTTCACCTGTGCTGTCCAATCGTTGCTGTATCATCTGCCTTCTCACTCCTGAAACGAAACCCACCCAACTGCAAGAGGCATAGATCCTCATGAGCCCCCGCAACTGCGGGGGCTCATGAGGATCTATGCCTCTTGCTGGGATAATCTGCGCTCTTGTTTCGCTCAAGCAAAGTGGATCCCTTAAGTTTTTCACCTGTCCAATCGTTGCTGTACCATCTGCTTTTTTACTCCTAAAACGAAAACCACCCAACTGAAAGAGGCATAGATCCTCATGAGCCCCCGCAACTGCGGGGGCTTGTGAGGATCTATGCCTCTTGCTGGGATAATCTACGCTTGTGATTTTCTCAAGCAAAGGGGATCCGTTAAGTTTTTCACCTGTCCAATCTTTGCTGTACGAGTGCCATCTGCCTTCTCACTCCTGAAACGAAAACCACCCAACTGAAAGAGGCATAGATCCTCATGAGCCCCCGCAACTGAAGGGGGCTCGTTAGGATCTATGCCTCTTCCTGGGATAATCTACTCTCATGATCTTCTCAAGCAAACGGGATCCGTTAAGTTTTTCACCCAGAGGCATAGATCCTCCAAACCGCCTCAAACCGGCTGCAACTGGGTCAAACCGGCTTTGCGCATAGGCACCTGTTCGTGGCGGAAAAACGAACTAAGTAACAAAATTTTTAACGAAAGAAATCCATAATCGTTACTTTTATTTTTTAATTCATTGAATTTTCTTTAACTTTTTAAAAACATTAACGCGTTAAATTTTCTTTAACCAAAAATTTAATTTGTTAAATCGTTAAATCGTTATATCGTTAAATCTTCCAACCCTGGTGGTCTGCTGTAGGCAGGGTCTGTAGGTTCCTTTTCAGTGCTTTTAAGTGCTTTCCAAATAATTTTCTCAAAAAAGTTTTTTTAAGTCCTCTTAAATGCATTATGGTCCTTTCAGATCAGCCAGCAGTGCTTTTGCCCTGAAAATAGACCTTTTATGTGCTTTTATCGGCAATTTTTCAAAATGAAAACTTCCTTGACCAACTTTGAAAAACATCGTATTCGATTCCGAAGACGTGAGCAGACAAACTGGCCTCCATCTTGGCCGTACTGAAAACGTTTACCGAATCTCGCGCGTGTTTTTATACTTCCAGCGTAATCTTGCGAGCTGAGCTGCTTTCATTCATCATGTTGATGGTTGTGAGGAAGTTTATGCATCCATTAAGCAGTCTGCAAGCACAGGATATGTTCTGTTGTTTGATGAGAGCCTCAACAACAACAACAAAACAAACAAAAAACAAAACAAAAAAATTCAGGTCGTGGAAGCAGTGGTGGAAGCAGATCGTCTCAGTTTCCAAGCGCAAGAGCAGAGATCTTTTAACCTTGTGGATTGGTCTAATAGACTGCGCTGACCTCAAAGGAAAAGCTGGAGGAAGCATCTCGCTGTGAAAAGCAAATGTGCAGACTGCAAGATGAGTTAAAGAATCTTGGATAGGCAGGTTCTTTAACTGCTCCTACTGCTTGCTTTGTACCGAATCCCTGCACCAAGCTTGTCACTCCTGCAAAAAATGGAAAACTGTCCTTATGCAGAAGAAGAGTTGGGCTGTGCCTTGTACTTGGAGAGCACAGAGTTTCATCTGTCAATGTTGTTGCTTGAAAGGATCAAGATTGACAACTGGAGCTCTGAGCTGATTGTGAATATGTAATACAAGTTGAATTTCAGAAAGCTGAAATTGAACTGTGTATTTCAATGCCTTCACTTCTTGTGAGCTTTGTCAAGGTGTGGGATTTGGAGGATGACAGCTTCTTGAATAGTGCGCTCAGCGCTGAAGAGGTTCTGAAAGTATTCCGACCAGTGGTTCAAGATGGAGGTATTATCTGTGAAGAGTGCCTGTCCATCAGTGCTTCGCAGGGGACTTTGTACCAGGTGCCTGGGGCCATACACTGCTTTCAGTGTTTCGTAGAAGCCCCTGTAGTAACCGTTGTCAGTGCAAAGCTGGTTCCTCTGTGTGAGTCTGGTCCACCACTCGTTCTGGAGATATCTGAGCTTGTGCTGGAGACTGCTGCAAACGAGGCGGAAGGCAGACTTCTTCACAGGAAAGGAAGGCTGGGCTAGAGAAAGAAAGAAAGAGAGGACTGAAGAATCATTAACATAATGACTGAGTTAACCCCTTCAATTATAACTTTTTGAACCTTCATTATCCACATACCCCACGCAGAGTAAATACCGTCGGAAGTTACCCCCTAAATCATTGCTTTTTAACATCCACAATTTTATGAACCTTCACATATTAATAATTAAGGGGTTAACTCAGTCATAGTGTTAATAATACTTCAGTCCTCTCTTTCTTTCTTTCTCTTAGAAAATCATGAAGCTTCTTCATTGTCTTAAGTTGACCCCAATAATTAATTACTAATTAAGGTCATTAACGTCCACACGGCCGTTTCTCTCAAATCAAACCAAAACAATATAGTGCACTCTGTAAAAATAGTCTAATGACATTTTACACCCCTCCCCCCCCCCCCCCCCCCCCCCCCCCCCCCCTGTCAGAGTCGATTTCCGAGGAATGCAATCTCGTACAACACTGTTCCCAATTCTTTTTATGCCACACATGAAAGACATGATCTTTAGATTCAAGTGCGAGCAGGTCCTCGCGAGGTCTAAAGAGTCAGCTAAGTGCATTTCTTTTGAAAACAGCCGTGCGTGGGCTTAGCTTTTCCAGAAGCTATGAGACGTTCTGCTCTACTGATTATTATTACAAGTAGAGGAACCCCACTGAATCTGACTTTCTTTTTCTGAGAACATAAAAAAACATGTTTTATTTTACAAGAGGCTTACATTTTCAGTAGCTCACGCCCTCACAGATTCTTATGAGCAGGGCGAGATTCTCAAGAGCCACTGTTTTTATTGGTTTAAGTCAACTGTAAAGATTTCTGAATCTATGCATAGCAGCTAACCTGAATAATGTGATAATCTTAACACAGGCATGACAGAGAAGCCTACAAGTGTCTTGTACAAATGTACATACCTGAATATAAAAACTAACCAAGCAGCACACACATGAGGCATGACAGCGAAGCCAACAAGTGTACTGTACAAATGAACATATCTGAATATAAACACCATGCTACACACACACCCAGACAAACACACATACACACACACGCACGCACGCACACACACACACACACACACACACACACACACACACACACACACACACACACACACACACTAACACAAACTTACCCAACATGACACCCGATGCCAAAAATACAAGGTTTGTAAGTACGGCCTCACGCCAGTGCAATATTATTGTAAGATTTTTCTTCCGGGTGCATACCTGACTAAACATGCCTGACGTGAGCCATTGTAACCCACCAGCCCATGAGACGATAATAACTCTTATTCAAGTTCACGCTGGTGGGTTAGACTGGTGTACATGTTTAGACTGTAACTAAGCTTTCAAGCTGAAAAAAGACACATTCCTTAGAAAATCATACTCTGCTTTATACAGACACCCGACTGAGTACATATACAACAGATCCTCAAGAGCCCCCCAGGCCCCTAGCTTGGCTCCCGTTTTACAACATATAGTTATTTGTACTTCAGATTTCTCTTTGCAAATAAGCTGTTGAGTCTTGACTATGAGCATTTACAACTCGTCAGACGTAGACTTAACAAATCAATACTCTGCACTCCTCAGAACTCCCTATTAAGTGTGCCGTGTTAACGATATATATGTCACACTTTCCTCTTTTGACGACACTCTAGACTGGTTGACGAGACTTGTTTACCCACCTTGAGGCGAAAGAGTTGAAGGGTGGTTGAGTTCTGAAAAAATCTTTGCAATGCACCACACCGCATAGGACAGACAAGTCTTGTCTGGGGTAAACGTAAAAAGTCACTGACTATAAAACTGAGTGGTGTAAATGTATGAAGTTACTGTTAATGAACTTTCTAGAAAAACATGATTTTGCTTGGTAACAAATTTCAAAATTACCTGCAATTTTTTTTTTTTTTTTTTTTTTTCTTTTTAAAATAACATTATAAATGAATCAAGACGAATTACTTCTTCTAAACAATATCAATGCTGTTGAAAACAAAAACTTAGACTTGAAAAAACAGCGGCTTTTGTCTGTAATTGTTTCAGGCAAATCAAAAGCGTATCTTGGAAAACAATACATGACAGAAGATATAGAATCTCTCACCGCTGACGAGCTAATCAAACTTCATTCTAAATATGAAAATCATATCGCTTCACTTATGACTCGTGATTTAAGTCGATCTCTTGTCTGTCTATACACAAAAGCAGTGAGTCACTTTCTACCTGTAGACACTGACAGTCTATCACATGACCTTGAAAGCAACCCTATTGTTTCAAGTTCAATTGGTAAATTAGCATGCGTCATGTTTTACAAGTTTGGGAATTACCTTGCACCTGTCGTAACTTTGCTTGTCACTGGTAGCCATATTGATTTTTCAAAATTAAATTTTACTGCAGAAGAAAATGGACGAAACCCAGACGACTCCACAACTGAACCCCGGTCCGGTCGTGACACAGGTTCAAACGGTGACTAAGACTAAAAGCCCAGGAAGGGTTGAGGCTGGAAAAAGATTAGCCGAATATAACAGACCAAAAAAATTACAGCTTCAAGCGCAAACAGAAAAGACTCATGTAACTGACCCACCATCAGCACCGTCAGGACCAGTGTCAATACCAACACCGACAGGACTGTCAGGACCATCAGAACCAACACCGTCAGGACCGTCAGACCCTCTTCCCCACCACACCCTCATCAAAGTGAAAGACAAACAACCCAGTCTAACCCTGAACCTCAAACAACAAGATATATAGTTGCCGGATTTGTTGTTGGATTTGGTTATGTAGGTTACCAATTATACAAAAAATACAAACCACAGACTCGTACAGTGTCCAAAAAATCAGACACTCCAAAAACAAAACCAGAAGTCGCCACATTACCAGTAACATCCAAAGCCATTGACCCATTTCATATGCAGTGAATAAAAATATTATTTAAATTTTTATTGCCTAAGAAAATGAGCGACACAAAGAACATAATGAACCTTGTCTATCACTCCGCTGTAATAAGTGGACTAGCAGTAGCTTACTCTATGCTTGGAAAAAGTCTACTCAAAATGAAATCTGCTGACCTCAGTAGATTGGACATTGAAGACAGCGCTAAGCTAATTGTAGTTGTTACAGCGTCAATTGCGACAAAATACTTTTTCATCAAGCAAGGAATTATTCCCAAAAATGTTTCTATGTAAATAAAAATATGGCAACAATAGCTATTATGATTGGTGGTGCCATGGTCAATGCACTTGCTTTTAGTGGATCAAATTATCTCTTTTCAAAAATGGGTAGAGAGGAATCAGCAGAAGAAATGAAGCACCACAATGAGGCATCTGAAAAACTCGCTCAAGCGCAACAAAAATATGAAAAGAATAGAATTGAAAAACTTGATTTCATTAATGAAAAATTGAGGCTTGAAGGTCACGCACAACATACGTTTTCAAATACCGATGAAGCAATTCGTGAGTATTTTCTCGTCACGGGTAATGACATGTCTGTCCCAAAACCGAAATTAAGTGACTATTACAAACAGAGTACAGAACAAAGAAACGGGGAGATAATTTTTGTTCTAGTGGGAATGACATTTGTATTTTTTACTGGTCTTTATATTGCTAGAAGAAATGAACGTCGAAAATAAACTATCGAAAATATATTACTCTCCAATTAAATATTGGAAAGGACAAAACGCTTTTCAGAAATTACATGCCGCTGTGGGCGGAGATATAACACTCAAGTCAAACAATGGTTACAGAGACAAGCAATTTGGCAGGTTTATTTACCTGCTCCAAGAAAAATATCTAGACCTCATTTTGAAAACACTATCCCAAATGACACACATCAAATGGATTTCTGTTGACATAATAAGAAAAAAGCGTTACAAATACGCACTGACTGTTGTAGACATACCTTCAAGGTATAAGGACGCCGAACCCATATCTGACAAAACAGCTACCACTGTTGCTACAGCGTTAACAAAAATATATAGTCGAGATCCTTTAAAATACCCCAGACTCGTTCAGGTTGATGACGGATCTGAATTCAAAGGTGCCGTTAACCAGTTATTTGCAAAGCATGGCGTACTGGTTAGACGAGGCATTCCAGGTGTGCACAGATCACAGGCAATCGTAGAAAACTTCAACAGTTATCAGAAAGACTTTTCAGTTTCCAGTATTCTAAGGAACTCATGCATGACACACGGAACACAGAGTGGGTAAAAAGATTACCACATGTGATAAAAGCAATGAATAATGGACACCCAAAGCCTGTTGATGCTATTAAAATGAAAACAATTACAGAGCCAAAAACAACACCGTCAGCAGCAGATACAAGTTTATTTACTAAACAGGTAAGATATTTATATCAACCTGGAGAATCAGAAAATGACGTCAGACGCAGAGCAACAGACCCCATCTGGTCTACGTCTGTACACAATATAAAAAAAATAATTCCTGGTGCTGACGCATCAATATATTATTTATATGAACCTGCCCCACAGAGGGCATTTGTCAGAGAAGAATTACAGATTATTCCCCCAGACACTGTTACTCATTTCAGTAACTAACTCATCAATTAATTCTTCAACCAGTTCATCGGCTATTTCTTCAGATAACTTGAGTCTGTAATGCCCAGGTGCATAAGCCTTTTCCTTACTGTGAAACACACGTTTTGTGTCCCCGACTGCAAGTGACTTTTTATGTGTTTGGATCATTTCAATATTGTGTCTATTTGATCTCAGCGACTTGTTTGGATAATCAGGCATTAATGCCCCATCTAATACTTCCTTATAATTTTCATGACAAATGTCTTTATTTTTTATCGCTGTTTTTTTAAATTCCTTTGGCTTTCGACTGACTACCTTTTTGGTGCAGTATAGAATACATTTTTGATCTCAGTCCAGCGTACTCAACTATCGGCACACCATTCAGTTCGTCTTTAAACTTACCAGGTACTTTTTTGTTTTGTGTGCTATACAGCGGATGGTCTTTTGGATAATCAGCCGTGTCATACATGTGTAATTCTGTTTTCATGTCTTCATAAAAGTCTTCAGTAGGCACATCAATGATCATAGAGTCAGTGTCAGTGTATAGCAGACGACACTCAGGATATTTTGGTTTGAAGTAATCATAATAAAATTCAAGCATCAACAGTTTTGACAATTCAAGAATTGCCATACCAATGAATACTGGCTTGTCCAGTTTAACAATCTTTTTTTTTTGAGTGACACTGCATACAATGATGAATGAAACTCTTTGTACCCTGTGTATTGAGGCTTGCCTGTAAGTTTAATTGCACCCTATTCAGTTGTGGCAAGTCTCACATCTTTGCGGTGATGAGGACTTTCCATTGTCTTGCCAAAACAGGAATTGTTCATAAACTTAAAGAAGTCTTTGTCAAATGCAGTGTTGCCGTCTCTTGCACGCAATGTTGTGTTCATCATGATGTAATCTTTCATAAAAGCACTCTGATCAAATTGAATACCTCTGTGAACTTTTTTTAGTACTAACCCATGTTTGATGTAAAACTGCAGCAAGCGGTAATGGCAAACATAATTGAATTTGTCATTCAGATTTGGTACAAGTTTAGTGTCTTCTTTTTTCCCTGTCATACTCATTTTCTCAACTGCCAATGGATAATCATTGTGATAATCGTGTAGATGGTGTGGGTACTCTAGGTCTACTTCAAAGATCCAAACCTTTGCATCGTTCCGGTCAAGATTCATAATATTGTTTGTTAACCCTGACTCTGTTACATTATACTGTGACAAATCATACAGACAAAAGTTTTTCAAGGGCAATAACTCACACATCGCGAATCCGTAAAGGTTATTAGCGTCTATGTACGTAATGAATGACCTTGACCAAGGGCTTGAGGGGTCAAAGTCCGGGTCATCCAGATATTTATTATTTACTCTGGCATAATTGTTTGCTGCAATACTAATGCCACCCCTCAATCCACGTTCCACCATTTCAACCATTGTACGATCAGACAACAGGTCTATAAATATCTTGCTGGATTTCAAAAATGCATCCCATGTCATGCCAGGACTAGTTATGTAGCAAGCAGGGTCAAGACTGTAGTGCAACAAACCCTTTTCACGGTAACTTTCAAATACGTCTGCTAGCAAGCAAACGTCAGCTTTCAAGTACTGGTCATGGTAGTCACCAATCGTGTTACACCCTAATTTATCCCACGCATCGAGAGCGTGCTGGTAATCAGAGTCAGAAATACCTTCACCATTTAGTGTGGAATAAAATTTCTCTTTTGGAGGTAGTCTCCTTTCCTCAAACACAACCCACTCACTGATGTACTCATACGGATACACACCTTTCTTAATCAAGTCTGACTCAAAATATTTACTTGTTATTGGATACTCAGTCAGTCCTTCTGCCAGACTAGCAAGACCTAAAGACAAATGTTGCATGGAGTCATAAAATGCTAATTTGTCTAACCTAAAGGTCAAGTATTTTTCAGTTCTCTGCGCTATACAACTAATGTTTTTGTAAGACTCATCCACAGCCTGCATGATAATGTGTGAATCATATCCCCTTAGATTGTGAAAAAAGATTGGCAGTTTGTATGTTTTAGGATCTGTTTTTAATAACAAGTTACAATTGTTATGTGCAGCACCTCAACGCCCAGTTATGTGATCATGGTCACGAACTTTGTCACCCTGAAAGGGTTGTTCACAAATCCAACACGTCTCCACTGTATCAAAATTTAATTTGTCTTCTTCTGTCATCGCCAAAGGCATCTGACATGTTGTGAGATATTGTACTACCTGACTATACAACTGTCTCATTTCTGTTAAAAACAGACATGCTGCATTTTCACCCCTGTAGATAACAGGTTCTGAATGCAGACCGTCTGACCTAACAATAATGTATCCAAAAGAACACACCACTTGGTCACTCAACTTTATAGTCTTTGGTAATGACTCTGGAACAAGACCCTCATACGGAACAACCAGTGATTCAAAATCAGCATACACAACAAAAGGCAGCTTTTGCTGATTCCCATAGTTCTTAAAACACACTTGACTACCAGGATCTGGGTACTTAAGTACTGTTTGAATGTCATCAGCTGACCTACAATGCAAAACATGTTTGTGTGCCACATTAATAGAGGAGAATCTTTGTAAACATCTCTTACACACTTCCTGTTTACCATTGTGTTTCGTTGTATGATTATGAAGTAGACGTGACATATTTCTGATAATTGTATAGTGAAAGTTAACATTATCTTCTATTTATAACATGTCAACATGTTTTTCTTCTGGCTCTCCGTAGGTTGGAGCCAATGGTGATACTCTAATGGGTTGTAACTTGTCAACAGACTCATTATCCCATATATACACATTTACAGATATTCCAGGATTTAGTTTTTCAAACAAGTCTAAGTCTTCTATTTTAACAGGGAAATCAATACCACTGAAGTTGAGTTCGTTTACAAATTTACCCCACCCGGGTCTGCCCTGGGGGACTTGGGTGGGGTTAGGTATTTTTTAGTTCCCAGGGTCACCCTGGTCAGCCCCACAGGGTGGGTTTTTCTCTCTATTCTGGGGCATGTGTTTCTGTCTACCCGATGTCCATTCACCTGTATTTGCCTTTTTAAAACTCTCCCTACTGTCTGCACTGCCTGTAGCTCTTGATATTGGATGTGTGTTGCTAAATGGTCTTAGCTTTATTTAGCCCCATGTGTTAGGTTTATTTAACGTATTTGACCGGCTGGCGACATACATTCAATGTTCTGTTTATTTTTTTTTTTTCACAAGCAGTGCAGGCACGTCCTGAGAAAGCCTTGTTGCTTTCGGGACGTTAAGCAATGTACAATCAATCAATCAATCGTTTACAAATTTGGTGTAGTTAGATACGCGATCAGGTCTTGATTTTACAAAGTGTAGTTTAGCAAGCACACACCACATGAAACAATAGTGGTCATTGTTCTGTATATAACGACAGCCTTTTTGTTTGCAACCTCTGTTGGCAGTGGTATCCATGATTTACCTAATATAGGATGATACCTTGACTGTTTTAATTGTAGTTCATGTACATGACCTTCGTGCCAACCAGACCCCTTCATTTTTGCACTGTCAATTGCTTGGAGAAAGTCAGGTAATAGTCTGTCTCTAAACACGTTCTCCAATTCCCTTCTTGAATTGATTGTGTGTTGTCTTGTTGAGATATATGATACAATCACTTCACCATCTACCTTAGTAAATTCTATTTTAGCGACAACCTGAATCTTTACACTGCCTGTAAGAAGATTATTTTGTATTACAGAAAAAGAGTTTTCTATTGATTCATAGACATTGTTACTATTAGATATAGGCAAGTCTGTTGTGTGAAACACGTTTCTTAAGACTGATTGGCTTGGGGGGCTTTGGGCATTGTCCGTCATTTTTATTTGTCCGACAAAATAATAAATAAAAAATATTAACACTGACTCTGTATGTGTAATACCATTTTATTAACTGTAACACTGGACAAATACAATTTTGTTTGGTTTAGTTCTTTCACTAAATTACTACACACTGCACTAAACCAGTCACTGTAATAGTCATTAACAGTGAAAGTTTGTGTCTTAATATCAACAGTTATTTTTTTTTAATTAATGTTGGTCTAAATGGATTATCGACACCCAAAGTTATATTACCTGACATGTACAGTGTTACTGGTGTTATAAATAAATTTCCCGGTCTCTCTTTTTTAAGCCCGTTTACATATTTTTAGTTCCTAGGGTCACCTTGTCTAACCCCTGCAAGGTGGGTTCTACTCTTTTGGGGGTTTGTATTTCTGTCTTTCTGGTCCATTCATCTGTATTTTTCTTTTGAAATTCTCCCTCCTGCCTGCGCTTCTTTCAGTTCTTTTCTTCATTTAGTGCAGGCATGTCCTGAGAAGGCCTTTGTCGCTTGCGGGACGTAAAGCAATCTATACTCACTCACTCTATACTCACTCCGTTTACATATTTAATGTCTTTAAAGTAGTATGTAATATCTATGATTTTACCAATTGGCCAATATTGCATGATTTGTCCGTCTGTCATTTTTATTAGTCAAAACAAATGTATAAATTAATTTACCAACCCATACCCTGTGGGCTGATCTGTCTTTAAAATAAGCTTTAAATGCTTAGTTGATGTCAGTTTATTTTTCACAATGTCACGTTCATGTTTATTTGGGATAACATCGTTCTCTCCGAAACAGTCTTCAAAGCTGTCACGATCCTTACAGTAAAACAGATAAACTTTAACTGTTCTCGAAAATCTTTCAGTACAGCATTATATTTTTGAGTTAGAATCCATACACTGACATTTGCGTGTCTGCCACTAAAGGCAAGTTCTGCTAAAGTGTTTCTCTTTTTGACAATGTCTTTTTCTGCAGAACAGTCATCAACAATAAACAACATTGGTTGTCCTTCAAATTGCTTGTAAAAAGATTGTAGGTACTCATTCAGTTTTTTCTCAGGGTCGACTAAGTAAATGTTGCTGTCAGTCCAAATGAATAAACGGTTGTGATAAGCTTTGTTGTGTTTGATCGTAGGACAAAATATTACAATGTTTTCAAAGTGATGGATGTATCTTGTTTGTAAGAGATTTAGTACAAATTCAGTTTTACCACACCCTGTGGCACCACAAAATAATCCACAGTGTGGGTCAAGTGTCATCAAGTTCATTTTAATACAGAATATAATTTTAATACAAGTGACCACTTAGTCTGCACTCTTGTATGTTCAGTTGTGCATCATAAATCATCAGATACAAATATATATTTATTGCTCCAGCGGTTTCAGTCTTTTTTTGTATCTGAATTGTAATCCCGTCACTACCGTTTTCGACAGTTCGACCTGATCCGTGTAGATAATCGTCGTCTGTACTACGTAGGTCTAACCAAACTGCATACTTATTCGTAAGGTATTGTCCGATCCTTACGTCATACAGATGCAGATCTTTACACGCTATGTTTGCCGGTTTATCTCTAATCCTTCCACCCACAAAATACTTTGTGATCTCATCGTAGTGCTGATAAGGTAGCATTCCAGAAGCGTACACTTGATTAGGACGGCCTTCGATTGTACAAGACAAATGTGTAATCTTTGGATTGTAAAATTTTTCTGAATCCCGTTTGTATGGAGCCGCTGGTTCAACAAACAACATAAGAATGCCTTTCAGTGACCTGGCAGGTGTGTTCAAGTTTATATTCCACATTGGGTCGCTCTTGTCTTTATGCATTAAACTATGTCTAATCACCCGGTCATAATAAATTGGAAGTCTTGACTGGTACTGATTTTGTATGCAAAGAAGTACCCAACGGAGAAAGAAACACACTTAGAAAAGACGGGTACAACACAATTTATTAATATTTCGGGTAAATACCCTTTGTCAAAATAGACAAACAAACAGAGAGATTAGCCGCTACTTATCTTCATTGGCAGAAGGAATGTGGCAACTGAAGGAGGTGACGTAAAAGAAAAGGAAGAACAAAAGTGCGGAAAAAGTAAAAATGACGTCAACGAAAAATCGTAAGAGAGAGACTCGGAAAGAACCTGAACATGAGAGACAAGAGTGTTTGCAAGCACGTGCAGGAGCGAGCGAAAGAAAAGGCATGTAGATGAGGCCAGAGAAAGAGAGAGAGAGAGAGCGAGACGGAGAGAGAGAAAGAGAGCGAGACGGAGAGAGAGAAAGAGAGAGAGAACGAACGGGGAGTACCCTTGGGCACGAAGTAGGCTGAGTGTCTAATACACAAAGCCTGCTAAACACCAACCGGAAGGCAAACTTTATATCACCTTCAAGTTGAGAACTACCTCGGAGAAAAACGGGAGGACCCCGGGGGAAAATGCCCAGCATTTAGCACGGTACACAACAAGTAATAAGTCATGAAAACAAAGCAAATAATCAAATTCAGTAAGAGAATATTGGTATAAGTGGAGAGTAGGTAGTTGTGAAACCGTCTTCAAGGGTAACTCAAAAAATAGGGGGGGGGGGGGAGAGAGAGAGAGAAAGAGAGAGAGAGAGAGAGAAGGGGGCGGGGGGAAAGGAGGAAGGGGAAGAAGGGAAAAGGAAAAAGTTGTGAAACCGTCTTCAAGGGTAACTAAAAAAATAAGGGGGGGGGGGGGGGGTGGGGAGAGAGAGAGAGAGACGGGGGCAGGGGGGGGGGGGGGAAGGAGGAAGGGGAAGAAGGGAAAAGGAAAAAGCGTAAAGAGAGAAAGAGGGCTATAGAGAAGTGGTAAAGGGGGTGGGGGGGGGGGAGAAAAAGGGAGAGAGGTAGAAGGAGAGAGAGGGGAAAAAAAAAGGGGTTGGGGTGGGGGCGGAAGACAACCAGCCAGAGCCACCAACCCCACCCAACAGGCACCCACCAGCCCACAGAAAAACACACAGGCACTCAACAAGACGACCACATACATCCCCAAGGGATGCACACGATCGCCTCGCCCCAAAACCGCGCATCAAACCGTGAGCCGGAGACCCGGCGCCCGACAGGGAAGGGCAAGGGATCCAACTAAACGTTCGGCCAGCGCTGAGAAAGTCCCCAAGGGAAATGTACATATCAACCTCCTTCAGTTGCCACATTCCTTCTGCCAATGAAGATAAGTAGCGGCTAATCTCTCTGTTTGTTTGTTTGTTTGTCTATTTTGACAAAGGGTATTTACCCGAAATATTAATAAATTGTGTTGTACCCATCTTTTCTAAGCGTGTTTCTTTCTCCGTTGGGTACTTCTTTGCATATTACACGCTTGGCAGTCACCTTTTTGGTCTGGATTGATTTTGTATGAGTCTAGCTAGATCAGTGTGTGTGACAATTTCATATTCCAAAGAGATGTTAGAGATCTTATATGTCGCATTGAGATCAGATGATTTAATAACTTTGGAGTAGTCATTGAAGGTTAGTTCAAAACTCAGACGGTCATTCAGTGCTCCTTGGTAATAAGGTAAATACGCTGTTCACGGCTTTACCAGCCAGTGCTTGCGCGTAGCACTTAGTTCGCTTCAGGCGGCCAGAGAGATAAGGCGCAGCGAGGTCAAATTACCCTCTCGCTCGCTCATTCTATTTATATCGCACTTGCAACTGAGCTGTATACAGCGTGTCCGGAGCTCTGCGCTATAACAACTACCTACACGTTTGTATTCATAACACATCTCATCCTAAAGTGACTGTTGTGAAAGTAGCATCGTTCAAAAGTTGAAATTCTTACCTACATACCGATACCAAACATGACAACATTACGACTTACACTTGTGTAGCAGATTATGGTGAAAATAAAGAGAACGAGAATTTGTTGATGTATGATGTCGGTGTTTGTTGTGAAATTGACAAAGTTCCCACAGCCATAACACGAAGACGTAACTTTTCCCAACGAAACACTTGCACGCATAAGGGTCAGCATGCCTACAGTAAGTATCACTTACCGGATTTTCGCTACGCGCTGGGGGACGGAAGCAGGAGGGTGGTTAATGAGGTCACTGACAGGTCGCGTTCTGGCATTTCTCGCCCGTAGTCCCGGTATTCCACAGACTGCTAATGCCCTCCGTGTACTAAAATCCGATTAGTCCATCACAGGTCACAGTATTCAACAGTGTTTTTAAATATACCTTGCGGTTCAGCACATTTGCTGACACACTAGACAAAAGCACCAAAGAGTTTGACGAGAAAATCGTAATCGCCAAACAGAAATACACGTGTCTGTTTTTCTTTCCATTTCATGGTTTGGAGAAGTGACACCTGCTCTTTAAACGGCTGCAAAATTGTTTGAAGATTTTCATGACTGTCTTTACAGTTAGCCATATACACCAAAAACGTATTGTGTTTAGAGTTAGGGTTTTGGAGATTAGCAACTTGAAGCATTGTTTTATAACTGTTACCGCCATGATCTCCTCCTAGTTTTATCCAAATTTCATCATTTGGTATTTGTTCATGCCATTCAAGAAGATTTGCAGCTTCAAACTTGTCAAGCAGTTCAGGAACAAAATGTGTGAGATCCTCTATGTAGGCGACAGGCGTTTTCTGGCTTTCTTTCTTGTTTGTTACTTTGTTTTCAAAAGTCAGATTCTTTTGTTCAATGGTCACTGTGCCACAGAGCGCTTCTTTCTGGGTCTGTCTTTCCTTTCTTTCACTTTCAAGTTTGACACCAATACTTCTCATGAAGCGTTTGTATGTTCTGTACTTGGACCAGCTTAATCCTAGATTGGTTCTCAGAGCAATACCCTGTTTTCTACAGACATACACGGATCGCCTATGGCCTGCTCTGTCTAATATTGCAGTCATTTTTTCATTTCTTTCTCGTCTTAACTCGTCAGTTATTTGTTCAGCTTCATCCACTTCTGATCCGCCAGACATATTTGCTCTAGCACGGGCTAATACCTTAGACCTTCTTCGTATTACGGCTGATGATGCCCCTGTTGTTGGTTTTCTTGGTTTTGGTATGTGCATAAAATACAAAGGCTGTCCTCCAGTCTTGCAACGGATTGTGGCATCAGCTGATTCATTAAGCATTGTGCGGTTTAGTGCCGTCTGATATTTTTCTTCCTCCTTTGTCAATGGCATCTACAGTTCCTGGACAGGTCGAAGGCTGGGTCGTTTGATATGTGGAGATGTGGCTATATCGACACCCGTTTTTTCAATGGGTGAAATGGCTATTTTATGCATCCGCTTGGCTGGTGGAGATGGGGTCCACACTCTTTGTAACGGCGACGTTTGAGCATCGACTTTGCATGGCGTTTTACGGGGAGTAGACATTGCGGGAATGAAAACTTGTATACCACTATCACCTTCATTAGTGCTGTTATTAGTGTCAGTGTTATGAGTGTCACTGTGACATTCCACAGATCGAAACGGTCGTTTCTTCCCATGTGCACCCTTCGCTGGTCGTCCTCCTTTACCTAGCTGCATGAAATGAACGCACGCGACACATTCTTCAACACTCGTATTTGGATCGAACATGGTCCAAATGTGTTGTGATGAGGCAATATCAGACGCCGCATTTCGCGTTGTCTCCGCAGACACACGTGTTTCAGAGTCTATCCGTTTCATCCGACTATAGCAACTACTACACAGTGTTTTGGAGTGCATCAGGTCTTTGTCTTCCTGGATATTAATTCCATAACACTTGTGGATTAAGTGTTCATATTTGATACAAAGATATGACTTTTTATCACTGTGTTTCTTTTGTGATCTCCCGCCACATATTCTGCACAATGCATTTAGTCGCAGTGCATGGAACACACCTGTGTGTACACAGACTGTATGCGTTTCATCAGACTCCATCATGATCAAAAGTTAAATCAAAAGTACATGTACACGGTTCACTGTTAGTGTTACACTATTTCCCGAGAAAGAAACGTGACTATCTCCTCAATAGTATCCGTGTAACTAAGCCCTCACTTTCCCCGATTCGGCCGGGAGTGTACTAAGGCAGGCGCCTGGTACTTGTCTGTCGACACTTGTCAGTGACCTCATTAACCACCCTCCTGCTTCCATCCCCCAGCGCGTAGCGAAAATCTGGTAAGTGATACTTACTGTAGGCATGCTGACCCTTATGCGTGCAAGTGTGTTTCATTGGGAAAAGTTACGTTTTCCTGTTATAGCTGTGGGAACTTTGTCAATTTCACAACAAACACCGGCATCATACATCAACAAATTCTCGTTCTCTTTATTTTCACCATAATCTGCTACACAAGTGTAAGTCGTAATGTTGTCATGTTTGGTATGTGTGTAGGTGAAATCTTCATCTTTTGAACGATGTTGCTTTCACAGCAGTCACTTTAGGCTGAGATGTGTTATGAATACAAACGTGTAGGTAGTTGTTATAGCGCAGAGCGCCGGACACGCTGTATACTGCTCAGTTGCAAGAGCGATATAAATAGAATGAGCGAGCGACAGTGGAATGTGACCTCGCCGCGCCTTATCTCTCTGGCAGCCTGAAGCGAACTAAGTGTCAGCTGTGGTAAAGGCGTGTGTTAGGATTTCAAACTCAAGTGGAATGTAAAACCTGGTTCCATATGTGTCTGCCATTATAACATCCTTGTCAGCAGATGTTGATTTGTCACCGGCATTGATTCTAAGTTTCATAATGTTATCTGACTGTATGCCTTGGTAAATACTATCTTCTCGTTCTTCACGTGTAAGCCAAAGATCTTTGTAACAGTAGAACACATCAGCATCGTCAAGACTAAACTCCCCCACCCGGGTCTGCCCTGGGGGACTTGGGTGGGGTTAGGTATTTTTTAGTTCCCAGGGTCACCCTGGTCAGCCCCACAGGGTGGGTTTTTCTCTCTATTCTGGGGCATGTGTTTCTGTCTACCCTTTGTCCATTCACCTGTATTTGCCTTTTTAAAACTCTCCCTACTGTCTGCACTGCCTGTAGCTCTTGATGTTGGATGTGTGTTGCTAAATGGTCTTAGCTTTATTTAGGCCCCATGTTGTAGGTTTATTTAACGTATTTGACCGGCTGGCGACATACATTCAATTTTCTGTTTAGTTTTTTTTTTTCACAAGCAGTGCAGGCACGTCCTGAGAAAGCCTTGTTGCTGTCGGGACGTTAAGCAATGTACAATCCAATCCAATCAAGACTAAACACTTCCTGTCCTTCAAGTTTTACTTTAATAGTCCTAACAATTGCTCTGCCTAGATTGTTAACTAGTGTTCTGTTTACATCTGTGTCTGATGATAGTTCAATATTAAAAGCAAGACGAGCAGTGCCCAGGAACAATAACGTCACTGGGACCTAGGTTTGGAAACTTGACTGTAAGTGTTTGGTTTTGGTCTATGGTACTTGGATTGTTTGTGATGACGATTGATTGTCTAATGCCCTTAACACCAAGAGGCTCACGCAGTTTTTATATGGGTCTAACTTTGATCCGTAAGACTGTGTCATTTTTATTATGCACAATAAAAAATATTAAATTAATAAAAACAATGGCCACGGGAGGACTTAATCATGAAGATTTTGAAATGGATGACATGTATGATTTTGGTAATACAACAGAAATGACAGATATGACTGGTACAAGAAATACTTACAGTTTACGCCATGAACTTTTAGAAACCAAAGTAAACTCGTTTTATGATCATGTTGGTGGCTGCCCAGACAACATAGATCCTAATCAGTTTGAACTTGATGTCAAGGGTCATTTATATTTAAATACTGTTGACAAAGGAAAAGTATTATTGACTAACAAAAAAGACCCTGGCTTTAAGTACAATCAAAAATGAAGGCGGTGTTGGTACCTTGCGTCAACTTGGTATTGGTGGGTCTCCTGTACCACAGCTTGTACCTAGACTTGTTAGTGCTCTTCACGACACGCAAACAAGGTTACCAACTGGACAAGAAATTGAAATGGCAGCAGTAACAAGACTGCCAGAAATAGCAAACACAGTGATACAAGAAACCTCATTTACTGAAGGACAAATAAAATAATGAAGCTATGAAAACAATAGAAGACCCGCCTTTGTCAATGTGAAAGATTATAGGCTTGGATAAATCACTGCAGTAAATCAGAGGTGAAATGGTAAATAATGTAGCCAAACTAGGTGAGCTTGATAAACACATAGAACGTGAAAAAGAGAAACTGGCTACCGCAGATAATGGGAATCTTGACACAGAAGTAAAAGAAAGAATACAACACAGATTAAATGATTTGCAGATAGAAATATCAGGACGATTAGAAACGATTAGTATTGGAAGAGAAAAACTGAAAACACAGGTCAACAGGATTAGAGAAACTATTCAGAAAATACTTCACAAAGACACAACTCTGGCTGAAAGACTTAAAACACTTTTCAGAGAACAGGGTATCACAATTGCCAGTTTAATTACTGCTCTTGGGTTTATTATCAGTACTGTTGTGTTGGCTGTCTCTGGGGGACCTGGTGGTGGCGGTGGTTCTCTTACACCAAGTCCACCTGGTCCACCAACCCCGGCCCCCACAGATCCAAAAGATTTACAGTCATGGGTAAAGAAAACAGTTGTCACACATATCAGACTTGCTTAAGAAATTGGCTCTGAAAGCAATGGACGCTTTGCCCGATATAATAGGCACAGTTGTCAGTTGGCTTATCACTACAGCGGCAAAGGTAGTTGGGTTTATGGCAGAAAATGTGTGGATCTTTTTGGTGACAGTAGGAGGGTTAATGGTGGGTTATTTAATGAAACAGATAAAGAAGTAATACCCCCAGTCCAGTAAGACCTATTACCAATGCAGTTCTTTCTGACTCATGTGTGCCAGGGGTTGGTGATGGTGTTGGATCCGGGGCCGGGGTTGTTACTGACTGTAAGGGTGATGTTGTTATTGTGGCTGGTGCTATTAATGGTTTTAACGACTGTACATGCGTGGTTGTTGCTCCTAAGTTTACAGATTGGTTGAGACCTAATTTCTGGTCATGACCAGCAACAATGATTTTATTATTATAATTTGTTATTGTCCCCATTTGTAATTGAAGGTCAGATGGTATCATGCATAACCCGATGCCTACTACAAAGTCAACTTTTGATCTCGCATATCTAAGAACGTCTTGATAGCGTTGTATGCTTGATGGGAGATCAACCACTGAATTAATTGAATCTTCTAGGTTTGCAAGAAACTGTTTTTGTGAATTGAACTTTCCACTTCCATTCAAAATATTTGATTTTGTTAGTGATTGTGCTCCTAGTATACACCACACATATGTTCTGATAGACTCATTTACGCGCTCGACTCCAGCTTGAGTAAATCCGTCACTCCTGTCTAAGATAAATGTGGTCCAGGCATTAGACTGTTTCTGTTCTATTGATCCTAACCACACTTCAGATTTTGATGAGAATGAAGTGTAACCAGGGTAGTAATCTTGTGGGTATTGTCTGTGACTCGTAGCATAATACAATGTACCCATGCCGTTGTGATCATCAAGTTTTTGTGTGAAGTTATACCTGGTACCGGGGTACCCCACCCGGGTCTGCCCTGGGGGACTTGGGTGGGGTTAGGTATTTTTTAGTTCCCAGGGTCACCCTGGTCAGCCCCACAGGGTGGGTTTTTCTCTCTATTCTGGGGCATGTGTTTCTGTCTTCCCTTTGTCCATTCACCTGTATTTTCCTTTTTAAAACTCTCCCTACTGTCTGCACTGCCTGTAGCTCTTGATATTGGATGTGTGTTGCTAAATGGTCTTAGCTTTATTTAGGCCCCATGTGTTAGGTTTATTTAACGTATTTGACCTGCTGGCGACATACATTCAATGTTCTGTTTTTTTTGGGTTTTTTTCACAAGCAGTGCAGGCACGTCCTGAGAAAGCCTTGTTGCTGTCGGGACGTTAAGCAATGTACAATCAATCATGTACAATCTGGTACCGGGGTTGATGTTAAATTCATTACAAATCCGTTCAAACGCTTTCATATCCATGGGGTTGTTAAACCTGTTAAAACTGGATTCAGTTGGTAGAGAGGTATGCAGTTCTGACAGTATTCTTCTAAGCTGGTAATACGTGTGGAAATGATACACAGACCTAATCAGTTTGTTTGAGTGATTCAAATGGTCTGTAAATGAAACACCACAGCCTGTAGTTGAACACAGTATAGCAAAGTTAAGTTGGTTTTGAAACATCTGCAGTGGGCTTGAGGACCACTTTCTTGCAGTAGCATCGTCTGTTATTGGAGGGTTTAGGTAATGGTCAAAGGGATTTGGTACTTTCACTTGAAATAGATCTTGTTCAGATACAGCTATATCGAGCTGATTTAGTTGAATTATTTTCTGTTCATAAGTAGGTGCAACATATTTGGCATCCACATTAAATTGAAATGCGTTTGTAGTGGTAATGGTTGTCGATTTAAATTCCATCCTTCTTTTATATGAGATTATAAAAATGTTTATTACCTTAACAAATCTTGACACAAGCAAACCAGTGTGGTTAACTAATAGGATTGATAATTGTGATGGTAGCAAGGCTGTAGCTATCCATGAAATGTTTTATAGTGTAAAATGGTTTAATGTAACAGCTGATAAAAATTATAAAGTAATTTTTGGTGGTGAGACTGAAGCTTTACCACCTGGGTATTATGACTTTTGTACTATAGCTGAATGGTTTCAAAGTAAATTTAATATTAAAGCAACTTTAAATCCAGCTAACCTATTTGTTACATTAGAATCTTCGAAACAAGATTGGTTAAAAATGTCAATTAAATTTGCATATTTACATGGTTATTATTTAGATGAAGATTGGATTATAATGGATGGTGATGATGTTTATTCTAATATAATGACATTGAAAACAAAAAAAAAAAATTAAAGTAACTGGAAAATATCCTGTAAATTTGGCAGTACACACAGTATTTAATGTGCATTTAAACGAACTGAACACAACTGAAAATGTTCACAATGGAAAGCCTTCAACTTTGTTGAGATGCTTGCCAACTGGAACTGCTCCGTATTGTGAAAGTGTGGTTGCTAGATTTCCTAATTTACAGTTTAAGAAATTAGGTTCCAGTTTCTTTGAGTCACTGTGTATATCTGTAACTAATCAAGATGACAAACCAGTTGTGATGCATGATTTTAGTGTAGTGTTAGAAGTGAAATAATTTTATTTTTGTTTATAAAAATGAGTGCTGGTCCAAAGTCGAGAATTATTCCAGTTGCGTGTCCTGTGACAGAGTTGAAAGATTTGGCTGATGTCCAGGATTTTGAAAAGGAAGGGGAGGTGGGAGAGGTGTATGGTTTTGAACTTGATTCGACTGGCATGTACAGGCGGAAAGTAATTGACATGAAAGATGGAACAGAGAAACCGATTCCTAAACTTGGTCAGCTGTGTGATGTTACTGTACCTGTTCCTGTAAATAATGCGCCCTACAATTTAATACATGTGGGTAATAAATGGGTGGTTTCGCCTGTGCCGCCTGCGCCTACGCCAGCACCAACAATTGACTGGGACATAAAGTTGGAATTTATTAGTCCGTATGTATACACTGATGATGAAGGTGCCTTAGTGTTTAGGAAAGTTGTTAACTCTGGGCCGATGATTGTAAGCCTTGTCCCAAGCTTTGCACAAGACAACAATAGCAGAGAAAAACTGAAAGTTGAAAATTATGAGAAACGGAGGTATCTTCTTACGCATAGGAAGGGCAGATCTGATGTGAAGGTCGTGTTTGCACCAGCAAACTTTACCACTGCAAGAGAAGCGACAATAGTATTTGAAATTATCATGAGATCTGTTTCTTCTGCGAAAGAGGCAAATATTGCACAGGGAATAAAGCTTACATGGGATGGCACATTGACAGAATCATCAAAAGTTTTTATTGCTATTACAAAAAGTGTTGATGTTTTTGAAGTTTCGAGCAGTATTCAAGCTGTCAAGATATTGATCGATAAACGATCTTTTGTTTTTCTAAATTACATAAAACTAGAACACATAGATCTTGTTTTGTTTTATTATGCCAGCAAATTGTATACTCTTGAAGAGTTGCAAAATGTAATCACTGATTAAATAAATAAAAAAAATATTTGTGAATAAAAAAAAAAATGATAAACTTTTATCCGCAACTACCGACGCTTGAGTATGTGTCGACGCTTGCGCTTGATCCGCATATGCCAATTGCATCAGATAAAACATTACAGGTAGATGCATTCAGATTAAATAATATTACAGAAGCAATTAAATATTTGGAAAGTGAAGAGGTGAGGTACTCCAGATGTAAAAGGAGGTATCAGACAGTTTTCAATTCTGTACAAAACAGTTCAATGATTGTTGGTGCAATTTCAGCTGGATTATCTGTAGGAGGTATTGCACTGATTGCTACTGGAATTGGAAGTTTAATTGGAATTGGTCTTGAAGGAGCTAGCATTGCCACAGGATTGGCATGCTTTGGTTTGGAAGGCATTAACAAAAGATTTCATACGAAATTACAAAAACATGAAGCATTGAGTACGCTCGCTGGAGCAAAGTTGAGTAGTATGAAACTTATTATTAGTAAGGCATTGGATGATAATTTTATTGACGATATTGAATTTAAGCGAGTGCAGGATGATTTGAACAATTATAAGAAACAAAAATCTGAAATACAAAATAAAATGTGTAGTCAATCCCCCGTAAATATTGAAGAACTAAAAGCTAGTTTTTTAGCGGAAGGAAAAAAGATCGGTGTTCAGGAAACCACAGAAAAACTACACAATCTTTTAAACAAATAAAAATCAGATTTGGTAATCAATCAATATTTTTGTCATATGCTTCGCAGAGAGATGACACGTCATTTACACCACTTGTGCCTGATTATTTAGCCCCATCCGCTCCACCACCAGAGTATTATTGAGAAAAAACAAGTTTTTTATTGTCCTTGTATCTTGTCAAATCTGTCTGAGTAAGTTGTGACTTAAGTCAAGAACTTGTAAGAACTTTATAAGAACTTACAGTAAGTAATTAATAAGATCTTACAGTAAGTAATTAATAAGAATTAATAAGTTCTTACGGTAAGTAATTATTAAGTTATTATGGCAACTAACTTAAAGGTTACCTCTGCAGGTTTTTAAAAGTTAGTTGTAACTTGTTAGTAACATATAAAGTTCTACTTGTAAAATCTTGTTCCTCAAAAATCGACTCTGACAGGGGGTGTGTAAAATGTCATTAGACTATTTCTACAGAGTGCACTATATTGTTTTGGTTTGATTTGAGAGAAACGGCCGTGTGGACGTTAATGACCTTAATTAGTAATTAATTATTGGGGTCAACTTAAGACAATGAAGAAGCTTCATGATTTTCTAAGAGAAAGAAAGAAAGAGAGGACTGAAGTATTATTAACACTATGACTGAGTTAACCCCTTAATTATTAATATGTGAAGGTTCATAAAATTGTGGATGTTAAAAAGCAATGATTTTAGGGGTAAGTTATAATTGAAGGGGTTAACTCAGTCATTATGTTAATGATTCTTCAGTCCTCTCTTTCTTTCTTTCTCTGGGCTAGGTGGGCCTGATGGGCGGCTCTTTTTTTTTTTGCTAGGAGTTCCTGGATCTCTACGTCATTTTCATCAAACCAGTCTTTGTTCCTCTTTCTAGCGAAACCCAAGACTTATGCAGAGGATTTTGCAATAACAGTTTTCAGTTGTTCCCAGAGTGTTTCAGGGGAGGAGTCTGCTGGGTCAGCTGTGTCTTTGAGCCTGTGCTGTAAATCTGTCTGAAAGGCTGCCAACATCAAGCTTTTTCTTGGGGGGGGGGGGGGGGGGGGGCCTTTCTTGTGTTTTGGCTTGAAGTGGAGCCTGAGTTTGCAGTGGACAAGGCGGTGGTGAGTCGTATGGCTGAATATGCATGGTACTGTGGTTTATTAGAGTGCGCTGTGCAGCCCATCTTCAGCACTCAGGGTTTCTGTCGGGGTTACCTCACCCTTAACTACTGGTCAAAAGGCCTTTCCTGGGAGCACAGGATGGTTTGGTTTTGGAGTGTCCTTCTCCTGGATGGATTGCCGACCAAGGCTTATGAGTCCCATCTACTCAGGTTTTTCCTCGGAGTTCTCCTTCTCGAAGGAGATATGCCAACCAAGGCTATCGAGCATCCCTGCCCAGATTCGTATAGGGTTTACTCCCCTAACCTTTGCCTCTCCCAAGGCACCCACAAGGCAGTGGGGCTATTTACCCATAGCTGGGGATCTGGTTCATGGGCATAAGGGCTTGTCCACATATCGATGGGCCAGCATGTCGCATGTCTGGGGGCCAGACCTCCTCCGAGTCCTCTGTAGTTAAGCCCGAGTCCGTAAGGTGCTCAGTTACCGTGAGTCACCACGAGGAGGCACTACATGAGGCATGTTGTTGGAGAGGCTGTGTACTGGCAGGGAGAGACTGACATACTCTGCTCCCCTTTTCGCAAAACTGCTAGCCAGCGGTGGGAGCTGAAAGCGAGAGCGACAAGCTACACTACCACACTAGACGCATCACAACAACCTTTTGACCCACCAAGGAAGTGGTCAGTGTGGCACTCTGCGCTGGGCATCACTCTGGTTAGGAGGACGTCACTGCGGTCCCTCTGATGCACTAGGATATAGTCGATAAGGTGCCAGTGTTTGGAGCGGGGATGCATCCAGGTGGTCTTTCGACTGTCCTTTTGCTGGAAAGTAGTGTTGGTGATGACAAGTTGCTGCTCTGCACAGAAGTCCAACAGTAGGCGGCCATTGTCATTGCAGTTCCCGACACCATTCTTGCCGAGGACTCCTTTCCAGGCTTCTGAGTCTTGGCCCACTTTGGCATTGAAGTCGCCAAGGATGATGACTTTGTCATCTGCAGGGGTGCTCTATAGGAGGCTGCACAGGTCAGTGTAGAACTTATCCTTTTCTGCAGGCTCTGCCAGGAGGGTTGGGGAGTACACACTGAGAAGGGTGACGTGTTGCTTGTGTCTCAGTGGGAGGTGCATGGACATGATGCGGTCTGTGACCCATTGGTAGGTTTTCCAGCTTAGTCACAATGGAGGTCTTGACCATGAAGTGGGCCTGAGAGCCGTCTTTCTGATGCAGGCCTGCCTGACCAGTAGAGGGTGTAGCCAGCACCAAGTTCTTGGAGACTGCCTTCGTCCGGGAGGCGTACTTTGCTGAGTGCGGCGATGTCAAATGTTTAACCTCCGCAAGTCATGGGCAATGGGGGCGGAGCGACGTTCAGGGCGTCCGCCGTCTGCTGTGTCGAGCATGGTTTGGATGTTCCAGCATGCTACGTTGAGTCCGGTCGTGGTCGTCATAAGAGTGGATCCGTTGTTCTTTCTTGTTTTCTGACCGCAGGAGAAGATGCCCGTTGACCGCAGCTAGCCAACTGGGGTTGCGAGGGGACGAGCTTTGGTTAGGCCACCTTTTTTAGGCCCCTCTCCATGTGGAGCAAGCAGTGCTGTCCCTAGAGAAGGCTGCTTGGTCGTTCAGGGTGTGCCGAGTGACATTGTCATCACCAGGTCAACATCAGGCGACCAATATCCTGAACCGCCTGCATGCAGCTTTGAGACTGCAGCTTCCAGTGACATCTTTCACCTGCTGTTTCACCCCTCGCCCGTCGCTACAGGTCCTGGAATGGTCGATGTCATGGACCTTGGGCGTTTCCTAAAGCCTGTGCAGTGGAGCTTTTTGGTGGAGTGCAGTGTGCGCAGTACTGGCCTCACCCTTTAAACCCTTGGTTCGTCTGCCATGAGCCTAGCAAGCTGGGATGATGGCATCGAGGTCCTCAGGTGGTAGGTTTTATATCAGACTGTCCTTGTCTCTGGCTTAAAAACCGTCCCCAGAGACATGAGGGCTTTGATTTCAGGGTTTTCCTCCCTTAGCCTTTCCGCAGCCAAGTAGCCAGTCATGCAAGGCAGCAGGACAATGATTAATTTTCGAGGTTCTCTCCTCTAGATCCGCCGTGTTTAGCCTGGGGGCTCGTGCTGCCCAGTTTTTGGGGTCACCTTGGAGAGGATGTGGGCAGGGACCACGCACGGGCGGTCTTGGGATAGAGGGATGCTATGCTAGTCCGGAGAGATTACACACGAGGGTGCCTCACGAAGGCCAAGAGGCCCTAGACTAGGGTGATCCCGGCGGAGGCGCTGTAAGAGTTCCCCACTACCCACACCACCAACGCAACTCGTCCCCTGGGCCCCCCACCCTTTGAGTCAGGCACCCCTTGAACCTCATTCCTCAGCAGACATTAAACTATTACACTTTCCGACTGTGAGAACTAAGTCTTTTGGCGAGAGGTCTTTCTCATACCAAGGACCATTTCTTTGGAATACTCCCACAGTCCCTCAGATATTTTGAATCAGCCAATAGTTTCCAGCAGTCTTTAAAGATGTATTTATTCCTTTAAACGTGCATTCACTGTTATAATTTTTTGTTGTCAGTGAGAGCTGTATAGTGTATCCATTATTAGTTTTATGGTACACTTATATCTTTTGTGTGTGTGAGCATTTCTTGTTGGTGTGTTAATTTTGTTATTATTATTTTTGTTGTATATCTTTTTGCGTGAGTGTGTATGTTAGGGAATATATATATGTGTTGTAGGATGCAAGGTGTATGTATGTTAGTATGTCATTTGTAAGGCGCCTAGAGATTTTCTATCAAAAGTATAGGCGCCTTAAAAATATACATTATTATTATTATTATTATTATTATTGTGACCAGTATGGCTGTAGCTGTAAATTGCAGATTTGCGTTGTTTGGCTCCGATACAATGACCATTAATCGTGTTCAGCAGATGACTGTAAAATCAAAGTACTTTAAGTAGTAAACTTCTGTGCAGTGTAAATTTGGCCATACACATCAAGTGGTTGTAAAAAGCGGTGACAGGCCAAATCAGGTTCTGCTGTGTGTATGTATACTGAAAGAATTTCATTTTGTCACATACAGGGTGGCAACTGGCACTGCCTGCACATTGATGATCTGCGAGCTCCAGACAGACCTGTGCCTTCCATTACACTACTGCAGTCCCAGACGCCCGCCACACTTCTCATGGCTGCATGCAGCAGTTCCAGATCAGAGCCCATGGACGTCGGTTACAGCAGCAGCTTGACAGCAGAGATGCAGTGGGAGGAGGGAGAGGGGCACACACCATTCCAGCAAGAGGTATGTTGATTCTGTACCCATGCACGACTAGCATTTTGAAGATCTTTAATGGACTGTGCCAGTTGCTAGAACATGATAGTTTATGGGTATAGCGTCACGCAGATTATGTTTGCATATCTTTGTATACTTAGCTCCAACACACTGCAAGAGATGAATCGACTGTGATAATTCAAGGGTATACCTGATGGTGCCAAGCTAATCTATATGGCACTAGCCTTGAAATTATAATGATCGATCCATCTCCTGCAACTGGTACACAGGCTACCCCTGGGAAATGCAGCCTTGGGGTTGAATGAATTAAATCCATTTTCTCATGGAATCCTCCAATCAAAATCAACAAATTTTGGAGTTATCCTTAGAAGACTACATCCTAGTTCAGGAGAGACATAATAGTTAAAGGATCATTGACCTTGACAGTTCAAGGGGGGGTGGGGGCTGGGTGGCTCGATGGTAGAGTGTTGGTCTCTCGACTGAAAGGTCCCGAGTTTGAATCCAGCTTGGTTCAAAATTTGTTCAGACCCTATTTCGGTGCCCCATCTTTGAAATCACCTTCGCGGTGGACAAAACATGTTCAGCCCTAAACGTAGGTTTTTTTTTAATAGTTCAAGGATGGTTTCAGAAAGTTTTGAACACTATTGCAACACCTAAGAACTATCAGGGCCTATCTATCTCCTGTTCTGGTGTGAAAATACACATAATAAAGTTGTATCCAATCTTCAGAGATGAGAATCTTCCGCCTTTTAGCGGAAATCCGCTCTTTCGGAAGGTCCCAGGGTAATTTTTGAGATCGGTTTAAATCCAGTGAGAAAATTTTAGTGTATATGACTAGGGTGAGTTGTTGATTTTCAATCTCGCAGCTTATTCCCACTCGTTCCCATGCGGATTGTTGTCATTTGGTTCGCTCTCACTTCGTTTCCGTCGATCCACCAAGCTGCCGTAAAAAGCCGAGATAACCCAATTTCTCTTTCTTCCGTGTGTCCTGGTAAACGTGCAAGTTTAGCCCTCCCGTTTTTCTGCGCTTAAGATTCCGGCTGTTCCCAGACACTCCTGCTGATTATAGTGAGACAGTGACGTCACTCAAATAGGCGCTTGAAGCCATTTCTCATGCGCGCTGAGTTGTAGTGCGAACGATGGAACAGCCAAAACATCACGTGGTTGATCTGCCATTGTTAAGAGAACAAAGCACGACTTGTAAAATGCTTCGAAAACTGAATCCTGGAGAAAAGGCTCTTGCTACCCACATCGACAGTGGTGTAAAAAACAAGTGGAACTTTAAGTGGTTAGAAGAAAAGTTGAACACGACAGTCTTAATTCGTTTGAAGGACAAAAAGATCGAAAGAAATGTGGAGTTGTGTGTTGGCGACTCAATCTCGAAGGCAAATTCGGCCGGAGTGGCCATATGTGAGTGGTGCGGCGATAAGCTAAAGTATGGAGGGAAAGGGAAAGCAGCCTTGGACAATAATTATGTGCATTGGTAAAACCTTGTCTTGTCATTGGTATTTAAACCATTCTTGTCTGCAGTCAAAAGGAATGTTTGATTAATACAAGGCGTAACTGATGTTTGAAATAAATTCATTATGTGTTGAGCTGTGGAGAGCTAACAACAGCATTTTAGTACCACAAAAACAACTGATCTGACCCCATAAAATAAGGCTCAGAATGCATAGATTTTAACCATCTTTTCAAAAAATTTCCGGGGGAGCATGCCCCCGGACCCCCCTAGCATCGCGTACCTGCTTTGCAGGTACGCGCACTCGTGGCTTCGCCACTCGACAGACTTTGGAATTTTTCCTCCTTTTTGTCATTTTAGGATTCTCATCTCTGAATCTTATTATTAGCAATGTTCACTGTAGTAATGATATATTGGTGAACTGTACAAATGGACATTCTTCAACATTAATTCAATGTTGTCATAATATTATAAATTTATGTCCCCTGATTAGCTTATTTAGACAACTCGCACACATTTCCACAGTCATGTTACAAGGCGGCCTCAATTCTTGTGTGATGATAAAGGTTATGCAAGCTCCACTGCATTGCTGACTGTCCACACAACGATCATTCGCTTAGCGGGGTAAAGCAAGAGGGTCCCAACTGTTGCACTTCACTACTTTGAAGAGAAAAAAGGTGCAATCTATGTTGATTCTGATGTTAAAGCCCTTTCAAAAAGTTGTGTAACTGAATCAAATTTTGCCTAACATGAATAAATCATTCATGCTCAGTTCATAGGTTAAAACTCTCATTTGGTCAGACAAATGGAGCTTACTTACTTACGCCTGTCACCCCTACCCGGGTATAGGCCGTCGACGAGAGACCTCCAGCAACTCCTGTCCTGTGCTTCTCCTTCGATTCTACTCCAGGTGGTTCCCAGTCTCTTGATGTCTGCTTGGAGGTCTCGACGCCAGGAGTTTCTCGGCCTACCTCTTTTCCTCTTTCCCTGGGGGTTCCATGACAATGCCTGCCTAGTGATACTGGAAGCTGGCTTTCTCAGACTGTGACCGATCCATCCCCATCTTCTTCGCCCAATTTCATTCTCTGCTGTTATCTGCTCTGTTCTCTCCCAGAGTCTGACGTTGCTGATCTTCTCTGGCCAGTGGATTTTCAAAATTCTTCTAAGGCAACTGTTCATGAAGGTCTGTACTCTGTTGACTGTGGTTTTTGTCAATCTCCATGTCTCTGCTCCATATAGGAGAACTGCTTTTACATTGGAGTTGAAAATCCGGACTTTGGTGTGTTGTGACAGCTCTCTGGAACTCCACACTTTTTTCAACTGGAGAAAGGCTGCTCTGGCTTTACCGATTCGTGCTCTGACATCTGCATCAGTGCCGCCTTTTTTGTTTATGATGCTCCCAAGATAGGTGAAGGACTCCACCTCCCCCAACGGGGTGCCAGCAAGCAAGACTGGTTCTTCCCTGGTTGCGTTCAGCCTCATTGTCTTTGTTTTCTGTTTGTGAATGGTGAGGCCCACTTGGGACGAGATGTCAGCAAGCCTCGTGGTCTTGTCCTGCATTTGTTGATGAGTGTGGGACAGTAATGCCAAGTCGTCTGCAAAATCGAGGTCGTCAAGCTGTGTCCACAGTGTCCACTGTATTCCACTTCGTCTGTGCTCTGTGGTCATCTTCATGACCCAGTCTATGGCCAGTAGGAAGAGGAACGGAGACAGCAGACACCCCTGCCTGACACCAGTTCTGACCTGGAGCTCTCTGGTGAACTGCCCTTCGTGGATCACGCGACATGTCATGCCATCATAGCTGCTCTTGATCAGGCGGACGAGCTTTGTGGGTACACCGTAGTGTCGTAGGAGTTTCCACAGAGTCTCTCGGTCCACGCTGTCAAATGCTTTCTCATAATCCACAAAGTTGACGTACAGCGGGGAGCTCCACTCCAGAGACTGTTCCACGATGATGCGGAGAGTGGCGATCTGGTCTGTACATGATCGGTTCTTCCTGAATCCTGCTTGCTGGTCTCTCAGCTGGGGGTCAACGGAGCTCTTCATTCTCTCTAGGATGATCCTGTTGAAGACCTTTCCTGGTACTGACAGCAAGGTGATTCCTCTGTAGTTGGAACACTTGCTGAGGTCGCCTTTCTTGGGAAGCTTGATTAGGTATCCCTCCTTCCAGTCAGCTGGCATCACCTCCTTTTCCCAGATCTTTCCAAACAGTGGGTACAGCATCTCAACTGTTGTCTCTAGGTCTGCTTTCAGAGACTCCGCTGGGATGCCATCTGGCCCTGCTGCTTTGCCATTCTTCAAAAATGCCACTGCTTTTCTGATCTCTTCCCGGCTGGGTCTGTCACAGCTGATGGGTAGGTCGGTTTCTGCCGGCTGGATGTCGGGGGGGTCGGGTGGGCTAGGTCTGTTCAGTAACTCTTCAAAATACTCGGCCCATCTGTCGAGTTGGTCTGCTCTGTCTGCAATAGGCTTGCCTTCTTTGTCTTTTACTGGTCTTTCTGTATGGCCATGCTTACCCGACAATCTTCTGGTAATGTCGTAGAGCTGTTTCATGTTGCCGCTGCCTGCTGCCTTTTCTGCCTCTGCTGCCAGGCTGTCTGTGTAGGCCCTCTTGTCTGCCCTGATACTCCTCTTCACCTCGCGGTTGGCTTCCCAGTATTCCCCCTGTGCCCTTACTTTGGCTGCTCTCGTGCGACTGTTGTTGACCGCTGCTTTCTTCTGCTTCCTCGCTTCTATCTTCTTCAAGGTCTGTGCCGACAGCCAGTCCTTGTGGTGGTGTTTCCTGAACCCTACAGTGTCTTTGCAGGTTGAGTTCAGCGCCTCTCTAACTGCCTTCCACTGCTGCTCTGTGGTGACCGCCTCCTCTTCATTTACTAGCTCCTGTAGCGCTTGAAACCGGTTGGACAGCACCAGTTTGAACTCTTCTCTAACTCCAGTTTCTCTCAGGAGGCCTACATTATAGCGCTGTCTTCTTGTTGTCTCTGTGCGGCTTTTCTTTAGCTTGAGCTTCATTCTTAAGGTAAGCAGATGGTGGTCTGAGGCGACATCTGCTCCCCTCCTCACTCGAACATCTTGAAGGGATCTTCTAAATTTCTTGCTAATGCAGATATGGTCTATTTGGTTCTCTGTTGTATGGTCAGGTGAGACCCAAGTTGCTTTGTGTATTCTTCTGTGTGGGAAGATGCTGCCTCCAATGACAAGTCGGTTTAGAGCACAAAAGTCTACAAACCTCTCCCCGTTCTCACTCATCTCCGAGCCTAGTCCCTGTCTCCCCATCACCTCTTCGTATCCGGTGTTGTCCTCCCCTATTTTGGCATTAAAATCGCCCATGACGATGGTGATGTCTCGCTCCGCACATTTGTCCACGGCACTCTGGAGTCGGTCGTAGAACTCTTGTTTCTCTTCCTCGTCACTGTCATTGGTGGGCGCATAACACTGGATGACGTTCAGCTTGAGCTTTTTCTTGGTTCTAAAGGCTGCTGTTATAATTCTTGGCCCAAGAGGTTCCCAGCCCATCAGCGCTCTCTGTGCCACTGGTGACAGCATGAGTGCTACTCCTTCTGTATGGGGGGCATTCTCCTCTTCATGACCTGAATACAGAACCATCTCCCCACTTAACAGCCTTTTCTGGCCAGACTGCGTCCATCTGGCTTCACTGATGCCTAGCAGGGAAAGGTTGTACTTTTGCATTTCCGCTGCTATCTGGGCGACCTTGCCGCTCTGGTACATGGTCTTGACGTTCCATGTGCCCATGGTTGTATCCCTGGATAGAGAGAGGCGGCTCGGTCCTGTGGCTTCCGAAGACTTCCGGCTTTCACCACAGGACGTCATAAGTCTTCTAGTAGAAGAACCTTCCTCCTCCAGGAAAGGAATTACTGTTAGTCTTTTCGTCGGCGTTTTTGTAGCTATTTCCTTTTTTGCAGGGTGGGGAAGCTACCCCCACGCCCAACCCCCTTACTAGGAGGACCAGGGGTTTTCTGTCGGGGTCACCTTCCCTTAGACCATGTTGGTTCACGGCACCTTATTTCATTCGGTGCACCCCTCTCACGAGGGACCCCCTATCCACCACCCAGGGGACGCGCCTCAACGCCGTATGGTCCCAGCGCGAGGGACAAATGGAGCACTCATGATTTATTTGTGTAACAGGTCAGTCTTAATTTTATCTCCATTTGCATGATCTTTTCCAGATTGACGTAGATGTGGAAGATGTTCACCTTGACCTACAGTCTGCAGGCTCTGCCAGTCCTCACTCACCCAGACAGCCACACCCTGAGTGGGACCAGACCAGAGGGTTTGATACGGCATACGTGCAGCACTTGTTGACTTCTTGTGTTCAGGCGGCAGTGGCGCTTGTCAGGGACCCTGATCCCACAAGTTCTAGGGCTACACATCGAATTACAATCTTGCTGGAGCTTATGGAAGGTAACATTTCTGTCTTCATTAGGTAGATATTTCTGTTTTATAATTATAGCATAGCAAATTACAAAAGAGATGAAAATACACTTCACAGAAGACAGAAGCAAAAACTGTTGTCTTTTGTTTTGGAAGGATATCTTTGTTACATAATAGACCCTGAAAGTCCACAACCGAAATGGTGAAACAATACTTCATTGATCTGATCGAGCTTTCTTTGGAGCCATTTGGTCTCCATATGGCTATTGCAGATGTTTATATAACCATGGTGCCTTCCATTTAGCTCCGGCGCACTACAGCAAGAGGTGGATTGACCATGATCATTTGAGGATCGTGCCAGATTAGCTGAGCTCCAGGCGGCATTACCACTAAATTATCATGCTCGATCCATCTCCTGCAACTGTTACATGCTAGTTAGGTGATGCCATCAATGGCTTGGGGTTATATGCATGGGCTAACCCCCTTGTGTTTGCATCCATCAGTGCTATGAACAGTCTCAGTATTGATTGTATTGCTGCACTGTGTTCAAGGCAATGAGGAGTTCTGTGTGGGTCTGCAAAAGTTGGTTGTGACTATCCTAAAGGAGAGGGAAGAAAAGCTGTTTGGTAATGCAGAGTCCTGGCTTTCAAGGGAGGCCGCCAGGCTGGACAATGTCAAAGTTGCAGGAACTTTCAGGTAAGCTCATTTATATCCTGAAGGTAAAACTATATATTCAAGTCAACATTTTCCCACTGCACATGCAGGACATCTGGCAGATGTCGGTCGTAGCTGGCCTGTACACAACCATGGCTGATGTTGGCCCAATCGTGTATATTGCAATGGCATTTTTTTTCTCAAAATCATTACCGATGACATTACTAACTGGAAGCTTCGCTTTGCATGTCAATTTTAGCCCCAAAAACTTACTGTGATGCCCTCTAAGGGAGGCAATCACTGGTGTGCCATTACCAGGGCACTCCCGAGTGGCCTCCCGTACTACCGTATCCGGTGAGGCACTCACCCTTACTCGCCAGTATCTGAGCCTTGCTGAGTCAGACCGGTCGTGTGCACTTGTGCTCCGACGGTAGTTGGTGAACTCTGCTCACAAGAACTTACTGTGGAAAAAAAAAAGAAAAGAAAAGAAAGAAAGAGAAGGAAGGTTTCCTCTGTGTGTGTGTGGTTTGGTGCAAGGATTGGTGTTTGATGTTGGGTCTTGGGGTTTACGCACTTAGGACATGTCAAGCTAAAGCCTCGGTTACTATAGCCTCAGCAGGCGTTATGTTTTTTACCGGGTCGCATCTTAATAATAATAAGCGCATTATAGGCGCTTTATCCCAATGGGATATCGGCTCAAAGCGCCGCTGCGACCTGAACCCAACAAGCTCGCTCACGTGTCACGCGCTGTCACTCTCACTCTGTACATAATCACAGAACATTCACATGGTGCTAAGGGCAAGTTCAAGCGAGCTACGGAAGTTTTGGGAAATTCAAAATCGTTGTTTTTTAAATTTGTTTCATTGTGCTGAAACTGATACTAAATCTTGGCCCTTGCTTGTTTGTACCAGGGATTCGGACCCTCTGAGGAGGCTTCGAGCGCTCGTATTGGCCTTTTGTCTGTCCTATGTTACAGTGCTTAGGTGAGGACCGGCACCGATTGTGGCATTCCTCTATGGCCTAATGATGTACACGATGTCTGCCTTTACTACTCGGGCTGTCCCTCCAGTCGACCTTGCATTCGTTGCACAGCCTGGAAGGAGGAACTTGGTCACAGCTGTGGGCTTGCTACTGCAGAGAGAGACCTGTACGTCGGCTGATAACGACCGCAGCCATAGATATGAAGCAAAGAGGAGTGAAACTTCGGATATCGTGTGCTTGTCGGGCGCAAAGAGGGGACTGCAGCCCCTCCAGTGCTAAATATTGAGCTGCCATGTTCCCCAGCGGGCGTTGGAGACTATTAAGACAGGCAGCGGACGAGATTCACACCGGGCTGGCGGACAGCAAAGCATCTCGCATAGCACTGTTTGAGCTCAGCCGCCTGTTCCTGGGCGCCACCTAGTGGCAAACAGGCGTTAGGAGCTCGGTCCCCCGCACGGATTGGGTCCTGGCAAGGAAAAGGAATAAAGAGTACTCAGGCAGCAGTCGCGGGGAACCACCCCCCTGAGCCCGTTTGACCCTACGGCCGTTGTTCGAGTCAGCGCCGGTAACAGGAAGAGGGTCGCAACTTCGGGACAATGTTCAGAGGGGAATATGGTTAAGTCGCCGACAAGACAGGCCATAAGGATGAAGGGATAACCTTCGGGGTTCCTTTTAAAGAGTGGAGCCGTAGAGAGCCCTCCATCAGCACTGACTACCGCTTCCGCGGTTGGATGGAGTCGGTGCAATGGCCGACAAGACGAGGAGGGGCCTCGCTTCTGAGGTTCTGGTAGCCCCCCCGTCCTATATTGGAAGGATGAAAGGCGATCGAAGGATATCACAGCGCTCAGATTCCATGCGTGTAGGACACCATGCTCGTGGTGCTGTGTCATCTTCCCTTTCCTTGGACTGGCGGACAGTGCTTGGTGTCATGGCAATCATCTGACTACTGCCTTCGGATTGTATGAGGTTAGTCAGTATTTGGCCGATAGATGGGCGGTTCCTGCACCCCCGTTGGCAGACACATGATGGATTGGGGAAGATCAAGCCAAAGGAGTATCCATCGGGGTACCTACTTCAAGGGTGGAGCAATGGAGAATATATTTGGAAGAATAAAGTAAGTTCATTCATTCATTCATTCATTCATTCATTCATGGAGAGCGCTCCACCACCACTGACAACCGCTTCTGCGGTATGGATGGAGTCAGTGATATGGCCGACTAGACGGGTTCCTGCCGAGGGCAGATGCTAGTACTTACACCCCTGTTTGGCAGACACAGGGAGGATTGGAGGAAGATCAGGCCAAGGGGGTATCCTTCGGGGTACCTACTTCTAAGGGTGGAGCCATAGGAGCGCTCCACCAGCACTGACAACTGCCCCTGCGGTATGGATGGAGTCAGTGGAAATGGCCGACTAACGGGGAGGGATGTAACCCCCGTCTTGCATACACAGGAATGGATAAGTTCGAAGGAGCGCTCACGGCGCAGGGAGACGGCGCAGTTGGACTTCGTGTTCGTGATGATGTTTCATCTATCCTTATCCTCTTCTCTGGATCGGCAGACAAGTTCAAGCGTGTATCGGCAACGGACCTTGTTCGACGCCAGGCTTCAGGGGATTGGCAGGGACCACTATTCAGTCGACGCAGTCGCGGTGGTGAATAGCGGCAGCTCATCTGACCGGACTGACAGGGACCAATCTTCCGCGGAGACGCAGTTCGACGTCAGCTCCAGGGTCGCGCGGGTGACAGCTGTGGGACGGAGCCTCCTTTCCTGGGACACTGACGCGGCCGTGTTGACGGACCGCAGCAGATCTTCGGTCTGGACTGACAGGGACCACTCTTCAGCGGAGACGCAGTTCGAGGTAAGCACCGGGGTAGCGCGGTGGACAGCTGGTGGACGGAGTCACCTGCCAGGGACACCGTAGTCGACACAGGCCATGTTGGCGGACTGCAGCAGATCTTTGGGCCGGTTGGCAGGGAGCACTCTTCCGCGGACACACAGTTCGAGATCAGTGCCGGCGTCGCGCGGTTGACGGCGTTGGACATAGCAGCCTTCCAGGGACACTGACGCAGGCCGTGCCAGCAGACCGCAGCAGATCTTCGGGCTGGATTGGCAGGGACCACTCTTCCGTGGAGGCGCAGTTTCGACGTCCGCGCCGGAGCTAGTCGGATGGCAGCCGATGGACGGAGGCGACGGCTCTGTGGCACTGACGGCGCGGTCCTGGGACCGGCAGTGGTAGCCGCTTCCCAGCGTGCGGCAGATGACGAGGAGGTAGGCAGTCTACCTTCGTAGGACTAGGTGTTAGCGCTGGGAGAGGACATGGTCCGACCAACGTCACTGCGTGGGCCGTCATCACTTTCCATCGTGTTCGTGGATGCAGTTCAGACTTACACACCTGGTTGGACGAGGCGTTCCGTCTCTTCGCATCCTTCTCTCGCCAGAGCACTGCCCCCCGTTGTCGCATTGGTAAGTAGGGCCATGGCGTTGGTCTTCGCTCCGCGGCGGCCAAGCGCTACAAGTCTCCTCAACCGACAGGTTTCGGGACCTAGCAGAGGCATTCGCACTTCTGCATGGAGACAACTTGGAGAGCTGGTGTTCTTCTCGGGCACTTTTGACCAGAGAGGATGGATTTACTCCCACCGGCTTTGTTATGCAGGTACCCACCCGGACGAGAGCGCGTTGGTGCAGGCAGGGCGCAGCCAGTGGTCACTGTCGAGGATAAAACAAGAGTCTTCCTGTTTACAGTTGACGCTGTGGAAGCACGCATCTTGGGGTCGCGAGTACCGGGAGATGGGACATGACGGCAGAGTGGCAGGACCTTACAGTGGTAAACCATAGAGGTGGTCCTGCGTTCCGACTCCACGGCAGTACAGTCGACTCTTGCTCATACCCAAGCCGGCGGAAATGGCAACTGATCTTTGACCTGTTGGCCCGGAACAAGTTCTTTCAGCTTCGTGGCAGGATGGAGACAGTCAGAGCGCTGAGGGCAGTGGTGCGTCTCCAGGACTTCTTTACAGCTGGATGTCAGACTGTTACGGAACTAGTTGGCGAGCACTTGGTGGCCGGCAGAGGTTCCTGCAGGCGATTCTTCGTCGACTAGGCTCCTTTTTCTATGGGGCAGGTCCTACGTGGTACCTTCACGCGGGTTCCAGCGAGGTACGGAATTCTTGGCCATCCTGTTCGAGTAGGACTTCCAGGAGGACGGATTTAGTGCAGAGTAGGTGCGTCACTCGGAGCCTTACATTCAGGTTGACTGTTGGGCCTGCTAGCACGGCAGCGGATCGTCTTCCCCAAGGCAGACACTTCACTGGTTGGAGATGAAGCGCTGCGGCTGGTTTTCTTGGGAAGATCGACGTGCACTAGGGATGTGCTGGGCCTCTGCGAGGCACGGTTGCACTTGGAGTCGTCGCTACGGCCAGATATCTTCCAGCTACCCTGCTCGCCATCAAGAATCTCCGTGGGTCTGTCCTTTCATCAAAGACCGAATTACAGGCTTCCCTGTGCGTCTCCTCCTATGGTTCTGGGACTACTGGAGCCTTGCAGCTGGTCCAAGAGTTGGACCACACTTCTTGATCTTGCGAGGGACCCTTTGCGGGTGCCATCCGCGATGAATACGGTGCTCAAGCAGCCAAGGCATCGGCTGTTCCACCCGTGCCCAGAGGTTCTGAGGTCTTACGCGTGTTGTCCTGCAATCCCTCTCTGCTAGAGGCTTTGCGGGGGCTATGGTGGAAGCGAGCTCTTCAGCCAGGAGGAGCGCCTCTCGTTATGTCTACGAAGGTAAGTGGGCATTCTCCAGGCTCGGTGCGCCACGGAGCGGTTTTCCCCACGGACCTTACCAACCCTAGTTGGCCGCATTCTTCGTGGGACAGTTTTTCTGCCGGAACTTAGCGCCATCCCCTCCCAGGTTTACCTGGCGGTGGGGGCAGACCCTACTGAAGCCTGGGACGGTCACCCCCGGGAGCATGCTGTGACTTGGCAGATCGGATGTTCCGCTTGATCTGCAGCGGCAGGCCTCGTTAGTTGGTCCCGCGCTGGGACTTCCCCTGGTTGCTCACCGGGCTCTACGCGAGAGGTTCGAGCTTCTTCCTTAGTGCATGGAAGACATTACCAGGAGATTTGCTTCTGGTTGCACTTGCCACAGCTCCTGTCAGTGAGTTACATGCCTTCGGTACGTCCCTCATGTCGCCAATGGAGGACCTATGGAGCTTCACAGCTGCTTACAGACACTGCCTTCTTGGCAAGGAACTCCTCTCCAGCGACAGTCCACAAGTCGTCTTCATCTGACCCTCAGGGCGACGAATCAGGCATGGGATTATGGACACAGGACCTTCAGGGCCTTAAGTGTGCCTGCACAGCTCTAAGCCGCTATGACTAGGATGTTCACGCCGTTCCTGCCCTTGGCTCCGGGCAGATGAGGCGTTCGGCACAGACAATCTCCTGCTGGCTACGTGGGTGATTCGGTCCCCACACAAGAGCTCGGCCTGAGCAAGCCTACCATGTGCATCCAGACCTTAAGGCAGGAAGTCTGAACAGTGGCAGAGAGCATCGGCTGTCCGATACATGGCAGAGAGGCATACTGTGGCAATCGTGAGTTGATGGATCGAGTCTTCTCTTGTCCTCCTTACCTACGAGATCTATCCGGCCGGCACATCAACCTGGGCCTGGTGGAGGTCATCTCGCCGGCGCAGCACTCCCTCCCGGCACCTTAGGTTCGCCTAGCTAAAATTGTCGGGAGTGGGCACGTAAGGAGGGGCCACGATTCTGCGCTTCAGCGCCGGCAATGGGAGGTGTTCTAAGCGGGCCGCACCCACCTCCTATTCGCAATTCCAGTTAATAATGTCATTGGTAATGGATTTTGTGAAAATAAATTAATTTTTCTCTAAAACGTATTTTTTCAAAAAATACTTATCGATGACATTACTCAGACGTCCCTCCCTCCTACCCCACTTGCCGCTTAGAGCTAAGGCTCAGATACTGGCGAGTAAGGGTGAGTGCGCCACCGGATACGGTAGTACGGGAGGCCACTCGGAAGTGCCCTGGTAATGGCACACCAGTGATTGCCTCCCTTAGAGGGCATCACAGTAAGTTCTTGGGGCTAAAATTGACATGCAAAGCGAAGCTTCCATTTAGTAATGTCATCGGTAAGTATTTTTCGAAAAAATACATTTTAGAGAAAAATTAATTTTTGTACTAGTTGTTTGCTCATTTTAGACATCGATCAAATTTTACAAAATGTCAGCCAGTTATCCAGCTTGATCAGCAGGTTAAGTTTTAGAGATCTTCACAACAGAGTGTATGGGGAATACAGTGCTCTGACCTTTTTATGACTGGGGATGAGCTGGGCAGCATTTACATGAAGGTAGCATAAATCTACTCCAGTTCGGTTTAAAAGTGTTTAGGTATATAAAGCGGCTTCATGCCCCTGTATAATTGTTTAGAATTGTTGCATGCTGAAAGCCACTCTCCCTTCACAGCAGAATTGCAGCAGAATCACTCTTGAATTGCTCAGTGGGGTTATACAGTTTTGCTGCATGGATGTCGCACAGAATTTGTGCCACTGTCGCATCACTAAAATGGAAACACTTGTTCTTTTTTGCTATGTTCTTGATTTGTGTTGCTGGCACCGTCGATTTTACATCACGCCACTATATGGAAACACCCCTGAACTGTATGGCGTGTAATGGAGAAGAGAATCAGAAAAGTCTTTCATTTTACAACATATGGACATATTGGCTAATCCCTTCACTGCTGAGAAAAAGTTAATATTTTTCAGCTGCAAGAGACATAGATCCTCATGAGCCCCTGCAGTCGCGGGGGCTTATGAGGATCTATGTCTCTTGCTGAGGCCAGTGTGTATCTAAGTTACTTGGACGATTGTGGTTTTTGGCTGTTGAATGAACACAGATTTTAGGTACAAGGTATATGTCAGGGAAAGGGTTAAATAAGTCTTTTTGTCTAGTGTACTGTAAAACCTGCTAAGATTTCCTTTGTGATGGCCCGAGATCAGCTACTGTTAACCCTTTCTTAGTAGGTCCCTTTAAGATTCAGATAAAAACATATTGTTTGACCTTTGTTACTTCACCTGTTTTGATACTCTGCAGTAAAGATTTACCAGCAGATCTTTTCTATCAGGAAACCACACTGATAACGTAAATGTAAAATGATAATTTTTCATGGAATGTTCTTGTAGCGTTTATTAGTGTCTTATATTGTTGTTTTATGATGAGCCAAAAGGCAAATTTCTGTCGTGCTTTGACTCGAACAGACAATAAAGTTGTATTGTATTGTATGTTCACTTTTCTGTTATCAGTGTAGTTTCCTGATGGAAAAGGATGTTTTCACAATCTTTTGCCTGAAGTTGTATACACCTAGGTGGATGCATAAAAGGACAGTAGTTCACTTATCATAGCCCGACACAATACAGCAGGAGATGGATCAACCATGATAATTCAAGGGTCATGCTAGACTAGCTTAGCACCTGATGGTGCCAAGCGAATCTCGCCCTACCCTGAAATTATCTTGGTTGATCCATCTCTTACAGCTGGTACATGTGAGACATTTAAAATTTGGGAGGTTAAATTAGTGAATGTCGGCTACTTTCAAGAAAAAGTGCGTACCCATGATACATTTTAGTTGCATTATCATTTGTTGTTCATGTCCTCAGAGCTAGTTTGCTTTACGGTTTGTTGTTCATGTCCTCAGAGCTAGTTTGCTTTACGGTTTATTGTTCATGTCCTTAAAACTGTGTTGTTTTTCACCAGACGTGCCTGGCAACAGTGTCTTGAGAACAAAGTGGTGCCAGTGCTGGCAAGTGTCGTCGCCTATCTTGACACCAACGCAAACCTTGACATTCTCTACACCTCTGAAACTCCTGATACTCCCACACCCACACCTCCCTGGGTGCAGCACCTGTGGTTGGGGGTGATGCAGGGTGTGTGTCATTTGACCTACAAGCACCTGAGGTCAATGTCAGACAAAGACGAATTGGAGGAATTTTCCGTGCGCAGTACTGGAGCAGGGAGGATGCCACTTTCTTGTCAGCTGCCCTTTTCTTGGCTTGTGTGGGAGCACATTGACAACGCTATTTCTGTAGCAGGCACGACACAAAGTGGGTGTCCATCAATGATAAAGTTTTGCAAAACAAGTCATCTTACCCCTTTGGAATGTAGCCACTTTACTATTATCCACGGCTGTGCAGAACCACACTTTTAGTTAGGAGCGGCCGGGGGCCACCGAGTGCAAGATAAGCCATCTGTGGCAAGGCCGGGCATGGGGGCAATTAGTCGTTAGCGCGCGCCTCTTCAGGCAGAGTGACAGAGCTGTTCATGGTCCTAGAAAGGAGTGCTCTTTCATTACCCTACGCTATGTGTATGTGCCGACAGCAGCATACTGGCGCTCGGCAGCGGAAACGCTGAAAAGTGTTAGTAACTGAACATTCACAAAATGCTTTTTTTTTTTGCAAGAATATCATTATAACATGAGTGTAGATTTGTAGCTGATAAAATTTGCTTTCTTTTCATACTAAACATGCCCATGCTGCTTACTACCAGCACACCTGCAAGAGCAGTTACATTTCATATTTGCAATACAATGAACATGCACTGACACAAAAAAGCACTAACTTTCAAGCTCAATCTGTTGTGCATCTAAGTTTTCTGTGGGATGAAAATTTGATGTATCTACGCAGCATTCTAGCCTCTACTGTTATCACTTACTTGAATTCTTGTTTCTTTCCTGCTAGAGCAACACTAGCATCAGAAAGTACTCCACTGCTGAGAAGCTGGTAAGCTGGTAATCCGTTAGGTCCATCAAGACGATCAACACAAACATGCTGATCCCAGCAGTGTTTATGCAGTACACTTGGGTTTACACGACAGTAAATTCATAACCACTAACACAACAGGTCTTCAGCACATCACACTGGTTCCTTTATATTAACACTAACACAAATAACTAGGTCTGAAGCACACCACACTGGGCCTTATATCGACACGAACACAAGTAACGGGTCTTAAGCATATCACACTGGTGGTTCCTTTATATGAACAGTTTTTAGAATTTCCCTCACAGGGATGAATACAGTTTTTGTAATTGAATTGAATTGATTTTCTTTTCAGTTTCATTAGGCTTTGGTAACATTTTACACAAAACGAATTTGAGTAACACAGTCCACTAGTTTCAGTCCACGTGATTCCATGTATTTCCTGAAGTTCAGCTACATAGATTTCACACAGTTTTATTGGATTTTGATCAAGTGTTCGTTTTGACCTTCCTCCACATACTCTACATAGAGAATTTAACTTTTAAAATGAAAGGCTCCTGTGTGTGCAAATGTTTCTTGTGTTTGTTTTGTTCCCGCCATAAGTACTGTCTACTCCTTAGGCATTTGGAACAAAGGAACCAGGATAATATGGATGAGCAGACAACAGTTAGTACATGATACTACTAAACAGTATCACATCTATATTGGAGGCTATGAGCAGAGCATAAAGCACAGGGATTACACAATACACAACAGAATTCCAGAACAGAGAATGAATGTTCAAACCAACTGGGTACTGTGGGGCTCAGATAACTTACCAGCCATGTTCAGTCACACACAAACATGGTACCTGTCTTTATCCTCGGATTGCACTCTTAAAAAAAAAACGTAACTGGAATAATACCACCAACACAGGAACCAGCACACAACAGTACACAAGTGTGTCAAACGGTTCTATGTAGAAAATCTTTGAAGAGGAGATGGAGAACATTAAACACAGGCATAGCCGCCACACATCAGCAGTCCGTTACAGAGATTAGAAAAGGAATAGCTATCAGACTGTGACCTACTTTAAGCCTGTCGGCTGCGGGAGTGGCTGCAGCAAGCATGTTGCTGGCTAAACTAAAGAGTGGAAAATCCAGCGTTCTGCACAGCCGTGTATCAGACACATGCTCTGTATAGTTAATAGACTATTTTCAGAAATCAGAAGTAGGTCAAAATTGCGCATATTTCAATGAAAACGGTGGATTAAAAGCCTGGATAAACATGCAATATCACGCGTTTGTCCAGGCTTTTAATCCACCGCTATTGTTAATACACATGCAACTTCGACCTACTTTTGATTTGTGAACTTCTATTCACATTGGAATTATTGTTTTGTCAGAATATGTGATACATTGTATACGTGCTAGTCCAGAGGATAGGAATCCTGTCATGGTAGTGCTTCACTAGCGCATGTGGGTGTTGTGGGTAAAAGGGGCAAGCTGATCCTTGGGGCCAACAATGGCTGTGGTTGCAGCTGATTTTTGGTGCAAAATTATTGTATTTGCATAGTAGTGCTGTATTTGTCTGGATCCAAACTAAGTTGATTCTACATTGAACAGGTGAGCTACTGACCACAGCCGGCGATGTTGTAGAGGTATCTGCGCTGGGCCGGTGTCTGAAGGCAGTGATTGGAGACAATGAGACCAGCATGATGCAGATGTTCCAGTTCTACATTTCTGATCTCCTGCATTTCACATTCCCTCTCTCTCCTCGAGAACACCAGGTGAGAGCTTTCCTCCGTATGCAAAAAATCACTAGGTTGACATAGCCCTTTCTGACCTGTGCACTACCGTATGTGGCCCAGCAAGGGCTGATGTCGGCCTTCAGACCTTTAGCTTATGGTACAGGTTGTTGACAATACAGACATCTCATATCCTTTAACTTTGTAACGCATAGCTGCACAGACCAGTTAAGGCAGCTGGCATCATTTGGAGGATCTGTTGCTCACTGCTTGTTGTTCTTTTCACAAGCCTGTATAAATGCAACACCACATAAGCACCAACGTGAATAATAATAATAAGTAGCATTTATATCGCGCTGAATCCCAAGGAGCAGTGGGCTCTAAGTGCGTTACCAAAAATGTATGTATGCAGAATCTCACAACATTAAAAAATTTAATCTACGCACACACATACAACTGAAACACACATAATAAAACCATTCCCAAGTTAAAGGCATTTTGATGATGCTGATGCACCACCTCGATGGTGCTATACGGTCAACAAAGGGAAGACCGATAAGATCAAGGCCACCACAATGGTGCTAAAACGTCAGCAAAAGGAAGACCTAAGATCAAAGCCTCCATGAATAATTATGCATATGTGTAACTTGATGACCGATACAGTGATAGCATCACAATATGATGAGGCTGACCTTGATGTATCTGAAGAAGAGAAGTACCCAACGGAGAAAGAAACACGCTTAGAAAAGACGGGTACAACACAATTAAATAAATTGTGTTGTACCCGTCTTTTCTAAGCGTGTTTCTTTCTCCGTTGGGTACTTCTTTGCATATTACACGCTTGGCAGTCACCTTTTTGGTCTGGCTTGATGTATCTGTACAGGTGCTGTGTGCATGCATGGAAAAGGGGCTTCACCAGCTGAACATCAAATTAGTACAGATGGACGTTGGCCGTGGACTTGTGGCTTTACACATGCTACTGGAGCAGATGAAGCCACGTATTCAATCTGTACTGGACATGACTGCAGCTCGCCCCAATGCCATAGAGGCTTTGACTGCAGGGGAAGGTCCCCACTCGCAGTTGTTGGCTGCTCACAATGAAGTGGTAGGTTGGAAGATTGTTTGTGTGGTAGTGGTCTTTCATTTGGGAACCATTTATGTATAGTCAGACCTACTGTAGCAGCCACTTTTATACAGCGGTCACCAGGTCATACTTTAATGTGTTGTTACTATTTAGTAACCCTGTGTAAAATAGCTTATTATGCTTAAAACTTAATTTGTTTTTCAAAAGCTTTGTCTGGGACTCTGAATGAATGCTTTTATATCACGGATACTGTTTAGATGTAATTTATCAAGGAAAACTATGGAATTTCTTTCAACTGCCTTTGAGAATGCTGTATTGATGCTCGATGACACTCTACACACACGTACGCAAACACGCAGGTTCACACATGGTACACTCAGTAGGCACATACACACGGAGTATTTTTTATAAATAATAATCTAAGGATTTTGTAACCAATTATTTAAAATTGTTTAATTTTTGCTTTGAAGTGGCAGTCACATAAAAAAACAAAGCTTTGCACGTGCATTGTAGATCTGTCCTAATTATCCATACATGATGTGATGTCATTTTATTCGAATACTGCAAATTTATGTTTGAGAGGATCAGATGAGTTATAGTTTTTCAGCTATTTCCAAAGTTTTTAGTTAACAACAAAAACAAGTGAAGTGCAGTAAGTCCATTGTGCAATGAAAAGTGTGAATTTGGTTTGGAAAGTGCATTACAGAAGAGGAGATAGATCAAGCGTTTTAATTCAAAGGTGTTGCCAGAATAGCTTGGCACCTGAGGCACCAAGCTATTCTGGCACCACTCTTGAACTATCATAGTCTAATTTATTTCAAGCATTTGGTGTCTCAGGATGAAACGGGTTAACCCTAGCAATAAATTAACTCATTCTTTTTTAGACGGAAGATGTGGCCCTTCTCACACTGCTGGTGGAAGAACTGCACCCTCGGCCAGGCCAGTTTGGTGATGAGACTGGTTGCCAGGAGTGGGTCACTCATTACAGCAGTGTGTCGCCCGTCATCATCCGTGTTCTGAGTGACGCTGACACTGGCAGTGTAAAACCTGCCACTGATGCTTCAGGCGCACATGAACATGATGATGATGATGATCAGGAGGCAGCCACTAAAGCTGCACATCTGTTTCCTTTTGGTGCCAGGTGCAAGGAGCTGCTTGGAAAAGTCAGGTGTGGTGATTGTTATTAGTTGTTATTAGTGTCTGACGGTATAGTGCTTCTACAAAACCGCGTACTGACAGCCAAAGGTGAATGGAAGAGTGAGTATTTATATCTTAATAACAATTTGTTTCCTCAAAACACATGCGCGGATGGGTTGGAAGGGAGGCTACTCGGGTTACGCTATGGCGCCCCTCACCTGCCAACACGGCCTTATACGTACACAACAAATTTTGGCTAAAATTAGTCTAGCTAAGAACCTTTAGTATTAGTAATACCATTGGTAAGTATTTTTCGACAAAAATTCATTTTAAAGAAAAATACATTTTTAAACAGAGAGAGAAAGCAAACTAGTACTGTCAGGACTTCTCAATCCAGCGGAATACTCGGCTTTGCTTTCCCCCAAGCTCCCGATTTCTCTCATTTTTATGATTATTTGTAATTGTAGTTATTATCAACATTTTTGCAAACTTTTCAATCAAATTTGGCAGAAAGGTAGCTGATGATAAGACGTTCTTCTGTATCCTAATTTAGTGGACTCGTCACAAAGGTCAAGGGTCACAGGGGTTTCACAGATGTGTGAAAACTGATTAAATTTTGAGAAAAAAATGGATTTTATTGGTGCAGAAGCCATCCCTTATTGTCAGACATGTGTGGATCGGTCATACACGTGAGCCATAAGGGCTTTGCCTTTCTTTTTATGTGTTTATTCAGACAAATTTAAAGTTGTTTTGGTTTTTGGATACATCTTGCAAGAGTCAAGAAATCAAGGACATGCACTTTCTGTCAGATTTCATTGTGTACAATGTGCAAATGGCTTTTGAAAAAAACACACTGGACAGAGTTGCATTGCACACCGACATGTCTTGCGGAGACCCCACACTAAACGCTAGTAGCAAACGGCGGACACAAGCATAGTCTTTTCAGACTAATATTTTGTGACACTAAGGTAAATTATTCCTTTATCTCTGAGATCAGTCTTAATTAAACTTATTGTCAAAATGTTCATGAAGCAGCTGTTATTGGAGTTGGGGTGTTTTCCAAGACCGTAGAATTCCTATGTAGTTCAAATAAAATAATAATGCATAAATATATTTGCAAGTATTGTGCAAAAAATTTAAAAAATTTAAATTAAAAAAAAAAAGATTAGATTTCTCATCATTTCATCAAAATGCACTAATAATGACATCCTGAGGACAAAATTATTAATCAATTTTTATATCTTTGAAGTCTATGTCACAGATTGACCAAGATAGTTCAAAGGTGGTGTTTCTGACACCACTAATGGTGGATCCACGTGCTGTCATAGGACATCAGTTCATCTTTCTGAAACAATCACCAAACACACAAACAAATTAAACAGTTCAACGAGTGACACATTTTTCGGAATGAGCAAATCTTGTTATGTTCATTCTCATTTTGGATTCCTCAGTGGGATTTCATTGTGTGAATTAGGAAATGCAGTTTTGGCCATTGTTTGACACCAATAGACATTTTTTGTTTGGATTACTTTTTGTTAAAGTATCAACATTCCACCAAGTTGGTTATTGGCTCATGTGCGAAGCAAAAGTGAGTATGTTCTGGGCCAGTGGTCGTCCGTCCGTCGTCCGTCCGCCATCATCCGTCGTAAACTTTAATGTTGGCATTTTCTCGGAGACTATTCAAGCTACAGTCTTCAAACTTGGCTAAAGGATGCTTTGTGGCAAGACCCTTCTAAACATACCAAGAGGATCAGGCAATATATAAAAAATAGCTATTTTTTGACATAATTTATTTTTCCTCAAATACTATTCACAACTTCAAACGCAAACTTAGTACAAAGATACCATTGTTCAGTGAAGTCCTTTATACGAACACTAATTTGGTTGATCCCTAGGAAAGGTCAAGGGTCACAAGAGCTCAGGAAATAGGTCCAAAATAGTCATATTTTGACAAAAGATGTTTTTCTCAAATACTATTCACAACTTCAAACCCAAACTTGGTACAAAGATACCTTACGGTAAAACCTTAATATGCATACTAATTTGGTTGATCCCTCGGAAAGGTCGCGGGTCACAAGAGCTCAGGAAATAGGTAAAATAGCCATATTTTGACATAAGATGTTTTTTTTCTCAAATACAGTATACTATTCACAATTTCAAACCCAAACCTGGTACAGAGATACCTGATTGTAAGACCTATCTATGCATACTAATTTGAATGACCCCTTGGAAAGGTCAAGGGTCACAAGAGCTCAGGAAATATGTAAAAAAAATAGCAATATTTTGACAAGAAATATTTTTGTTTCCTCAAAAACATTACCGATGCCATTACTACAAGGAAATGGTCTCTAGCTTATCTAATTTTAGCCCAAAACTTACGTGTGTACCCATACGACCAAGGGAGGCAGCCTAGGGGCGCCGTGACCCAGTACCCCGTGTAGCCTCCCGTCGCACCCCAGCAGCAGCAGATACGCTAGTTTGTTCTCTTAGCTTGTGGAGTTCAGACGTGTGTTAGCCCTCTGCAGTTGTTTTTTCAAAATACATTACCGATGGCATTGCTATATGGAATACACTCTATAGCCTAACGATTTCAGCCCAAAGTTGTGTCCCCTACACAACTGGGGAGGAGACACCGGGGATCCCAGAATAGGAGCCTCGGTGGCCTCCCCTTACCAACCTATACCGGCAAGCGTGTGGGGAACTCACCTCAGTTTCACTCTTAGCTCGACCGTGGACGGTCAGGCTTTTGCCTTGCTACGGTTTTTGACCGGTTCTTCTGTGGTTTCTACTACTTGGCTTTTTGCCTTGTTTTCGACTTCTCTTTGGACTCGGTGTACTTCGTTGGTGTGTTCTACACTTCAACGTTTTTACTCTGTGTGGACTTAGCGCCGACCGGTTCCGACCGGTTTGACTTTCAGTGAACTTCGTCCTTGGCTGCAGCCTTGGGGTTTCAGCTTGTGACTTTACTCATGTGACCTTTGCCTCGCGGTGTGAGTTCGGCGCTTGAGTGTGTTCCTTCCTGTGAACAGTGTACAACGAACACTATGGCGGCTTCTGTTGAAGTTTTGCCCCCTTTTGTGAGGATTTCTGAGGCCCTCGGACGCCCTCGTCGCCTGCCGGCCGTGCTCTACTGCTCTTCCGACAGGATGTGTGACGTGTGTGCCGACGGGAGTGAGGACCGGCAGTCTCAGGTGTGGGATCCTACAGACGTGTCCTTTCTTCCTGGTCTCAACGTTCTCCCCGGACTTCTCCGCAGGATGGCGTCACTACGTCGGCTTCTCGGGCCCCACTTCACTACGGCTTCCGGGCCTTCCAGCCCGCAGGTAAGTCCCCTTCTTTTACCTTAGCCGCGCAGAAACTCCCTCCCCTCTCCGAGTCTTCTGAGCAGGGCAGGCGAGTATCAGGGTCGTGCTCCCCACTTTGGCGTGACAGAAGCTCCATTATTTTGTACTAAAGAGGTTACCCGCCCGCTCTGATTCGTCCGAGCGGACCCGGTTTCCTACGTTTACGTCACCCCCCACCCCCCCCCCCCCCCCCCCCCCCAGGCGGGCCCGGTGTGACCATGGTCACGCGCACCCCATGCTCCGAGGCTTCGGAGCGGGGGTCGCGGGCCACATATTTGTCCCCTCCCCGCTCCGCCTTTCCTGAGCGGGCTTGGCGTGACAACGTTCTGTCCCCCCCCCCCCCCCCCCCCCCCCCCCCCCCCCCCCCCCCCCGCCCCGTATTTTCCAGGCGGGCCCGGTGTGACTCAGATATTTACTCACAGGTGCGGATTCGTGCGCATCATTATTTTGTCCCCTCCCCACTTCGCTTTTCCTGAGCGGGCTTGGCGTGACACTTTTCTGTCCTCACACCCCCCCCCCCCCCCCCCCCCCCGCACCGAACTTTCCAGGCGGGCCCGGTGTGACTCAGACTTTTACTCACAGGTGCGGATTCGTGCGCACCATTTGTCCCCTCCCCGCTTCGCTTTTCCTGAGCGGGCTTGGCGTGACACTTTTCTGTCTCCCCCCCCCCCCCCGCACCGAACTTTCTAGGCGGGCCCGGTGTGACTCAGACTTTTACTCACAGGTGCGGATTCGTGCGCACCTTTGGTCCCCTCCCCGCTTCGCTTTTCCTGAGCGGGCTTGGTGTGACACCTTCTGTCCCCCCCCCCCCCCCCCCCCCCCTGCCCCGAACTTTCCAGGCGGGCTCGGTGTGACTCAGACATTTATTCACAGGTGCGGATTCGTTCACCCCAATTGTCCCCTCCCCGCTTCGCTTTTCCTGAGCGGGCTTGGCGTGACACCTTTCTGTCCCCCCCCCCCCCCCCCCCCACCCCTGCCCCGAACTTTACAGGCGGGCCCGGTGTGACTCAGACATTTGCTCTCAGGTGCGGTTTCGCGCGCCCATTGGTCCCCTCCCCGCTTCGCTTTTCCTGAGCGGGCTTGGCATGACTCCCTTTCCGTCCACCCCCCCGCCCCGAACTTTCCAGGCGGGCCCGGTGTGTCGCAGACTCTTTCTCTCAGGTGCGGATTTGCGCGCCCCAATTGTCCCCTCCCCGCTTCGCTTTCCTGAGTGAGCTTGACGTAACACCTCTCAGTCCCCTCCCCACCGCCCCGATCTTTCCAGGCGGGCCCGGGGGGACTCAGATATTTACTCACAGGTGCAGTTTCGCGCCCAGGTGTCCCCTTCCCGCTCCGCCTTCCTGAGCGGGCTTGGTGTGACACTTTCTGTCCCCGCCACCCCCGCCCCGAGCCTTCCAGGCGGGCCTGGTGTGACTCAGACTTTTACTCACAGGTGTGGATTTGCGACGAGCAGGTTGGGGGTGCCGGCTTTTCCCCTTCCGCCTCCCCTCTTACCTTCGGAGTGTGGTCTCCGGCTCTCGCTTTCCCCTCGTCCTCCACGTGCTATTCCCGTCACTAGTAGCCCCCCCCCTCCCCCCTCCCTCGCACTTCGGCGAGTCGGGGGCTTACAGAGCCTATTTAGCCTTTGGCCGCGGTCCCTCCTTCTTCGCGACGCCCCGTCTTACGGGCTTTGCGGTCGCCTCCTCCTTTCCTTTGGGCTCACCCTCACCAGTCGCTGCTGCGGTCCCGCGCTCTCGGAGCCGGTCGCCCTCATTGCAGCTTAGCTTGGTAGGTGGAGGTGGAGGTAGACCCTGACATTCTAAGCCTGCTTTCAACGGTTTCGGCTTCAGCCATCTTCTTGCGGGATTCGCCCTCTGATCTTCCTCTCGCTTCACAGCTGTTTCGTCGGCCTCCTGCTCGTCTAGGATTTCGGCTCTTCGCTCAGCTCACAGTCGGTTTGTGCTTGGAAGAGGCCCCCGTCTGTTCGACTACTTCCTCCCTCCGGACTTATGACCACCCTCGCCTCATCTGAAGAGACAGGCTTCCGCCAGGTTGTTGCTTTGCGGCGGGCTAAGATCGCAAGTCTCTTCCTCAGCCACACGGTTATGGGATCTCGTCGATGCTTCTCGACCCGGCTTCGCCAGGACTCAGTCGGCGACGAGGAATCTTTCGCAGCTATGCGTTCACCAGGCTTGGTACGCTGGACACTCTCAAGCCTTCACTGTCCCTGTTCCTTTGGTGGATGCGGCAGCCGTCGTCCTGGCGGTGGGCTCCGGCTACTCCAGAAGAATGCTTGTCCTCGCCCTCTTGACGAATTCACTTCCTTAGTTCGGATTGGCGACACAAGCGGTGCTTCTTTTACTTGGAGGACTCTTGGGATCTGGAATCTTCGTCTCCGCGCCGTGACTTTCCGTGGTTGCTGCTTACAGGGCCGCCTACCTTCCTCAACCATCCCTGGGGCGGCGTTCGCCTACTGGGACCTTGGGCCGCGTGGTCTCTCCTATGACTCGGCACGGATCTCCCTAGACGGTGAAGACGCAACTCCTCCAGGCTCCACTCGGTGGTTCCCTCTTGGTGAGACGTGGCAGACTGTATAGGAGACTCCACCCCCACTGCGTCTCCTCGCTCGGGCCCTCTGACATTCCCCTTCTCCAACTCCGGCGCCAGTTCTTGGGTCTCCAGTCGGCGGGCAATTGGCCTTCTGCAGCGACCTTAGGAGATTGATGTTCCCAGCCGACCTTTGGATCATCTCTATGGTCGACCAATCTCTTCTCTGCACAGTAAGGTGAAGGCCTGGCTCAACAAAACAGCGACAGTAGCGGTCTCCCGACACGACTCGCTGGCGTTCTACGTCCGTCTCCTATCGTCCCCTTCCTTGGGGCAGGTGGCACCCAGTCATCGGGGCGGTCCGTGGCGCAGTGGTTAAGGCGCCTGCCACCAATGCTAAAGGTGCGAGGTTCGATTACGGGTTCCGGCGTCGGATTTTTCTCCTCTAGTAAGTGTCACCGTTAATTCGGGCGGACCGTCGGGGGTTCTTTCTCCGGGTACTCCGGCTCTTCCTCCCCCACGACTTTGGTATCAGTTTCAGCCCACTTAATCAAATTTCAAATACAAACGACTTTGAATTTCCAAAAACTACAGTAGCTCACTTGAGCTTGCCCTTAGAACCACGTGAATGTTCTGTGTTTATGTGCAGTGTGAGAGTGAATGCGCGTGTTTCACGTGAGCGTGCTTGTTGGGTTCAGTTCGCGGCGGTGCTTTGAGCCGATTTTCAATTGGGATAAAGCGCCTATTTAATGCGCTTATTATTATTATTATTATTATTATACAAGTCTTCTTTGGGAAACGCCCGTTCAGATGGAGACAGCCTGACTCTTCACTCAGCTGTCCGGCCGATGGATCTCGCTGTCAGCCTCGATCTTCTGGCACGTTCACGTGCCGATTCTTCCGTCTTCGCGCCGGTATCTACTTGCCTTGGCGGGATCGTCTAACAGTTTCTGAGCCCTCCCCGGCGTCCTCAACGTCTGTCCGTGGGTCTTCATGAGGATCCTCGACTTGGTGATGGCCAGCTTTTGCCAGCAGTCGCTGAATCCGTCCTTCTCTTCCTGGACGTTCTTGATGCTGCGCAACCTAGTCACCGTGACTCTCAGAGAGGACAGAGACGCCCAACTTTCTCTCCCTCTAGGACTGGGTCTGGCTTCAGCTCCTGGGGCTGCTCGGCGCGGCAGCAGACTCGTCTCCCTTCGACCGGCCCTAAGGGATATGAAGAGTGAAGGCTCGCCACGGCTACTACACCTCCTCCTACGCTGGCGCCCCTTCGTTGACACCCTGTCGGTTCCGTTCTGTTTCCCACTTCCTGCCCCCGCTTCGAACGTGGGCGGATCTGGCGTGCTGGGCGTCGGGCGTGTCCCTGCGCTCCCCTCCAACCCGGTGATCAATCTCCACTGACGCGAGCCAGTCCGGTTGGGGCGCTCTACTTCCCGGACCTTGCCTCGGACCGGTTACCCGGGGACTTCGCAGATAGTCACATCGACTGGGAGTTATAGCAGTTGGGATGTCCCTTAATGCCTGGCCAGAGACTCTGACCAACCAGGACGTCCTCGTCTGCCAGACAACTCGACAGTGGCGGCCTTGATACAGAACCAGGAGGCACTCGCTGGCCCTCACGGTGCTTCCTCCTTTCCTTCCTACTCTGGTGGTAGGACCCGGACCTTGCTTTCGAGCCCGCCACCTCCCGGAGTGGTCCCTGCGCCCAGACGTCTTCGTCTGTTCCGCTCAAGACGGGAGACGCCGCTAGTCGACATTTGCCGCCAGATGGAACATCCAGCTACCGCTGTTTGCCTCTCTAGTCCCGGACCCTCTCACCTGGGCGTTAGGCGCGCTCTCCTCCTGGGTATGGACTGATCTCGTTTACATTCCCTCCGTCGGTGTTGGTGCCGAAGATCCTGCGGAATCTGCTGGTTGCTCTGCGGTTATCTTCCTGGTGACCACCCCTTCAATTGGACCAAGAGCTGGACCATGGATCGGCTCATTCTAGCAACGGACCCGGCCCGAGAACCCCACCCCTTCCACGACGCTCGAGCAGCTCCGTCCGGCTCTGTTCCACCCGTGCCTGGAGCTCCTCACCCTTCTCGCCTGGAAGTTGCCAAACTAGTCCTCGCCGCTAGAGATTGTTGGAGGCGGCAGTGGCGGCCTTGGCCGCAGCCCGCAGACTTTCTACCAGGAATGTGTGCGAAGGCAAATGGAGGATCTCTCAGTCGTGGGGCGCCGCCCAACGGCTCCCGCCCCCATGAGTCTCACTTCCCCTACCAGCGGAATACTTCATTGGCTCCTCGACAAACAAGGATTAGCACCTTTTTACCATCAAGGGATCCGTTTCCGAGATCACACACACTTACCGCCTCCTGGACCTGTCAGATCCGGCCCTTGGAAGACCTTCGGACCTGTTGGCTCCACTGAATTCAGATGTCCTCTCTCCTGGTTTCTCTACCTCGGTGGGACCTCCCTTGGGCACTGACGTGGCTAGAGACAGCCCGTTTCGAACCCCTGCATTTGGCACGGTTCACCGATCTGGCCCGGACACGTGTTGCTTCCTGGCGCTCGCCATGGCTTCCGCGTGAGCGAGCTGCTTGCACTCTCGGCTCGCCCCGCAGGTGGGCAGTCGAGCCTTTGGCTCAGCGCTTCTTCTCACCGGCCCGGCCTTCAGGCCAAGAGCCGGCCTTCCTCGGCTGCGCTCCAGACGCTCCGTTTCAGAGGTCGACCGACCCCTCGGGTCGCGTCCATAGGACCCAGTCCGGGCACTGCAGAATTCCTGCGTCGCTCACAACCACGCCGTCGGAGGCGTCCCCGCCTGTTCCTACCTCCTTCTCCAGGCAGGCCGGGTCTCGGCCTAGACAGTTCGCCCTGTAGGCGACTCGTTGGCCTTCCAAGATCTCTCCCCAGACGGGGATAGATGGTTACAGTTCCGGGCGCATGACGTATGAGCAGTAGCTATCAGAGTGCCCTTGACCGCTACGGCTCGGTTTAAGTCATAGTGACGGCGGTAGGCGGACGTGCAGACTCCACCTTCGCCCTCTTCTACCTCCGCGACCTATCCGGCCAGCGTGACTCCCTGGCCACGGTGGGCGACTGCTCCGCGGCCCAGCACTCCCTCTGCGCGCCGCAGGCGCATAGGCACTTCTTAACTGAAATCGTCGGGAGTGCTCTTTGCGGGCCGGCGGAGGGTTTAGGTACAGGGGGTTGGGTATCGGCACCCTCCTCCTCTTTGCGATTCTTCCATATAGTAATGCCATCGGTAATGTATTTTGAAAAAACAAATGAATTTTTTTTCTAAAATGTACTTTTTTGAAAAATACTTACCGATGGCATTACTCGGATGGCCCTCCCACCTGCCCCGCTTGCCTCCTTGGCTAAGTGTTTTGGCTAAGCGTGAAACTGAGGTGAGTTCCCCACACGCTTGCCGGTATAGGTTGGTAAGGGGAGGCCATCCGGGCTCCTATTCTGGGATCCCCGGTGTCTCCTCCCCAGTTGTGTAGGGGACACAACTTTGGGCTGAAATCGTTAGGCTATAGAGTGTATTCCATATAGTAATGCCATCGGTAAGTATTTTTCAAAAAAATACATTTTAGAAAAAAAATTCATTTTTCCCTACGGCTGTGTATGGTTCTGCCCCGGTTGTACCTGCGACTTGGAGCCTCGGTTCCCAGCTGTGTGTTTATTGCACTCGGGTGCCTTGAACTGTTGTTACTTCTGTGGTTCTTCTCTGGGTGCCATCGAACACGTTCGCATGTTTACCGGACCTCTGGGACTTATGTCGCGGACTCGGCACCCTTGCCTGACGTGTACGGCCCCCGGCTTCTGCGTGTCACGTTTTTCCCCTCCCCCCTGCCTTTGGGAGATGGCTAGCTCGGTGGTTGCTGGCGCCAGGCGGCTGCATCACTGTTGGAATTTTTTTCTTTACTCATTGGAGAGTTTTGTGAATGCTTGGGTGCTTTCGTGGTGTGGCGTAGCTGCCACGGCCGGTCGTTTCTTATTTTCACCTATACATATGATAACAAGCGTCCCTGTAGGAAGGCCCTGGCTTGTTATGAACACTGTCAAATGCATCATAAGAAAAACAACTGATGATGGGCACGTGCTGCAGCCGGCTCAGTTACAAGGCCCTCGGGCCCATGAAACTTGCCAATGGCCGGCGGCGTGTGCCATCCCCTTTAAGAGGCAGTCAGCCGTAGAAATGGGCTACTGGGACGCTATATAGGAGCTTGTTATGATATGTGTTGCAGTTGTCTAGTCTGCATCTGCACCCGATGTGGCGATTTCCAGTGGCCGAGTGATACGCATGCAGCGTGCCTCTCCTGCTCCTGTTGTGCAACCGGCCGCACCTGTGCTGTCTGCATGCTCTGGGTAGAGGAGCTGGTCCGAGCTCTGGAGCTGCTATTGGCGTGAACGTCCACCGCCATCCCGCTGCCTCACCCATGCCTCGGACCCTGACCAACGAAGAAGCACCCACACTGCTGTTGGGGGACGGCGCAGGAAGGATCCCCCCTTGCGCACCAACTCGCTCGAGTCTAGTCCGCAGCGATTTCGCTCACCCCGCTCTGCGGAAAACAAACGGCTGCCAAGCCCTGACATTGGGGGATGGACGACTCACACTGTGACTCCCCCCCTTGCGCGCCGGGTCACTCGAGCCCGGCCCACAGCGAGTTCGCTTGCCCCGCTCTGCGGAACCTACTAAGAACCACGAGGAGAGGAGATCACGCAACGACCTGACACCGGACCAGTGGCATCGTCTTGCTTCTCTCAACAGGTGACTCTTGGAATGCTCCAGGACGGACAGAGCTTTGGACCTTGGACGCCCGCTCGCGCGTTCAGAGCCCACGTCAACGCGTTTCTTCACGGACTACGGACTCCCACCAGCAGTTCTGCGGCTCCGCGATCCCGGACCCTCAGTGTCGTCGCCCGCTCCGCACCTCGGTCTCTGCCCGTCATTCCCGTGCTCCCCGCCCAGCGACCATGTCTGCTTCGGGCTTCTTGTTTCCTGGACACCTCGGCCTCGGACTTTCCCGCGGGTCTCGGATGATCGTTCCTACAGTCGTCGCTCTTCCCACTCGGTGGCCTCTTTTGTCGTCCGTCCGTCGCCCTGTGTCACCGCTCCTCCCTCCATGGACGCTCGCCGTGCCGCACTCGCCATTCCCGCTCCCCCCCCCCCCCCTCGCAGTCGCTCTCCTCGGATTCGCTCCTCGTCGCGGCAGAGCCCGCCGCCTTGCACCCTCAGCGCCGGCCTCCAGTGCCTCACGAGGATGATGACGCCCTCAGCGTTTCCCGGACGATTCCGCTTCAGCCCTCCTTAGCCATTCGGCCTCCCCACCCACACGCTCATCGGATTCTCCTTCGTCGCTGACGGCCTTTCTGAAGACTAGGTCGGAGACTCTTCGCTCCCTGGTTGAGGCGGCGCGCTTTGTCGCTTGTTCTCTTCCCCCGGGAGCCTTCCCCATCCCCGCAAAAAAAAACGAGGAAGCTCTCAGCCTGGTGGATGCTGATCGTCCGTCCAGGAGGTTCAAGTTCTTGCCACAACCCTCTGGGTTCCGGGATCCTCGCGACGCCTTCTCCGATCTCCTACAGCAGGGCTCCGGTGCGGATGGGGTCTTCTTCTTCTCTGACGCCCGATGGCCGGCTGACTTGGTTATCGCCTTTCAACAGAGTTGGTATGCTGGTCACTTGCAGAGCTTCGCTTCCGCCCTCCCGGCGGTGGTCCCCCCAGCACAGCTACGTGCAGGTGGACTTCGCACTTCGTGGCGTTGCATCCCACCCGGTCTGGAATGGACAGCGTCCCTCTTCCGCAACACCCTCGCCTGTGCAGGAGTTCTCAACATGGTTACGCGAGCTGTTGTCTCTCGTGTGGAGGAGGCCTGGCACCCGTCGATCACACCACTGTAAGGGGACCTCCTTGCCTTAGCCCTGGCCGCCCGTGTGGCTTACCATGCTTCCGTCAACACCATGGCCGCTACCGTGATTGCGACCTGCTACGCCGGGATGCCATTCTTCACCTCTGCCCCTACCTTCCGCCATTCCTACGGAGGCAGCTGCGACTGGCCCCTATTGGCGAACCGCTCCGCTTCGATCCTGGCAGATGGTGCAGGACGCGAACTGGGACCTCTGGCCCACCCACTCTGTCTCCACCCAGTTTCAAGCTGCCCATTAGGCCATGCGTCTCACCTTGCGGACTGTTAGACCCTCCTCTTGCCCGCCCCCCAGGCATGGCCGCCCGCCCACCCCCCATCCACAGCCGCCTCCTGTGACACAGCCCTGTGCGGACTTCTGTCCCTTTGGACCGGTTCAGGCAGCTGCTCTACGAGGAGAGATCGCCGCACTGTTGCAGAAGGACGCCACGGAGATGGCAACGCGTCACGTCTCCCCAGCCTTCTACAGCCGCCTCCTTCTGGTCCCCAAGTCCGGAGGCAAGTGGTGCCCTATCTTCGACCTCTCGGCGCTGAACAGGTTCATCTTGGTGCCAACCTTCCGCATGGAGACCGCCAGAGCCCTTCGGTCCTCAGTGCAACCCATGGACTTCACCCAGCCTCCAGATGCTTTCAGCGCTTCGCCTTCGGCGGCGTAGTCTACCAGTTTCGGGCTCTTCCTTTCGGCCTCAATCTCAGCCCCTGGGCTTTCACCCGCGTCATGGAATGCGTCGTCGCCAAGACCAGACAGACATCCCCGAGCCCAACTTCGAATGCCTCAATGATCTGCGCCTGTGCAACCAATCGGTGGCCGCCTTGGAGAAGGACCGAGACGCTTTTCCGGACCTTCTCGACAGGCTCGGCTTCTTAGTCAACGTGGGCAAGTCGGACCTCGCCCCGTCCTGCCGCTTTGTTCACCTGGGCATGGAGTTCCGGACCGACCTCAACCTGGTGAGACTACCGGAACCACGGATACAGAAGTTGGCGAACCTGGCTCGGCTAGTGTTTCAACAGGAGTTGGTCTCCACCAGAGTGTGGTTGCAGTGTCTGGGCCTGATGAGTGCGGCAGCGGACCTACTCCCCCTGGCCGTCTCTACTCTCGTCCACTTCAACTGCCCCTACTTCTTCACTGGCGACTCTTGGCTGGCGACATCGAGACTCGAGTACCAGTTCTTCCGATGCCCCTCCTGCAACTCCTCCATTGGGCGGATCCCGAATGGCTCACGACCAGAGTGCCTCTCCACTCTCCGTCCCCCCCCCCCCCCCATTTGTCCCTCTGCGTCAACGCCAGCCACGCCGGCTGGGGCGCGCACCTGCTGCCGACGTTCTCCACAGCTTTCGGCAGCTGGACCACGGACCTCGTGGACTAGCATATCAACTGGCTGGAGCTGCATGCGGTCTGGCAAGCCCTCATCGCCTGGGAAACGACTCTCGGACGCCAGGAACTGCTCGTCCTTTCCGACAACTCCGCTGTGGTCTCCTACACCCAGAAGCAGGGCGGGACTCGCTCCCCCACCCTCTGCATTCTTCTCTACCAGCTCCTCCGGTGGTGCGAAGATCAGGACATCTTTTGGATGCTCTGTACGGCGTGGGAGACTCCTCTGGTCGACCTCTTCGCGACGAGGTGGAACCGCTAGCTGCCCCTCTTCGTCTCACCCATTCCGGACCCTTTAGCCTGGGCAGTCGATGCGCTCTCCATCTCCTGGGAAGGTCTCATCACGTATGCCTACCCTCCTACGGTGCTGGTTCCCTAAGTCCTGCTCAAGCTCAAGGGATGCAACGTGATTCTGCTGCTAGTGGCTCCATTTTGCTGGAACAAGTCTGGGACCACCGACCTTCTGATCCTCACCACGGGCCCCCCCCCCCCCCCCCCCCGCCCCCCCTCTGCAGCTTCCCACACCACGCTCGATGCTCAAGCAACCATGGCAGGCACTATACCATCCGTGCCCTGAGCGACTCCTACTACACGCCTGGAGATTGTGTGGCACGCCCTCGCCGCTAGAAGCTTTTCGAGTGCAGCAGTGGAAGCTATCGCTGCAGGCTGCAGACCCTTGACCCTTCGAGTCGACGAAGGAACGTGGTGAGTCCTGGAGTCGTGGTGCGACGACTGACACCTCTCTCCTACCGATCTGACATCCCCCCAGCTGGCTGAGTCCTTCCTCTGGCCTTTCGCCGAGCGGCGCTTGGCACTGATCACGATCAGGGGCTACCTCACCATGATTGCCGACTCATCCCGACACTTGGGCCACTCAGACCCCGGCAGGTGCAAAGACCTTGCTGACCTGATGGCCCACTTCCGTATACAGCGGCCGGTCCTCCACTCCCTGAAATCCCGCGCTGGGACTTACCTTGGGTACTCACCTGGCTTAACTCAAAACGTTTCGAACCGCTTCCCCTAGCGACATTGGCCGACGTAACGCGGAGGACCTGCTTCTTCTCGCCCTTGCCACGGCCTCCAGAGTGAGTGAGCTGCACGTGCCTTCGGCACACCCCTCCTGCTGCAGTTCAGGATGGACGGATCTGTGCAGCTACTGACGGACCCGGCCTTCCTGGCCAAGACGCAGTCCCATCGACCGCCCCCCAGGTGATCACTGTACGGCCGCTGAAGGGGATAAGCCTGAACCGGGAGGCCTGACAACAGGACCTGGTGAGAGCCTTACGCGTGTACCTGCACCGAACCAAGCTACTCCGCAGGTGATGCTCCCGCCTCTCACTCATTCTTTCCACAGGTAGATCTGGCATCTCGGCCCAGACAATTCCGTCCTGGCTCCGATGGGTGATACACTCCACCTTCCAGGACCTCGGCCCCAACGCTGCCAGCAGCTACACATCAGGGCACATGAGGTCAGAGCCATGGCCGCAAGCGTCGCCTTCGACTGCAACTGTGCCGTCAGAGACATTGTGGTGACTGTGGGTTGGCGAACAGAGTCGACCTTCACCCAATTCTACCTCCGAAACCTGGCTGGCCAGCGAGACAACCTGGCCCTGGTGGGGGACATCGCGGCGGCGCAACACTCCCTCCCGGCGCCCTCAGTGCTGTTGGTAACCCTTAGCTAAAATTATCGGGAGTTTGCTCCGGGGAGGGTGGGTCTAGCTAGCTTGGTCGGGTCATGGGTTTTTACGCGGCACCCACCTCCTTTTTGCTATTCTTCCTTGTAGTAATGGCATCGGTAATGTTTTTGAGGAAAGAAATGAAGTTTTCTCTAAAATGTATTTTTTCAAAAAATACTTACCGATGCCATTACTCGGATGGCCCTCTCACCTGCCCCACTTGCCGCTTGTCAACTAAGCAAACAAACTGGCGTATCTGCACCGGGCAGTTGCCCGGATGGGGTGGGACGGGAGGCTACTCGGGGTACTGGGTCACGGCACCCCTAGGTTGCCTCCCTTGGTCGTATGGGTACACACGTAAGTTTTGGGCTAAAATTAGATAAGCTAGAGACCATTTCCTTGTAGTAATGGCATCGGTAAGTATTTTTAAAAAAATACATTTTAAAGAAAAATTCATTTTTTTCAATTACTATTCACAACTTCAAAACCAAACTTGCTACAAAGATACCTGATGGTAAGACCTATCTATGCATACTAATTTGGACGACGCCTCTGAAAGGTCAAGGGTCACACGAGGTCAACAAGTGTGTATAAAATGCCAATAATTGTAGGTATTATCAACATTTTTGCAAACTTTTCAATCAAATTTGGCACAAAGGTAGCTGATGATAAGACGTTCCTATGTATCCTAATTTAGTTGACTCATCACAAAGGTCAAGGGTCACGGGGGTTTCACAGATGTGTGAAAACTGATTAAATTTTAAGAAAACATGGATTTTGTTATTGCAGAAGCCATCCCTTATTGTCAGACATGTGTGAATCGGTCATACGTGTGAGTCATAAGGGCTTTACCTTCTTGTCTGGGTTTAACGGTGAGCAGGCTGCTTATGGCATCTCACAGAGGGAATGATTAAAGTCAAAAGGAAGAGCTCTTATTGTGTGACCTTGATGTGACCTCGGTCATTCATGGCATTTATATCCGAGTCTGTGTAGTGAACATTAGCATTATAGACTGCAAACTTGCATCAATAGCTCTTAAGGTGTTTGAATGATACATTTACTTTTCACATTGTATGATATGTTTTGTCCTTCTTGTGTCTTTGACCCACATAAAGCAACTGATAAAAAAAAACAAACATACCAAAACACAGTTTTGCTATGAAATGGTTCAGTTTGTGCAAAGTTACCATTAAGTATATAAAAACAAAAACACTGTAGGGCAAAATATGCATATTTCTGCACACCAGTGGCATTTTGTGACATTTACCTTTATTAAATGTCATTCAGTAAGGTATTTTCAGAAGGCCCATCTAATTGACAATAAATCTGCCAAGTTTTAAGATTCTGGGTTCACAAAGATAGATTCGACCATAGTCAGTGGGGCTGCCCTTTTAATGTTACCATCTATTCCAAACACGAACAGGGTGTCGGATTTCTCGTCCACAAAGACATTGTGAACACTGTCATGAGTTGTCGGCCAGTCTCCAGTAGTCTTATCACCATGCGCTTGAGGGCAACCCAATTCAATATACACCCCAACAACAGACTATGGCGATGAGGAAATAGAAGACTTCTATGATCAACTGCAAGAAGTCTTGGACCAGACCCCCAAGAAAGACATTCTTGTGGTGCAGGGAGACTGGAATGCCAAAATAGGAGAGGATGCTGCTAGGAACTGGAAAGTACGTGCGGACGCTACTGCAATGCAGAGACCAACGACAGAGGCTTAAGGCTCCTGAAATTTGCCAGCTCAAATGATCTAAAGCTGATGAACACGTTTGGCCCACACAAAGCATCCAGAAGGTGGACATGGCACAGCCCGAACGGAGAGCACCATAACCAAATTGATTACATCATGGTGAAGAGACGCTTCCAAACCAGTGTGAACATTGCCAAGACAAGAAGTTTTCCAGGAGCAAACATTGGAAGCGACCATGACTTATTGATGATGACCTTCCGACTCCGCCTAAAGAAGGTCAACAAGCAGGGTCCCACCAGAATCAAGTTTGACTTCGAAAAACTGAAAGATCCAGAGGTAGCGGAAACCTTCCAGGCAAAGATAGGAGGAAAATTCGTGCCACTGCTACTTCTAGGTGCAGAAGACACAGATGTGGACACACTGATCAACACATTTAACACTGCTGTAACCCAAACAGCCAGTGAGATCCTTGGCAAACACCGACAAGCAAAGAAACCTTGGGTTACAGCTGACATCTTTGTTCTATGTGACAAGCGTCGAGAATTAAAGAAAAAGAAATCAGAGGTAGAAGGAGCTAAACAATACAGGGAAATTAACCAGGATATCAAGAAAAGCATGAAAAAGGCAAAGAATAAGTGGATTGAAGATCAGTGTAAACACATAGAAGAAAATCTGAACAAAAATAATAGCAAAAAAAGCATACCAGCTGGTGAAAGACCTGACCAGTGTAAAACAAGGACGCTCCTCGATCATTCAAGATAATGAAGGGAACTGTCTTATGGAAGACCAAGACATACTGAAGAGATGGACAGAGTACTGCTCAGATTTGTACAACCACTGAGCTACAGGGGACCCAGGCATACTTGTCAACCCACCCGTGACCAACAATGGCAAATATCCCATCCTCTGAGAAGAAGTAGAGGCTGCAGTGAAGTCTCTGAAAAAAGGGAAGGTAGCAGGAGCAGACAACATCCCTGCAGAACTAGCCCAAGAAGGGGGAGAAGACATGATAAGCGCCTTACTAACAATCTGCAATAAGATCTGGCAGTCAGGGGATTGGCTCACACCATGGACCCAATCACTTATAATAACTCTCCCCAAAAAAGGCAACTTACATCAATGCCAGAATTATCGCATGATCAGTCTTTTATGCCACCCAAGCAAAGTCATGTTAAAGATCCTACTGAACAGGCTGAAGCCACAGGCAGAGGAAATCATAGCTGAGGAACAGGCAGGCTTCAGACCAGGGTGCAGCACAACTGAGCAGATCTTCAACCTGAGAGTTCTATGTGAGAGGTACCTCCAGCACCAGCAAGACCTCTATCATGTCTTTGTGGATTTTAAGAAAGCGTTTGACAGGGTGTGGCATGCAGCCCTTTGGTCCACCATGAAGCTATACAACATCAATGCCAACCTGATCAAAGTCATAGCAAACCTTTACAACAAGGCCACTGGCGCAGTCTGCTTCAATGGCAAACTGGTTTAGGACTACAGTCGGAGTCGGACAAGACTGCTTGCTCTCACCTACTCTTTTCAACATCTTCCTGGAAAGAATCATGACAGACGCTTTGAAAGATCATGAAGGAACTGTCAGTATTGGAGGCAGAACAATCATGAACTTGTGCTTTGCGGACAACATTGATGGCCTTGCAGGAACAGAGAAGGAGCTAACTCAGCTGGTGGAAAAGCTGGACAGTACAGCCATTGCGTATGGGATGGAAATCGGTGCAGAGAAGACCAAACTGATGACAAATAACACCAGTGGCATTGACACTGACGTCATGATTGAAAGCCAAAAACTAGAAACAGTTAATAAATTCAAATACTTAGGAGCCATTGTGACAGATGAGGGATCAAAACCAGAAATACTGTCCAGGATTGCGCAGACAACAACAGCACTGACAAGATTGAAGACCATATGGAAGGACAGAAACATCACGCTCTGCTCCAAGATCAGACTGATGCGCTCCTTAGTCATCTCAGTGTTCTTGTATGCTTGCGAGTCATGGACCCTTACAGCAGACCTCGAAAGGAGGGTACAAGCCACTGAAATGAGATGTTTTCGAAGGCTGCTTGGCATTTCATACAGAGATCACATCACGAACGAGGAAGTGGGAAGCAGAATCAGGCAAGCCATCGGACCCTATGAAGACCTGTTAGCCATTGTGAAAAAACGCAAACTGAAGTGGTATGGGCATGTCACTCGTTCAGCAGGGCTTGCCAAAACAATCTTGTAAGGCACTGTGCAAGGAGGACGAAGGAGAGGAAGACAGAGAAAAAGATGGGAGGACAATATCTCAGAGTGGACAGAACTGAGGCTGGGTGATACGCTGAGAATGGCAGAGAACAGAGGAATGGAGGGTGCTGGTTGCCAAGTCATCAGTGGTGCCCCAACGGTCGGCAAGACTACGGGATATAGATAGATAGATCTATTCCATTCCATTCTTAGACGAGATGCGTCTGTTCCCGGTCCTACTGGTCTAGCAGTGTACATACACAATTCTATCAAATGTTTGTAACAAGGCGATGTGATTTTGAACTCCCTAACATTGCGTGTATGTGGTTACAAATAAAGTTGACCAAATCATCCCCTATTTTGATAGGTTTTGTGTACAGAAACCCAGCCGCCACAGCTTCGTGGCAGGACGACTTTGTAGTAATGATGGATACAGTTTTACGGAGCAAAGCTGATATACATATTTTGGGTGACTTTAACGTTGATTTACAAAAGCATGGCCATTCTTCATGGAGATCCATGTTAAATTTTCTAGGTTTGAAACAACGTGTCCAGTCACCAATACGAGTGACTTCGTCATCTTCTACACCGATAGGCCATATTGAGGATTTCTGGCCAGAAGGTGCTATCTGTGATTTTTTACTATTTCTACTTTTTGACATGGACGTGTTAAAAAAAGAGTCAGCTATGCCTGTGAAGTGGACTTTGTAGTAATGATGGATACAGTTTTACGGAGCAAAGCTGATATAAATATTTTGGGTGACTTTAACGTTGATTTACAAAAGCAAGACCATTCTTCATGGAGATCCATGTTAAATTTTCTAGATTTGAAACAGCTTGTCCAGTCACCAACACGAGTGACTTCGTCATCTTCTACACTGATAGACCATAAATTATATACAGCACAAATGTCAATGTTGTACAAAATGTTCATGTACTTAATATTTCCATTAGTGATCACTTTCCAGTTTGCTTTTCATTGAATACTGAAACAACCAGCTAAAGGATACACTACTATCATTTATAGATCCTTTAAAATATTTGATTAAGCTGTGTTTTTACATGACCTGTCTCAAGTGTTATTCGGTGAAGTTTATAATTTCAATGACTAAAATTAATGACTCACAAACCAGATAGGTGAGGCTAGCGCTGGAAGAATTGTACACAAACCAAGGGGAATCACAGCGCTGGACAGACAAACAGTTAGATCCCCTGCCCCCGCCTATCAGGCACCCAATCGCCAGCCCACAGAGAAATACGCAGGTATAGAACAAGACGATCATTTCCATCCTCAAAAAGAATGGATCAGGTCTCTTATATAACCCATGTCTTTCTCCGGAACTTAGGAAGTAGGCAGGAGAAACATATATACACAAACATGAAGGTGCGCTACTATATGTGGTCAGGTAAATACCCTGATTTCCCACAGTAGATGCACAGAACATTACACAACAATGTAACGATACAAATTTGCCTCGAGTTATAGATACTCACAAACCAGATAGGTGAGGCTAGCGCTGGAAGAATTGTACACAAACCAAGGGGAATCACAGCGCTGGACAGACAAACAGTTAGATCCCCTGCCCCCGCCTATCAGCCACCCAATCGCCAGCCCACAGAGAAATACGCAGGTATAGAACAAGACGATCATTTCCATCCTCAAAAAGAATGGATCAGGTCTCTTATATAACCGTCTTGTTCTATACCTGCGTATTTCTCTGTGGGCTGGCGATTGGGTGCCTGATAAGCGGGGGCAGGGGATCTAACTGTTTGTCTGTCCAGCGCTGTGATTCCCCTTGGTTTGTGTAAAATTAATGAGGCCCTGACCTGCTGGTTTTTAGCTATTTCTCGCTGTTCCGGATAGACATGCCCCTAAGCGAACCAAACGTGTCAAACACCCTATTATGCCAGAATGGCTCTTGAATGAAATTAAACAACCGATGGCAGTTAGAGACATGTTAAATAAAGCTAAGAAATTAAATGAGTACAAAAAGCAGAGAAACCATGTCAGATCTTTGTTAAAAAAGCCCAAACACAAAATGCTGAATGTGTCATTGCCGGCGGAAAGGACATCCGCTCAGTCTGGGAAGTGATAAACAATTTCACCAAAGGTCACAGTAAATGGTCGCCTAATATTCCACCCAATCTCACTGCGGTATTAATTTCAGTCCACTTAATCAATTTCAAAAATATAAAAACGATTTAAATTTCCAAAATTTCAGTAGCTCGCTTGAGCTTGCCCTTAGCACCACGTGAATGTTGTGTGTTTATGTGTTCTGTGTTTATGTACAGTGTGTGAGGGAATGCGCGTGATTCACGTGAGCATGCTTGTTGGGTTCAGTTCGCGGCTATGTCCTGCGCATTGAGTTATATTATAAATATGAGAAATGCGCCATATAAATACTAGGTATTATTATTATTATTATTATTATTATTATTATTTAACGCTTATTTCCTAACTGTTTCTAAAACTCTGGCGCAGTCCAATACCAATGACCCTGACAACTACACATGCTCGGATCAACTGCGTCACTATAGTCAACAGAGAGCGGGTCACACATTTTCTGTGCCTCTTATGAGTATTCTGGAATTTGTTAAATCTATTTATAGTTTAAAAAACAAATCATCTTGCGGTCCAAACGGCATCAGTACTCCGTTTTTAAAATTATCTCTGCCATTCATCGTTGAATCACTGACATTTATCTACAATCTAGCCATTAGGCATAATGTATTTCCTAATGAATTAAAAAGGGCTAATGTAATTCCTCTTCCCAAAAGCAAAGACTTAATCAGTTTAAATGAGTACAGACCTATATCCATTTTATCATCAATTTCGAAACCACTTGAAAGACATATACATACTCTTCTCCTAAATTTCCTTGAGCAAAATCATCTGATTAGTGTTGCACAATCCAGTTTGTGACCATTACATTCCTGCCAGACTACTCTAAATCACATTATTTATAAATGGCTCTCTGCCATTAATGACAACAAAGTATCAGGTGCAATCTTTCTGGACCTTAAAAAGGCATTCGATCTTGTCAATCATTCCATCCTCCTGAAAAAATACCACTTTATCACATTAACTTGAATACTGTTTCCCTCTTGTGTTCATATCTCAAAAACAAAACACAGAAATTACTCCTAAATGGCAAATTTTCATCAGACGGTGTTGTGACTTGTGGTGTTCCACAGGGATCGATTCTAGGGCCTTTATTGTTTCTGTTATTTATTCATGATCTGCCTCTGTGCATATCTCACCCAGAGGCTAACTGTGATCTGTTCGCTGATGACACAACCATACACACATCTAACAAGGAGCTAGTGAACATCAATGAGGTACTCCAGCAGAGCCTGGACGAAGTAGCTGACTGGTGCATTAATAATCACATGATAATTAGCATTCCAAAGACAAAGAGCATGTTAGTTACAACATGCCAGAAACACCAGCGTGTCCTACCAACTTTAACACTTGCCTTAGATGGCCAACCTATAGAACAAGTAACTAAGCATCGCTTGCTGGGCATAACAGTAGACAACCAGTTAAACTGGAAACCTCATGTTGATAACATATGCAAAACTTTGTCCAAAAACTTGTTCCTTTTGTCTAAGCTCAGCCGTATAGTTAATCCTGACGTTTGCAAACTTTTCTTCCACGCGCATATCAAAACACACTGTAATTACAGTTCCACAGACTGGGACGCTTGCAGTGAAGTTCATATGAAAAAAGTAAATTCTCTGTATCGTCAAGGTGTTAAACTCATACTTCATGGACCCGCCCCCACAGACAAAAAAATCAAATCTCTTCAATTGCTGGCATTAAAAAACAATTCAAATTTAATCAGTGTGTATTAGTGAGCAAGATTCTACACAAGAGAGCCCCACTGCATTTGCAAACTCTGTTTTCAGATAATTGTAACGCACGCAGACTTGCCCCCAGTCACACGTACAGACTCTCATACACAGACGCATACACCACCACTGACTCAGACGGGTGCACTCATGCGGTAAAACTCAACACCCGGGCTTTCTTTCTAACGTCGTCGTTTATAAAAGATAAACACTAAAAGCAATCAAAAGATTATCACAACTATGTACACCACACCGTCCCCACTACCAGTATCTCAACATCACACACACACACACACACAATGTAACTGCCAGGCTAGGTAGTAGTCTCTCACACTCCAACCTGTTTGGTGTTCTCGCGCGGTTATGTTCAGTCCTTTCATGTCTAGGCGTGCAAGTCCTTTGTTGTACGCTCCCGAGTCGTCCCGTCTCTCGTACCGTGGACGTCCTCGTAGCTCGTACCGTATAGCGCAGTCCTCGCTGTGACCCGGGTGCCTCGGCACCGGTCGCTCACTCCCTGAGTGAAGAGATGGAGAGATGACCTCGCATTAGGTCCCTGGTGACTGACGTCTCGGCGTCCGTCGCTCCAATCTCCGACAAGCACTCTGAACAATAACAAAGTCCTGAATCGTAACACTTGCTAAACACACACACATATTGGATAATACGAGATACGTTACGTAACCTGGCTGATACAAATAACTCAACGTTCATTCACACACACACTTGCTTCATAACCCGAACTACTTCGTAACACCCCATATCTCTGTCACTATCTTGAAACAGACTATAAACTAGCACTCTCGCTATACATTATTTCATACACTGGAAAAGACTATACTTAACCACATACTACCTTCATAACAACTTAGGCCTACACACCTCACATTCCTTAGTTATCCATCTTGGTAAATAACCACATAGAAAACACCGGTTGCCTCACTGAATTCCAAACCAACATAACTGAACCATACCAGTCAACACTACACAACCGAATTAACTCCAAACGCATACTATCTTTAACGCAGTAACCATCAATAATACATATAGAAACATACCTGAATTCTAGATTTCAGAGTCTTGGAATACGGGCTAAGGTATCTCACACACGTCTGTCCCCCGACTCTTGGCTTGACTTCGCGAATGAAGATTCTATAGGGCTTGTCCACGTCGTCTGCAGGCATGTTCGTGGCTGCGGAGGCCAATCCGGGACAGGCAGGTTCGACCGCAGTGGCTGCAGGGGAAGGTCTGGTCAGGGTTCTGAGTTACGACTACTCTGTTTTTTCTCCTGAGCCGCTTGTCCTTAAGGTTAGCTCTGCGAGAGTCCTCAAAGGAGACGGCGGCCTTGTAAATGGTGGAGCGCCAGGTGTCGCGGTCCGCAGCAAACGAAGACCACTGGCGGTGGTCGATTTGGCAGGCACTAAGTGACTTCTTGAGACCGTCTTTGTATCTCTACTTTGGTGCCCCTCTGTCTCGGTGTCCAGTGGCGAGCTCGCCGAACAGAGTGATCTTGGGTAGTCGATGATCCTCCATCCTGGAGACATGCCCTGCCCAGCGAAGCTGTGTCCGCAGCAGCAAAACCTCGATGCTCACAGATTCCGCCTGTTCAAGGACCTCGACGTTGGTGACAGTCACTCCAGTGAATGCTGAGGATAACAGACAGCGCTGGTGGAAGCGTTCGAGGAGTCGTAGTTGGCTGCGGTAGAGGGCCCAGGACTCAGAACCATACAGCAGGGTGGTGAGGACAACAGCTCTGTACACGCTGATCTTGGTGCCTTTTTTCAGCTGTTGATTGTGCCACGCTCGCTTGAATAGTCACCCGAAAGCACTGTTCACTTTTGCCAGCCTGTTGTCCAGCTCCTTGTCCAGCTTGGCATCCGACGTGATGATGCAGCCAAGGTAGGTAAACTGGTGTACAGACTTCAGTTCGGACTCCCCGATGGTGATGTGGGGAGGGCGATGCTCTTCCTTGGGTGCCGGCTGATGAAGGGCCTCTGTCTTTTTCAGACTGACCTCGAGTCCAAAGAGCTGGGCAGCATCTGCGAAGCAGGATGTAATGCGCTGCAAGGCTCTCTCTGTGTGCAACGAGGGCAGCGTCATCAGCAAAGAGCAGCTCACGAATCAGTCGGTCTAGGGTTTTCGTGTGGGCCTGCAGTCGTCTAAGGTTGAACAGGCTGCCATCGAGACGATACCTGATGTACACTGCGTTGTCATCGTCGAGGACCACTGTGGCCTGCTTCAACATCATGCTAAAGAGGATGGTAAAGAGGGTCGGTGCCAGCACACAGCCCTGCTTCACGCTGTTGAGAATGGGGAATGGTTCTGAGAGGTCACTGTTGAGTCTGACCTGGCCTTGCTGGTTCTGGTGGAGCTGGTCGATCATGCTGAGGAACTTTGGGGGACAGCCAAGTCGCTCCAGGATCTGCCACATGCCTTGCCTGCTCACAGTGTCGAACGCTTTTGTTAGGTCGACAAACGTTACGTACAGCCCTTTGTTCTGCTTGCGGCACTTCTCCTGAAGCTGTCTCAGCACAAAGACCATGTCGGTGGTACTCCTGTTGGCTCTGAAGCCACACTGGCCCTCCGGGAGGTGGTCTTCAGCGATGGCAGGTACCAGCCGATTCAGGAGCAGCCTTGCGAGAATTTTCCCGGCAATGGACAGCAGGGTAATTCCACGATAATTTGAGCAGGCAGACTTCTCTCCTTTGTTCTTGGCAATGACAATGGCCGCCTACTGTTGAAGTTCTGTGCAGAGCAGCAACTTGTCATCACCAACACTTCTTTCCAGCAAAAGGACAGTCGAAAGACCACCTGGATGCATCCTCGCTCCAAGCACTGGCACCTTATCGACTATGTCCTAGTGTGTCAGAGGGACTGCAGTGACATCCTCCTCACCAGAGTGATGCCCAGCGCAGAGTGCCACACTGACCACCACCTTGTCCGCAGCAAACTCAGGCTCCGCCTCAAGCTGAAACCCAAGAAAGCGGGCCCCCCCCCCCCCCCAAGAAAAAGCTTGATGTTGCCAGCCTTCAGCGTAATGACAAGAAAGCTGCCCTTCAGACAGATTTACAGCGCATGCTCAAAGACACAGTTGATCCAGCAGACTCCTCCCCTGAAACACTCTGGGAAGAACTGAAAACTGCTATTGTAAAATTTTCTGTGGAAGTTTTGGGCTTTGTTAGAAAGAGGAACAAAGACTGGTTTGATGAAAACGACGTAGAGATCCAGGAACTTCTAGCAAAAAAAAGAGCCGCCCACCAGGACCACCTAGCCCAGCCTTCCTGCCCTGTGAAGAAGTCTGCCATCTGCCTCATCTGCAGCAGTCTCCAGCGCAAGCTTAGAGAGCTCCAGAACGAGTGGTGGTCCATACTCGCACAGAGGACCCAGATTTGCGCTGACAGGGAATACAGGGGCTTCTACGAAGCACTGAAAGCAGTGTATGGCCCCAGGCACCTGGTACAAAGTCCCCTGCGAAGCGCTGATGTCCACATTGACAGTAAAGCCCCGTACTGACGTTGCTACAGCTCTGTTAGCCTGAACTCACTGAAACCTCCCCGTGCCAAACGTTCCGTTAAGATTTCACGTGGGTCTCGTGCCACACAGAATAGTTGTCACAAGACAAACCGCTAACAAAACTGTACCGTATTAAACCTACTGTGTGAACCCTATGCATGCACATAGAGTTTCATCACAATTCCCCTTCCTCGGGAAAAAAAAAAACGACCGAGTTTCTTTTTAAGACAACTGGACGCAATACGCTATTATTACTAACAAAAGACTAAACAACAGCCTTAAAATTCAATGCACACTCTCTGATCGCACTGCAAACGCGAAAACAGAACTAATGCGCTAATACCACCAGAAATGAAAACGATCCAACGCCGGCCCACACTATCGCGAAACTCAACAGCCTCCAACCTACCCAAAGACGGGGTGGTGAGCGGCATTTCTGTCCGCAAAAGACCTATGCCGTGTCTGGCCAACCCGACCAGTGGGCCAAACCCGGCGGACCAATCCCCTGACTCCGGACGGCAATAACACGGTCCCTCTGATCACAATTTCGCTTGCTTCGAGCTCTCGTCGCACCTGATACGACTGAACCGCGAGGAACGTGAGCTCGCTTAATCGCGCCGACCCTACCGATGACTGGCTGCACACCCTTCATGTTGCCGAGAACTAAATCAACTACTGGCTCGTCGATGACACAAGAAATCAGATCACCTGAGAAAAACTCCGTGTCAGCCTCTATCTTGGCCAAAGGAAAAACTTCCACCTTCCCTCCGAACGAAATCACTTTCTGTGTCTCCCCTGTGAACTGATCCTTCCTAACGAGGCTACGTCTGACCCCTGCAGTCGTACCAGAGTCACAGAGAACAGAAGCGAGACATCCATTTACAACACCGTCCACCAGCGGTAGGCAACCACTTCCCTCAGCTGAACACACTCCGCCCAGCTGCGGTTCCTCTCCGACTGGAACTGCAAAACTGGCCATGTGAGTGGGCTGCTCGCCCCCTCCACCATACCAGTATCACTAGGACATTGATGAGCCAGATGGCCGAACCCCTGACAGGTGAAACGCTGAGCCCCTGAACTACCGTGAGGACAGTCACGACTGAAATGCCCGTACTCATGACACGCAAAACACTGAGTGTCCGAATTAGCCATACGACCACGTTCGTACCCATGCGCAGATTTCTCGCCCCGTGCGTAAGGATCGCGACCGCCATTGCTGTTACCTCTATCCCCACATCGAAACCGGAAAGTACCTCTACCGTTAAACAGCTGGGCAAGGTATTGACGCCCCGATATCCCCCAGTCGTGTTAGTGGCGACCAACCCGACTGGCGGTGATTTGGTCCTACATGTTAGGTTTTTCATCGGGTGCGCCAGCTGAAAAGCCTCCCCGTTCTGAACTAATTCCTCTGTACTCCTGAGGTTACGTTCCCTCAAGAACACTGCTAGATCCTTGGAAACGCTACCAAAGAACTGTTCCGCCAACACGAGATCAAATAATGCCTCGTACGTGTGGTCGATTTTTGACAATTCGACCCAACGTACGAGCAAGTGGGACAACCGTTTGCCAAACGACACAAACGATTCCCCTGTCTCTGGCTGACAAGCTCTCAAGTGCTCCCTGAATCACCTCCTCACTACACTGGAACTTCTGCAATAGACACCCCTTCAAAGTATCGTAATCTACGTTCCCTGAAACGTTCAAACTATGACCGACTCGAGGCCTGACCTTCTAGCACCGACAAAAGCAAAACGGGCCAGTTGGCAGAAGGCCAACTTAGTGCCTGCGCATGAGCCTCAAAGCGACACAGAAAAGCGTCAATGGAGTCCACTGACTCCTTAAACATAGGTAACCTAGGAAAGTTACGTAATCACTATCTGGAGCTGTTCTAGACCCTGCGTCCCGAGCTAACTGCAGCTGCACCTCCCTATCTCTCTCTTTCGACTCCCTATCTTTATCTTCTTTCTCTCTCTCTGATACTCTGGTTCTTTCTCTCTTAAAACCTGTTCCTTTTCGTCTTTCTCTCTCTGAAACGCTAGTGACTTCTCGTCCTTCTCTCTCTGAAACGCTATTTTTTCTCTTTTGACTCTATTTCCTCTTTCTTAAGTACTCTCTCTCTCTCTCTCTCTCTCTGAGCTTCTAATTCCTTCTCTTTCAAGGCTTTCTGAACCTAAAGTTCCTCTTTCTTGAGTACTCTCTTCCTCTCACTATCCTCTCAATCTTTACATTTCTCAATATAGTCAAAAGGTTTGTCCTCTTTAAGACCTAGCCTCTTACCTTGCTTATATACACCTCTACCTGGTCTGACGCCATATTTACAGTAACCACTTGCAAAAAATGTGAAAAACGTAAAAATACAAAAACACAAAACAAATCAACGGCAACAACTTAAAATAAAAACCCACAAAAATATCAACAACCTACGCAAAAAGAAACCGTGACTTACTTGACAGACGTCCAAATGGAACGAAAAATAAAACGATAGAAAGAAACTTAGACTAATAGCTATACAAAAGGAAGAAGCAAGCACTAGCTCCTCGTAAGATCCAGAAAACTGCTGAAATGACGGATCTTACCCCCTAGAATCGGAGAGGGGAATCTAACACAGACAACCAAACACGCACATAGCAATCAACCTTATTCTAAAATCGCTACTCACTATCGCCTGCAGCTACTCTAACCTACCACTAAAACAGGGTCACCACTGTAACATAATAATAAGCGCATTAAATAGGCGCAGACTTGCCCCCAGTCACACATACAGACTCTAGCACAACAGACCCATACACCGCCACTGACTCAGACGGGCGTACTCACGCGGTAAAACTCAACACACAGGCTTTCTTTCTAACGACGATATTTATAAAAGATAAACACTAAAAGCACTCAAAAGATTATCACAACTATGTACACCACTCCGTCCCCACTACCATTATCTCAACATCACACACACACACACACACACACACACACAATGTAACTGCCAGGCTAGGTAGTAGCCTCTCACACTCCAACCTGTTTGGTGTTCTCACCCGGTTCAGTCCTTTCACGTCTAAGCGTGCAAGTCCTTTGTTGTATGCTCCCGAGTCGTCCCGTCTCTCGTACCGTGGACATCTTCGTAGCTCGTACCGTATAGCGCAGTCCTCGCTGTGACCCGGGTGCCTCGGCACCGGTCGCTCACTCCCTGAGTGAAGAGATGGAGAGATGACCTCGCATTAGGTCCCTGGTGACTGACGTCTCGGCGTCCGTCGCTCCAATCTCCGACAAGCACTCTGAACAATAACAAAGTCCTGAATCGTAACACTTGCTAAACATGCACACATATTGGATAATATGAGATACATTACGTAACCTGGCTGATACAAATAACTCGCACGTTCATTCACACACACGTGCTTCATAACCCGAACTACTTCGTAACACCCCATATCTCTGTCACTATCTTGAAACAGACTATAACCTAGCACTCTCGCTATACATTATTTCATACACTGGAAAAGACTATACTTAACCACGTACTACCTTCATAACGACTTAGGCCTACACACCTCACATACCTTAGTTATCCATCTTGGTAAATAACCACATAGAAAACACTGGTTGCCTCACTGAATTCCAAACCAACATAACTGAACCATACCAGTCAACACTACACAACCGAATTAACTCCTAACGCATACTATCTTTAACGCAGTAACCATCAATAATACGTATAGAAACATACCTGAATTCTAGGTTTCAGAGTCTTGGAATACGGGCTAAGGTATCTCGCACACGTCTGTCCACACTGACTGTAAACCCCGTACTGACGTTGCTACAGCTCTGTTAGCCTGAACTCACTAAAACCTCCCCGTGCCAAACGTTCCGTTAAGATTTCACGTGGGTCTCGTGCCACACAGAATAGTTGTCACAAGACAAACCACTAACAAAACTATATGTATTAAACCTACTGTGTGAACCCTATGTGTGCGCATAGAGTTTCATCAAATAATTATAGACAAAACATGAGAAACAGGTCGCTCCACCTACCAAGAACAAGACTAGATATATATAAAACTAGCCTGGCCTTTCAGGTGCAAAAGCATGGAATAATTTATCCCAGCATCTTAAGTCTATTTCTAAATGTAGTATTTTTAAATATCGCCTTTATCGCTTTTTACTTCTAAACTAATACCACGATTCAATTCTCCTCTATTGATGCTGTACTCTCAGAGACATGTTCTAATTACAAGATGACCTTCAGCTTATGTCGCTGTTATTAGGTTTGTTTTGTGTGGGGTTTTTTTTTTTTTTTGGTTTTTGCCTTTTATGCTTTACGTACACTTGAATGTTCTTGACACTATGTTTGTTTGTTTGTTTTTTAAATATTTTATTGTGTTGCTCAATGTATATTTATGTGTGTACAGTAGCAGGACAGTTTGTAAGAGAGGCATTCGCATGCCTAAAACTCTATTCTGAAGAAAAACGTTTCATCATCATCATCATCATCATCTAAAAATAGAAAATGTCACATGACGCGACCCAGACGGCCCTATCGCGTGGGCACCACCTCCAAAATGAAAGAGTATGACCTGATAAAGTTTGGTGCTTTTGTCCAGCGTGTCCCGATCAACTTGCTAAGGCACCTAAATAGATATAAGAAATCTCAACTTGTCACATTACAATGACATTTTCCCATGGATACGTCTGGCCAATAACATTTCAGTACAAACTCTCACTCATCTTCATTTAGTCAGATCTCTTGGCACATAAACGCTGATATATAAATAATTTAGGGCATTACAAAACAAAGAACTGTATTCAGGTGTTATGTTTTACTGTTGGTACCAATTTCATTAAAAGAAATAACTAAGAAGTTAGATAATATCAACAATGTAACATTCTAAGCGAGGGCCCTACGTACGCTGTACATACTGACTATAGTCAATTAAACTGTGCAGAAACAGAAAGCCAGATAAATCAAAACTGAGGGTGTTACTCAACGAAAAAGTATTGCGCACATGTACTACTTATGGCACATATTTCATGCAAAATAAAAACTTGAAATGTGACTAGTTAGGCAATACCAGTGACAAAACGCCATGTTCTGCCAATGACATATGGAATTCACTGACCGTGAGACTGGCTGAGTACTGAAAATACTGAGCAGCAGTCCTTTCATGGGGACCCTTCATCCATTTATTTGTGTACAGTTGAAGACAAAATTATGGTATTAAAAGTTAGGTTTTGCCAGTGGATCTTGTGGTTCCTCAGGTCTGATCAGGGAGTTTTTGCCGAAGATAAAAAGTCTGGGTCTAAAGCCTTTATCATCGTATCTTAGAAATAAACTCCTGGATCGGACCCATAAGGCAACTAGAACCACTGACATAACCTAAATCGTTATACAACTAATAATGCGTCAGCTGTGGTCATCACTGTAAAGGTTTATTGTGTGTACTAGGTGCCTGTGGACACGCGTGGCTACAGTGAAGCTGTTCTTTGACTTTATCAGCCCCCTTCGTCAAGGTCCAAACAAAACACGCAAGGCTCTCGACAAGATCAAGTTCCATCTGTTGTGGACGGTAAGTGACCGGTACTGTATTTACGCTGGTCACAGATTTCTGGCAGTATGACTCTTGTAAAGTACAAAATCACAGACCAGTGCATGTATCAATCATACATACAGTAGAACCTCCTGTGAGCATGCAGTCATCCCTGTTGCCAGGGAAAATTGTCAGAACAACAAGAGGCCGTTCACAAGAGATTTGACAGAAGCAGACCCAGAAATGCTTGAGACGCTCATGTGAGACACTGATGTGTATCTATAACATTTGCTTCTTAAGGAGATTTATGTGTTCCACAGCTAGTCAAAAAGTCATGTCATCAAAACTAATCGGTGGCTGCCAGTTCATATTGCCTTGTTGGTTTCTATACGTTGGCCACAAACCGTTAAGTCAGTCAGTTCTAACGATTCCATGCTACACACGTTGGTGCATAGCCAAGGAAAAAATGGAGGGAAACAGAAATTATTACACATAGGTCAGAAAAAAGTGCAACGCATTTTGCTTCTGCTCGGTAATTATCGGGACAATAAGGTGACTGGATATTGACCCTGGCTCGTGTCAGTGCCACGCCCTCTGTACTCCACCAAGCGCCCCCTCCTATCCAATCTCTTAAGACAAGTACACAGCAGCGACACATCGACATGCATCGCTCTTTCTCCCTCCCGTACTAGTACACAGAAGCACAATTTTATTTTCTTTCATCACTGGAGATAAGTAAACATTGGCGTCACTAGCACATGTATCACACTTCACAGAAGCGTGAAGAGGCGATGGTGGTCCTGTTTTGGTGGTGGCACATCTATAAGCTCCTATCCGAGTGTCACAAAAACACTTAGGTCCATTTTCATCAAACCTGCCGTGAACGGTCACCTGCTGTTTACGGCCACTTTGTCTTGGCAACAGGGGTGACCATTCATTGGAGATTTTACTGTACTTGACATAAAAAATATCGTCTGTGCAATGTCAGTGTGGCTATATATATAGCAGATGGCCCTTAAAGAGGGTGATTGCCCAAATCACATTCTACTATATTCATGTGTTTGTTATAAAGGCACATTTATCAGGCATGGGAATTGTCCTCGGATCCGCGGTTTTCCGCGGAAAATAATTTCACATTCCTAAAAAAATATGCTCAGATTGCATAGATTTTCATCGCTTTTTTTTTTTCCAGGGGGCATGCCCCTGGACCCCCCCTATTTTCAGCTGATTTTTGCTTTGGCAATTCCCATGCCTGATTTATACATAATTATGCAGAATGTGCTGATCTGTGATTTTGGACCTTGTAGCATGGAGTCATAAGGTCCAGAATCACAACCCTGCATCTAGTCATCAATGAACTGTTTTGTTATTTTATGTTGTATTTTACTGTTACAGGTCATCCTCGGTTTTGTTTCTTCAAAAACATTACCGATGACATGACCTTATGGGAGATGTCTACTACTTACGCAATTCTAGCCTAAGAGCTCGTTGTGTTACCACACAACCCGGGAGGCACTCGGGGAACCCCGAGGGGGCCGAGAGTTATCTCCCGATACTTCCCATCTGGGACAGAGTACCCATAGTCCTTCAGTCAGTCTACTTAGGCTTACGCTGTTCAGACGTGTTTGCTCTAGCCTACGGACTTGGGATTTTCGACCGGTCCGCCGGTCGTCGACGGCCTTGGTTCTTCGCTTGGCTTCTTCTTCGTCCGTCCTCCCTGTGCCTTGCGGGGCTCTGGTGTCCCCTCTTCGTTGGCAGCTGCCTCTTGGCTGCTTGTCTGCCTGGGCTGTGCTGGGTGCTTCGCTGTGACTTCGCCGCGCGTGCCTTGGTTGAGATTTCTCCCCCCTTCCCCGGTCCCGCTCCGGGAAAAGGTAAGGTAGTTGGGTTGGCCCTCGGCCGGTCCCCGCGCTGGGCACTGGTTGAGCGGGCACGTAGGCGCTCTTCTTCTGTGGTTTGGCGCCAAGACTCTTGACTTTTACTTGGCGGGCCTCGCGCCCGCTCCCTCTGTCTCTCCTTCCGTGTTGGTGTGGCGTTATTATTAACAGGGTCAAAATCTCCCTTTCTCAAAAAGAGGGCATTGACGCGTGAGGAAATAAATGAGACGTTTTTAATCTGGAACGGTCCTTCTTAAACGGCTCAGATCCACAGATGGTCAGCTTCGTTTTCCAAGATGGCGTCTAGCGATGCAGAGCACCTTTTCCTCGCGGTTAAAACCTTTCATGGAATGGGGGTGGTGTGAAAGATCGGTGAAAGTTAAGTCTGACCATATTTCGGGCGCTTACCTACTCACTTGTTCCTTACCTACTCTTTTGTACCTTGTGGGGTTCGGGGAATGTGTTATGCTCCAGCCATTCCTTGACGCATTACGTTGGTGAGTGTGGCGAGAGCCGACGCTTACTTCGGTACTGTGTCGGTCACGTAATGACTGTTGTTATGCGTAATGCGGACCTGTTTACCTTACACGGGGGCTTGTTAGGTACACAATTTGGCTGGTGGGTGAACATCCTGGTGCACTTTTATCCTTGGCATCACATGTTTCAGTTCTTGAGTGTCGTGTGTTATGCCCACTTGAGCGCAGGGCCACTGGTCGCCACGCCTTGCTGCCGTTTGTTAAGGTTCAAGATGACCTTTGTGTGGCTGTAATAGACGAAAATCATTTAAAAAAAAAAAAAAAAAGTCTTCCCACCACAGGTGCTGCTCACATTCATGCATGCGCTCGTTCCGCAAGTTACAGGAACAGAGCTACAAAATGGACATTGATTTCGGACGGGTGTAGCCCGTCGCCAAGGCAGCTAAGGGCCGGCGCCAGTGACCTCATCCCAACCCGAACCTGCCTGACGGGAACAGAGTGCTAAGACAGCCCTATGTCCCCCGAACACTTTAGTATATGCTCTTGGTTAAATTCCTCCTTGACTAAGGCTTGTGCATGTGAATACAAATTATGGTCGACAGGAGATTAATGGCCTATATACGCAACATAAAACTACGATCAAAGCTGCACCTGGAGGCCCGTCGCTATAGTACAGCGCCGGTGTTCAGCGGAGGGCACCGCTCCGACAAAGGTTACTGTGCCGGCCGCTTGCTTCAGGCCTATACTTGTCATGACATGCTTGAGTTTGTTGTGCATGATGTGTTGCGAAGGTTAACCTTACCAGGGCAGGGTCCCCCGGGCCCACGCCCGCGTGCCTTCGGTTTTTATATGTTGCAGTGGCCGTTGGACGACCTGCACACTGCATGGAGGATTCCAGTGACCGTCGGACTCGCACAAGGTCTGTCTACCATGTGCCGGATGTACCTCCGAACCTTGGTGTGACGTCTGCTCCACATGACCGGAACGGCGCTGTGCGCTACTTTGGGGCTTCCTTTGCCGAGTTCGCCCGGCACCTGTGACTGGTTCCAGACCTGCTGAAATACCGGCTGCTGTTCCCGGTACTACGATCACTCGAGTTCCGACGAGATGACGGAGAGATCACCAGGCCGGACGCGTCAGTATAGTGTGCAGAGTGGGTGGATCGATGCGGTGGTTCCCAGGAGGGAACGCACCAGGACCAAACATTGTGGCAGACAGAAAGCCAGCACCGGCACGGAGCTCGGTGCTGAGGGACGTGCGCCAATCCGTCCTTGACCCAGTGCCGATCCCCGCTCGTCTCCTAGAAAGCCCACTGGCTCCTACGCGGAGTCTCCTCGCTGGCAGCGAGCCCACCTCGCCATAGAGCTCGGTTCGCGGAGACATTCTCGCACGCATGCATCGTCTCGGCACAAATGGAATCCGCTGGGCGCACAGTACGGAACCCACACACCGCTCAAGGTCAGCTGGGAAGCCGTCCAGGCGGCCGACGACGTAGCGCAGGTTTCGCGCTCGGAGCGGGTATGCTGGCACCGCCCTCGCTCCCTGGAGGGGGCTCCACCAGGACAGCGCTGCTCGTCGGGGATCACCCTGAGCCAGCTGCTAGTGGTTACAGAGTCCTTTGGTGACCAGCTGGCTGGACCGAGGTTCCAGTTCCGTGCTTACCGCTCGAGTCCTTGACAATCTTGTGGAGAGATCACCATGCCGGTCGCAACATTCCAGTACGCAGAGTGGGTTGATCGATGCGGTCGTTCCCAGGAGGGATCGCACCAAGAACAAACCTTAGGACAGACAGGAAACCAGCACCGGCACGGAGCTCGGTGCCGAGGGACGTGCGCCAATCCGTCCTTGATCCAATGCCGATCCCCACTCGTCGCCTAGACAGCCCGATGGCTCCTTGCGGAGTCTTCTCGCCGGCAGCGAGCCTACCTCGCCATAGAGCTCGGTCCATGGAGACATTCATGCAAGCGTACACTGTCACGTCACGATTTGGAATCCTCATGGCACTTAACATCGGATCTCCTCTCTCGAACTCATACACGCGAGGAGGGACCGCTCCGCTCCATTGGGCCGCCGTGAGATGGCCTTAGCCGCCTGCTCGGCGTTAAACCCAAATAACTAACTATCCGCTCCATTGGGATGCTCGTCCGCTACGGTTCGCCATCGTTGGAGTCACTCTTCCTACACTCGACGTCTACACTCCTCTCTCTCTCCACTGCGGGCGTGCTTAGGAGTTGCCGTTCTTCACGTCGCTCCAGGGATCCTGTCCCATCTCGCTCGTCGATCCCTTCGCGTCCGGCTGCCGTTCGTCCCTTTCCTCTCCCCCTCACTCAGCCCTTTCCCCTTCTTCGTGCTCCGTCCTAGGGCGCCTGGCTGCAGTCTCTCCACTTCTGGATGCTCGACCCCCTCCGGTGGACCCTCGGGGAGGACGCGGTCGTTACTTCGCCTAGCACAGACCTGGTTACCTACACTTGGGGCTTAAAGTACGGCTCGGAGTTGGCCGCGGCTGCTGCACTTCGTGACAGGCGTTTCGACTTCCCTGCGCTTCTTCTCTCGGTTCCCGGAGCTTCTTGCTTCGCCCTCCTTGGAGTCGTCAGCTGTTGGCTTCCCTCGGCAGGACCGGGTCTCAGGAGTTGCCTGCCCCTACCGGCGGCGGATCCGCTCTTGACTCTTCTTGGACTAGATGACCTCTCTCGTCCGTAACGCCCTAAACTGCGTGGGATCGGGGAGCGCCTTACCCTGCTCTTCGTTCTCCAGTGGACGGCTCCTGGCCCCTGGCAGGTCGTCTGGCCGCGGAAGGACCCCCTGTGCTGACGACTCGGCTGACCCAGGTTCTTCGGAGTTCCTGGCCTTCACTTTGGGGGTGCAGACCGGAGGTGGCTGCTAGGACCTTGGTTTCGCTTATGCTGGTGCCAGATGGCGAGGGGATGCGGTCCGCGCAGGTGGTACTCGGCTCCGCCTCCAGATCTCGGGCTGCGCCTTCTTCCGGAGCTGCCGACCCTTGACTCCAGTTACCCGTGCACTCGGCCTCCACTACGTTCCTCGGTTCTCATGCGAAGGAGGAGTTACCGCTGATGGAGTCTCCGCTCCTGTTTCGGTTTTCCGTTGGATTCACCGGGGGTTCCTCAACCTACCCATGGACATTGTGGAACCAAAGCGCAGCGCCGTCTCCCTGGTGCCTAACCTACTCGACATCCCCATTGGGAAACCAGTACTCCTCTATGGAGCAGAGACCTGGAGGACCACAGTGTCGGCCACCAAGAAAATACAGACGTTCATCAACAACAGTCTGAGAAGGCTCCTCGGGATACGCTGGCCGGACAAAATCAGCAACGAGGTATTGTGGCAGCGGACAAAGCAGAAGCCTGCAGAAGTGGAGCTTCAACAACGCCGCTGGAGATGGATAGGTCACACACTATGCAAGCCAGCAACCAACACCACAAAGCACGCCCTAAGATGGAACCCACAGGGAAAAGGAAGAGAGGTCGGCCACAAACACCTGGCAACGTGACCTGGAGACAGATGCCAAGAAGATGGGCCACACCTGGGGACAGCTGGAGAGACTCGCCCAGGACAGAGACGGCTGGAGGGACCTTGTCGGCGGCCTATGCCCCAGGGGGGGGGGGTGATGGGCGTAAGTAAGTAAGTATCCCCATTGGGCGCACAGGGGTATGCCGGAGTTCGGACAGGGGGTACTGCTGCGGCGGTGCTCGCGGTGGAAGGGCCTAGCCACTGCTCGGAGGTCGGCTCTACTCTCCGTCGGTCGTCTCGCAGCCCGGCTGCTGTAGCTACGCCCCATACTTCCGTGGTTCTTCTCGAGGTCCAGCCTAGCCTCCGGACCTCGCGGACAAGAGCGGGAACGGCTTGGATCTGACATGGACTAGGAGGTCTGCTCGTGGGAGGTCTGAGCCAGCCTTTTTTCCCGATGGAACCAGTTGCTTCACTCGGAATGCACCAGGATACCTTCGGAGGATCGGCGCGCTGGCGAGATGGCTTAGTGGACCTGTTCGCCGCAAGGTGGGATCTCTGGCTTTCCCCGCGCCTTCGTGGGGTATAGCCCTCCTGGACGAGTTGCCAACGCTCTGACCTAGCCTGGGAAGGATCCTCCTCTCGTCCTGTGGGTCACCCTTTCCCTGGTACCGGTCCTGAACCTCCCTCTCGCCGCGGACCCCCCGCTACTGCTTCCCGCATTCTATTAGGTCCTCATGCAGCCGCGATGGTCTCTGTTCCGCCTTGCTGGAGCGCCTACCCCTGAGCCTTGGCGGTGGCGACAGACCCTCAACGCTGGAGTCTTCGCATGGGCAGCAGTCGAAGCCTCGCTATGGCCCGCTTCCCCAACTTGCCGCCTCTACGAGGAAGTTGGCGAGGCACTGTGCTCTTGGTCAGCGTCCGTCACCTCTCCCCCACCGCCCTGCTAACCCCAGCTGGTCGACTTATCCCCAGGAGACTAGGCAGGATAGCCTGAGCCTGCCTCACGTATACCTACGACGACATAGCCGTACGGGCGGACGCGCACGCTTCCTGGCCGTGCCCGGCAGCTCTGAAGCTACAGGGCAGTCGATCTCCCTGTCTACGCTCTGCCATACGATCCGTATTCCAGGATCCCTCCCTCAGGGAACTTAGAGGCTAATTACGGCCAATTAGCTACGTGCAGGGCCACGAACGCCACAGCCGTCAGGAACTGGGCTGCCCTCTTCGTGGCTATTGGAGGGCTGGCGCGCAGGTGCTCTCGATCGCAGAGTTCTGTCAGCCTAGCGAGGTTACTCGCTCTGGTGGGGGTCATCCCGGGGGGGGGCTCTCCTCCCTCCTGGCGCTTCAGCGCCGTCGCTTATACCTACCTAGAGTTGTCGGGAGTTTGCGGCTGGGAGGACGGCCCTTGGGGCCTTAGGTGTGCTAGAGCGCGGCACCCTCCTCCTTTTCGCCATTCTCCCATAAGGTCATGTCATCGGTAATGTTTTTGAAGAAACAAATGCATTTTTCTTTAAAAGGTATTTTTTCGAAAAATACTTACCGATGACATGACTCGGACGACCCTCCCACCTGCCCCGCTTGCCGCTGGTAAGCTAAGTATCCTGACTGAAGGACTATGGGTACTCTGTCCCAGATGGGAAGTATCGGGAGATAACTCTCGGCCCCCTCGGGGTTCCCCGAGTGCCTCCCGGGTTGTGTGGTAACACAACGAGCTCTTAGGCTAGAATTGCGTAAGTAGTAGACATCTCCCATAAGGTCATGTCATCGGTAAGTATTTTTCGAAAAAATACCTTTTAAAGAAAAATGCATTTTTTGCAGTACCTGCATGCTCACATGACTGCAGTGCTAAATAAACATCGACTTTACAAAGAAAAAGGTCCTTGGCTGTTTGTGGGCCAGCAAAGACTGACATCAGCCCAAGGGCCTTTTGCTCATGGGGCATCCCTGTGGGAGCCAGAAAACTGCATGTGTTATATACCACAGTATAATGAAGTGCTTAAAACTGAGTCTGGCCTGTTCAACTATTTTTCAGTTGCTGGAAGAGGATGCCAACATGAAGACAGTAAAAACCCTGAGACTTGTGGACAAGTTTGTCAAGCATGCTAATGGATTTATGATCAAGGGACTGCTTGGGTGCGTTCATACTCTGCGGTTTATTTTTCTTTATTATACATGTATATACTAATCCAAACAAAAACGCCTATCGGTGTAAAACAATGGTCAAAACTGCATTTCCTCATACACACGAAGAAATCCCAGTAACGAATCCAAAAGGAACATGAACGTAACAAGATTTATACATTCTGAAAAATACCTGTCACCTGTTGAACTGTTTAATTTCTTTATGTGTTTGGCGATTGTTTCAGAATGTATGAAACAATCACCAAACACATAAAGAAATTAAAACAGTTGAACGAGTGACAGATATTTTTTGGAATGAGTAAATCTTGTTACATTGATGTTCATTTTGGATTCCTTAGTGGGATTTCATCATGTGTATGAGAAAATGCAGGCGTTTTTTGTTTGGGTATTCAGAATGTGTAAGAGATACACACATACACACAGAGACTGGCATACCACTAAATCTCTCTTTCGGCCCTGTATACTGTAAAACTAAAGCGACTATTAAAAAGAAAGGAAGGTACGAAAAATGTACATTACCATCCTGGTGAGCTTGTTTTACCATAAACTGACGTAGTCAGGGTTGTAGTCTATGTACAAGCTCCCAACAGCTAATGCAATGTGAGAGATTTTAGATCTAGCTCCCGCCATTTTATTAACAAGATCTTTGAGATAAAACGATTGCACACCATTACACATTATGATGATAACAAAAGTTAACGTTTACATCGCTGGACAGAAAAAAAATGACATCATTATTGTAGTCTGAAAGTTTCATTGACAGGAAAAATGTTTATAGAGCCATCGTGTCACAGTGTTGAAAAAAGCTGAAAAAGCTGAATTATTGTTACAAAGCTTTCCTTTTAATGTACCAATCACTAATATTTTAAATTAAGTGTTATATGATAAATAGTTATGTGGTAAAAATGCCTTGTACATTTTTTTTTATCGTATTATTTTTGTGTAGTCAGTGTGATCACTGAGGCTTACTGCATAGTTCAGCTATAGTTTGGTTTTCTGCCAAGCCTGGCCGGAATTTAGTGTGTATTTACCGCCAGTAGTAAGAGGCGAGGCTGTGTAACACGGAAGAACGTTAGACAAAGGCCAGATGTTGTACTCAGTGACCGCAAGTCGCCTAGTGGCGGTTTCTCCCTTCTTTCCAGAGCTCTGCTACGATGCCAGACAGCTGGTTACTGCGGAGTATTTTCCCTTGACAGGAGATTTGATTTGGGTTGTTAACTACGTAGTCTTGTAAAAGTACGATTTTTCATCTGCAAGGGGATTTTACAACAATATAGTGTTTGAAGTGCTCTAAGTGTCGGTAGTAGTTTCAGAATTTATAAAAGCGTATTCAGCTAGGAAAGTAATGTTCTATCCCATGGAAAAGTGCTTCACCATTTTGTAACACGTAATGATTTTGGTCGGGCGAGCGACTTTCCGCTACCCGTGAGCGAAAAAGCTCCCGCTGCTGTCGGCCTTTGGCTTAGACGGCGGTGTGGTACCTGTTATGCGGAGATAGGTGGATTTGAGCGGTTGTGTTATCCACGATCGCTTCTACAGTTGCTGTTTCGACTTTGCCGTTTTTCCAGAGTTCTCTACAAACCAGCATTTTGGACTCTGTCATTTTTCTGAGCCCTCCTTTGAACGGGAATCCCAGACTCTGTCGTTTTTTTTGGAGTCTTGGGACTTTGCCATTTTTCTGGCGGCTCTGCTGTGTAATGGGCGCTTCGGACTTTGCCATTTTTCCGAGGTTTCCCTTTACAAAGGGCGCTTTAGACTTAGTCATTTTTTTTTTTTTTTGGAGTCTTCGGACTCTGCCATTTTTCTGTAGTCTTCCTTGATAACGGGCGTCTCGGACTTTGTCGTTTTTCCGAGGCTTCCCAATACCAAAGGACGTTTTAGACTTAGCCATTTTTTTTGGAGTCTTCGAACTCTGCCATTTTTCCGAGGTTTTCCTTTATAACGGGCGTCTCGGACTTTGTCGTTTTTCTGAGGTTTTCCTTTATCGAAGGACCTTTTGGACTCTGCCATTTTTCTTAGATAGTTATCCTTTTACCAAGGGCGTTTTGGACTCTGTTATTTTCGGGGCTCTTCTTTTGTAACAGGCGCCTCGGACTCTGTCGTTCTCCGAGGCTTCCCTTTTACAAAGGGGCGCTTTGGACTTAGTCATTTTTGTACAGGTCTTCTTTTAACAAAGGCCTCTCTGACTTAGTTACTTTTATAGACTTTCTTTTATAAAGGGGACTTTGTCATTTTTGCCGAGGCTTCCTCTTATCTAATGGCCTCTCCGACTTAGTTATTTTATTAGATTCTCCTTTGTTTGGACTTTGTCATTCTTTTTTTTAGAGACACGACTTAGATATTAGTACTGTGCTGCGTTACTGTAGTAACACCTGAGTACATTGTGACCAGCAGAGAATATATTTTTCTCAAACGGCCTCATGCCGGGGCATTTGTTGTCGCTTTAGCCTTATTAGCCTGTACTGCAATATATATACGAAATGCGATCTTCGTTTCACATGTTTTATTGTAGTTAGTATCGAGTGCGAGTGACTGTGCTTGTGTGTGTGAACTTGGCATCCTGACACGAGCAAACATTTACATACACATTCACCGGTCACACAAACATTGCACACGGGAGGCGACGCTACATAATTTTGATGTCAGAAGGGCGACATTACAGTTACATGAATGCTAATGAAAGCTGTCTTGTGGAAATGGTTAATATTTCCTTTACCTATTGAAAAAAAAAATTAAAAGCACATTTGTAGTTCAGTGACCTGTTTGTTTCATTGATTGTAATGATAGGGGTTATATATGATTAAAGTATCCGAGTTGAGGCAAGCCCAAGAAAGCAATGTTGCGGGTATTTTCGGATATGTAGAATTTTTGCTGGTGGAGCGGAAAACGGTGTTCTTTGGCTTGTTTTTCGGTAGCTGGAAAAAATCACTCTAAAACATAAAATTGCAAAAGGGCCTAGTTTACACTATTTTCTTCTCATCCCAGTACTTTTCAATTATGTCTTGCCATACATAAAAATGTTTTCTCAGGCAAAAGTTCGGTGGTATAATTGTTTTTGTGGGGGGGGGGGGGGGGGGTTTGACATGCTGTAAAATCAAATTATACAAACTGGGGTGGGGGGGGGGGGTTGTGGGGGGGGGGGGGACCCTTTTAAAACTTTCAAAAGGTATCCTAGCTCTAAGATCATGATCTGAGCATTCCGTCATAGGAATTAACTCAAAGTTCCATGATAGGAATTCACTCAAACTTTGACTAGTCACAAACATCCAGAGCTGTTAGCTTGGACAGGACAGCTCAGGAACATGAAATTTGGCATGAAGATTGAAAAAAGGTTATTGTATGCATATTTAATGGTTTTCTTTTTGAGAAAACATGGATTTTGCTGGTGTGGAAGCCAGCCCTTTACTTATTGTCACAAGGGTCACACAGATGTATATCGGTCATCCACATGAACCATATTGGCTTTGCTTTTCTTGTTTTAAAGGTATTGCCGCCATGCACTGTGATTTGTTTCCTCAAAACACATTACCGATGACATTACTACTAGGAAACGTGCACTTACCATTTCAGCCCAAAATTCCGTTGTGTGCCTACACGACAAGGGAGGCGACCCAAGGGTGCCGTAGCCAGGTACCCGAGTAGCCTCCCTTACCTCCCCATCTGGTGGCGTGAGCGGTGGTGTAATACCAGTTTGTTCGCTTAGCTTACCACGAACGGATGTGTTCAGCCTACTGGATCTTCGGCTGTGTACGGTTGTGACCAGTCTTACCGGTGTTGACTTTGTCTAGGCTTGCCGTGCCGGCCTTGGATTGACTTCGTTCTCTTCGAGTGTTCAGTGCTAGTTTTGGCCGTGTGGGCACTATGGTTCCTTGGACAAGGCTTACTCGGCGTCTCCCTGTCTCGTCTGCCTCGCTCGGCTGACTGCTGACACTCCACAGTTGCGCTTAGGGACTTCCTGTTCTTGGAGACATTTGAATTCTTCATACTCATGTTGACTGAAGTCCTTGTGCATTTGGGATGGACACCTCCCTGCTAGAGTTCGTGTACCTTGTCAGCTACAAAGTTGGGGACTGGATGACAGCCACAAGCCGGGACTGCATGACGACACAGGATCCCTGGGTCCCTTTTGCTTGACGGGGACTCCCACTGCGTACGAGGGACCTTCTACTTCTGCCTCGCGGGACGGGCTACAGCTTCTTCATAAAGCAGTGGCCGACGGCCTTCGTTCAGGTTTCCCCCCGGTCCCTCTCGCCATGGCAAGGTAAGGCCTCGGTTCTTGCCCTCGACCGGCGCTCTGCGTGCCGGGCGGTGACACGTTCCATGAATTTGGCTAGTTTTTCGGAGGTTCCTTCACATGTGCCAACGAGCGTCCCAGTAGAAAGGCCGGTACTGTCATATCTCTGTCAAACGCATCTGTGGCTACGGAGCTTGACAGTTAGTCTTTTTAAGCAGAGAAAGAAGTGCTACATAGCGGCACGGTGGACGCGGGCTGGGCCCTTTACTCATTGGTCCGTAGATCGTAAGCACACTCTGCTACCTGATGGTTAAAAAAAAACCACAAAAAAACCCCCAGAAAGCAACAGCTCACCAAGAGGAGGTCGGTGAGGAAGGAATTACTGGGACGCTCTATAGAGGTTGCTTATGTCGGGTTGCGTGGCCTTGCGGAACTGTGCTCGCTCACCGTGCGCTTGGTTGCCTCCGCTATGTGTTTATGTTATAGCTGTGTTTATTAGTTACCGCTGCCGTTTACACCTGGCAGAGGGTAGGTGTGAATGGTACGGACTTGTACTGGGCGGGTAGTGCCCTGATATTACACTCAGTATGACCTACCCATGTGGTCTTCGAAAAAGCTTTGGGTTCTTTTTCGCTCTACCGCACGAAGGTTATCTTACTCTGGGTACCTTGGACTTGTCTTCACGGTGCCATGCGGCAGGCGGTAGGTACTGTTATGTATGAGTGATGGGATGATGCGAGCGCAGGTGCGCTGCCTCTTGTGGCCTTCGGGCTACGGCAGCTCGCCTCTCACCTTGTCTATAATAAGTAAATAAATCAGCGCATTAAATAGGTGCTTTACCCAATTGAATATTGGCTCAAAGCGCCGCCGCAAACTGAACCCAACAAGCACGCTCACATGACTCACGCGCATTCACTCACACACTTTACATAGACACAGAACATTCACGTGGTGCTAAGGGCAAGCTCAAGCACGCTACTGAAGTTTTTGGAAATTCAAATCGTTTTATATTTGAAATTTGATAAGTGGGCTGAAATTGGTACCAAACTAGGTTGCATTTATAGCCCGCACGCGCTATGGAGGCTTCCAGTGGTTGGGCGAGATGCTTGCGGGGTGCCTCCCTTGGCCGGCTGCACATCTGGTCACCTGCGGCATCTGCACACCCTGGGTGGAAGGACGTGGTCACAGCTTGGGGCTCCTTTGGCGCGAATGACTGTCGCCGTCCCAGGACCAGCCACCCGCTACCCTTATGGACCGGCATAGACGCTACAGCTGGAACTGTTGGGGGACTAATGACTCGCCCCCCCCCCCCTCCCCCCTTTGCGCTCCAGCTCGCTCGAGCCTGGACCACAGTGAGCTTGCGCTTTGCGCGGAAACTAACAGGATGGATAACAGCCTGCTGGACGAGGCTTCTGGATACTGGGGGACTGAGGACACGCTGGACAGGCGCCCACAGCCGGATGAAGCTACTGGACCCTTGTGCACCACCCCGTCGAGACTGGCCACAGCGAGTTGTTCACAAGGAGTCCGCAGGCTCTGTCACGGATACTCGGAAGCGTTCCCTCCGCTACTCGGATCCAGTCCAACAGCACCCGCTTTCGGCCCGCGCCAAAGTGTATGTCAAGCACCTCCAGCCCAACGATGCACCTGGGCCTTGAGCGCCCGCTATCTTCCAACCTCGCCTATAGCGAACTGGTTCGCCCCACCTTGCGGCCAGCGGGACTCAGTTCTGGTCACAGCTCTGCAGCCTCTATCGGCGAGATCGACCTATGCCGTCCCGTGACCTTCCACACGTCTCGGCTCCTGACCGGCTTGGAAGCACTCGCCCTACTGTTGGGGGACAGCACAGGAAGGATCCCCCCTTGTACACCAACTCGCTCGAGTCTGGTTTGCAGTGAGTTCACTCGCCCCGCTCTGCGGAAAATAAACGGCTGCCGCACCCTGCTGTCCGGATTTTCAACTCCAATGTAAAAGCAGTTCTCTTATATGGAGCAGAGACTTGGAGATTGACAAAAACCACAGTCAACAGAGTACAGACCTTCATGAACAGTTGCCTTAGAAGAATTTTGAAAATCCACTGGCCAGAGAAGATCAGCAACGTCAGACTCTGGGAGAGAACAGAGCAGATAACAGCAGAGAATGAAATTGGGCGAAGAAGATGGGGATGGATCGGTCACAGTCTGAGAAAGCCAGCTTCCAGTATCACTAGGCAGGCATTGTCATGGAACCTCCAGGGAAAGAGGAAAAGAGGTAGGCCGAGAAACTCCTGGCGTCGAGACCTCCAAGCAGACATCAAGAGACTGGGAACCACCTGGAGTAGAATCGAAGGAGAAGCACAGGACAGGAGTTGCTGGAGGTCTCTCGTCGACGGCCTATACCCGGGTAGGGGTGACAGGCGTAAGTAAGTAAGTAAGTACACCCTGCTGTTATGGGACAGCACAGGAAGGATCCCTCCTTGCGCACCAACTCGCTCAAGTCTGGTCCGCAGCGAGTTCGCTCGCACCGCTCTGTGGAAAATAAACAGCTACCAAGCCCGGATGTTAGGGGACAGCACAGGATGAGACCCCCCTTGCGCATGAACTCGCTCGAGCCTGGCCCACAGCGAGTTCGCTCACCCCGCTCTGCAGAAAATTACAGCTACCAAGCCCTGACCTTGGGAGACTGACAACTCACGGGATGAGACCCCACTTGTGCACCAGCTCGCTCAAGCCTGGCCCGCAGCAAGTTTGCTCGCCCCGCTGTGCGGAACATAGGAATCTGTCACGTCACGAACCGTCGCCAGTCCAGGAGCATCGTCGTGCTTCCCACTACAGGAGGAGTGACGATCGCACTATACCCAACGGAGCTACTGGACCTTGTACGCCTGCTCGCGCGAGCGTAGCATGAGTGACGCTGCTCGCCCCGCACTGTGGATACCCATCAGTAGCCCCGCAGCTCCTTGTTCCCAGAACAGCGCCATCCGCCTTCCCTCGTACGTGGCTCCGGGGCGGATCTCCGTCTGCTGTGGCCACCGTGAGATGGCCTTAGTTGCCCGCTCAGCGTTAAACCCAAATAACTAACTCCGTCTGCTGTGGTTACTCTGGCGGTGACAGCACGCGGCTCTCCAGCTTCACGACACTGCTTCCCCTGGGGCTTGGACGGGACCAGGACTTTCTTCAGCTGCGCCCTGGCCTGTGGGAGTTTGAAGCTGTTCCGCAGACAGTCGTTTGGTGTGTCGAGGACACCGGACTGAGACCTACGCCTCCAATGACGCCTCCTCCACCTACTGGGACCCGATGCCTTGGCATGCTGTCCGCTGTTCCTGCCCCAACCTCCTCGCCTAGGAGAGGCACATCTACGACAGACCCGCTGCGTTGTGATGCTGTCACCTGTTCCTGCTGCGACCTCCTCGCCGTTGGGAAGATGCTTCTACACAGGCCCGGCGTGGTCGCTTGCCTCTTCGGTCCTAGCCTGTAGGAGGGGACGGACTTTACAAGGACCCCTGATCCAGCTGCTCTCCACCACCTCTTGGGACACTTGCTGCTCCCAGATGACCCTTGGGGCCACTCCAGCCAGCTTCGAGGGCCTCCTGTCCTCCTTGGATCTCCTCCGTGATGCGGCGCTCTCCCCGGTGGTGCGCTGTCCGGACAGTTCGGCGTGGAGCCTAAGTTCCTTCGCAACTGGAGGGAGTCGCTTGCCTACCCGCTACGCCCGCCTTGTCTCCAGGAGCTTGCGGACGGTAGTACGCGTTTTGGACCTCATCGTCCGCCCAGACCGGCTCGTCGCTTCTGCCTTCGTTTCGGGCACGATCTACACATTCGGACCAGCCTCCCGGGCTCCTTCGGCAAATCGGACTCCATGCCTTCCCGCTGGTGGTACACTTGGACTTGCTCCGGGCTGACCGTTACATGGGGAACTTCGGGAGCCTCGGTTCCAGACGCTGGTGACCTTCAGCCGACAGATGCTTCTAGCGGACACAGTTTTATCAACAATGGACTTCATCCCCTGTGCCTTAGGACCGCGGCTGCGGATGTCATTCCCCTCGTATGGCTTCCTCCCATTCACCTAGGATGCTCCGGCTTCCCTCCGGGCTTCCATCCCCCGGTCAACGTTGCAACCCTGGTGCCAGTCTTCCCGATGCCTCACCCCCGTCTCCCCTGCTGGCCTGCTCCTGTCAGGAGCACCCCTCCACGCAGACGCGAGCCTCGCCGGATGGGACGCGCTTCTTCTACCTACGTTCCTCACCGCTTCCTGCCGCTGACCTCCAGGCCACGCTGACAGACACCCCAACGGGTTGAGGCTGGCAGCGTTTGGGTGAACCTTCGGCCGTGGGAGATGCGCCTCCGCCATCTGGGGCTTCTTGTCTTCTCCGATGCCAACACTGAGGGCTCCTACTTTCGACGGCGGGCCCGGTTCCTCTCCGCTCCCTTGGCTGACTACCGTCACAGGTCCTCCGGTGGTCCAAGGATTGCGACATCCCTGCCGAGCACGATGACACCCGGTCACTGGATGGTCCCGCTGACTCCCGCTTGCGGCGCGGCCGGCTGCTCGACACCGTGTGGGCGCTCCGCCCGGCTATCTTCAGAGGAGCTGCATGCAGTGCACGACGGCCATGTTCATCCTCTTCCCGACACAGCGGATTTGCCTGCTCCCCCTTGTAGCAGTCGCCGCATCTCTCTCTCCATCTCTGGGGTGGCCCTCTTCGTGGATGCCTTCCCTCCAACGCTGCTAGTCCCAGGTCCCGCACGAGCTCGCTGCTAGAGGTTCTCTGGGGCGCCGATGTAGGTCATCGCTACAGCTCACAGTCCTTCGACCAGACCCGTCCTTGTGGGACGGTGGCAAGTCCTGCGGTTCTGGGGCGACGACAGTACTGCTCACCCCTCTGGCTTGCGTCGGGCAGTCCTTGGCGCCGATCTCCTGCGGGAGCGACCTGGCTTGATTAGGGGCATTTGTCTCCACCTGGCAGACATAGCGGACGGGCGGTTTCTTCCTGTCTCCATGGGGGTTATCGGGTCCTCCTCCCTGGACCTATCCCCGGAGAACGCTCAGAGGCTGGAGTTCAGTGCTAGCCCTGGCCACGAGCGTCTCCTGCACCCACAGTTGTACCATCAGGCTTGGGACGGTCGTGGGTTGGCGGGCATGATCTTCCTTCGCCCGATGCTACCACAGTGCCCTTCGGGCACATGGGCGAACTGAGCCCAGACTGGGGCCTTCGCCGCCGCACGACACTCCCTCCTGGCGCCGAGGCGCCTCGTGGTAGCTTAGCTGAAATGGTCGGGAGTGTGGGCGGCTCTGGTGGGCCCCTTACAGGGGATTGTGGCTAGGTGGCACCCACCGTCTTATTCGTTATTCTTCCTAGTAGTAATGTCATCAAGAAATTTAGAAGATCCCTTCAAGATGTTCGATTGAGGAGGGGAGCAGATGTCGCCTCAGTCCACCATCTGCTTACCTTAAGAATAAAGCTCAAGTTAAAGAAAGGCAGCACAGAGACAACAAGACAGCGCTATAATGTAGGCCTCCTGAGAGAGACTGGAGTGAGAGAAGAGTTCAAACTGGTGCTGTCCAACCGGTTTCAAGCGCTACAGGAGCTAGTAAATGAAGAGGAGGCTGTCACCACAGAGCAGCAGTGGAAGGCAGTTAGAGAGGCGCTGAACTCAACCTGCAAAGACACTGTAGGGTTCAGGAAACACCATCACAAGGATGTCGGCACAGACCTTGAAGAAGATAGAAGTGAGGAAGCAGAAGAAAGCAGTTGTCAACAACAGTCGCACGAGAGCAGCCAAAGCAAGGGCACAGGAGGAATACTCGGAAGCCAACCGCGAGTATCAGGACAGACAGCCTGGCAGCAGAGGCAGAAAAGGCAGCAGGCAGCGGCAACATGAAACAGCTCTACGACATTACCAGAAGATTGTCGGGCAAGTATGGCCATACAGAAAGACCAGTAAAAGACAAAGAAGGCAAGCCTATTGCAGACAGAGCAGACCAACTCGACAGATGGGCTGAGTATTTTGAAGAGTTACTGAACAGACCCAGCCCACCCGACCCCCCAGACATCCAGCTAGCAGAGACCGACCTACCCATCAGCTGTGACAGACCCAGCTGGGAAGAGATCAGAAGAGCAGTGGCATTTTTGAAGAACGGCAAAGCAGCAGGGCCAGATGGCATCCCAGCGGAGTCTCTGAAAGCAGACCTAGAGACAACAGTAGAGCTGCTGTACCCACTGTTTGGAAAGATCTGGGAAGAGGAGGTGATGCCGGCTGACTGGAAGGAGGGGTACCTAATCAAGCTTCCCAAGAAAGGCGACCTGAGCAAGTGTTCCAACTACAGAGGAATCACCTTGCTGTCAGTACCAGGAAAGGTCTTCAACAGGATCATCCTGGAGAGAATGAAGAGCTCCGTTCACCCCCAGCTGAGAGACCAGCAAGCAGGATTCAGGAAAAACCGATCATGTACAGACCAGATTGCCACTCTCCGTATAATTGTGGAACAGTCCCTGGAGTGGAGCTCCCCGCTGTACGTCAACTTTGTGGATTACGAGAAAGCATTTGACAGCGTGGATCGAGAGACTCTGTAGAAACTCCTACGACAAAACGGTGTACCCACAAAGCTCGTCCGCCTGATCAAGAGCAGCTACAATGGCATGACATGTCGTGTGATCCACGAAGGGCAGTTCACCAGGGAGCTCCAGGTCAGAACCGGTGTCAGGCAGGGGTGTTTGCTGTCTCCGTTCCTCTTCCTACTGGCCATAGACTGGGTTATGAAGAGGACCACAGAGCACAGACGAAGTGGAATACAGTGGACACTGTGGACACAGCTTGACGACCTTGATTTTGCAGATGACTTGGCTTTACTGTCCCACACTCATCAACAAATGCAGGACAAGACCACGAGGCTTGCTGACATCTCGTCCCAAGTGGGCCTCACCATCCACAAACAGAAAACAAAGACAATGAGGCTGAACGCAGCCAGGGAAGAACTAGCCTTGCTTGCTGGCACCCCGTTGGAGGAGGTGGAGACCTTCACCTACCTCGGGAGCATCATAGACAAAAAAGGCGGCACTGATGCAGATGTCACAGCACGAATCGGTAAAGCCAGAGCAGCCTTTCTCCAATTGAAAAAGTGTGGAGTTCCAGAGAGCTGTCACAACACACCAAAGTCCGGATTTTCAACTCCAACGTAAAAGCAGTTTTCCTATATGGAGAGACTTGGAGATTGACAAAAACCTCTGTCAACAGAGTACAGATCTTCATAAACAGTTGCCTTAGAAGAATTTTGAAAATCCACTGGCCAGAGAAGATCAGCAACGTCAGACTCTGGGAGAGAACAGAGCAGATAACAGCAGAGAATGAAATTGGGCGAAGAAGATGGGGATGGATTGGTCACAGTCTGAGAAAGCCAGCTTCCAGTATCACTAGGCAGGCATTGTCATGGAACCCCCAGGGAAAGAGGAAAAGAGGCAGGCCGAAAAACACCTGGCGTCGAGACCTCCAAGCAGACATGAAGAGACTGGGAACCACCTGGAGTAAAATCGAAGGAGAAGCACAGGACAGGAGTCGCTGGAGGTCTCTCATCAACGGCCTATACCTTGGGAGGGATGACAGGCATAAGAAGAAGAAGTAATGTCATCAGTAATGTGTTTTGAGGAAACAAATGAATTTTTCTCTAAAATGTATTTTTTCGAAAAATACTTCCTGACGACATTACTTGGACGGCCCTCCCGCCTGCCCCGCTTGCCGCTCCTAAGCTAAGCTTACAAACTGGTATTACACCACCGCTCACGCCACTGGATGGGGAGGTAAGGGAGGCTACTCGGGTACCTGGATACGGCGCTCTTGGGTCGCCTCCCTTGTCGTGTAGGTACACAACGGAATTTTGGGCTGAAATGGTAAGCTAAGTGCACGTTTCCTAGTAGTAATGTCATCGGTAAGTATTTTTCGAAAAAATACATTTTAGAGAAAAATTCATTTTAAGGACTTTAAGAACAAATGAAAAGCTTTTTTGTTCTTGTTTGATGAAAAAAATGAGGTACCAAGGAGACGGGGCTTTTGGAAACCTCATTTGCCATAAAATGTGATTTTGCAGACTCTGTTTGGGAGCTACAATTTTTTCACTATTTCCAAATCATATTCGTCCATAACAGACTGTATATAGAATGCAGTGCAGTTCAGGTCACCATGAACTTCACAGTGTTTCTGATGTGGGACTGCCTCTTGTGTTCACAGGAAGGTTGGTGAATGTGCTTTCTGTGAGAAGAAATTTGAGACTGCCCCCGTGGAACTTCCTTGCAAACACCGTGTGTGTAACAGCTGTTTCCGTGATGCCTGTCCTGCTGGCACCGATCGGGGAGAGTGCCCACAATGTCACAAGCCAGTGCCCAGAGACTTTGATCCAGCAGCATCTGATGGAAAAGATAGGTATGTTGTACATATTAGTTGATAAGCAGGATGTGAAGCATGTATGAAACTGGAAGCCATTTGTGTATTGTGGGCCTTACAGCCTAGAGCCATAAGGTCCAGAACCACAGACCAGCACACGTTTGGACTATTGCACAGGCACCTGCATTTGTTTCTTTCATGTGCAATTGCAATCTGATGATCATATGTCAGGTCACCATTTGACAAGCAAATTGAGGTACATGCAGTTTCTGGTTGGCAAGAATTTTACTGGCATTTTGTGATGATTGCAATTCGCAGCTTAATCCTTTGGGTGTCAGTAGTGGTTTAGTCGTGATGATCACAACTAGAACAGCTACCGACAGGCAAAGGGTTAACTAGATACTTGTAGAGAACATCCCATCAAAGAAAGAAACACCACTAGAAAAGACAGTTACCACACAGCATTATATAAATTTGTTCAGTAGGTTAGGGGTGGGTGGTTCTGAACATTGGCATGAGATTTGTTGTAATGTTTGCCTCTTGAAATAGGTAGAATACACAATGAAAAACTTCCTATGATATATTTGCTGATTAGGGAAGGGGCAGAGCAGCTTGGTCGGTATCAGAGACAGGTGAGTGGATTCCTCATGGCTCTGGTGTCCAAACTGTGCTTCACTGGACATGACCCCCCAGAATCTGATGCAGTCAGGCATATCTTTGGATACATCACACACAGGTGAGTTTTTAGTTTGTTTTCCCTTTGTCCAAGGCCCTTTCTGTTCTAAAGTAATTACAGGGCTCCCTTTTCTGTGTCTGTGATGCACTGTAATTCAAAATCACACAAAGGCACACACACACTAATATCTTAATTGTGCAACTGCTTTCAGGAGGCATTAGTCTTGTGCCACCATGTGCAACATAATAATTGTTCTTTCTATTTTGAGCGTTGAGTCGACTTTAGTTAATTTATTTAAAGAACATGCAAATAATTCAGTTTTACTGATCAAAATGTCTGAGCCTTTAACCCTTTAGCTGTCTATAGTGGTTTTGTCATGATGACTCATGCAGGAATCATGGTGACATAAAATGCTCCCGGCAGCCATAGGGTTAAGTTGTTTAGACTGGGGATTAACACATTCTGCCTGAGGACCAAAATCCCCAAATTTTGAAGCTGCGCTCTGAAGACTGTATTACACTTCCGGAGACAGATCAAGCATACAGTTTCAAGGGTGGTGCCAGAATAGCTATTCTGACATCACCCTTGAACTATCATGCTCGATCCATGTCTTGAGGTGGTGTGTCAGAGCTGAATGAGTTAAGTGTGACCATTTAGAAAAGATTACTGTCGTTACATGGCAGTTAAAGCCAGGTTGTCCACTGTTGACAAAATCAAGTTTGTTACATTGTAAACACAGAAATCTTGCTTTTCTCAAAAATGGACAGACTGACTTTTGTGAAATATTGGCTGATTGCATCGTTTGATGTGCTGTGTGTCAGTTGATTTAGACATATGGGCTCAACATGCAAGCATGCAAATTATAGCTGCGAGATGCATCAACCATTTCCGATTACCTTGTGCCTTTCAAACAATAACAGCAGATTTTCCCTTCTTTGTCCATGCAACTCGTGTAATTTTCTTTTCTTCATTTGAGTTACAGGTCAAAAGGACGGACTTTGCTACAGACAAAGCATATGACAGTGCATGATGACTTGATCGACCCCACTCCTGTCTTGAGATCGTTCCTCTTGCGACTGTTGCTTCGCCACCGGTAAAAAAAAAGTAGTTCTTTTATATATGTAATTTGTTTTGGGGGATAGTAGAGTACCAAGTACCAGGTGATGGGTCTTCCTCAGGGAAGTAGCCCAACCTTTACCTCATGGGACAGTACAATTTTAACAATTATTTTGTTTAGTGAAGACGAGTTGGTGACACATCTGGATGAATTTTTGAGGAACGCTCTGCTTTTGGACCAGCAGCAGGGAGGCACGTCTAACAGCTCTAGTGACACCCCCACTCTCTTTGAGTTTGGTCTGCTCATCATTCACTGCATTGAGGTAATCTGGCTCTGATGGTGTCACATTCATTTTGCAGACATTTTATGCATGTTTTTGCCCATTGCCCTCACTATTAAAGCGCGCCCAACATACATGAATTTTACCTGGGAAAACTGGCCTCTAAATGACCCCAACTTTCACTTTTCTGAGGGGACAAAACTCATCATTGCGAATGTCTAAATTATTTAGTGCTCTTGTTTGTATGAGGTAGGAAAGGGAGGGTTGAGCTCAGTTAAGTTTTCCTGCTTTAAATTCACAGCATGTCCATGCAGCACACTTCAAGAAAAAGTGAACACAGTCCAACTGTAAGAGACATAAATCCTCATGAGTCCTGGCAGTTGCAGGGGCTCATGAGGATTTATCTCTCTTGCTGACACTGCTTTGTATTCACATTCGTTGCACAGCCTTGGCTCTTTGGTGTTGACTGAACAGAGTTTTCCAAAAGATAACCCACGTCCATCAGCAGTGAAACGGTATTCATCCCTGAGACTCAACAGGAGATGGATCAACCATAATGGTTCAATGGTGGTGCAGAAATGATTGACACATGTACGCATCAAGCAGTTGTGGCACCACTCTTGAACTATTATGGTCCATGTAGCTCCTGAACTTGTATTGAGTCTTCAGGCAACAGTGTCAGTATTTGCACGTTTTGACCTTGGAGCTGAGTTTATGAACCCTTGTCGGTAGCGCTTTTTGTCATGATGATTCCTGCAGGAGTCAGATTTTGGAGATGTCATCGAAAGACGATGTACCTGCTGCTGGAGATGGATTGACCATGATAATTCAAGGGTAGTGCCAGATTACCCTGGCACCATCAGGCTCCATGCTAATCAGGCTCTACCCTTGAATTATCATGGTTGATCCATCTTCTGCTGTAGTGCATCAGAGCTAAATGGGTTAATTATGAAGTTTGAATGTCATAAAATAACAGACATTTCTGCTCTTCTTCAAGCTCATTTGCAGACAGGAGAGTTCCATTGTTCCATGAAGGGGCAGTAGTATACTTCTTTTATGTCTGCTTGTTCACATGGATTGTGAAAAAGAAGGGTAAAAATGTCTTAGCTGAGGCAAGATAACATTTTGAGTCCATTATTTCAACCCATATAGCCCTGAAACCCTAATGCAGGAGATGAATCGACCATGATAATTTAAGCATATGCCAGATTAGCTTGGTGCCTGATGGCGCCTGGCAAATCTGGCACTATCCTTGAATTTTCATGGTTGATCCATCTCCTGCAACTGATACAGAGTTGTTAGGTGACCAGTAAAATTTGAGAAAAGTGGCTGTGGGATTAAATGGGTTAATATGAAGGCTGGCCCTGGAGAAGGCAGCTTTAAGTTCATTGATATATCTTTTGCAGGACCTGCATCATGAAGAGGAAGCTGTGAAAAGAGAAGAACACAGTACACTGAGAAAAGACCCTCGCCAACACCTTTTCCTGGCAGAAATGCTTAATGATCTTCAGCACATTGTTCAAGCAGCTGAAATGGAACTGACATCTCTATACTCGCTGGGTCGTTTGCGCTACACGCTTGCTGCATGTGCCTGTGTTCTGCATGACACATTTGTTGCTCCAGATGGCTCACCAATTGTCACCTCAGAGCTTGCAAACCTCCTGCAAGAGTTGGAACTTGTGTGTGGAAATGCAAGGGCTCAGTGGCCAAAGTGTGCACTCTTTTGTTTATCTTATTTGTTTGATAATGTTATCCTTTTGGCTGTTGGTAGTGATTTTTGTTGTGATGATTCCTAAAGTATAATCACCACAATGAAAACCACCGCCAACAGCCAAAGGGTTAGCAGTGCAAATGGAAAGAAATTACTGCTTGTGCTTATATCTTGGGTAAAGTACACAAAATAGAGATCTCATAATTATTATTATTACATGGTATTTATATGGCGCATTTCTCATATTTATAATATAACTCAATGCGCAGAATGTAGCCGCAAACTGAACCCAACAAGCACGCTCACGTGAATCACACGCATTCACTCACACACTGTACATAAACACAGAACATTCACGTGGTGCTAAGGGCAAGCTCAAGCGAGCTACTGACGGTATTTGGAAATCGTTTTGTATTTGAAATTTTATTAAGTTGGCTGAAACTGATAACCAAAGTGAATAGCAGGACACCCACAATTTATTCAGAGGGAACACTCATGATGCTTACACATGTGAGACTTAAAAGTGTCCTAAGAATGACAAGGAGTTTGAGTGCAATGAAGTTCTGCCAGAAGTAACTTGTTGGATGATGATACACTGGGAGCCAGTGCACTGAGTACATTTACCAGTTAAGCCACGAAACTTGACCCATCAGTGCTAGCGATTAGTCTGTGTCAAAGTTTCATGTTGCTGTCCAGAAGTATTGCTGTTTGGGAGAATAATATCTGTGCCCATTTTTTATGTGTTGTCAACTTGAAAACAAATATTGTATGTCTGTTCCTCTGTCAGTCTCTTAGTGATATTCTTAACATTTCAGGAAATTCCTGATCAAACAGCTCTGTCGAGAGTATGGCATGCATGCATACATCAGCTTGGTCAAACTGGCGAAACGTGAGCCACTGCTTCAGTGGATTGTGCTGGAGGAGACAGCAAAAGTAAGAGGTTCTTTGTGACTCGTTAGCTGTTTTATGTACACTGATGAGCAAAAGAAATGTGACTTTCTTATCATTGGAAATTATTCCTAAATTTTGCATTTACTTTGCCTGTTAGTATTTTTGCATGACTTAATTGACATTCATCACTGCAAGCAAGAGATTAACATAATGACATTTTTTGGCCAACTTTTTTGTCTTTAATTATCTTAATTAAACGACCTTAATTAGTTATTTTTCGCAAACATTGCTCTTACTGATCACAGCCTTCAAAAATCCTGGATCCCTTTTATTACACTCGATAAAAAAAAAAAAGTTTTAATCAAAGTACATTGATCTCTAAAACAAATTAAGCTAATTAAAATATCAATTCTGTAAGCCTTTATATTCCCAAATGCGCCCCAAATCAGCGATCAGCTGTTATCGGAAAATGACGAGACTAGCTGTTTGCTCGCTTACGGTATTGTGGGAATTCATACTGGAAGTGTATTTTATGCAATTAATTATAGCTTCAAAAATTAATATATTACAGTATAAAATGAATCAAGACGAATTGCTACTTTTAAACGATATCTGTGCTGTAGAGAATAAAGACTTAGACTAAAAAAAACAGCATCTTCTCTCTGTAGTTGTTTCTGGCAAATCAAAAGCTTATCTCGGAAAACAATATACAACAGAAGATATAGAATCCCTCATGGCTGACGAGCTAATCAAACTACATGCTAAATATGAAAATCACATTAGTTCACTAATAACTCGTGATTTGAGTCGATCTCTTGTCTGTCTATACACAAAAGCAGTTAGCCACTTCTTGCCTGTCGATAGTGACAGTCTATCAAACGATCTCGAAAGCAAACCTATTGTTTCAAGTTCAATTGGTAAATTAGCTTGCCTTATGTTTTACAAGTTTGGGAATTACCTTGCACCTGTGGTAACCTTGCTTGTTACTGGGAGTCAAATTGATTTTTTTAAAATAAATTTTAAAGCAGAAGAAAATGGACGACACCCAGATGACTCCACAACCGAGCCCTGTCTTGATGCAGGTTCAAGCAGTGACTAAGGCTAAAAGCCCAGGCAAGGTTGAGGCTGGAAAAAGATCAGCTGAATATAACAGATAAAAAAAATTACAACTTTAGGTGTTAACAGAAAAGGCACCACCGTCAGGACCACCAACAACAGCCTCAGCAGCAGCGACAATACTACCAACCCCACCCCGATCATCCCCACAACAAAGTGACAGACTAACAACTGAGCCTAAAACTGAAATAACAAAATATATAGTTGGCGGATTTGTTGTTGGATTTGGTTACGTAGGGTACCAATTATACCAAAAATACAAACCACACACTCAAACAGTGTCCCAAAAATTAGACACTCCAAAAACAAAGCAAGAAGTCTCCATATTACCAACAACACCCAAACCTTTTGATCCATTTTTTATGCAGTGAATAAAATTATTATTTTTTATTTTTGTGGCATAAGAAATGATGAGTGACACAAGAACATAATAAACCTTGTCTATCACTCTGCCGTAATAAGTGGACTAGCAGTATCTTACTCTATGTTAGGAAAACATCTTCTAAAAATGAGATCTGCTGACTTGGGAAAACTAGACTTTAAAGATAAGGCTAAGCTAGTAGCTGTTGTCAATTGCTACAAAAGACTTTCTTGTCAAGCAAGGAATTATTCCCAAAAATGTTTCTATGTAAATAAAAATATGGCAACATTAGCTGTTATCGTGGGCAGGGCCGTTGTCAACACACTTGCTTTTAGTGGATCAAATTATTTTTTTTCTAAAGTAAGTAGAGAGGAATCTGCAGAAGAAATGAGACTCTACAATGAGGCGTCCGAATAATTAGCACAAGCCCAGCAGGCATATGAGAAGCAAAGAATAGAGAAACTTGATTTTATCAATGAAAAACTCAGGCTAGAAGGTCACGCGCAGCAAACATTTTCTAATGTCAATGATGCAATCAGAGAATATTTTGTTGTTACTAGCGAAGACATGTCTACCCCACAGCCACAACTTAGTGATTACTACCAGCCAAGCACACAACAAAGAAATGGGGAGATAATCTTTGTTCTAGTGGGAATGACGTTTATTTTACAGGAGTTTTTATTGCTAGAAAAAATGACAGACGCCGGGGCTGAAGCTAAGTTATTAAAAATATATTACTCTCCTTTTGGCTACAGGAAAGGAAAGACTGCGATAGAGAAATTGCATGCCGCTGTGGGCGGCGATGTCACACTCGAAAAAATAAAACAATGGCTACAAAAACAAGCAATTTGGCAAATATATCTTCCTGCTTCCCGAAAAATATCAAGACCTTATTTTTGTGAACACTACGCCAAATGACACCCATCAAATGGATCTTTTGTTTCTGCCGCACGACACAATAAAAAAGAAGCGATACAAATATGCACCGACTGTTGTCGTCGTTGCTTCAAGGTACAAGGATGCCAAAGCCATAACTGACAAAAACACTACCACTGTAGCGACAGCGTTATCAATTATCTATAAAAGAGGCCCTTTAAAATTTCCCAGGCTTGTGCAAGTCGATGACGGATCTGAATTTAAGGGTGCCGGTGGGGCGCTGGAATCTCAAGAAAGCTAACTGACCTCTGTTCGCCTCCCTCTGTCAGTCTCGTCTTACAGAAGAGGTGGTCATGTCAGCGGAAGAACCTGTTTCTTGTTTTACTTCTATTTTGTTGGACGTAGCAGGTGAAACCATCCCTAGAACTTCCACATCACTCCCTCGGAAGCCGAGAGTACCATGGTTCAATGAAGAATGCCGCAAGGCCCAAAAAACGCGCAAATCTGCTCAGCGACGTGCTTTTCGTAATCTGTTGCAAGCAAATATTTTAACCTTTAAAAGACAGAGGGCGAAAGCCCGTTACATTTTTAAACATGAACGCGTGCTTCCTGGAGACGCTTCGTCTCCTCTTTATCTTCTAGGACTCTGTCCCAAAAAGTCTGGAAGGGGTGGCTCGGCTTATGTTGGCCATCTTAGAGATGGTGCCAGTTTGGTCACAGATAAAAAGGCTGTGTGGCCAGTTTGCTTGCCTCCACCATTGCCCATAATTCTTCCACAGAGCATTATTCACCTTTCTTCCAGAGAGAGAAGGAGAAGCGAGAGTCTTGTACTTGTGATTTTATATCAGATAACTCGGAAGACTATAATGCCCCTTTTACATTTTCAGAATTGCAGCAAGCCATGCAGAAATGTACTGACTCTGCTGCTGGACTAGATACCATCCACTATCAGCTCCTAACACATCTGCCTGAGGATTCACTTCTTGTACTTCTCAAAGCCTTTAACCATACCTGGATAACCGGTCATTTTCCGCCATCTTGGTGCCAGGCTGTGGTTGTGCCAATCCCCAAGCCGGGTAAGGATCCTTCCGACCCGGGCAACTACCGGCCAATCTCTTTGACATCGTGTTTATGTAAAACTATGGAACGCTGGGTCAACGCCCGACTGGTGTGGCATCTTGAGTCACAGGGTCTCATCACAGACCTCCAGTGTGGTTTCCGGCGTTTCCATAGTACAACTGACCATCTTGTCCGCTTTGAGTCTTTTATCCGAGATGCTTTTGTCAACAAGCAGCATGTCTATGCAATTTTCTTTGATCTTAAAAAGGCATATGACACTACCTGGAAGTATGGTATAATGTCTGATTTGTCGGACATGGGTTTTAAAGGGCACCTGCCCGTTTTTATTCACAATTTTTTGTCTAACAGGTCGTTCCATGTCCGTGTGGGCTCCACCCTCTCCGACTCCTTTGAACAGGAGATGGGTGTCCCGCAGGGCAGCATTCTATCTTCTGTTTTATTTAGCATTAAAATTAATAACATTGTAAATGCCGTCGAGGATGATTCTGAATGCTCTTTGTTTGTTGACGACTTTGCTTTGTGTGCACGAGGTCGAGGACTTGCGTCCCTTGAGAGGTGCTTGCACTGTGCATTGATCATATCCAGGGGTGGGTGTCTCTCGAAGGATTCAAGTTCTCGCCCTCCAAGACAGTCTGATTGCATTTTACTAACCAGACGAAATTTTTTCCAGAACCTAGCCTGAGCATTGCTGGAGTGCCAATTAAGGTGGCCGAAGAGGCAAAGTTTCCGGGGGTCTTCTTTGACAAAAGATTGACCTTCTGCAACCATGTTAACTAACTTAGAACCTCTTGTCAGAAGGCCCTCGACATTCTTCGTGTCGTTGGTCGTATTGACTGGGGTGCAGACCGCATTGTCTTACTTCGACTGTACCAGGCCCTTGTTCGGTCCGAATTGGATTACGGCTCTTTGGTTTATGGCTCGGCTTCCAAGTCTGCTCTACAGTGTCTGAACACAATTCACCATCAAGGTCTACGAATATGTCTGGGAGCCTTCAGGACATCTCCAGTTTCTAGTCTGTATGCCAAGGCAGGGGAGCCTTCTCTCAGGCTCCACCGCATCCGCCTCATGCTCAGCTACGTTCTGAAGCTGAAAGCCCATCCAGACAATCCTGCCAATGATTGTGTTTTTAACCCGTTGTTTGCAGAGATTTACGATGCCCATCCGGGAACTGTCCGTCCACTTTTCTTCCATGTCCGACCTCATCTGCAGGCGGCCGGAGTGGACCTGGACAAAGTTTCGGAATCTCTGCAACACATCACTCCACCCTGGCTACTACCAGTTCCTGACATCTTGCTGGACTTGACCGCTCACAAGAAGGATTGTACACCACCAGCCATATACCAACAGAGCCTCAATGAACTCCTTTCAATTTTTCCTGGCTATTGTCGTCTTTATACGGATGGGTCCAAGTCTGAGGATGGGAGAGTGGCTGCGTCCGCAGTGTCCTCTCGCCATCCTAGACGCCCATTTAAGCCCCGCCTCCCTGACCATTCCTCTGTATTTAGTGCAGAACTACAGGCAATCCTGCTGGCACTCAAGCATGTCTATTATCAGTCTCGGGAAAGGAACTTCCTGATTCTGTCTGACTCTCTTTCTGCCCTGCAGGCCCTTCAGGGTGCGGGAACAGACCACCCACTGCTGGTGCAGATTAGAGAGCTCTACACAGACTTGATGAAGGAATATTATGACATCATTTTTATTTGCGTCCCGGGCCATGTGGGCATCGAAGGCAACAGAATCGCAGATTCTGCTGCCAACAGTGCCCGCAATGACCCTGTTCCTGACACACAGACTGTTTATAGTGATTTTAAACCTGTGATTAGTGCGTACATAGCCCACGAGTGGCAGTGTGAATGGGACAAAGAGGGAGCAAACAAGCTGCATGAAGCTCTTCCTACGGTGTCTGACAGTCTACCTTTCTGCTGCGGCAGCCGCCATGAGGAGACTGTCCTTACTCGGCTCCACATCAGGCACACGTATGTTACGCACTCTTACTTACTTAAACAGGATGAGCGTCCAATGTGTTTTGCCTGTGATGAGCAGTTTTCTGTTCGACACTTTTTGTTGTATTGTGCCGATCTAATTGACACGAGATATAAACACTTCACAGCAGACTCCATGAAGGTTTTATTCTGGGATGTTCCCCCAGACAAAATCTTCAATTTCTTGAGAGAATGCAATATTTTTAACAAGATCTGAGCATTCATAGACTGAATTTCTTTATTTTGCCCTTTTTGAGAGTCTGTAGATATTTCTTTTAAAGACTCGTGTGACATTTTAGTCTGACATATTTTTAAGATATATTTACATCTTGTCTTAAGATCTTGCTTTTAGTCTGGCTGACCAGATTTTTACCCATCCCGCCGTGAGATGGCCTTAGTCGCCTGCTCGGCGTTAAACCCAAATAACTAACTGTTGTTAGCTTTGCCATAGTTGTTTGCGGCTATACTAATGCCTCCCCTCAATCCATGTTCCACCATTTCACCCATCTTGCGATTATACAACAGGTCTATAGATATTTTACTGGATTTTAAGAAAAGCATGTCATGCCAGGACTAGTTATGTAGCAAGCTGGGTCAAGACCATAGTGCAATAGACCCTTTTCACGATAACTTTCAAATACGTCTGCTAGCAAACAACATCAGCTTTCAAGTACTGGTCATGGTAGTCGCCAATCATTTAACTCCCTAATTTGCCCCATGCTTCGATACCGCGCTGGTATTCAGAGTTGGAAATACTTTTTCCATTTAGTGTTGAATAAAATGCCTCTTTTGGTGGCAGTCTCCTTTCCTCAAACACAACCCAGTGATCAATGTACTCTTAGGGGTAGACTCCTTTCTTGATCAACTTTGGCTCAAAATATTTACTTGTTATTGGAAACGATGTCAGACCTTCTGCCAGACTAGCAAGCCCTAAAGACAAATGTTGCATTGAGTCATAAAGCACTAATTTGTTGTCTAGCCTAAAAGTCAGATATTTTTCAGTTGTCTGGGCAATACAACTAATGTTCTTGTAAGACTCATCTACAGCACGCATGATAATGTGTGAATCATATCCTTTGAGATTGTGAAAAAAGATTGGTAGTTTGTATGCCTTGGGATCTATTTTTAATTTCAAGTTACATGCACCATGTGCAGCACCTCTGTAACGTCCAGTTATGTGGTCATGGTCATGAACTTTATCACCATCAAGGGCTTGTTCACAAGTCCAACACGCCTCCGCTGCATCAAAATTTATTTTGTCTTCTTCTGTCATCATCAAAGGTATCTGACACTTTTCCAGATACTGTAGTACACTACTATGTAGTTGTCTCATTTCTGTTAAAAACTCAGCTGCTGCATTTTCACCCCTGTAGATAACAGGTTCTGTATGCTCACCGTCTGACCTAACAAGAATGTATCCGAAAGAACACACCACTTGGTCACTCAATTTTACAGTCTTTGGTAGTGATTCTGGAACACGACCGTCATATGGTACAACCAGTGATTCAAAATCAGCATACACTACAAATGGCAGCTTTTGCTGATTCCCATAGTTCTTAAAATATACCTGACTACCAGGATCTGGGTACCTAAGTATTGTTTGAATGTCATCAGCTGACCTACAGTGCTGGACATGATTATGTGCCAACTTTTTGGAGGAAAACCTTTGTAAACATCTTTTACAAAATTCCTGTTTCCCATCATGTTTTGTTGTATGTCCATGAATTAGTCGTGACATTTCTGATAATTGTGTAGTGAAAGTTATCACCATGGCTTAATTATTAGCAAAAGGTCAACATGCTTATCTTCTGGCTGTCCGTAGGTGGGGGCAAGTGGTGATGCTCTAATTGGTTGTAACTTGTTAGGAGAGTCATTATCCCATATATATACATTCACAGATATGCCAGGATTTAGTTCCCCCACCCGGGTCTGCCCTGGGGGACTTGGGTGGGGTTAACTACTTTTTAGTTCCCAGGGTCACCCTGGTCAGCCCCACAGGGTGTGTTTTTCCCTCTATTCTGGGGCATGTGTTTCTGTCTACCCTTGGTCCATTCATCTGTATTTGTCTTTTTAAAATTCTCCCAACTGTCTGCACTGCCTGTAGCTCTTGATATTGGATGTGTGTTGCTAAATGGTCTTACCTTTATTTAGGCCCCATGGCGTAGGTTTATTTAACGTGTTGGACCGGCTGGCGACATACATTCAATATTCTTTTTTCTTTTTTTCACAAGCAGTGCAGGCATGTCCTGAGAAAGCCTTGTTGCTGTCGGGACGTTAAGCAATGTACAATCAGGATTTAGTTCTTCAAACAAGTCTATGTCCTCTACCTTTACAGGAAAATCTATACCACTGAAGTTTAGTTCATTTACAGATTTGGTGTAGTTAGATAGACGCTCAGGTTTTGATTTTACAAAGTGCAGTTTGGCAAGCACACACCACATAAAACAGAGATTATCATTGTTCTGAATATTGACGACAGCCCTTTTGTTTGCAACCTCTGTTGGCAGTGCCAACCATGATTTGCCTAAAATAGGATGACACCTTGACTGCCTCAGTTGTAATTCATGTACATATCCTTCGTGCCAACCAGACCCCTTCATTTTTGCTCTGTCAATTGCTTCTAAGAAGTCAGGCAACAGTATTTCTCTAAACACGTTTTCCAATTCCCTTCTTGCATTAACTGTGTGTTGTCGTGTTGAGATATACGATACAATCACTTCACCATCTACCCTGTTAAATTCTATTTTAGCAACAACCTGAATCTTTATACTACCGGAAAGAAGATTATCTTGTATGATAGAAAAAGAGTTTTCTATCGATTCATAAACATTGTAAACTATTGGATACAGGCAAATCTGTTGTGTGAAACACGTATCGTAAGCTTGGAGGGCTTTGAGTGTTGTCTGTCATTTTTATTTGTCCGACAAAATAATAAATAGAAAAATATTACTCTATATATAGTACCACTTTATTGACTGTAACACCTACAAAACAAACGTTCAGTTTTTTTAGTTGTTGGTGTATGTGTACACACACTGTCTCAAACCAGCCCTGGCGATTATCATCAACTTTACAGGTATATGTCTTAAAATCACCAGCAATATACTCTACAAATGGTTTCCCATCAATATATTCTAAAGTCACATTATATGTCACGTATATCATCACAGGTACCGCTTGCGCTGCTATTGCTGGTTTTATGGCAAGTTGTTGTTTGGAAGGCATTCTTATGTTTTCAAAGTGTTGGATATCTCTGAAGCAGTCTGTGATATCAATGGTTTGTCCGTCCATCATTTTTATGACCAAAACAAAAGTATAAATTAATTTACTAATCCATACCCTGTAGGCTGATCTGTCTTTAAGATAAGCTTTAGATGCTTGGTTGATTTCAGTTTGTTTTTTTATCATCTCGTTCATGTTCCTTGAGCTGCGCAGAATTGCTTCTCTCAGACCGTATCTCACAGAAGGTACGGCGTCAAGACTTGTAAATGCATTTATTACTTCCAGGCTCGATTATTGCAATTCTGTACTGGCAGGTTTACCGGCAGATCAGATTTCACGCTTGCAAATGATTCAAAACAATGCGGCGCGTCTCATCTTGAAGAAACGAAAGAGAGACCACGTTACACCTCTACTGAAGCAGCTGCACTGGCTGCCCGTCAAATTCCGTTGCCAGTACAAAATTGCAATTTTCGCCTATCGGCATTTTGACGGATCTCTCCCGCGTACCTCTCTGCCAAGCTGTCTGCCTATCAGCCATCACGCACCCTCCGTTCCTCCAGTGAAAAGCTGTTAAAAATCCCGAAGCTCAACATGAAAACTGTTGGGGAGCGTTCTTTCACCTTTTTCGCCCCAAGTGTGTGGAACTCGCTGCCAACGGAAATACGGAATCTGCCCACATTGTCACAGTTCAAGGCTCACTTAAAGACTTTTCTTTTTTGTCGGGCATTTAACACTTAGCTCATATTTAGCTAACTGTTGACTGACTGCCACCTATTCTGATCCCAGAGGAAGTGAATGTAAGGTGTGGGGAAGGGATGGGGTGGTTTAAAGTAGTGCATAATTGTGCGTGTGTGTCTGAGAGAGAAAGGGTGTGCTGTTGTGCATGCGCAGTGAGTCCAGTGTTTTCCTGGAGAACAGCGCTATACAAGAACTATGTATTATTATTATTATTTATGTTTCCTGGGTATGACATCTTTCTCTCTGAGACAGTCTAAAAGCTGTCATGATCCTTACAGTAAAACAAACAGATAAACTTTAGTTCACGAAAATCTTTCAGTACAGCATTATATTTTTGAGTGAGAATCCATACACTGATGTTTGCGTGTCTGCCACTGAAGGCCAGTTCTGCTAGAGTGTTTCTCTTCTTAACAATGTCTTTTTCTGCAGAGCAATCATCAACTATAAACAAAGTTGGCTGTCCTTGAAATTGCTTGTAAAAATACTGCAGGTAGTCGTTCAGTTTTTTCTCAGGGTCGACTAAATAAATGTTGTCAGTCCAAATAAATAAACGGTTGTGATAAGCTTTGTTGTGTTTAATAGTAGGACAGAATATCACAATGTTTTCAAAATGATAGATGTATCTTGTTTGTAAGAGGTCAAGAACAAATTCAGTTTTCCCACAGCCTGTGGCACCACAAAACAAACCACAGTGTGGGTCAAGTGTCAGCAAGTTCATTTTAAAACAGAATATAATTTTAATACACGTGACCACTTAGCCTGCTTTCTTGAATGTTCAGCTGAGCGTCATAAATCAGATACAGGTATATGTTTATTGCTCCGCCAGTTTCAGTCTTTTTTGTATTTGGATTGTAATTCTGTCACTGCTGTTTTCGACAGTACGACCTGACCCGTGTAGGTAGTCGTCGTCTGTACTACGCAAGTCTAGCCAACGTGCATACTTGTTTGTCAGGTATTGTCCAATTCTTACGTCAAACTGATGTAGATCTTTGCATGCCATGTTTGCTGGTTTTTCTCTAAGCCTTCCACTTGACCATTTTACCATCTTATAAGTGTTGATAAGGTAGCATGCCTGATGCGTAGACTTGATTTGGACGGCCTTCGATTGTACAAGATAAATGAGTAATCTTTGGATTATAGAATTTTTCTAAATCCCATTTGTATGGGCTCCCCAGTTCAACAAACAACATAAGAATGCCTTTCAGTGACCTAGCAGGCATGTTCAGGTTGATGTTCCATATTGGATCACTTTTGTCTTTATGCATTAAACTGTGTCTTATCACACGGTCATAATAAATCGGCAGTCTTGACTGGTACTGATTTTGAATGAGTCTGGCTAGTTCAATGTGTGTGACAATTTAATATTCCAAAGAGATGTTAGAGATCTTATATGTTGCATTTAGATCCGTTGATTTTAAAACTTTGGAGTAGTCATTAAAGGTTAGTTCAAAACTCAGACGGTCATTCAGTGCTCCTTGATAATATGGCAAATGCGCTGTCAGGATTTCAAATTCAAGTGGAATGTAAAATCTATTGCTATATGTTTCTGCCATAATAACGTCCTTGACTGCTGTTGTTGATTTATCCTCTGCATCGATTCTGAGTTTGGCAACGTTATCAGACTGTATACCTTGATAAATACGGTCTTCTCTTTCATCTCTTGTGAGCCACAGGTCTTTGCAACAGTAGAACACATCAGCATCATCCAGACTAAACACTTCTTGGCCTTCAAGTTTAACTTTGATGATCCTTACAATTGCTATGCCAAGGTTGTCAACTAGTGTTCTGTTTGCGTCTCATTCTGAAGATAATTCAATATTAAAAGCAAGGCGTGCAGTACGAGGAACAATAACGTCATTGGGACCTAGGTTTGGAAACTTGACAGTAAGAGTTTGGTTTTGATCTATAGTACTAGGATTGTTTGTAATAACAATTGATTGCCTAATGCCCTTAACACCAAGAGGTTCATGTAGTTTTCTGTATGGGTCTAACTTCGATCCATAGGACGATGTCATTTCATTATGCAAAATCCAAAAAAATAATTAATAAAAACAATGACAGTGGGAGGATTTGATCATAATATTGAAATGGATGACATATATGATTTTGATAATACAACTAATATGACTGGTACAATAAATACTTATAGTTTGCAACAGGCAAAGCAAAATAAACTCATTTTATGATAGTGTTGGTGCGCGCCCAGATGCAATAGATCCTAATCAGTTTGAATATGATAAAGGTAACTTATTTGTAAATACAGAGGAAAAGTACATCTAACCCATAAAAACAATCCTGCTAAGTTTAGAGCTTTAAGTACAATTAAAGGCGAAGTCGGTGGTAATACTGGGTTGGCAAGGTACCTTGGTATTGGGGGGTCCCCCCGGTCCTTCGGTACCACCACAAATTGTTACTGCTCTTCATGACGTGCAAACAAGGTTGCCAACGGGACAAGAAATTGAAATGACTGAAGTAAAAAGTCTGCCAGAAATAGCAAACAAGGTAGTACAAGAAACCTCATTTACTGAAGGACAAATAAATGAGGCTATGAAAACAATAGATGACTCTCCTTTGACAATGCGGGAAATTATGGGCTTGGATAAATCACTGCAAACAATCAGAAGTGAGCTGGTGACTAATGTAGCCAAACTAGGTGAGCTTGATAAACACGTAGAAAGAGAAAAGGAAAAACTAGATAAAGCAGACGATGAGAATTATGACACAGAAATAAAAGAAAGAATACAACACAGATTAAATGATTTGCAGATAGAAAAGATCAGCACGGCTAGAAGTAGTTGAAATTGGGAAAGAAAAACTGAAAACACAGGTCTACAGGATTAGAGAAACTATTCAGAAAATACTTCACGAAGACACAACTTTGACTGAGAGATTGAAAACACTTTTCAGAGTGCAGGGTATCACAATAGCAAGTTAATTACTGCTCTTGGATTTATTATCACTACTGTAGTGTTGGCTGTAACAGGGGGTGGCGGCTCAGCCCCGGCTCCGGCACCTCCAGCCCCAACTGACCCAAAAGATTTACAAACATCGGTAAAGAAACAACTTTCACACATATCAGACTTGCTTAAAAAATTGGCTGTAAAAGCAATGGATGCTTTGCCTGGCATAATAGGGAGTGTTGTCAGTTGGCTGATCAGTACAGCAGCAAAGGTAGTAGGGTTTATGGCGGAGCATGTGTGGGTCTTTCTGGTGACAGTAGGAGGGTTAATAGTGGGTTATTTAATGAAACCGGTAAAGAAGTTATATCCCTAATCCAGTAAGGCCTATTACCAATGCAGTTCTCTCTGACTCATGCGTGTTTACAGGGGTTGGGGCAGGGGCTGGTGTCGGGGTTACTGATTGTACGCGTGACGAGGCCGGGACTGGGGTTGTTACTGACTGTACAGATGATGATGTTACTGGTGTTATTAATGGTTTTAGCGCAAGCGGTGCCTGTGGGTGTGTGGTTATTGGGCTCAAGTTTACTGATTGGTTGAGTCCTAATTTCTGATCACGCCCTGCAACAATTATTTCATTATTATAATTTTTATTGTCCCCATTTGGAGTTGAAGGTCGGTTGGCAACATGTATAACCCAATGCCAACTGCAAAGTCAACTTTTGATCTAGCATATCCGAGAATGTCTTGATAGCGTTGTATGCTTGAGGGGAGATCTACTACTGAATTGATTGAATCTTCAAGGTTTGCAAGAAATTGTTTTTGTGCTTCAAATTTGCCATTCCCGTTTAAGATGTTTGATTTTGTTTGAGCTTGTGCTCCGAGTATACACCACACATACGTTCTGATAGACTCGTTAATGCGTTCAACTCCCGCTTGAGTAAACCCATCACCCCTGTCTAAGATAAATGTAGTCCAGGCATTAGACTGTTTTTGTTTTATTGAGCCTAACCAGATTTCAGATTTTGATGAGAATGAAGAGTAGGGAGGCCAGTAATCTTGAGGGTATTGTCTGTGACTCATAGCATAATACAATGTACCCATGCCATGGTGATCATCAAGTTTTTGTGTAAAGTCATACTGATGTTAAATTCATTACAGATGCGTTCAAACGCATTCATATCCATGGGGTTGTTAAAACGGTTAAAACTGGATTCAGTGGGCAGTGGGACATGGAGTTCTGACAGTATTCTTCTAAGCTGATAATATGTGTGGAAACGATAGACAGACCTAATCAGTTTGTTTGAGTGATTCAAGTGGTCTGTAAAAGAAATGCCACAGCCTGTAGTTGAACATAGTATAGCAAAGTTAAGCTGGTTTTGGAACATCTGTAGTGGGCTTGAGAGCCACTTTCTTGCAGTTGAATCATCTGTTATTGGCGGGTTTATGTATTGGTCATACGGATTTGGAACCTTTACTTGAAATAAATCTCCTTCAGACACAGCTATATCGAGCTGATTTAGTTGAATTATTTTCTGTTCATAAGTCGGCGCGACATTGTACTTGGCATCTATGTTAAATTGAAATGAGTTTGTAGTGGTAATTGTTGGTGATTTAAATTCCATCATGCTTTTTTATGAGATAATAAAAATGTTTATCACATTAACAAATCTTGATACAAGCAAGCAAACCAGTGTGGTTAACTAATGGGATTGATAATCGAGATGGTAACAAGGTTGTAGCTATCCATGAAATGTTCTACACTGTAAAGTGGTTTAATGTAGAAAATGATACAAAATATCAAATAAGTTATGATAGTAAGGTTGAGGATATACCAGCTGGGTATTATGACTTTTGTACTATAGCTAACTGGTTTCAAAGTGAGTTTAAAATTAAAGCCACTTTAAATCCAGCCAACTTAATTGTTACATTAGAATTTCCAAAACTAGATGAGTTTATAATGACAGAAAAATTTACACATTTACTTGGTTATTATTTGAATGAAGATTGGTTTATAATAGATGGTGATGCTAATGTTCCTAATTTTATGGCATTGAAGACCAAAAAAACTTAAAGTAACTGGAAAACGTCCTGTTTATTTGTCAGTACACACAGTATTTAATGTTCATTTGAAAGAACTAAACACGACTGAAAATGTACACAATGGAAAGCCTTCAACTTTGTTGAGATGTGTGCCAGCTGGAACTGCCCCTTATGCGAAAGTGTGGTTGTTAGATTTCCTAATTTGCAGTTTAAGAAATTAGGCTCCAGTTTCTTTGAATCACTATGTTTATCTGTAACTAATCAGGATGGCAAACCAGTTCTGATGCATGATTTTTGTGTTGTCATAGTAGTTAAATAAATTTTATTTTTGTTTATAAAAAATGAGTGGCGGTCCAAAACCGAGAATTATACCAGTTGCTTGTCCGGTAAGAGAGTTGAAAGATTTGGCTGATGTACAGGGTTTTCATAAAGAAGGAGAGGTGGGAGAAGTATATGGCCTTGAACTTGATTCCTTTGGATTGTACATGCGGAAAGTAATCGATGACATGAAAGATGGCACCGAGAGACCGATTCCTAAATTTGGCCAGCTTCGTGATGTCACTGTACCTATTCCTATAAATAATGCGCTCTACATCTTAAAAAATGTGAGTAATAAGTGGGTAGTTGTTCCTGCTCCTACACCTGCACCCACAATTGACTGGGACATAAAGTTTGAATTTATTAGTCCTATGTATATACTGATGAAGGAGCCTTAGTATTCAGGAAAGTTATAAACTCTGGGCCGTTGCTTGTGAGTCTTGTTCCAAGCTTTTCCGAAGAGAACAATAGCAGAGATAAACTAAAAGTGCAAGAGTATGAGAAACGACGGTATCTTCTTACAAATAGAAAGGGTAGATCAGATACTGTTGTGTTTGTGCGAATAAACTTTACCATTGCTAGAGAAGCGACAATAGTATTTGAAATTATTATGAGATCTTTGGCATTAGCCAAAGAAGCAGATGTTGCACAGGGAATCAAACTTACTTGGGATGACTCGGTAACAGAGTCAACAAAGGTCTTCATTATTATTAGAAAAGGCGTAGATATAGAGGTATCAAGTAGTAATCCTGCTGTTAAAATAGTAATCGATAAAACAACTCTAGTTTATCTAAGTTACATAAACCTAGAACGCATAGATCTTGTTTTGTTTTATTACGCCAGCAAATTGTATACACTTGAAGAGTTGCAAAATGTAATCGCTGATTAAATTTAAAAAATATTTGTCATAAAAAATGGTGAACTTGTATCCACAACTATCCCCGGAGCCGATTGTGCCCGATAAAACATTACAGGCAGACTCATTCCGATTAATAAATATTACAGAAGCGTTGAAGTATTTGAAAGGTGAAGAGGCAAAATACTCCAGGTGTAAAAGACGTTATAGCACAGTTTTCAATTCTGTACAAAACATATCAATGGCTGTGGGTGTGGTTTCAGCTGGATGTTCTGTAAGGGGTATTGTTCTGTTTGCGACGGGAATTGGAAGTATAACTGGAATTTCTATAGAGGGTGTTAGCGTTGCCGCATGTCTGGCATGCTTTGGTTTGGAAGCCCTTAACAAACGATTTAATACAAAGTTGCAGAAACATGAAACATTGAGCATGCTGAGTAGTATGAAACTTATTATCAGTAAAGCTTTGGAGGACAATAGAATTGACGATGATGAATTTAAGAGAGTGCAAGATGATTTGTCCAATTACAAACAACAGAAGTCTGAAATTCAGAATAAGATGCATAGTCAACCCATAAATGTTGAAGAGCTAAAGAAACCTTTTTTTAGAAGAAGGAAAGAAAATAGGAGTAAAAGAGACCACAGAAAAACTACAAAATCTTCTAAGCGAGTAATAAACAGTTTTGGTAATCGTTTATTATTTCTATCATACACTTCACAGAGAGATGACACGCCACTCACGCCTGCATATTTGACACCATCAGCTCCACCGCCAGAATATTACTGAAAAAAATGTTTTTTTATTGTTCTTGTAACTTGTCAAATCTGTCCGAGTATCTTGTTGACTTGGGTCAAGAACTTACAAGTTGTTATGTTTAGGTTCTTATAAGTTCTTATTTAAGTCACTGATCAAAACTTATGACAACTAACTTCAAAGTTACATGTAAGTTGTAGGTAACTTTTAAGTTAGTTGACAAGTAAAATCATATAATTCTAGAAAGTTTCATGAACAGTAACTTTATAAGTTTACCTCCACTCAATTATATAAACAGTAATGTTTTAAGTTTACCCCACTCAGTCATTGAAAGACCTACCAGTAGCTGTAATGTGTAGATTTTCACATGTCTTAATAGACTTCTGAAAACAGAGTTGCAGGGGACTCGCCTGACCAGCTTGTAATTAAATTTAGCATAATAAAAAATATAATTTATTTTTTGAAATAAGAAAAAATTGAATTTTTAAAAAAAAATGGTATAATAAAAATTTAAAAAAAATTAAATAAAAGGGCTGCTTTGGCCTTCCCACCTGCTCTCACAGGATACGATGTAACCCGGGTTATTAACGCATTCACCCCCTATGGAGGGGGCTATAACCCTGGTGGGTTGTGCGTTCATCTTTCCTGTGAAAGCCCTCATGGTGTTGACCTGTCAGCTGGACACCGAGACCGAGAAACTAACCACGGCACGAGTGAAGAGAATAGTTTGCGTGTACTATCCTTCATCACTTTACCAGTGATCAGTCCTCCCGGCCAAAGCAGTACCCAAACACAGGTAGGATATTGTATTTATTTATAGCTAGTCAGTTGGCTGAAATCATGTAAAAGCAGGGCTCTTGAGGGTCTGACTCAGAACAAATCTGAGAATCTAAGCCTAAAAAGACCTAGGCTCCTGAGAATCTAGGCCTTTTACCAAAAGAATTCCCTGGTTTTTACGTACTCAGAGGTAGTATGTCAGGTGTGAGGTGGTTCCTATCTAAGCCTGAGTATGTCAGTAGGCTCAGTAGGGTGGCTTGTGTACCTGAATTCCTGAGAAATTGTATCTCATTGAGAAATTGACTCAGTGTGTAATCAGATATGTTGTTGTCCGTGTTTAAGCTTGCCTCACTCTGCAGGCTACAGCTGTCATGCGTAAATTCAGAAGTCTTTACAGTTGACTAAAACCCTATAAAAACAGTGGCTCTTGAGAATCTTAACCTGCTCATGAGAATCTGTAAAGGCAGTGACTGCTGAAAATGTAAGCCCCCCGAGCAGGAAAGGTGTATAGTACATAAATCTATTCATACCTCAGTGGACAGGAAAGGTATATCTCTTAAACACCCTCTTTGAATAGACTCGTCCAAATAGACGAGTCTATTCAATGAGGGTGTTTTTGCGTTGACAAATCCGTAGTCAACTAACGAATGTATTATCAAATAACCCACATAACGTCAAATAACCCACATAACGTTAAACTGAGCTAATTTGGCCTCGACTAAGTACAAGACATGAACAGAGTGTGTGGGTATGTTGGAAGGCCGGGTTGAAACAAAAATGTTTTGAAAAAGTCGTGGAGCGTGACAAATGTTAGTAGTAAAGTCCAGTCAGTCTAACTCGCTTGATAGGCCTGACTTAAAAGCAGACAGTACAGTTGCCTGAAACCATGTGAAAACAGAGGCTCTTGAGGATCTGTCTTTGTGACCTGTGAGAGCTCATGAAAAAGACATGGGCTCCTGAAAATCTTAGCCTCTTGCAAAACAAACTCTGTTGTTTTATGTGCTCATACGGAGGAAGTAAGATAAAGAGAGTTTCCTATCTAAGCCTGAGGTTATTCAGGCCCCTCTATAACATGATATTTAAGATTAGCCACCCTTGACATTGTTCGGCTTAGAGCGTGTGTCGATTTCACGGTGTTGTGAAATTGAATAGACACTGACGCATCCGCGTGTCATGTGTACCTAGCAAGTTCTCGAAAAAATTTATCTCATAGGTAGGGGGATCTGCCTTAATAATCACGGGTTGACAGCCGATCAAAAAAGCCACGTATTTTTCGTGTAAAAATTGACTTTTACCTGTGGAAATGACTATGACGCAGTAATAACTAGACTGGCCAGCCCGGTCTCATTATGACTATCGGGAATTGCCACAATACCCGTAAGTGGACAAACGACTAGTCTCGTCATTTCTGATAACAGCTGATTTGCATGCATTTGGGAATATAAGGGCTTACAGAATTGATATTTTAATTAGCTTGACTTGTTTTAGAGAGATTGATTGAAAATCTTTTTTTATCGAGTGCAATAAAAGGCCAGATCCGGGATTTTTGAAGGCTGTGATCAGTAAGAGTGATGTTTGCGAAAAATAACTAATTATGGTCGTATAATTAAGATAATTAAAGACAAAAGTTGGCCCAAAAATGTAATTATGTTAATCTCTCAAGCACCTATTGGTAATCTCCCCCCCCCCTTCCCTGCCCCCCCCCCCCCCCCCCCCTGCCCAAAAAAAAAAAAAAAAAAAAAATTAATGGTGTTTTATTAAATGGTTATTGGATACCCCCAGCCTCTGTAAGTATACTATCTGCTTTTTGGGAGGGTACCAACTTTTCAGTGAATGTGGTATTGCATTAATATATGTGTTCATAACTTTTTTCTTCTTTTTGTCTACTGTATTGAAAATACGGTAGACTTTGAAATGGGGCTGGGTGGAGCACATTCCAGAGCATGCACATGACATTTTTGGTGTGCGGGGCAGAAATTCTGGCTAAGAAGTAACAAGATAAAAATGACATCAGGTCTAGCTGCACAAACCTTGCTAGAGAACATCTTTTTGGCACAAAGCGCCATGTGTGTGTGTGAGACAGCGGACAGCGACTAGAGCCCGCGTTTGAGGATGGACAAGCTTGAAATTGTATGATAATGTCACCAAAAGAATAACATCGAGGTAGTTTTTTGATTAAGATGCTCATTGGCAAGAAAATGGCAGTTTCACTGTAACATGGTAGTCGTAGTATATCACACCAGACGCACGCACGCAGGGTTCTTGTAAAGAAACTTCACTCAGTTGCAACCCGTCACACATGGCTTAAGGTTGTAGACCACACTGGAGTAACAGTTCCAACAATATTTTATTGCATCGATGTGATCTCCATACAATGCATTCACAAATGCATCCACAATGATACACTGTCTCCTCTACAATGCATAAACACTTTTGACACACTGCGTCTCTCATACAATTGCATGCATACTTTCTAGCACGGTCTTTTATACTATTACAGATTTCCAGAATAATCCAGTGAATTTGCACAACACAACCAATCAGAAAAGAAAACATAACCAAAACTCATAAATATTGATGAAAAATAATACTCGAGAATGAACTGGAAAATACGACTACTATTTTAAACTCCTTTAATACAGTGTTACGAAATGTTGCCGACACTTTGATGTCATATATGAGGTCACTAGAAAGATAGTGACCCTGCTCGAACCTACCAGTCTCATCGTAGCGAAACTACGTGTCACAACAAAAATCGATCACAGTTCTCCGTGCGAAAGAAAATGAATCCTACTAAAAAGGTACATAATTCTTATCCAGAATAACTCAAATGAATATCGGATCTTTCCTATGATTAATACACACATGCTCTCAAAGAATAACACAACTACAAACGTAACATTCACACAAAAAACGGTTGATCCACACTAGAGTCTGTAATTTTTCTTATTTTTACTGGATATTTTGCATATAGCTAGATAGAAGGGAGATACTGCATGATTTCGTTAACCAGCATTGTACCTCAAGAACTTTTTTAGTGATAATTAAATATTTGTTTAACAAATATTTTGACGTTTTTGGGATTAATTTCACAATTTGGGATTAATCTTAAAACAATTGAATCTTTTTTACAAAAAAAACAACAACACACAATCTTCTCATTCTGACCGTTTAGCACCATCGTGGTGGCCTTGATATCAGGTCTTCTCTTTGCTGACCGTGTAGCACCATTATGGTGGCGCATCAGCATCATCAAAATGTGTTCAACTTGGGAATGGTTTTGTTATGTGTGTTTCAGTTGTACGTGTGTGCGTATATTACATTTTTTTAAGGTAGTGAGATTCTGCATATATACATTTCTTTTGTAACGTGCTTAGAGCCCTCTGCTCCAGGGGATTCAACCCGATATAAATGCTCTTTATAATTATTATTTATTATTATTAATAATCGTTTGATTTTTCATATACAGTATTTACATAAGCCTACAGTTTCTTTCGGCTGTCGGGTACGATTAGGTCAATTGCAACCTGTATACCCTAGGTATGAAAATCAGACAATTTTCTGCACAATGTTTTCAAGTCATTTGTAAAACAGCTAACATAACTTTAATTTTTCTTTTACAATAAAAAACACTATCTTATTAATACCCCCATGATTTTTCATAAGCAGTGTTTGCATAAGCCTGCTGTTTGTCCCGGCTCTAAGATAGGATTAGGTCAAATGGTGGCTCGTAAGCCCTAGTTATGAAAATCAGCAAGAAAATTCCAACGTTTGATCCTCTAATACACCAAATGTTAGTACTGCGATTAGTGATGTATAACATTTGAGTCATCACTATGAACACGGCGTCATGGGACTAATGATTCCATGACATGAAGCTTGAAGTGACGTCATTTCGCTGCTCGTGCTATTATTCTTCTCAGTTCATAACAGCTATGCTACGCCAGACAACAGAGCTTACGAATGCCGAGAATTGCCGTGTGTCCATCTTTATTTCTGTGTGCCAGTGTGTGTGGATCAGAGGGTGGGTTAGAGTAGAAGGAGATGGATTCCTGTCACTACACGAGCCCACAGAATGTACTAATGGCGGGAGCGCTGTGTGTCTGTCTTTATTTGTGTGCGCCGACGCGTGTGTTGATCAGAGGTTGGTTTAGAGAGGAGGGAAATGGATCAGCATAATAAACCTTAAATATGAACAACTCAGAATGTTCCTAAAAGATAAACACATTTGAGCTCCAAACAATACAGTAGACTTTGGAATTAAATCCTCATTTTTTTTTTTTTTTTTTTTTTGGGGGGGGGCTGGTCTGTGATTTTGGACTTAATGGCCATATGTCTTATTGTGCTGTTCTGTGATTTGGGGCCTTACATCTACATGCTGAAGGTTCACATAACAGACCAGCACATGTTTCATGTTATTTTTAACATTTTTGGCTCGCATGCGAAGCAAAAGTGAATCTATATGTTCTGGGCCAGTGGTCGTCCGTCATCCTTGGTAATAATAATAATAATAATACCAGTATTATATAGGCGCTTTTTCTCAATTTTTGGCGAATCGACTCAAAGCGCCGCAAACTGAAACCCAGGTGACGGACACAAATTTACTCCGAAGACAAACACAGTACAAGACAGGCGAAGGGTCAGCTCAGCTACTGAAGTTACAGAAATTTTTGATCGCTTGTATTTGAAATTTATGAAGTGGCCTGAAACCGGTACCAAAGTGTGTGTGTGTGTGTGTGTAGGGGGGGGGGGGGTGGTTAATGGTGGCATTTTCTCGGAGACTATTCAAGCCACAGTCTTCTAACTTGGTCCAAGGATACTTTGTGGCAAGACCTTTCTAGATTTACCGATTTCAGTGACCTCTATCAAAGGTCAAGGTCACAGGATGAGGCAGTAGATCAAAAATAGCCATATTTTGACAAACCCCACCCGGGTCTGCCCTGGGGGACTTGGGTGGGGTTAGGTATTTTTTAGTTCCCAGGGTCACCCTGGTCAGCCCCACAGGGTGGGGTTTTCTCTCTATTCTGGGGCATGTGTTTCTGTCTACCCGAGGTCCATTCACCTGTATTTGCCTTTTAAAAACTCTCCCTACTGTCTGCACTGCCTGTAGCTCTTGATATTGGATGTGTGTTGCTAAATGGTCTTGGCTTTATTTAGGCCCCATGTGTTAGGTTTATTTAATGTATTTGACCGGCTGGCGACATACATTCAATGTTCTGTTTATTTTTTTTTCACAAGCAGTGCAGGCACGTCCTGAGAAAGCCTTGTTGCTGTCGGGACGTTAAGCAATGTACAATCATATTTTGACAAAATTAATTTGTTCTCAAATACTATTCACAACTTCAGACCCAAACTTAGTACAAATATATCTGATGGTAAGACCTTCCTATGCATACTAATTTGGTTGATTCCTCAGAAAGGTCAAGGCTCACAAGAGATCAGGAAATTGGAGAAAAATAGCTATATTTTGACAAAAGATGTTTTTCTCAAATACTATTCACAACTTCAAACCTAAACTTGGTACAAAGATACCTGATCGTAAGACCTATTTATGCATACTAATTTGGATGACCCCTTGGAAGGTCAAGGGTCACAAGAGGTCAGCAAATGTGTGTAAAATGCCAATTTTTGATAGAATTGTAGTTTTTAATCAACATTTTAAAACAGTTTTCAAATTTGACTCAACGGTAGCTGATGCATAATAATTTAGTTGACCCATCACAAGGGTCGTGGGATGATTCCAAAATAGGTATAAAAAAAGCCATATTTTGACCCAAAAAAGGTTTTTTTTCTTAAATACGTACTATTTTAAATTTTAAACCCAAACCTAGTAGCTGGTACTGAGATACCCAATAGTAGCTATATCTATGCATACTAATTTCAATGACCCTCAAAAAGGTCAGGGGTCACTTGAGGTTGGTAAATGTGTAAAAATTGCCATGTGTGTGAAAAATGCTTAAATTTTGAGAAAACTTGGATTTTGCAGGTGTTTAAGCCAGCCTTTTATACTTATTGTCACAAAGGTCACACATATGTATATTGGTGATACACGTGAGCCATGAGGACTTTGCCTTTCTTGTTTAAAATTATTTTATTACTCATGTCGTTAATTCTGACCATAGGTCCAAGAAGTTGCTGACCGTTACCTGATGTGTGGCGATCACTACAAAACCATCCGTGACGGTCTGGCACAGCTAAAGCTGGGTGGAGACGGCGACCAGGTGATGGAAAGCTTGCAGGTAGGCACTTAACCCTGGATTTCAGACATTATGGTTGTAGGCTGTAATTGGTTAAAACATTATAGACAATATTTGTGATAGTGTATGTTGGTATGTTTATTTGGGACTTTATGGCTCTAGGTACATATAAAAAAAACTCACAGACCAGCATACATCGACAGAGAAATGAGCATATACTTCATGTAGGTTGTTGAATAGAGATTTAGTTAGTGCAGTGCAGTAGGTGCAGTAATACATGTACTTACATCAGTACCTAATAGTTATGGAGGGAGTAATTAAATTAGCCTGACCTTCCATTTCACAAAATAAATCACTCATGCTTAGTTTCACTTATAAAATGTCAGAATATTAATTATCAGTCAAGTTGAACATGGGTGATTTATTTTGCTTGACATAAGGTCAGGCATAATTGTATTTATTTATATGATTTAAAAAAAAAGGTTTTAACCTTTTTAGAATCAACATTTTTCTCTACTCAAAGTAGTACGGTGCCACAATTAGGTCATATTCTTACTGTATTCTGCCTCTTGCAGTGACCACAATCATCATGTAGAATTGTAACGAAACTGTCATTAGTGCAGCTGAGATTGTACTATCACTACATGTGAATTGAGACAGCCTTTCTTTCCTCAAAATACATTACCGATGGCATTACTATATGGAATATACCCCTTAACTTTACCCAATTTCAGCCTAAGCACCCTTGTGTGTACCTATATGACAAGGGGCGTAACTCAGAGTTGTATCCAAGTGACCAGGTAGTCTCCCCTCCCTCCATCCGGTCAGCTGAGCCGTGTACCCGCCAGTTGTACCCTTAGCTTTACCGTGAACGGTTCACCAGCTTCAGCCTCTCGCTTGGATTTTTTACTACCTTACTTCCTACAACTTACCTAGTGGCTAGTAAATGGCGAGGTAAGGCCTTAGGTTATGCCTACGGCTAAATGGACCGTTTACAGCACCGTCGGCACATCCTGTGGAAATTTTTTCGAACTTCGAAATTGTTTCGGACTTTGCCTTCATGTCTGGGCTTGCCCTCGACCGGTTTGTGAGTACGGTTCATGGGGCCTTTCGCGGCTGGCCCCGCACGGTTGCTTCATGGCTTCTGCTTTATGTTGCAGCGCACAGCTTCGCACCTGTAAGAGATGCAAGGGTTTTTAGTGGCCGACAGATTCTCATAAGTTGTGTCTACCCTGTTCCGGCTGCTCCTTGGCCCGTCACTGCACCCTGTGCGCGACGAAGGAGCGGAAGTGGTCGCAGCTATGGGAGTTCTATCAGCGACGCCGCCCGGGGGCTAAGGATTCTACCATGCCTTTGGATGATACCAGGTCAGTGCGTAGCATTGTAGCTCCTTTAGCGCCCGCGCCACCCAAATCTCCGTGCCATCAGGCGTTTTTGAAGATTGTGGGTCCCGCTTCCTGCCGGATTCTGGACTCAAACCTGGTTAGCCCTCTTATAGTGATGGCCAGAAGAGCCCACCCCGTCTCGCATGGTCCTTTGCAAGAAGTGGCCAAGAGACTTCTGCCAGTCTCACATGGTCCTCCGCAAGGGGCGGCCAAGAGACAGGACACACGGGAGTCTCTCCCGCTTATGCTAGCTGCCTCTAGACACCGTCCTTTAGCCACTGTCGGCGCTCAAAGGCCTCCGAGTTCGGAGTGGTGCTCGAGCCCGCACCACTTCAGCAGGAGCACTACCCCTCGCCGTCGGTCTCCTCCCGGCGCTGTCACCGTACCAGGGCCCCCCCTCGGCGCTTCGACGACCCACCAGCCTCGTGGGCTCTGCGTTCGGGCCGTCTGCCGTCCCTCGTCGACCGTGCAGGACCTCTGGTCAGCACTACAGTACTGCCCGGACCTCGCCAGCGTGCGCGCCCCGCTCGCCTTTCATCGATCTCTAGCTCACCGCGCGGACTTCGTGAGCGCTCCCCTGACAGACCCTACTGGTCTTCAGATGCTGATTCTCCTCACTGTGACGTGGTTTTAGTGTCCCCCGTGGAGGGGAATGAAGACGTCCTCAGTTTGTATCCGGAGGACTCGGCGTCCTCCATTTTCCCGCTGGAACCCCGCCGGAACCCCGCCCCCGCAGCGCTTCTGTGTCTGACATGCCAGGAGAGACATTGGGCGCGTCTGACACTTCACGGGCTCTAGACGAGGCGGCGCGGTTGATCTCTTCTATTCTTCCCTTGGAGGGATGCCCACCTTCGCCTCCGCTCAAGAGGAAGGCTGCCGCCTCAGTCGACACACCGCTTCAGGCGAAGCGTTTTAAGACTCTTCCTCAGCCCCCCGGGATTTAGAGATCTGTTGGACACCTTTAATGAGCACCTTACCCAAGGCAAGCTGCATGACAGAGGGTTTTTCGCGGACATGCGTTGGCCGTCGGGCGTCGATATCAAGTTTCGGCAAGCCTGGTATGCGGGACATTCTCAAGCCTTCTCCTGCCCCCTCCCAGAGGAGGACTCGGCGGCGCAGTTGCAAGCTGGAGGAAGGTGCCGGCCCGTCGGTTCTTCCCCCCCGGACTGGAGCACACCGCAAGTCTCATTCGCAATTCTCTGGCGTGTGCAGATTTTTTTTACCTGGCCACTCAGGCGGTGGTGAGGAGTGTGGAGGAGTTTTGGGAGCGTCTGAATGAGTCCCGGTTACGCGACGTCCACTCTATCGCTGTCACAGCTAATCGCGCAGTGCACCACATCGCGACCAATTCCTTGGCGGCGGCGGCAAATTGCGACCTGATGAGAAAAGATGCCGTGCTGAAGAGTTGCCCGGGCATCCCTCCGACCTTCTTGGCTCAGCTGCGCCATGCCCCGCTGGGGGGTCCCCTCCTCTTTGGTTTCACCTGGCAAGAGGTGCAGGACTCCACCAAGGACCTGTGGCCGAGCGCTCCTAGATTGGATCCCGCCTGGTTTCCAGCCTCCTGCAGGGACAGAGATCGCGCCCTACGGAGCTTCAGACCCTCCACCCGACTGGTTCCCAGACTACTTCCCAGAACCAGACCACAGGCCCCCGCTGGTCGGGCCCGCCCTCTTCAGGCCTCGACTCCTGCCTGGACCTGGAGCATCCGGAGGCCCGGGCGCGGGAGGGCCCAGTGACTTCCCCCCGACGCCGTCCCCGCCGACCCCTGCAGGGCCTCCAGTCGGTAGGAGGCTTTCGAGGCACAGTGACAAGTGGCGGTTGCTGTTGCCGGAGGACCCTTAGATTCTCGACACGATCTCACTCGGACTTCAGATCTTGTTTTTGACTCTCCCACCTTTGAGACGTTCGCCTCTGTGGACAGACATGCCGGCTGAACAGGACAGGGCGGACGCTCTTCAAGGGGAAATTGCCACTCTACTTCGCAAGGCAGCCACGGAAGTAGTGGAGCAATAGGACTCCCCGGCGTTCTACAGTCTGCTCTTCATGGTCCCGGAGGCAAGTGGCGACCGGTCATCGACCTCTCTGCCCTGAACAAGTTAATTGTCGTCCCCCTCCTTTCGTATGGATACGGCAAGAGCCTTACAAGCTTCAGTACAACCTATGGACTACGCGGTCAGTCTCGACGTCTCCGACGCATACCTGCACATTCCCATGCACCCCGCCTTGCAGCGTTACCTACATTTCGCCTTTGGCGGGTCGTTTACCAGTTTCAGGCCCTACCCTTCGGCCTCAACCTTAGCCCTTGGGTTTTTACCAGGATTATGGACGCTGTAGTCGCCAGAGCCAGGCAGGATTCCTCGAGCCCTACGTCCAACTGTCTCGACGTTCTGCTCCTCAGGAATCAAGATTTGGCCGCGCTAGCAGCGGACAGGGACGCTCTGCTAGTCCTGCTTCGCCATCTCGGATTCTTCCTCAATGAGGGAAAAGCGGACTTGGTGCCGTCGCGCCGGTTTATCCACCTGGGTATGGAGTTTTTGACCGATCTCAACAGGGTGCGTCTACCGGAACCTCAGATCCAGAAGCTGGCGACCTTGGCGCAGCAAGTCTCCTTAGCGGATGCTCTTCCAGCCAGGACCTGGCTCCAGCTCTTGGGCCTGATCAGTGCGGCGGCGGACCTGTTACCCCTGGGCAGACTTTACACTCAACCGCTACAGCTTTATCTCCTGCTTCACTGGCGTCCGTCCTCGGGAGATCTCTCAGCCCCGGTCCCGGTCTCATTGCTGATCCGGCCACACCTGCTTCGTTGGACAGATCGTTTTTGGTTGCCGACGGGATTTCCGCTCTCCACCCCTCCCCTGACTTTCTCCATTTTCACGGACGCAAGTCATGACGGATGGGGGGCCCCTTTACTGCCGGACTTCAGCACTGTCTCTGTGCCTTTGGTCGACAGACCTGGGGACCAACATATCAATTGGCTGGAGTTAAAGGCGGTGTGGTTAGCCCTCATCTACTGGGAATCGCAATTGGGCGACCAGGAAGTCCTGATTCTGTCCAACAATGTGACGGTGGTGGCCTATATTCAGAAGCAAGGCGGCACTCAGTCTCCGACCCTCTGCATGCTTCTCTACCAAATCTTCCTGTGGAGCAGAGATCGCAGGATTACGCTCCAAGCACGTCACATCCGGGAATGCCTGAATGTTCTCGCGGACTCCCTCTCGCAACGGGGACAGCTTCTTCACACTGAGTGGTCTCTACGGCCGGACTTCTTCCACATGATCTGTGCTCACTAGGAGACACCCATGATCGACCTGTTTGCCACCAGATGGAACAAGCAGCTCCCGCTATTTGTCTCCCCCATTCCGGACCCCCTCACTTGGGCGGTGGACGCACCGTCAATCTCCTGGGAGGGCCTGGTAGCCTACGCGTACCCTCCCTCGGTGCTAGTGCCCAAGGTTCTCCTCAAGCTGCGGGGATGCAACAGAGTCCTCCTGCTCGTCACTCCGTTCAGTTGGAACAGGACGTGTACGACAGACCTTCTCAGCCTCGCCACCAACCCGCCTCTCTGGCTCCCCACGCCTCGGGACGATGCTGAAGCAGTCCAGGCAGAACCTCTTCTACCCCTGTCCGGAGAGACTTTTGCTTCACGCCTGGAGGTTGTCCGGCATGCCCTCTCAACTCGAGGTTTCTCGGATGCAGCACTGGAGGCGATCGCGACAGCCTGCAGACCGTCCACCCTCTGGGTGTACGAAGGAAAATGGAGGGTCCTACAGTCCTGGTGCGAGCCCCGACTCCTTGCCCCCACAGCCCTGACCACGCCACAGCTGGCCAAGTTCTTCTTGTGGCTGTTCCAGGAACGGGACTTGGCACCGATCACCATTCGCGGTTATCTCTCGATGGTGGCGGACACTTATCGGCACTTAGGCCGACCGGACCCGGGAGCATGCAAAGACCTCTCAGACTTGATGTCCCATTTTGAACTCCAATGACCAGTCACTCGTTCTCTCGTCCCACGCTGGGATCTTCCGTGGGTATTGACCTGGTTGAACTCCAGTCGCTTCGAGCCTCTTCCTCTCGCTCGCCTTGCGGACTTGACTAGAAAGATCTGCTTCCTCCTGGCCCTCGCCACAGCCGCCAGTCAGCGAGTTGCATGCGCTGTCTGTAGACCCTGCCTGCATGCAGTTCAGGATGGACGGTTCGGTCCAGCTTCTGACCAACCCTTCCTTCGTGGCCAAGAATAGACTCCCCTCGGCTGCGCCGTACTTGTGGAGTATTCGACCTCTTACAGGATTCGACCAGTCCCAGACATCACGGCTGCAGGACCCGGTCCAAGCGTTAAAAGTCTACCTGCATAGAGTGAAGCCCTTGAGGTCGCTCCCGCCTCTTCCTGCCCATGGCCCCAGGCCGGGCCAACATTTCCGCCCAGCTTACAATGATCTCTTCCCACAGGGTGCCAAGAGAATTCGGATACGGGCTCACGAAGTCAGAGCGTTCGCTGCTAGCGTTGCGTTCCACTGCAACTGCGCAGTCAGAGACATCGTCGCAGCGGTCGGGTGGCGGTCAGAGTCCACCTTTGCCCGCTTCTATCTCCGAGATCTCTCTGGCCAGCGAGACAACCTGAGCCTCATCGGAGACCTCTCGGCAGCGCAACACTCCCTCCGAGCGCCGCTGGCGCCATAGGTAACTCTTAGCTGAAATCGTCAAGAGGTTGCCCCTCGAAGCTAAGCTTACTGCCGTTACTCCTTTTCGCTATTCTTCCATATAGTAATGCCATCGGTAATGTATTTTTGAGGAAACAAATTTATTTTTCTGTAATATGTATTTTTTTCGAAAAATACTTACCGATGGCATTACTCGGAGGGCCCTCCCAACTACCCTGCTTGCCGCCTTTACGCTAAGAGTACAACTGGCGGGTACACGGCTCAGGTGAACAAATGGAGGGAGGGGAGACTACCCGGTCACTTGGATACAACTCTCTAAGTTACGCCCCTTGTCACAAGGGTGCTTAGGCTGAAATCGGGTTAGTTAAGGGGCATAATCCATATAATAATGCCATCGGTAAGTTTTTTTTTTTTAAATACATTTTAGAGAAAAATACATTTTGTAACATATTGTGGTGAATAGTGTGCACGTTGTATAAATATTTGTTTCTCAGGGCAGACAAAGATGATTGCAAGTTCAATTTGTACATTTCAAGCCACCAGAAGTCAGATGCTTTAAATTGTTGATTTATGTTGCATATTTGTCCCTATGAGTGTTTCAGATGAAAACAAAAATATGTTTTAAAATCGGATGTGTTGTTATAATTATTCTAATGTGCCATGTGTAGATTTTTTGCACAATATTGGCAGATCACTGTTGATAAAATCCAGACCAAAAGGTGACTGCATGAATAAGCTTGTAAAATTGTAATAAAATAACGGTCTACCCTAGTAATCCTATTTGGGCACAAGAATAAAGGTTACAATAATTGGAAGAAGTTCTTTTGAAGTTTCTTTTCTTTACAGATTCATTGTGATACCATATGTATTCCAATCAGTTTGAAACCTGGGTCTTGTATGCCCATACTAAAGTACAAAGTCGTTTTACATATGCTTGTAAAAACACGCCTCATGAGATTTTTTTATGGACCCCTTCAACGGGCCCCTTCGCATCACTAATGTAATAATTCAACAATACTGCCCACGTCCAAGATATAGTCAGTGATGCCACTGTATGTTGGAGCAGATTCACACACGACATAAATCCTAGGTACTCTCAAAATAATTTCATGGTGACATCTGTGCGTTCATCTTGTATACCTTCATGTAAATATAAATTATTTCTGTCAATAAGTATAATCTTTTTTACATTAGAGAAATCCTGGCGCAAATGAAAATATCCTGTTCCATATAGCTGGTCCATGCAAGCTTTAAATGAGGAATGTCATACTTCACATTCTGAAGAAAGACTTGACTGGAGGCATTGTTGTTAGTATATGATAATGAAGTGAAACTAGGACACATGCATGTATTTTGACATCTTTGGTGATATTAATTGACCTCATCTACGACATGTCTTTTTTCAAATTTATTTAATGGTTTCTGATACTCCTGCTTTCTATGCATTCATCTAAACTACCAAAAGCAGAGGTACATGCTTCTACAATGTCAGAAAATCAGACTTAATTGTTCTAATTTGTTTAACCTCATCCACAGATTTCCTGGATTTTGACCAACAAGGAAATAATTAACACACTTAGGAATAACTTAAGCACACAACATTTCTGTACTGTGAACTGTTGTCTGTGTTATTCTGAAGCATCTTTTGTTGGTTATTTCTTATCACTGTTGTAAGCAGAATAGTTCTAGCAATGTCCAACATTTATACTAATGCTGTTTATTCACCATGTTTCTGCTGACAGGGTGTGCCAGCACAACAGCAGGAGATATTGCTTTTGTTGAGCCTTCACAGGGAGATCACCATGTCCAACTTGCAGAACGTGCCACAGGAGCACCGCAATCAGACTGTAAGAAACATTGCTTATATACTTGTTGATCAAGAACAGTTGGTAATTTTACGTAATTCAGTCTGGACCTTACAAGAGGAGATATGGACCGTGGCAGTTTATGGGTGGTGCCCAATTATCTTGTTCCAGTGGACAAAGCTAGCTTTATTTTTACTTTAATAAGGATCGGGTCATGAATGTACACCATACCTGTCAAGTTTTCAAAAATGGGAAATATGGAGATTTTTGGCAGCCTTTTGTTTCCACAGTGTCACAGTGTTTTCTTACAACTGGCAATAACTATCAACATAAAAAAGTATGCAAATATTATATTCAGATTATTACTTTTGTATACATGTGTGTTTGTTTCATTTTAAAGGGGCACGCCCGACCTTTTTTAATGCTTCAGTTCGTAAAAAGCTTTCACTGGGATTCAGTATGTATACACACTTAGACGGTGTCCCACCAAATGCTTTCTTTCGTCCGTTCAAAGCGAAAAGAGGCCCACTGGAATCTTGTGACTGAACACCATGAAAAGACTGCTTCTGATAGGCGATGGTAGCTGACGTCATAACTATTCTATACGACCTTAGGTCATCTGCATAATTATAACCAATCAGAGACAAAATGGTGGATGAACCAGCGAAGAAAACAAGAAAGTATCATCGACTCGTGCCAACAATGACAGACTCGGAATTGAAGAGAAGAAAGAGGAAGAGAGACAAGATACCCCTAAGTAGAACTGACATCGGACAAGGGAATATAGACATGTGGCAACACGTAAAGCAAGAGCATGGCTTGACTGCCCATCTAAAATTTGTCCCTTTCTGGCTGAATCAGTGAATAATCTACGGTCTTTGTCGATCTTCCTACAGTTCAAGATTTTAAACCTGTTTTATCATATAGTTGCGTGCAGAAAGCAGGTATAAATACCAATGTTCTGTTTCAATGATGGAACGCATTGCGTGTTTCCGAGGGGTAAAGGATCAAAGGTCAAACTAAGCCCGGCACCGTTGACGCAGACTCGCCAGCTTCAGTTGCGAGTCACTGAAATAATCCACGCCCTCGGCACGATCGTTACTAGTAAATACTAGCAGGTTAAGTGAAACCCGCATTGTGATTTTGACAGCATAGCGAGTATGGAAGGTTTATTCTACTTTTCTCGTGAAAAATTGCGTCAAAGAGATGCCGGAAAACATCAGTACACGTGTACACTGACACGTGCGTACGCCACACCAATGACCTCGTGACCTGCAGTATTGCATAGTCGGCCGGGTTCTGCCTTGTGACGTAGTCTCATAAATATGCATGTTAATTCAAAACAAGGCCGATGCAGACAATAAATCCGTGACTCAGGTAAAAAAACAATACACCCTCCAAACGATAAATTTCGACATTTGGCATTTTACTTACACCATAAAGCTCTAAGACAGTACACAAAGGACCCATACACATACTGTCAGCAGTATCTGTTGCAGACAGTTTTCTGACTGTGCTGAGATGCTTGATCCATGGGAAAATAACTTTAACAATGAATTCACACAGCACCATTTAGTATTCCATTTTATGTGAAAATCCCTAAAGAATATTGTGATTTTATTTCAATTAATTCACATTTCTGAATCAGATGCTGCTGTCTGATGTGCACACAGTAAAACCCGAACATGCAGAAAAAGAGAACATCTCCAGTGACACTGATACTCTTCAAGAAAATTTCAGTATTGAGACTAGAAATTATTTTTCTTACATTTATTATATTAAAATTTTTCTGAACTGATTGGAAAGGACATGTGAGCAGTTTATATGTCTGCCTACTGCTACCTGTGTTCGGAATAGGCTAGCTCTCTGTAAGACCAAACATAGACAGCAAAGAAACTTGGATATGCCTGTGGTATGACTTGCTGTTTGGTACTGCACTCCGATGCGTGTATTTTGTTGAAAAGCCTTTCACACATTGTTCTGACTAAAATCTGATAGTAAATGTCCACGATTTATTTATTCGCTGTTGTCTCATGCTATATCCATGTACATTTTGCTTCTGTCTTTTAAACAAATAGCAGGTGATTTCTTTGGTCGATAAAAACCGGAAGTAACCTGAAATAACCAGAACACATGGGTTACAAAATGGCTGAAAGAAAGCAAAACTGCCAATCAGAAAAGCATTCAAAGTTTTTGTATAATTCCAATTTTTTCAAGTCGGTAGAATTGTGAGGAAAAGTCATGAAAGCGGTCATGAAAGTGGAAGAAATCGGAAGGTCAGGACAAAGCAGGAGACAGCTTGCAAAGTCGGGAGTCTCCTGAAATCAGGAGACTTGACAGATATGTTACAGCTGCAGCTGCAGCATGGGCGGGACTATGCTTTCGCGCTGGCGTATAGGATTTAAATGCTGCACTGGCCAGTAATTTAAGTACCGTAGAGGGTAATGCAAAGTGATTCTAGCTGTCATCAACTAGAAATTTTGTCTGTGAAGCCACTGCAGATTGACTGCTTAATAACCCTGTCTCCCAGAGACATGCAGATAAAATTGATATGAGCAAGAGGTATAATCCTGATGGGCTCTTGAAGGCCTGTGCCTCTTGCAGTTGATTGTTTTTCATTGTGGTCTGGCACATAAGGGTTAATTGTTTATATATTTGTATCACAGGCCTTCTTCTGCGCAATACCTGTGATACTAGCCAGTGTGATATGCGAGTGTGTGTGTGTGTTTGCAGCTGCCAAATCCGCAATATGTTTCAATATGTGTTTTCATATGTTTTAATAGTTTCTTAGTTTATGTCACTCTTAGTTTATGTCATTATGTTACTTTTGTGTTTAATGTTTCTGTGAGCCAAAGAAAATTTTTCATGTTATGCTTGTTGTTTAATGGACAGTAAAGTTTATTCAATTCAATTATGAAACTGCAAGCTAGGTTGTTTGCCATGATAAATGTTTGGAATATATATATATATATATATATATATATATATATATATATATATATATATATATATATATATATATATATATATATATATATATATATATATATATGTATATATATAGGGACTACCCCCAGGTGCCCCACAATCCGCTGGAGAATATCCAGTCCCTCCCCCCACCACCCCCACCACCCCCACCACCCCCCACACCCCCCCCCCCCACCCCCACTGAGAGGGGAGTCTAGTGAATACATGTATACATGTATTTCCAGATATTGGACCTGCTGGGTAGATTTAGGTTTTTGCCGCCTATGACCGGTTTCGTCCCAAGGGGGGGAGGTGGGGAGGGGGGGGGCTCGTCAGGTAGTCACAAAATGGGCAGCTGATGTCGTGATGACACAATGGAATTCCACAGCATTAGCACAGCAGAGCATTCTCAAAATTGAAATGAAAAATTATATATATTTTATATATATATATATATATATATATATATATATATATATATATATATATATATATATATATATATATATATATATATATATATATATATATAAAATTTTCATTCACTTCTGAGAATGCTGGGATAATGCCATGGAATTCTAGGCTGGTACGCTTGCATTGTGTCATCAGGACATCAGCTGTCCTTTTTGTGACTGCATCGCTCACTAGTTCTAGAAAGGAGAGGGTAGTGGGAGAGAAGGAATGACAGACCTATCATTTTGAGCCTTCCACTGAACACCTACTACATATCCACAACAGTTCTACCTCAATCGCCGCACGTGCTGTTTGTGGGTGTGGTCTAGAAGTCGGCTCAGATGTGAAACCTGTCAACACATCTTGATAACTCGGCCCGCTAACTCGCACTGTTAATGTTTCCGCGGTGCTTTCCTGGCATCTAGTCACAGTCAAGCCGGCCCTGTTTCAATTAAACTCTGTTTGAGAAACATCAGCATGAATGACACCAGTAAGAGGTATAGATTCTCATGAGCCCTCAAGCAGAGGGGATAATGAGTATCTATGCCCCTTGCAGATGTGGATTGGTTTCTTGCACAGACCACTATCGTTACTACTATCGTCCACTCCCTCAGTTTGAGGAACGCTGTCAGTTACAAACGCACAAAAATCAAGCTAAAGGCATATTTTTTTTATAAACAGCCTTTCGTGGCGAGGACATATGAAGATCTGTACCTCTTGCAGATTTATTAGACTCACTTTTGCAACTTGACAATCCTTACTTCAGCCGACGGTTATTTTTTACCAGACATGCAGATACATGATGTGATTTTCTAGAGCAGAGAGAGTAACAAAGGTTTGGGTATACACGCAACCCACAAAAACAAACGCTACCTTCGAAACCTATGTCCGAAGTGAAACATGCTGCATGCTGTAAAAGAGAAAGAGTGCCACACCACTTGGTTTTAACTGTCATGGCTGAACAAAGTTTCGAAACTTGATTAATTATTTATTACTGTAACATTTAATTCAATCAGTTGCACTGACAAGATATGTTGTGATGTGTGATCACTGCCAGTGCCAATTATGCAGTCTCAGTGATCACTGATAACTTACAGAGCAGAAATACAGAAGGTTGGGCTTTTCCCTCTGATAAAAAAAAATAATGAAAGAAACCACTAATGATCCGTAGCTATGTATACCAACGTGCCTAGAGAATAAATGTGTGATTTCATTTGTCGCTGAGTACCTACAGTGTCATAAATTGTGAAAATATCTGTAAAAGAAAGTAAAGGTGCACCTCAGTAACTGAAGGTCCATGACTTTAATTTTTAAAAAGACAGCAATAAATAACCGTCGGACTTCCTCTTTGGGAAACAATATCAAAAAGTTAAAGGACAAGTCTCAGTCCTTCTTGCACAAGAAACCAATCTTTCGTAGTCCGCAATGGTATGTTACCGGGAATTTACGAGGAAAGGCATATAATATGTCAGTAAATATTCACCCCATTTAATATCACCGTTGTACAAATTTACGCTCCAACAACAAGCTATGATGATGAGGAAATAGAAGACTTATATGACCAACTGCAGGAAGTCCTGGACCAGACCCCCAAGACAGACATTCTTGTGGCGCAGAGAGACTGGAATGCCAAAATAGGAGAGGATGCTACTGCAATGCAGAGACCAAACACAGAGGCTTAAGGCTCCTGGAATTTGCCAGCGCAAATGATCTGAAGCTGATGAACACGTTTGGCCCATACAAAGCAGCACCATAACCAAATTGACTACATCATGGTGAAGATTCGCTTCCAAACCAGTGTGAACATTGCCAAGACAATAAGTTTTCAAGGAGCAGACATTAGAAGCGACCATTACTTAGTGATGATGACCTTCCGACTCCGCCTGAAGAAAGTCAACAAGCAGGGTCCCACCAGAATCAAGTTCGACCTTGAGAAGCTAAAAGACCCAGAGGTAGCGGAAGCCTTCCAGGCAAAGATAGGAGGAAAATTCGTGCCACTGTTACTTCTAGGTGCAGAAGACACGGATGTGGACACACTGATCAACACATTTAACACTGCTGTAACACAAACAACTAGTGAGATTCTTGGCAAACACCGACAAGCAAAGAAACCTTGGCTTACAGCTGACATCCTTGATCTGTGTGACAAGCGTCGAGAATTAAAGAAAAAGAAGTTAGAGGTAGAAGGAGCTAAACAATACAGGGAAATTAACCAGGATATTAAGAAAAACATGAAAAAGGCAAAGAAGAGGTGGATTGAAGACCAGTGTAAACATATACAAGAAAAAACTGAACAAAAATAATACCAAAAAAGCATAACAGCTGGTGAAAGACCTGACCAGTGCAAAACAGGGACGCTCCTCTATCATTTAAGATAGCGAAAGGAAATGTCTTACGGAAGACCAAGACATTCTGAAGAGATGGACAGAGTACTGCTCACATTTGTACAACCACTGAACTACAGGGGACCCAGGAATACTTGTCACCCCACCAGTGACCAACACAGTGACAACTATCCCATCCTCCAAGAAGAAGTAGAGGCTGCCGTGAAGTCGCTGAAAAAAAGGAAGGTAGCAGGAGCAGACAACATCCCTGCAGAACTAGTCCAAGAAGAAGAAGAAGACATGATAAACGCCTTACTAACTATCTGCAATAAGATCTGGCAGTCAGTGGAATGGCCCACACCATGGACCCAATCACTTATAATAACTCCCGAAAAAAAGGAAACTTAAAGCAATGCCAGAATTATCACACGACGGTCTTATATGCCACCCAAGCAAATTCATGTTAAAGATCCTTCTGAAAAGGCTGAAGCCACAGGCAGAGGAAATCATAGCTAAGGAACAGGCAGGCTTCAGACCAGGGTGCAGCACAACTGAGCAGATCTTCAACCTGAGAGTTATATGTGAGAGGTACCTCCAGCACCAGCAACACCTTTATCATGTCTTTGTGGATTTTAAGAAGGCGTTTGATAGGGTGTGGCATGCAGCCCTTTGGTCCACCATGAAGCTGTACAACATCAATGCCAACCTGATCAAAGTAATAGAAAACCTATACAACAAGGCCACTAGCGCAGTCTGCTTCAACGGCAAAATAGGAAATTGGTTTAGGACAACAGTCGGAGTCACTGAGACAAGGTTGCAGGGAATGGAGGGAGCTGGTTGCCAAGTCATCAGTGGTGCCCCAACGATCGGCAAGACTACGGGATAGATAGATAGAAATATTCATCGTGTTCTGTTCTCAAGTGCTTTATGAAGTCGCACAGGGAAAAGAAATAAGAACTAAACTAACAAGTCGACTGACGTTTTAGTCATGTCCAAATATAAAGCGTTAAGAATTTTTTGTACCTTACTTGTAATTTGCGGCCTGACTATGAAACGCTTTAGTGCGTCACAAATTGGAACAAGACAACGATATACATGGCACGCTTTCAGATACTCAGCCCGTGATTTATTAAGTCAACAAAATCAATGTGGGGAAAAAAGAATTTCAATTATACCATGCAGTGGGCACACATGCTGCTCGATGATATCGTGCAAACTGTCGGGAATCGTGTACAACGTCCAACTCTACGCTTTTTGAGCCGACTCATTGGGCTTTCATTACAATGGATCGAACTTTATCCAGAATTCTCCTGCCTTTGTGTACTGTTCGGATGATCTATATAGTTTTGCTGCTCTTTGTGAGGACTGTGATAAACGCATCACCATCTGGATCAGTTTCAGGTATATTTTTTACCCATAAAGTGACGATAGTTGCCATCTTTTCATTCTGTTGGTTTCCTCTGATATTCCTGTCAAAATCAAAACCATTTTGAAAGTTGTTTGATAGGCTACTTTTGTATCGTCTAGCATTGTCTACAAGTGGGTTGGGCAGTTCAAAAATGAAAGAGAACATTTGTAAATTCAGATTACAGGTCAATTTTGTCAAGTGTTAAACGGGACCTGCAAGCCTTGCTCCTTGTTTACATAAAGGAAAAGATCGACATTATTTTGAACAATAACTTCCCATCTTTATTTCTGAGTAGTGCCAAAGGATAGAATTTGTGAATTCGGATTACACGGTCATTTTTGTAAAGTGTTAAGCGGGACCTGCAAGCCTTGCCTCTTTGTTTACACAAAGGGAAAGATCGACATTATTTTAAACAATACTTGTAACTTCCCGTCTTTATTTCTGAGTAGGCCGGTTCCAAAGGATAGTGGGCGATGCCCCTGGCCTCTGAACATTCTCTGCAAAGGATACTCCATTTCTCGACAGAGGCTCAGAAGAAACAGAAAGTGGATCTCAGAGCAACTATTGAAAATGTTTAGGACAAATGGCCCCCATAGGACAAAGTGACTGGCTGCATACAAGAACAGTTGGTACAATGCCCATGCCCGTCGCATTCACGGTCGTGCCATGTTTCCACAATGTCTATATCCTTTGGGACACCTTTCACTGAAACGGGTAAAGTGCATAACTGGGATGATCTGGACTCTCCTCTGCCTGTGTCGGCAGAATGAAAGGTTAGCCGCACCAGGTTGTCCAGACAGACAACGAGAAAACAATCTCGAAGACTAACTGACACGTCCACCCACTGAACAGTACTCCAATCTGAAGCGTCTTTTGAAGGTGTTGTAGTAGCAGTTGTTGAATGATGCTTCCTTTTTCAGGCGACGCTCGGCTTCACACAAGCTTACTGTCAACCCGGCTTGTCCAGTGATCGGGAAGACTGTCCTAACACTGTGGTAGCTGTACGAAAGGTAGACAGTACAGAGTCCCTGCAGTACGCCGGCCTGCATAGCGTATATCATGTGTTCCGAGCAGTGTGTGAAATGTTTGGTACAAACGTTTCAATCTCTTCATAATGTAAGAATCTGCATCGACGGCTTTCGAAATGTACCTCTTGTTTAAAAATGATTCAAAGAAAAGCTGGACTTCCAGAGGAACATTGTGAAACCACTCTGTGACCACGTCTAGCTCTTTCCAATGCAGCAGGTCATTTGCACTGGCTGCATGACTGCATGCTGCACATGGCAACTCGTCACCAGTGCCGACTCCAGAGCCATTATGATTTTGGCGATATGCAGACTGCGAGAGACTTTCTTCAGCTGGATGATGATCATCCAACCTAAGAACTTCTCTCTCTCTCTCTCTCTCTCTCTCTCTCTCTCTCTCTCTCTCTCTCTCTCTCTCTCTCTCTCTCTCTGCACATGCAGGGATTTAGATCGAAGCTTCCCGAGACTGAGAAATGTCATCTTGTAATCGCAGAGTGTTATCGTCCGCATACGCTTTTAATGTACCACTTTCGAACACGTGTATTTCATGGCAAAAGTCCAAATGGCGCTGAAGAACTTCTGTTCTGACGAGCAGCAGAACATCATTCAAGAAGGTTGGGTCTGTACTGACTACTTCTCTGGAAAATTCAATGAAAACATGAACTCCCTTTTCATTAACACAGTGAGTAATGGCACAATCGCCGCAATATAGCTGTGGTTTATCTGTCTATTGTATCGGGCAAGTTTTTTTCAAAATGTCCCTTTGAATAATGTCAGGATAATGAATACATCTTGCGGCATAAAGCTCGATGCCTTCCCGTAGGTTTCCAAATGCTTGCCTGTTTTTCTCTGCTCAGTGAAACTGTTTCAGCGCACAGCTGATTGATCTTTCAGTTTCTCGCACAAAGTTACACACTTACTCAAGAAAAAAATCTTCTTGTCCAAAAGCCTTTCATATGCAAACTCTCAACAATCTGGAAATTCAAGCTGAAAATGCCACTCGAACAGTTTGATTTTCTCCCAGGATGTTTTGTTATGATCTGTTCTGTACTGGCTGTACAGAGAAAGATAATAGGAGACCCGTAAGACAATGAATTCAATAGAGCCACATCCATCATTAATTTACGCCATTTTTAATATCAAAATTTTGACCCCAATTTTACCCCCCGTTAATTCTAAATCAACCCTTTGATTTTAAAAAAGTGACGAGCATGACGGATGCGGCCTTATTGATCTGATTATCTTACGGGTCTCCTATTATCTTTCTCTATAACTATTGTCTCTATAAAAACCTAATCATGAACCTGATCAAGTGATGCCAAGTGAAACTTAATACTTATTAACAAGTTGCAACTAACTTTTAGGAACCTGCAGAGGTAACCTTTAAGTGTGTTGTCATAAGAACTTATTAATTACTTACCCTAAGTTCTTACAAGTACTTACCCTAAGTTCTTACAAGTACTTACCCTAAGTTCTTACAACAACTTGACTCAAGTCCGAAGACACTGAGACAGATTTAACAAGATACAAGGACAATAAAAAAACTTTTTTTTCTCAGTAATACTCAGGTGGTGGTGCTGATGGGGTTAAATAATCAGGCACAAGTGGTGTAAGTGGCATGGCATTTTTCTGTGAAGTGTATGACATTAATAAACGATTACCAAATCTGATTTTTATTTGTTTAAAAGATTGTGTAGTTTTTCTGTGGTTTCCTGTACCCCTATCCTTTTTCCCTCTGCTAAAAAACTGGCCTTAAGTTCTTCAACATTCACAGGAGATTGACTACGCATTTTATTCTGTATTTCAGACTTCTGTTTTTTGTAATTATTCAAATCATCCTGGACTCGCTTAAATTCTTCGTCATCAATAAAATTATCATTTAACGCTTTACTGATAATAAGTTTCATACTGCTCAACTTCGCACCAGCAAGCGTACTCAATGCTTCATGTTTCTGTAATTTTGTGTGAAACCTTTTGTTTAAGGCTTCCAAACCAAAACAAGCCAGGCATGTAGCAACGCTAACACCCTCAACTGCTATTCCAGCCAAACTTCCAATTCCCGTGGCAAACAGAACAATACCTCCTACAGAACATCCAGCTGAAACTGCACCAATAGCCATAGAAGTGTTTTGAACAGAATTGAAAACAGTCTGATACCTCCTTTTACATCTGGAGTACCTCGCCTCTTCACTTTCCAATATTTAATTGCATCTGTAATATTATTTAATCTGAATGCGTCTGCTGGTAATGTTTTATCTGAAGCAATTGGCACAGCTGTCACCTGTGGATCAGGCGTAAGCGTTGTTTTTGTCGTCACATTTGTTTCAGTCGGCTCAAGCGTCGGTAGTATTGGATAGAATTTTACCATTTTTATTTGACAAATATTTTTTTATTTAATCAGCAATTACATTTTGCAACTCTTCAAAAGTATACAATTTGCTGGCATAATAAAACGAAACAAGATCAATGTGTTCAAGGTTTATGTAACTTAGACGAACAAAAGTTGTTTTGTCAACCACCACCTTGACAGCGGGTTCACTGCTCGAAACATTAATAACATCATTATTTTTTGTAATAGCAATAAAGACCTTTGATGATTCTGATACTGTTTCATCCCATGTAACTTTAATTCCTTGTGCAATTTGAGCCTCTTTAGCAGTAGTTACTGATCTCATGATAATTTCAAATACTATTGTCGCTTCTCTTGCGATGGGAAAGTTTATTGGTGCAAACACGACCTTTGCATCTGATCTGCCCTTCCTGTGCGTAAGAAGATACCTACGTTTCTCATAATTTTCAACTTTCAGTTTATCTCTGCTATTATCATCTAAAGCAAAGCTTGGAACAAGGCTTACAATAAGCGGCCCAGAATTAACAACATTCCTAAACACTAAGGCACCTTCGTCATCAGTGTATACATAAGGACTAATAAATTCCAACTTTATGTCCCAGTCAATTGTTGGCGGTGGTGCAGGCGCAGGCGGCACAGGTGAAACAACCCATTTATTACCTATATGTATTAAGTTGTAGGGCGCATTATTTACAAGATTAGGCGCAACTGGCACAGTAACATCACGCAGCTGACCAAGTTTAGGAATCGGTCTCTCTGTGCCATCTTTCATGTCATCGATTACTCTCCGCTTGTACATGCCAGTTGAATCAAGTTCAAAACCATACACCTCCCCCACCTCTCCCTCCTTCTCAAAATCCTGTACGTCAGCCAAATCTTTCAACTCTGTTACCGGACATGCAACTGGTATGATTCTAGGATTTGGACCGCCACTCATTTTTTATAAACAAAAATAAAATTATTTAACTTCTAACACAACACTAAAATCATGCATAACAACTGGTTTGTCATCCTGATTAGTTACAGATAAACTTAGTGACTCAAAGAAACTAGAACCTAATTTCTTAAACTGTAAATTAGGAAATCTAGCAACCACACTTTCACAATACGGAGCAGTTCCAGTTGGTAAGCATCTCAACAAAGTTGAAGGCTTTCCATTGTGTACATTTTCAGTCGTGTTTAGTTCTTTTAAATAAACATTTAGCACTGTGTGTACTGACAAATGGACAGGATATCTTCCAGTTATTTTTTTTTTTTTTTTTTTGGGCTTTAATTTTAATCCTGCTTCATAAGTCCAATCATCATCACCACTAACAGCTACAATACTAATATCCAGATCGGATAAAAGACCAAGTAGTATTAAAAGTTTGCCTGTTAATATAAGCCGACTATCTTTTGGAAATTCCAATGTAACAAACAAGTTAGCCGGATTTAAAGTTGCTTTAATTTTATACATATTTTGTAAAAATTCAGCTATAGTACAAAAGTCATAATCTCTTGGCTTGACTTCGCGAACGAAGATTCTATAGGGCTTGCCCACGTCGTCTGCAGGCATTTTCGTGGCTGCGGAGGCCAATCCGGGACAGGCAGGTTCGACCGCAGTGGCTGCAGGGGAAGGTCTGGTCAGGGTTCTGAGTTACGGCAACTCGTTTTTTTCTCCTGAGCCGTTTGTCCTTAAGGTTAGCTCTGCGAGAGTCCTCAAAGGAGACGGCTGCCTTGTAGATGGTGGAGCGCCAGGTGTCACGGTCCGCAGCAAGCGAAGACCACTGGCGGTGGTCGATTTGGCAGGCACTAAGTGACTTCTTGAGACCGTCTTTGTATCTCTTCTTTGGTGCCCCTCTGTCACGGTGTCCAGTAGCAAGCTCGCCGAACAGAGTGATCTTGGGTAGGCGATGATCCTCCATCCTGGAGACGTGCCCCGCCCAGCGAAGCTGTGTCCGCAGCAACAAAGCCTCGATGCTCATAGTTTCTGCCTGTTCAAGGACCTCGACGTTGGTGACATAGTCACTCCAGTGAATGCCCAGGATGGTACGCAGGCAGCGCTGGTGAAAGCGTTCGAGGAGTCGTAGTTGGTTGCGGTAGAGGGCCCAGGACTCGGAACCGTACACCCCCACCCGGGTCTGCCCTGGGGGACTTGGGTGGGGTTAGGTATTTTTTAGTTCCCAGGGTCACCCTGGTCAGCCCCACAGGGTGGGTTTTTCTCTCTATTCTGGGGCATGCGTTTCTGTCTACCCTTTGTCCATTCACCTGTATTTCTTTTTTAAAACTCTCCCTACTGTCTGCACTGCCTGTAGCTCTTGATATTGGATGTGTGTTGCTAAATGGTCTTAGCTTTATTTAGGCCCCATGTTGTAGGTTTATTTAACGTATTTGGCCGGCTGGCGACATACATTCAATTTTCTGTTTAGTTTTTTTTCACAAGCAGTGCAGGCACGTCCTGAGAAAGCCTTGTTGCTGTCGGGACGTTAAGCAATGTACAATCAATCAATCAATCGGAACCGTACAGCAGGGTGGTGAGGACGACAGCTCTGTACACACTGATCTTGGTGCCCGTTTTCAGCTGTTGATTGTGCCACACCCGCTTGAAAAGTCGCCCAAAAGCGCTGTTCGCTTTTGCCAGCCTGCTGTCAAGCTCCTTGTCCAGCTTGGCATCTGACGTGATGATGCAGCCAAGGTAGGTAAACTGGTGTACTGACTTCAGTTCAGACTCGCCGATGGTGATGTGGGGAGGGCGATGCTCTACCTTGGGTGCCGGCTGATGTAGTACCTCTGTCTTTTTCAGACTGACCTCGAGTCCAAAGAGCTGGGCAGCATCTGCAAAGCAGGATGTGATGCGCTGCAAGGCTCTCTCTGTGTGTGCAACAAGGGCAGCGTCATCAGCAAAGAGCAGCTCACGAATCAGTTGGTCTAGGGTTTTCGTGTGGGCCTGCAGTCGTCTGAGGTTGAACAGGCTGCCATCGAGACGATACCTGATGTACACTGCATCGTCATCGTCGAGGTCTACTGTGGCCTGCTTCAACATCATGCTAAAGAAGATGGTGAAGAGGGTTGGTGCCAGCACGCAGCCCTGTTTCACGCCGTTGATAATGGGGAATGGTTCTGAGAGGTTACTGTTGAGTCTAACCTGGCCTTGCTGGTCCTCGTGGAGCTGGACGATCATGCTTAGGAACTTTGGGGGACAGCCAAGTCGCTCCAGGATCTGCCACATGCCTTGCCTGCTCACAGTGTCGAATGCTTTTGTTAGGTCGACAAACGTTACGTACAGCCCTTTGTTCTGCTCGTGGCACTTCTCCTAAAGCTGTCTCAGCACAAAGACCATGTCGGTGGTACTCCTGTTGGCTCTGAAGCCACACTGGCCCTCTGGGAGGTGGTCTTCAGCGATGGCAGGTACCAGCCGATTCAGGAGCAGCCTTGCGAGAATTTTCCCGGGAATGGACAGCAGGGTAATTCCACGATAATTAGAGCATTCAGATTTCTCTCCTTTGTTCTTGTATAGGGTGATGATGACTGCATCACGGAGATCCTTTGGTAGTGTTCCTTTCTCCCAGCAGCAGAGAAAGAGGTCATGGAGCTTGTTGTGCAGTGCTGGGCCTCCATGTTTCCAGATCTCTGGCGGGATTCCGTCAATGCCTGCTGCTTTGCCACTCTTGAGCTGGTGGATGGCTGTGTGGGTCTCTTCGGCGGTGGGCGGTTCGTCCAATTCAACCTTTAGTGGGAGCTGTGGGATTTGGAGGATGACTGTTTCTTGAACAGTGCGCTCAGCGCCGAAGAGGTCCTGAAAGTATTCTGACCAGCGGTTCAAGATGGAGGTATTATCTGTGAGGAGTGCCTGTCCATCGGCGCTTCGCAGGGGACTTTGTACCAGGTGCCTAGGGCCATACACTGCTTTCAGTGCTTCATAGAAGCCCCTGTAGTCACCGTTGTCAGCGCAAAGCTGGGTCCTCTGTGCCAGTCTCGACCACCACTCGTTCTGGAGCTCTCTAAGCTTGAGCTGGAGACTGCTGCAGATGAGGCGAAAGGCAGATTTCTTCACAGGGCAGGAAGGCTGGGCTAGGTGGGCCTGGTGGGCGGCTCTTTTGTTTGCTAGAAGTTCCTGGATCTCCACGTCGTTTTCGTCAAACCAGTCTTTGTTCCTCTTTCTAACAAAGCCCAAGACTTCCACAGAAGATTTTACAATAGCAGTTTTCAGTTGCTCCCAGAGTGTTTCAGGGGAGGAGTCTGCTGGATCAACTGTGTCTTTGAGCATGCGCTGTAAATCTGTCTGAAGGGCAGCTTTCTTGTCATCACGCTGAAGGCTGGCGACATCAAGCTTTTTCTTGAGGGGGCCTCTTTTCTTGGGTTTCAGCTTGAGGTGGACCCTTGAACTATCATGGTCAATTCTGTCTCCTGAAGTGTCATGCAGTCCTCAGAGGATAACTCCAAAATGTAGGTATTTTGTACCTCTGGCACAATGAGTTTAAAAAAAAAGAAAAGTCATAATACCCAGGCTGTAAATGATTAGTGCCCCAACTTGTATCACCTACCATTCCATGTACAGAATATTCACCGTCATCTGTTACATTAAACCATTTTACTGTATAGAACAATTCATGGATAGCTACAGCCTTGCTACCATCACGATTATCAATCCCATTAGTTAACCACACTGGTTTGCTTGTGTCAAGATTTGTTAAGGAAATAAACATTTTTATTATCTCATATAAAAAGAAGGATGGAATTTAAATCACCAACCATTACCACAACAAACGCATTTCAATTTAATGTGGATGCCAAATACAATGTTGCACCTACTTATGAACAGAAAATAATTCAACTAAACCAGCTTGATATTGCTGTGTCTGAACAAGATCTATTCCAAGTGAAAGTACCCAATCCATTTGACCATTACCTAAACCCTCCAATAACAGACGACTCTACTGCAAGAAAGTGGTCTTCAAGTCCACTACAGATGTTTCAAAACCAACTCAATTTTGCTATACTGTGTTCTACTACAGGCTGTGGTGTTTCATTTACAGACCATTTGAATCACTCAAACAAACTGATTAGGTCTGTGTTTCGTTTTCACACTTACTACCAGCTTAGACGTATACTGTCAGAACTGCATACACCACTACCCACTGAATCCAGTTTCAACAGGTTTAACAACCCCATGGATATGTCCCCCACCCGGGTCTGCCCTGGGGGACTTGGGTGGGGTTAGGTATTTTTTAGTTCCCAGGGTCACCCTGGTCAGCCCCACAGGGTGGGTTTTTCTCTCTATTCTGGGGCATGTGTTTCTGTCTACCCTTTGTCCATTCACGTGTATTTGCCTTTTTAAAACTCTCCCTACTGTCTGCACTGCCTGTAGCTCTTGATGTTGGATGTGTGTTGCTAAATGGTCTTAACTTTATTTAGGCCCCATGTTGTAGGTTTATTTAACGTATTTGACCGGCTGGCGACATACATTCAATTTTCTGTTTAGTTTTTTTTCTTTTCACAAGCAGTGCAGGCACGTCCTGAGAAAGCCTTGTTGCTGTCGGGACGTTAAGCAATGTACAATCAATCAATCAAACCCATGGATATGAAAGCGTTTGAACGCATCTGTAATGAGTTTAACATCAACCCTGGCCCTAAGTATGACTTTACACAAAAACTTGATGATCACAATGGAATGGGCACACTGTATTACGCTATGAGTCACAGACAATACCCTCAAGATTATTACCCCGGTTACACTTCATTCTCATCAAAATCAGAAGTCTGGATAGGATCAATAGAACAGAAACAGTCTAACGCCTGGACCACATTTATTTTAGACAAGAGTGACGGGTTTACTCAAGCGGGAGTCGAGCGCGTAAATGAGTCAATCAGAACATATGTCTGGTGTATACTAGGTGCACAGTGACTAACAAAATCAAATATTTTGAATGGAAGTGGAAAATTTGAGGCACAAAAACAGTTTCTCGCTAATCTTGAAGATTCAATTAATTCAACAGTTGATCTCCCATCAAGCATACAACGCTACCAAGACATACTCAGATATGCCAGATCAAAAGTTGACTTTGTAGTTGGCATCGGGTTATACATGTTACCATCTGACCTACAACTCCAAATGGGGACAATAACAAATTATAATAATGAAATAATTGTTGCAGGTCATGATCAAAAATTAGGACTAAATCAATCTGTAAACTTGGGGGCCACAACCACACATGTACAGTCATTAAAATCATTACAGACGGTAACACCCCCGGCACCGGCACCGGCCCCAACACCAGCACCATCAACACCAACACCAACACCAACCCTTGACACACATGAGTCAGAAAGAACTGCATTGGTAATAGGACTCACTGGATTAGGAGTATTACTTCTTTATCTGTTTCATTAAATAACCCACCATCAACCCTCTTATTGTCACCAAAAAGACCCACACATGCTCTGCCATAAACCCCACTGCCTTTGCTGCTGTACTAATCAACCAACTGACAACAGTGCCTATAATGCCAGGCAAAGCGTCCACTGCTTTCAGAGCCAATTTCTTAAGCAAGTCTGAAGTGTGAGACAACTGTTTCTTTACCCATGACTGTAAATCTTTTGGATCTGTGGGAGCCGGTGGGCTCGGGGGTGGTGGTGCCGGGGTTGGACTACCACCGGAGACAGCTAACACTACAGTACTGATAATAAATCCCAGAGCAGTAATCAAACTAGCAATAGTGATACCCTGTTCTCTGAAAAGTGTTTTAAGTCTCTCAGCCAGAGTAGTGTCTTCGTGAAGTATTTTCTGAATAGTTTCTCTTATTCTGTTAACTTGTGATTTCAGTTTCTGTCTTCCAATACTAATCACTTCTAACCTTCCTGATCTTTCTACATGCAAATCATTTAATCTGTGTTGGATTCTTTCTTTCATTTATGTGTCTGCGGTAGCCAGTTTTTCTTTTTCACGTTCTATGTGTTTATCAAGCTCACCCAGTTTGGCAACATTATTAACCATCTCACCTCTTATCGTCTGCAGTGATTTATCCAATCCCATAATCTCCCGCATTGACAAAGGTGGATCATCTATTGTTTTCAAAGCGTCATTTATTTGACCTTCAGTAAATGAAGTTTCTTGTATCACTGTGTTTGCTATTTCTGGTAGGCTTGTTACTGGTGCCATTTCAATTTGTTGCCCTGTTGGCAACTTTGTTTGCGTGTCGTGAAGCGCACTAACAAGTCTTGTGGGAACAGGAGACCCACCAATTCCAAGGTACCTTGCCAACCCAGAGTTACCACCGACTTCCCCTTTAATTGTACTTAAAGCTCTAAACTTAGAAGGATTGTTTTTATGTGTTAGATTTATTTTCCCTCTGTCTGTATTTACAAATAAGTGTCCTTTATCATATTCAAATTGATTAGGATCTATTACATCTGGGCGCGCTCCAACACTGTCATAAAATGAGTTTACTTTGTCTTTTAACAGTTCATGATGCATACTAGAAGTAGTTACCATTCCAGTCATATCTGTGATACTGGTATCTGAGACATTCATGTCATCCATTTCAAAATCTTCATGATTAAATCCTCCCGCTGCCATTGTTTTATTAATTTATTATTTTTTATTGTGCATAATAAAAATGACACAGTCTTATGGATCAAAGTTAGACCCATACAGAAAACTACGTGAGCCCTTGGGTGTTAAGGCCATTAGTCATCACAAACAATCCAAGTACCATAGACCAGAACCAAACACTTACAGTCAAGTTTCCAAACCTAGGACCCAGTGATGTTATTGTTCCTGGCACTGCACGCCTTGCATTTAATATTGAACTATCATCAGACGCAGATGTGAACAGAACTCTAGTTGACAATCTTGGCAGAGCAATTGTTAAAACTATTAAAGTAAAACTTGAAGGGCAGGAAGTGTTTAGTCTTGATGACTCAGATGTGTTCTACTGTTACAAAGATCTTTGGCTCACAAGAGAAGAACGAGAAGACCGTATTTATCAAGGCATAATACAGCCAGATAATGTTGGTAAACTTCGAATCAATGCCGGAGACAAAACAACTACTGGGGTACCAAAGGAAGTTATTATAGCTGAAACATATGGAACCAGGTTTTACATTCCACTTGAGTTTGAAATCCTAACAGCTCATTTGCCTTATTATCAAGGGGCACTGAATGACCGTCTGAGTTTTGAACTAACTTTTAATGACTACTCCAAAGTTATTAAATCATCTGCCACAGATGCAACATACAAGATCTCTAACATTTCCTTGGAATATGAAATTGTCACACACACTGATCTAGCCAGACTCATTCAAAATCAGTATCAGTCAAGACTGCCAATTTATTATGAAAGGGTGATTAGACATAGTTTAATGCAAAAAGACAAGAGCGACCCAATGTGGAACATAAACTTAAACACACCTGCCAGGTCACTGAAAGGTATTCTTATGTTGTTTGTTGAACCAGCAGGTCCATATAAATGGGATTCAGAAAAATTTTACAATCCTAAGATTACACATTTGTCCTGCACAATCGAAGGCCGCCCTAATCAAGTGTACGCATCAGGAATGTTACCATACCAGCACTATGATGAGATCACAAAGTATTTTGCGGGAGGAAGGATTAGAGATAAACCAGCAAACATTGCGTGTAAAGATTTACATCTGTATGATGTTAGGATCGGACAATACCTTACAAACAAGTATGCACTGTGGTTAGATCTTCGTAGTACAGATGACGACTACCTTCATGGGTCAGGACGAACTGTCGAGAACGGTAGTGATGGAATAACAATTCAGATACAAAAGAAGGTTGAAACTGCTGCAGCCATAAACATATATTTGTACCTGATATATGACGCACAACTCAATATTGCAGAAAGCAGACTGAGTGGACACATATATTAAAATTATATTGTGTATTAAAATGAACTTGTTGACCCTCAACCCACACTGTGGATTATTTTGTGGTGCCACAGGGTGTGGTAAAACTGAATTTGTACTTAATTTATTACAAACAAGATACATCCACCATTTTGAAAACATAGTAATATTTTGTCCTACAATCAAACACAACAAAGCTTATCACAACCGTTTATTCATTTGGACTGACAGCAACATATACTTAGTTGACCCTGAGAAAAAACTGAATGACTACCTACAATATTTTTACAAGCAATTTGAAGGACAGTCAACATTGTTTATTGTTGATGACTGCTCAGCAGAAAAAGACATTGTCAAAAAGAGAAACACTCTAGCAGAACTGGCTTTCAGTGGCAGACACGCAAACATAAGTGTATGGATTCTCACTCAGAAATATAATGCTGTTCTGAAAGATTTTCGAGAACAGTTAAAGTTTATCTGTTTGTTTTACTGTAAGGATCGTGACAGCTTTGAAGACTGTCTCAGAGAAAACGATGTCATCCCAAATAAGCATGAACGTGATGATGTAAAAAATAAACTGAAATCAACTAAGCATCTAAAGCTTATTTTAAAGACAGATCAGCCCACAGGGTATGGGTTAGTAAATTAATTTATACATTTGTCTTGACTAATAAAAATGACAGACGGACAAACCCAAGTGTTTGATGTTACAGAATGCTTCAAAGATGTTAAGTGTTTTTATGACTTAAAAACACGTGTGTTTGGACCCAGCTTTAAACTCTCATCACCGTCAATAAGGATATACACAACATATAACGTTACTTTGGAATATTCAGATGGATTACCACGTTATGATTATGAGACTGTTGATCTTAAGACAAATGCTTTTAAAGTTTATAATGCTAACAGTGGCCACTTGCGTTGGTTTGAGGTACTGTGTGAAGACATATTTGTTCAATTAAGAAAACTACATTGTTACATTGAAAGTGTTACATTTAATAAAGTGATATTACACCTGCAGGACAAGACTTCAAGACAAACACCAGGAAAGTAGTTGACTTGTTTATCATAACTACAGATAATACAGTATTACATATGGTGTGACAATGGTAATATATTTTTTCATTTTATTATTTTGTCGGACAAATAAAAATGACGGACAATTCTCAAAACCCTGGCCCATCAAACCCTGGCTCATCTGGTTTAAGAAACGTGTTTCACACAACAGATTTGCCTATATCCAATACTAATAATGTCTATGAATCAATAGAAAACTCTTTTTCTGTCATACAACAAAATCTTCTGACAGGCAGTGTTAAAATTCAAATTGTTGCAAAAATAGAATTTACTAGAGTGGACGGTGAATTGATTGTATCGTATATATCAACAAGACAACACACAGTTAACACACAAAGAGAATTGGAGAACGTGTTTAGAGACAGACTATTACCTGACTTCCTCCAGGCAATTGACAGTGCAAAAATGAAGGGGTCTGGCTGGCATGAAGGACATGTACATGAACTACAATTAAAGCAGTCTAGGTATCATCCTATATTAGGTAAATCATGGTTGCCACTGCCAACAGAGGTTGCAAACAAAAAGGCTGTTGTTAATATACAGAACAATGACAACTATTGTTTCATGTGGTGTGTGCTTGCTAAACTACACTTTGTAAAATCAAAGCCTGAACGTGTATCTAACTACACCAAATTTGTAAATGAACTCAACTTCAGTGGCATTGAGTTCCCTGTTAAAATAGAGGACATAGACTTGTTTGAAAAACTAAATCCTGGTATATCTGTAAATGTGTATGTGTGGGATAATGAGTCTGAGAACAAGTTACAACCAATTAGAGTGTCCCCAATTGCCCCAACCTACGGGCAGTCAGAAGATAAACATGTTGACATGTTATTAATCGGAGATGACAATAACTTTCACTACACAATTATCAGGAATATGTCACGTCTAATTCATGGGCATACAACAAAACACAACGGCAAACAGGAAGTTTGTAAAAAATGTTTACAAAGATTCTCCTCTATTGCAGTGGCACATAAACACATCCTACACTGCAGGTCAGCTGATGACATACAAACTGTACTTAAGTATCCAGATCCTGGTAGTCAAGTGTATTTTAAGAACTATGGGAATCAACAAAAGTTGCCGTTTGTAGTGTACGCTGATTTCGAATCACTGGTTGTACCATATGAGGGTCCTGTTCCAGAGTCATTACCAAAGACTATAAAATTGAGTGACCAAGTGGTGTGTTCTTTCGGATACATTATTGTTAGGTCAGACGGTTTGCATTCAGAACCTGTTATCTACAGGGGTGAAAATGCAGCATGTCTGTTTTTAACAGAAATGAGACATCTGTATAGTCAGGTAGTACAATATCTCACAACATGTCAGATGCCTCTGGTGATGACAGAAGAAGACAAACTAAAATTTGATACAGCAGAGAAGTGTTGGATTTGTGAACAGCCTCTGGGAGGTGATAAAGTTCGTGACCACGATCACATAACTGGGCGTTACAGAGGTGCTGCACATAACAATTGTAACTTATTATTAAAAACAGATCCTAAGACATATAAGTTACCAATCTTTTTCCACAATCTTAAAGGATATGATTCACACATCATCATGCAGGCTGTAGACGAATCGTACAAAAACATAAGTTGCATTGCCCAGACAACTGAAAAATATTTGACTTTTAGGTTAGACAAATTAGCATTTTATGACTCCATGCAACATTTGTCTTTAGGTCTTGCTAGTCTGGCAGAAGGACTGACTGAGTATCCAATAACAAGTAAATATTTTGAGCCAGAGTTGATTAAGAAAGGTGTTTATCCATATGAGTACATTGATCACTGGATTGTGTTTGAAGAAACAAGACTGCCACCAAAAGAGAAATTTTATTCTACACTAACTGGCAAAGGTATTTCTGACTCTGAATATCAACACGCACTTGATGCATGGGGGAAGTTAGGATGTCAGACTATTGGTGATTACCACGATCAGTACTTGAAAGCTGACGTTTGCTTGCTAGCAGATGTATTTGAAAGTTACCGTGAAAAGGGTCTATTGCACTACAGACTTGACCCTGCTTGTTACATAACTAGTCCTGGCATGACATGGGATGCATTTTTGAAATCCAGTAAGATATTTATAGACCTGTTGTCTGATCGTACGATGGGTGAAATGGTGGAACGCGGATTGAGGGGTGGCATTAGTATTGCAGCGAACAATTACGCCAAAGCCAACAACAAATATCTGGACAGTTATGGTGACCTTGGGTTTGACCCCTCAAGGTCAAGGTCATTCATTACGTACCTTGACGCTAACAACTTGTATGGGTTCGCGATGTGTGAGTTATTGCCCTTGAAAAACTTTTGTCTGCATGATTTGTCACAGTATGACATAACAGACATAACAAACAATATTATTAATCTTGACCGAAACAACGCAAAGGGTTGGATCTTTGAAGTAGACCTAGAGTACCCACACCATCTACATGATTACCACAATGATTATCCGTTGGCTGTTGAGAAAATGAGTATGACAGGGAAAAAAGAAGACACCAAACTTGTGCCAAATCTAAATGACAAATTCAATTACGTTTGCCACTACCGCTTGCTTCAGTTTTACATCAGACACGGGTTAGTACTAAAGAAAGTTCACAGAGGAATTCAATTTGATCAGAGTGCTTTCATGAAAGATTACATAATGAAGAACACAACCCTTCGTGCCAGAGACGGCAACACTGCATTTGACAAAGACTTTTTTAAGCTTATGAACAATGCCTGTTTTGGCAAGACAATGGAAAATCCTCATCACAGAAAAGATGTGAGACTGGTCACAACTGAATCAGGTGCAATTAAACTTACAGGCAAGCCACAATACACAGGGTATAAAGAACTTCATTCATCATTGTATGCTGTGTCACTCAAAAAAAAGATAGTTAAACTGGACAAGCCAGTATTCATTGGTATGGCAATACTTGAGTTGTCAAAATTACTAATGCTTGAATTTTATTATGATTACTTTAAACCAAAATATCCTGACTGCCGTCTGTTGTACACTGACACTGACTCTATGATCATTGATGTGTGTACTGAAGACTTTTATGAAGACATGAAAACAGAGTTACACATGTATGACACATCTGACTACCCAAAAGACCATCCACTGTTCAGCACACAAAACAAGAAAGTGCCTGGTAAGTTTAAGGATGAACTAAATGGTGTGCCAATAGTTGAGTACGTTGGACTGAGATCAAAAATGTATTCTCTACTGCACCAGAAGGGTAGTCAGTCAAAAGCCAAAGGTATCAAGAAAACAGCAATAAAAAATAAAGACATTCGTCATGAACATTACAAGCAAGTGTTAGATGGTGCATTAATGTCTGATTATCCAAACAAGTCACTGAGATCAAACAAACATAATCTTGAAATGATCCAAACACATAAGAAATCTCTGGCAGTTGGAGACACAAAACGAGTGTTTCATAGTAAGGAAAAAGCTTATGCACCTGGTCATTACAGGCTCAAGTTATCTGAAGACATTTGTGATGAACTGGTTGATGAATTAATTGACGACTTAGTTACTGAAATGAGTAACGGTGTCTGGGGGAATAATCTGTAATTCTTCTCTGACAAATGCCCTCTGGGGCACAGGGTCATACAGGTAATATATTGTTGCGTCTGGACCGTCAGGACCGGGAATTATTTTTTTTATATTATGAACGGATGTGGACCAGATGGGGTCTGTCGCCCTGCGTCTGACGTCATTTTCAGACTCACCTGGTTGATATAAATATCTCACCTGTTTGGTAAATAAACTTGTGTCTGGTGCTGGTGCTGGGGTTGGACCTGTTTTTGGCTCTGTAATTGTTTTCAATTTAATAGCATCAGCAGGTTTTGGGTGTCCTTCGTTATTCATTGCTTTTATCACATGTGGTAATCTCTTAACCCACTCAGTGTTACGGGTGTCATGCATGAGTTCCTTTGAAGACTGGTAGCTGAAAAGTCTTTCTGATAACTGTTTGTTAAAGTTCTCTACAATTGCCTGCGATCTGTGCACACCTGGAATGCCTCGTCTGACCAGTACGCCATGCTTCACAAATAACTGATTAACTGCACCTTTGAATTCTGATCCGTCATCGACCTGCACTAGTCTGGGGTATCTTAAAGGGCCACGACTATATATTTTTGTTAAAGCAGTAGCAACAGTACTGGCTGTTTTGTCAGATATGGGTTCAGCGTCTTTGTACCTTGAAGCTATGTCTACAACAGTTAATGCATACTTGTATCGTTTCTTTCTTATTGTGTCATGTGGTAAGAACAGGAGGTCCATTTGGTGCGTGTCATTTGGTGTTGTGTTCTCAAAATGAGGTCTTGTTATCTTTCTTGGAGCAGGGAGATATATCTGCCAAATTGCCTGTCTCTGTAACCATTGCTTGACTTGATTGAGTGTTATATCTCCGCCAACAGCGGCATGTAATTTCTGAATAGCGGTTGCTCCTTTCCAATACCCTGATGGTGAGTAATATATTTTTGATAGTTTATTTTCTACCCCGGGGTTCATTTCTTCTAGCAAAATAAAGACCAGTAAAAAATACAAATGTCATTCCCACTAGAACAAAGATTATCTCTCCGTTTCTTTGTTCTGGGCTTGGTTGATAGTAGTCACTCAGTTTTGGTTTCAGTATAGACATGTCTTCACCTGTGACAAGAAAATATTCCCTGATTGCTTCGTCTGTATTTGAAAACGTATGTTGTGCGTGGCCTTCAAGCCTCAATCTTTCATTGATGAAATCCAGTTTTTCAATTCTTTGCTTCTCATAATCCTGTTGGGCTTGTGCAAGTTTCTCAGACGCTTCATTATGACGTTTCATTTCTTCTGCAGATTCTTCTCTACCCATTTTTGAAAAGAGATAATTAGAGCCACTGAACGCGAGGGCATTAACCATGGCCCCACCAATCATAATAGCTATCGTCGCCATATTATTTTTATTTACATAGAAATATTTTCAGGAATAATTCCTTGCTTGACGAGAAAATCTTTTGTCGCAATTGACGCTGTAACAATCGTAATCAGTTTAGCACTGTCTTCAATGTCTAATCTGCTCAAGTCTGCTGATTTCATTTTGAGTAGACTTTTTCCTAGCATAGAATAAGCTACTGCTAATCCACTTATCACGGCAGAGTGATAGACAAGGTTCATATCACGGCAGAGTGATAGACAAGGTTCATTATGTTCTTTGAGTCATTCATTTTTTAAGGCAAGAAAAATTAAAATAATATTTTTATTTACTGCATATAAAATGGGTCAACGGCTTTGGGTGTTACTGGTAATGTGGAGACTTCTGGTTTTGTTTTTGGAGTGTCTGATTTTTTGGACACTGTACGAGTCTGTGGTTTGTATTTTTTGTATAATTGATAACCTACGTAACCAAATCCGACAACAAATCCGGCAACTATATATTTTGTTGTTTGAGGTTCGGGGTCAGGGCGGGGGTCAGGCTTAGTTGTTTGTCTCTCACTTTGATGAGAGTGTCCTGTCGGTGTCAGTCCTAACAGTAGTGACGCCTGGTCAGACACATGAGTCTTTTCTGTTTGCGCTTGAAGCTGTAATTTTTTTTGTCTGTTATATTCGGCTAATCTTTTACCAGCCTCTATTCGACCTGGGCTTTTTGTCTTAGTCACAGTTTGAACCTGTGTCAAAACAGGGTCCGGGTTCTGTTGTGTAGTCATCTTGTTCTCGTCCATTTGATCCTTCTTTTTCTTTCTCTAGAAAATTTATTTTTGAAAAATCAATATGACTCCCGGTAACAAGAAGGGTTACGACAGGAGCAAGGTAATTTCCAAACTTGTAAAACATGATGCATGCTAATTTGCCTATTGTATTTGAAACAATAGGGTTGCTTTCAAGGTCGTGTGATAGACTGTCACTATCCACAGGTAGAAAGTGACTCACTGCTTTTGTGTATAGGCATACAAGAGATCGACTCAAATCACGTGTCATTAGTGAGGCAATGTAGTTCTCATATTTTGAATGAAGCTTGATTAGTTCGTCAGAGCTTAGAGATTCAATATCCTCTGTCATGTATTGTCTACCCAGATAAGCCTTTGATTTGCCTGAGACAATCACAGACAAAAGCCGCTGTTTTTTTGGAGTCTAAGTCTTTGTTCTCTACAGCGTTGATATCATTCAACAAAAGGAGTTCATCAGGGTTCATTTATAATGTAATTAAAAAATTAAAACAAAAAACAAAAATTGTTATCAAGCAAAATCATGTTTTCTAGGAAATTACACTGAACAGTCTGGAACCAAACCCACCATCAAGCTGCCCACGCAAGGAATAACTATCGGAACTTGGAACGTTCGCACACTCTACCAGTGCGGCAAAGTGAAGGAACTCACCCACGAGTTGAAGCGCTATCGCTGGGACATTGTAGGACTTGCAGAAGTTCGATGGACAGGCTTCGGAGAAACAACAACTGATGAAGGCCATAAAATCTGGTTCAGCGGAAAAGAAACCAAGCACGAACATGGCGTAGCTTTTATCGTAAGGAAAGAGGTGGCTGGAACTGTCATCAGCTGCACCCCCGTGTCAAGCAGACTAATCTCCATCCGCATCTCCGCCCGACCGCACAACATCACTATCATTCAAGTATACGCTCCAACAGCAGCAGCAGATCATGATGATGAAGAATTAGAAGAATTTTACGAACAACTGGACAACATCATCAAGAAAACACCTAAGAAAGACATTCTGACTGTCCTCGGTGACTGGAATGCAAAGATCGGCCCTGACGCCTACCAACAATGGGCAGGAACAGCTGGCAAGTTTGGCCTTGGAGAAACAAACGACACAGGCCTGCGACTTTTAGAGTTCGCACAGAGTCACCGTCTCACCGTTGCTAATACCCTCCATCCACACAAGAAGTCAAGAACAGTGACATGGCAATCGCCAGGAGGCCTGGTCCATAACCAGATTGACTTCATCTTGCTGCCTCGACGATTCAAATCCAGCATTAACAAAGCACAAACGAGGTCCTTTCCTGGCGCTGATATTGGCAGCGACCACAACCTCGATCGTCCTTACTAGCCTCAAGTTGAAGCTGGCATTGAAACGAGATAGCAAGAGCCCTCGCATCAGATTCGACCTCCAGAAGCTAAAAGACCCGGAAGTAGAAGAGCTCTTCCAAGCCCAGGTGGGAGGCAGATTTGCAGCCTTGGCTACTTTGGATTGTGACGTAGACACCCTTGCTGGAAATATAAAAGAGGTGTTACTTTCTACAGCAGAAGAAGTGCTGGGGAAGCAGAGGAAGCGCAAACAGCCCTGGGTCACCGATGACATCCTCGATCTCTGTGATGAGAGGAGAGCCTGGAAGAAAAAGAGAGGCCAAGACCTCACATCAGCAAACAAGTACAGACTTGTCAACAAGAGGATGAAAGAAGCCAAAGAAGATTGGATTGAAGACCAGTGTTGTAGCTTGGAAGAGGGCATGGCAAACGGCAACAGCAAGAAGGCTTATGAAACGCTAAGGACCCTCACCAAGACTCAACAGCGAACAGCCACAGTCATCGAAGACAGCAGCGGCCAACTCCTTACGGAAAACACTGCTGTACTAAACAGATGGACTGAGTACTGCCGAGACTTGTATAACTACAAGGCTGAGCCAGAACCAGCATCCTCCAAAACAACCAGGCTGGGGCCAGGAAGGCTGAAGACCTGCCAGTGTTAGCTGAAGAGGTGGAAGCAGCCGTACGCGGCCTGAAGGGAGGAAAGTCTGCAAGACTAGCCACACATTCAATGGCATTTGATAACATGTCAGGAAACCTGCAACATGTTCTTGACTGGATGAAAGAAGTTAAGGCTTTAATGATAAGATGTAATAATACAGAGGGAATGTTAGGTCCTCATAATTGCAGATTTAAAAACAAAAACAAGAACCCAGGGTTGGTAACTTCAGGTTTCCACATTGAATGCTGGCCCTCTAATTATAAAAATCATGCACACTGAAAATCGGCGGCGATGAAACTGACTCCCGCGGCACTAAACTCAATAAACACTGGCCGGCCTGTTTTAAATATTAATGTCCTAATGTAGAAACTGACTTGGCCGGGATCTTTTGTTCCAGCTAAATCTGTTGCAACATTTATCTACAAATGCATACACAGTAACATGATAATCATACTTTGAATAAAATAACAATTCTTATTTACACAAATAAATATGATGTTTATAAAAATCGGACCACTCGAACCTGCCCTTACCTACATTTTTTTCGGCCTTGCCGTGTGTCAAAAAATCCAAAGCTCGTCGAAATAAAGGAAAAAATTAATTCCCACGCGCATAATTATGCACAAAGAAACTGTTCGGCATACTCTGTGTGAATTCATGAACACACAAGAATTCGTGAACACACGTATCGTTTTCATGAGAGAAAGTCACATAAAAAAAAAGGACCACATAGTCATAGAACCAGTCCGCAGCGGCATCTTCATACGTAGGATCATAATGAACATCAATGGCCCAACAAGAGACTCAAATTTAATGCAGCCTTGGGGGCTGATATGATAAGGATGTAAGCCTCTTACAGACGGAAGGGGTTTTGAATTGTGCTGCACAGCGAAGATATGGACCACGCATGAAGTATCAGTTTACATTTGCTCTAGAGAGAGGGGGCAAGTGTTATCTATCACCGCTGACAACTGGCATCCTGCGTCCCTAATTTTTAGGATGCACTTTGTTCATTGAGGACTAACTGACAATATGTTTTAATATATATAATATATTACAGTGCCAGTCTGATTTTGTTGCAGGTAACCAGTGCAAGGAACTTTGTGCAAGACAGTGACATGATACAGGACAAGGTATTTCCATGTCCTTTTTTTTTGGCTCACGTGCAAAGCAAAAGCGAGTCTATGTTCTGGGGCCAGTGGTCGTCTGTCCACCATTGTCCGTCATAAACTTTAACGTTGGCATTTTCTCAGAGACTATTCAAGCTACAGTCTTCAAACGTGGCCCAAGAATACTTTGTGGCAAGACCTTTCTAAACATACCAATTTCAGTGACCTCTCACAAGGTGAAGGTCACAGGGGATCAGGAAATATATCAAAAATAGCTATTTAGGGACATAATTTATTTTTTCTCAAATACTATTCACAACTTCAAACCCAAACTTGGTACAAAGATACCTGATGGTGAGACCTTTATACACACACTAATTTGGTTGATCCCTCACAAAGGTCAAGGGTCACAAGAGCCCAAGCAATAGGTCCAAAGTCGCCATATTTTTAATGAAAGATGTTTTTTCTCAAATATTCACAAATTCAAACTAAAACTTGGTACAAGGATACCTGATGGTAAGACCTTTCTATGCAAACTAATTTGGTTGATCCCTAAGAAAGGTCAAGGGTCACAAGAGCTTAAGAAATAGGTCCAAAATTGTCATATTTGACAAAAGATGTTTTTTCTCAAATACTATTCACAACTTCAAACCCAAACTTGCTACAGAGATACCTGATGGTAAGACCTATCTGTGCATACTAATTTGGATGACCCATTGGAAAGGTCAAGGGTCACAAGAGTTCAGGAAATAGGTAAAAAAAATAGCCATATTTTTACAAGAAATGATTTTTCTCAATTACTATACACAACTTTAAACCCAAACTTGCTACAGAGATACCTGATGGTAAGACCTATCTATGTATACTAATTTGGATGACCTGTTGGAAAGGTCAAGTGTCACAAGAGCTCAGGAAATAGGTTAAAAAAAATAGCCATATTTTTACAAGAAATGTTTTTTCTCAATTACTATTCACAACTTTAAACCCAAACTTGCTACAGAGATACCTGATGGTAAGACCTATCTATGTATACTAATTTGGATGACCCCTCGGAAAAGGTCAAGGGTCACAAGAGGTAGACAAATGTGTATAAAATGCCAAGAATTGTAGTTATTATCAACATTTTTGTAAACTTTTCAATCAAATTTGGCACAAAAGTAGCTGATGATAAGGCCTTCCTATGTATCCTAATTTAGTCGACATCGCAAAGGTCAAGGGTTACGAGGGTTTCATAGATGTGTGAAAACTGATTAAATTTTGAGAAAACATGGATTTTGTTAGTGCAGAAGCCATCCCTTTACTTATTGTCAGACATGTGTGGATCGGTCATACACATGAGCCATAAGGGCTTTGCCGTTCTTGTTCTCACATACCTTAGTGAATATGTGATGGTCTGTGATTTCGGACTTAATCTCTTTGCCGACTACTGGCGGCTCCAACAGCCTTGAGACAACTTCCCACAGACACTATTGGTGGTGAGATCCGTCTAGCCAAGGTTCATTTGCAGTGCATGTGTTTGGCTATTTCTAGTGCTAAAAGTGTTGTTACAGCCCATTACTTAGCAAGCTCACTGGATCCAGAAATGAACTGAACAGAATTACTTACTGGCATAGTACATAATACAGAAAAGTTACTTAGTAGGCAAAGAGTTAAGGCTGTAATGTCCGACATCACACACGCACACAAATAAATGCACCTTTGTAATGCTTTCGCAGAGGTCAAGTGTTATGTACAGATAATTAACTTCTTTATTGCCGAGAAAAGAGAATGAAATCCAACTACAAGAGACATAGACCCTCATGAGCCCCTGAAGTTGCAGGGGCTAATGAGGATATATGCCTCTTGCTGACCCCTCGTGTCCATGTTCCTTGGAAGGCTGAGGCTCCTTGGCGTGGAATTAACGCAGATCATGGGATCAGAAACTGCATCCATTGGCAGTGAAGGGGTTAACCCTACAACTCTGATGTGCCTGTAGGCAGCCTTAGTCGTACTACCATTGATTCTTGACAAGATGTGTGCACTTACATGGACGTTTTACCAGTCAAAAGGATGTCCTCTTCTTGAGGTAAAAACACGAGGCCTTTCAGGTTACTTGCTCTGCAGCCAAGTTCTGTCTCTACTGTACTCTCCCTACAGCCAGGTTGTGTCTAGGCAGTGAAATGAGAAATGCTTTAAAACGCTGATAAGTCTGATGCAGTTTTACAATTTTCTACTTTAATGACACCAAACATGCAACCACAAGCATTTTTGGCTCACGTGCGAAGCAAAAATGAGTATATTCTGGGCTAGTGGTTGTCCATCCATGGTAAACTTTAATGTTTGCATTTTCCTGGAGACTATTCAAGCCACAGTCTTCAAACTTGGCCTAAGGATACTTTGTGGCAAGACCTTTCTAAGCAAACCAATTTCATTGACCTCTCTCAAAGACCAAGGTCACAGGGGATCAGGAAATACAAAATACAAAAGATGTTTTTTCTCAAATACTATCCACCACTTCAAACTCAAAATTGCTACAGAGATACCGGATGGTAAGACATTTCTGCGCATTTTATTTTGGATGACCCCTCAGAAAGGTCAAGGGTCCAGAGATCAGGAAATAGGTCCAAAATAACCATATTTTGACAAAAGATGGTTTTTTTTTCACTCAAATACTGTTCATAACTTCAGACTCAGACTTGGTACAGAGATACCTTATGGTAGGACCTTTCTGGGCATACAAATTGTGACCCTCTCTCACAAAATCAGTCTTAACTGGCATTTTGGATGTTTTGACATATATACATTTATGAAAACTACAATGTTTGCTGATTATTGTGATATATGACTGTATGCTGTAGTGCAAAAATTGTAGAAGTTGATAGTGTTTAAAGTTGTTAAAGCCTCCGGTGGCCATTTTGAGAAAACAGCCTGTGAAGTTTCTGTGTGCAGCATAATTGGGGCCAAGCTCAGACTTTTAAAATCATTTTTAACCTATTTAATGGCATTTTTCATGATAAAGTTTTTAACCATAGGATACTTTGTTGAATGTAGAATACATTTATGCAAAAAAGTGAAAATGACCCCGATTGACCCCCACCACATATTATTGCATGTAGTGCTGATCGGCTCCCTGCGAGTTAAGACTGGTTTCGTGAGAGAGGGTCACAATTTGGATGACCTCTCAGAAAGGTCAAGGGTCACAAGAGATCAAGAAATAAGTCACAAATAGCTATTTCTTGACAAAAATTGTGTTTTCTTGAATACTGTTTACAACCTTAACCCAAACTTGGTCTGGAGATACCTTATGATAAGACCTTTATAGGCGTGCTAATTTGGATGACCCTTGAAAAGGTCAAGGGTCATAAGTGATCAGCAGATTACATTTTTTTGGTGTTATTTACTATTTACAACTTCAAATCCAAACTTGGGCCAGAGCTTGGTAAGACCTTATGCATGCTAATCTGGATGGCCCCTTGGAAAGGTCAATGGTCACAAGAGATAGATAAATCATGTGAAAAAAAGTAGCTTTAGATTTATCAGCACTTTTGCACAACTTTTCAACCAAATTTAGCAGAAAAGTAGCTGATAAGACCTTCTATGCATACTTGTTTGGTTCACTACTCGCAAAGGTCAACGATCATGGGAGATTCACATCAGTGTTAAAAATGCATGAATTTTGAGAAAACATGGCAGGTGTAAAAGCCAACCCTTATGTTAGAACTGGATCGTTCATGCACGTGAGCCTTAAGGGCTTTGCCATTCTTGTTCTAGAAAGATCTCCATTGTGCAATACAGACTAAGGTCTATACTAATGGATACAAAATTAGACCATCCAGAACTAGCCCACTTGTTTAAATGTGTGTTTATGCTGTTTAGCTCTGACACGTACACTACAGCAGCCTGATGGCGCCAAGCTGATCTGACATTATTGTAGAATTATCATGGTTAATCCATCTCTTGCAGCTGGAACATTGTCGTTAGGTGACCCTTTCAAAATTTTGGAAATGCGCCAGTGGGATAATGAGTTAACTCTTTGGAGATGCGCCGTTTACGGATATGCGGTGATTCGCCGCGTATCCACATACGACACAACTGATATGAGTTAATTTAGCAGATCAGCACTTCATTAACCCTTTGGCTGTTAAGAACTTTGCATGATGCTCGTGTGTGTGTAGGAGCTGGGTCTCCAGTTGTGCGATAACAAGCTAGGACAGCGAGGGTCGCCACTGTGTATCCGTCATGGTCAGGACCTGGCGACACAGAGCATGGTGTGCTTGTTGACTCATCTGCGCATCGTGCTGCGGCCCAGTGCTGACAGGAATCTCCTCAACCCACTGCATACTCTACTATTCAACCCTGCTGCCATGATTGTGAGTAACCCTTGCGCATTGTTATGCTGACAGTTGTTAACTCATTCTGTCCATGACACACCACAGCAAAATATGGCTCGACCATGATAGTTCAAGGGTGGTTGCAGAATAGCTTGGTGCCTGTAGATACCAAGCTATTCTGCCACCACCCTTGAACTATCATGGTCGATCTGTCTCCTGAATTGTAATGCAGTCCTCAGAGGATATCTCCAAAATGTGGGCACAATGAGTTCAAGATCGTAAACAAATAAAATAAAATTAGCTTCTAAATGGTTTTAACCCTTTGGCTGTCAGTGGCGCTTTGCGTCACTGTGATTCCTACAGGAATCACCATGACAAAATGTGCTGCTGACAGCCAGAGGGTTAATTTTTGTAATGGCTGTATAAGAGAAACAAGATGAGGATTTCATCCCAAAGTCTGTCATATTTTAAGTTCACATGTGTCTTTCCTTTAAAAACATTCAGAGTTGTTCCTGTTTTTAAGCTTATCCTTTTAATTCATGATCATCTCTCTCAACCTTAACTCACCCTTTCCCCCTCCCCACCCCCCACCTCAATCCACACAGCAGTGGCACACACAGACAGACACACGTTGCTTTGCGCCAGTTACACGTTCTGTTGGCTGTACAGCCATTCTGAAGAAGAACAAGATGGGATGACCCATGGCCGCAAAGCCTCTTCTGTGTGAGCTCGCATATATTTTCCCACCTTTTCCACAATACATTCGCAGACATAACAACAATATAGAGATTGTCTTCTTAAATCAAATTGTCAGATAGGGAGAGCATTGCGTCAACTCATAAATATGTATAACACTAATGTGCTGGTGCTTTTCCTCAATTAAGAACATTGGATAACACTGACGCGTTGGGTGCTTTTACGTCACTGTCTGATTCTTCTCCTGAAGTCGAGAGGCCTTATTTCTGACTTTTTTCTGCATTGAATTTTTATTTTATAAAAGGTTGAACAGGTACAAAGCTGACTAACAAACTCATCCAATGTCTTTCTCCAAGCTAGAGATATCCATAAGTTCAAGTGAATATAAGGAAAATTTCAGACTCTAATGTGGGTCAGTCGACTTTAACTCTTCCATGGGGCGGTCCGTGGCGCAGTGGTTAAGGTGCCTGCCACCAATTCCAAAGGTGAGCGGTTCGATACCGGGTTCCGGCGTTGGACTTTTCTCCTCTGGTAAGTGTCACCGTTAATTCGGGCGGACCGTCGGGGGTTCTTTCTCCGGGTACTCCGGTTCTTCCACCCCCCACACTTTGGTACCGGTCTCAGGCCACTTTACAAATTTCAAATACAAGCGATCAAAAATCTCTGTAACTTCAGTAGCTGACTGGCCCTTCGTTTGTCTTGTACTGTGTTTGTCTTAAATGGCGTAAAATCCGTGTCTGTTTCGTGAGTGTGTGTGTTGGGTTTCAGGCGCGGCGCTTTGAGTCGATTTCCCCAAAAATTGAGAAAAAGCGCCTATATAATAACAGTATTATTATTATTATTATTAGATATCGAATTTCAGTAAGCTTGGAGGGTCTTCTAGACATCTCCTGAATAAAAGGGTTGTCTAGGAGAGCCTCCAAGCATATTAAAATTCATTTCCTTTATGTTCAAGCTTGTACGTATGCAAACTTTGTCAATTTTTGTGTTTATAGTCCGTTTGAGTGAAGCTTGCCTGGTGTTTTTTCCAATGAACTTTTGAACAAGACATTTGTTTTCTCAAAACACATTACGGATGGTATTACTACTAGGAATGGTTTCTTAGCTAGTCTAATTTTAGCCCAAAATTGTTGTGTACGAGTATGGTCATGATGGCAGGTGAGGGACGCCATAGCCTAGGCGGAAACCCGGGTAGCCTCCCTTCCGGTCCAACCATGCATGCGCTCAGCGCCTAATACCTCAGTCAGTTTCTTTGCTAGTTACTGTAAGGTTGTGTATGTCGATGACTCTAGCTTGGACTGTATGAACTGTGGAAACTGGTCGTGGGATTTGCAAGCTGTTACCCTTCGCCTTGCAGGTGTTAGGCTCGGACATTTTCGCGTTGGACTTCCTCGTCAGTGTTTGTGAGAATTAGGTCTGACGAAACAGCGCCTGGTGAACTGTGCTCACTCGCCTAGTGGCCGGTCTGGCCATTGTGGCTTCACACTTGTGTGTCCGGAACTTTGCCTGCGCTACAGGCTAGCCTCGAGTGCCTGTTTTAGGCTTGGACGTTGCCTGTGGGATTTCCTCGCCGGTCTCGTGGTTAGACCGGTCGTGTTGCAGCCTGTGTGTTCTTGGCCCTCGCGCCATGGGGCAAGACTGTTTGTGGTGTTCGCACGTCGTGTGTCCTGAACTTTGTGTGTCACGCTAGGACTAACTTCAGGGTGTCTGGTGTTAGTGGCCACTTCCTGGTGCCTTCAGCGGCATTCCTAGCGACTAGCTCGTTCGTGCCTGCGGCGCCTGCGTGGACCCTTGTCACCAACTGGGGCTGTGTCGAGCCTGCCCTCCTCCAGGTCGCCTAGACTCCGCGGTGGTTGGTTGGTCTTCGACCTGTGTTGGTGCCCACCTTCTTCGGATGTCAAGGTAAAACCTCGGTTATTGCCTACGTCTGGCGCTCAAGGGTGGGGGTAGAGCGCTGGGCCTCGGCATAAGACGTACGTTGAAACTTCGCTCGTATGGCGCGGATTCGTTTTGCGGGCCCACGGGGGCACGCTCGCTCGCATGTCATTGTACCATATGTTTTGCAGTTGGCAAGTCCACACCTGCACGCGATGTGGGGAGTTCCAGTGGCCTAGTGACGAGCATACCGTTTGCCTGACCTGTTCCAGATGTGCCTCCACCCACCCGTGCCTGGTCTGCACCCCATGGCCGGACGAACAGTGGACCCAGCTCCTGAGCTTCTACGGCTGAGAACGCCCGACACCAGCACAGGGGAACGATCCATTCCCGGTACGCGCCACAGACCCGTCGAATGGCCCTTACCGGGGGTTAGAGCCTGCTACACCGCGGCTTCGGCCGCGAGCTCGAGCTCTAATTCCAGCATCCACCACAGTCCCGTTGAGTGGTCGCTGTTCAGGTAAGGATCCTCGAGCGCCACCAGCTAAGCCTCGAGACAAAGCACCCATATCCACCACAGTCCCGTCGAGTGGTCGCTACCCGGTGGTGACACCCTTTTTGTCACAAATAAGAAACAGGTACGGGCCCCAGCGCCGGTAGACGTCACGGAGCCGAAGAGTGTAGCCTACCAGGTCAGCGACCGGCACACACCACAGCTTGGGCCAGCCGCTCCCCCCTCGTCCGCCGCTGGAGACCAGCGCGGAACCTCGGCACCCCGACCCAGTCTTAGTGTGAGGACGCCTAGATCGGACAGACCTGCTCACCAGTCACGCTCCCGCTCCCGGACACGAAGCCTTAGACACGGCACAGCTTCACTCCGTGACAGCACGCGTCGTCTACGCCCTGAGCGGACTCCCACTACTCATCGTCGGTCGCGCTCAAGGGACAGGTCGACTCGCCAGTGGAATTCTTCCCGCCGCTCGGATTCCAGCCGACCCTCGCGGACGCGTTCAAGGTACGACTCGACTCACCTTTCAATGTCGCGCCGTTGTAGACGTTCTGTGTTCCCACGGCGCCGCTCCCGCTCCAGGTGTCGCAGTTCTACCCGCTGCGACCGCTCTCAGCGGCACGGCAGACCCCTACGTGGTTCGCTCTCGTTGCGGATCTCTTCACGGGACCATTCCTCACTGCGGCCCATTTGGCACCGCTCCCGTGTGAGAAGGACTCCTCCCAGGGCGACGATCGTCTCCCGGGACTACACCGGTGTGAGTCTCTCTCCTCGTCAGGTTTTGGACTTAGCCCCCCCGTGCTGTGCCTGCAGAGGACGACGCCCTCAGCTTGAACCCCGAAAAGTCAGTGTCAGCGCTCCTCCGAGAGACCAGCCCCGCCATGTCCGGCCTATCGCGCGGTGACAAGGAGTTACAGCCTTCTTCCGTCGGACACAGGTTGGAGACTCTACGGGCCCTGGACGAAGAGGCTCGCCTCATTGCTGCCTGCCTCCCCGCAGATGACTGCCCTCCCTCCCCCCCGCTCTAGAGGAAGGCCTCCGACTTGTCAACGCCGAGCGACAGGCCAAGCGGTTCAAGTCTCTTACCCAGCCGCCGGGCTTCCAAGAGCTACATGACGCGTTCTCCACTCATCTCACGCAGGGGGCCTGTGGTTCTTCGGGATTCTTTCGGACTCCAGGTTGCCAGCAGGTTTGGATATCTCCTTTCGTCAGTCCTGGTATGTGGGCCACACACAGAACTTCCCCTGCCCTCTTCCGAAAGTGGACCCCCCGGCAGTGTCCTTGGCCGGTGCTACCTTATGACGTCCCGACCTCGTCCTGTGACAAGTACCCTCGGCAGGTTGAGACTGTTGGACCAGGGGGCGCTCGCTGGCCATTTTGGTCCTACAAGCCTGACCTCATGTCGGGTTACCACTCCTAGGACTTGGCCGATTCACACCTGGTCGTTCAGCTCTGAGAGTAGCCAGTCTGAGTCCGACCCGCACGTCCTTGCACTACCAGCAAGTCTGGACGCGGCTTCTGAAGTACGGCCCTCCTAATCCTTGGCACAGATCCAGCACTGACGTTCAGCGTCCCGCTCCTAGGTTAGTGACAGGTGCCCACGACCGGACAAGACTGTCGGACTATCGTGCTCCCACTCATCGGATTTGAGTTGAGGGACGAGCCGGGCTCACGATGAGATTGATCGCCCACCCACCCTTCCGTGCGGACGGGCCTCTGGGTGTTAAAAGGACCGTGCGGACTTACGTAACTTGGCGGCGGTCGCGCTCGCCGAACAGGCCGCCACTCCTGTGGACGGCTTCCCGCGACGGGGATTCCAGCCGTCACCCTAGGCCTTCCTCCAAGCAGGAGTACGGCCATCCAAGCTCTTAAAAAGTCCAGCAAGTTTCCACCCCAAGGTCAGGGACAAGCACCTTCGCCCTGTGCGGGACTACGGGATCAGTGTGCGGCCGCTCGCCTTACATGGAGCCTGGAACGACTCTCCGCCTGTTCGGCCTCCCCATTCCTCGCGGCCTCTAGTAGTGTTTTCTGTGGGCAATTGCCGCGGTATTTCTGGTTGGGTGTACACATTGTGAAGCGCTTAGAGCCTGAGAGGTAAGTTAAAGCGCTGTATGATAATGATCGTTTTTTATTCTCTTGTAGCTTCGGCGGACGACACAGGGTCCCTCCGGGCCCCCAGGGCTTTGGGATGAAGTATCCCCGGTCCCAGGACATTGCGCGTCAGCCTGCGGAGACGGCGCTGGACTACGCATGCCTGAGCCTCTATGGGTCTTTGTTCCGCGCAGCAAGGATCGCAGTCGCCCGCCTCTCGCCGCAGTTAGGGGACTTCCTGGCTTCCCGGTAACCGAAACCGCACTGCGTACCACTCCTCGGTTGACGTCTTGCCTGCTGCCACTTCTTGGGAACTGGTGCTTCAGGATGCCTCATGTGCGGCGTCCTCGACCTCCCGACCGTTTAGGAAGCCGCTATGACAGACTCCGCATGCTCTCCACACTGTACAAGTTCATCGCCGCCCCGTCCTTCCGCGTGGAGACCAACCGAACCGTCACGCCGCAGTGCAGCCTACGGACTTGGCCGTCAACCTGGACCTGTCGGATGCATTCTGCTCGTCTTCAGGCATCACCTCCGCTTCCCGTCGACAGCTTGGTCCACCTGGGTCACGCGCTTACCTTCGGTGTCAACCACAGACGCTGTGTGTTCACCCGGATTATGGGCGCCTTTCTAGACAAGACCAGGCGGACGTCTTCGTCTCCCACATCGACCTGCCTACATGTTCTTCTCGTGCGGAACCGGTCGGAGGCCTCCTTGGAGAAGTCCCGAGATGCACTTCTAGATCTCCTCTACAACCTCGGCTTCCTGGTCAACGTGAGCAAGTCCGCAAGCCCTCTGCTTCGAAGCGACCCTCTCCGGTTGGGTCGCACACCTACTTCCGTCGTTCGAGACTGCCTCCGGCCTGTGGCCCATGGATTTGCTGTCCCGACACATCAACTGGCTGGAGCTGAAGGCGGTCTGGCAAGCCCTCCTTGCGTGGGAATCTCGCCTGCTGCATCAGGAGCTACTGGTGCTGTTGGACAACGCCACGGTCGTCGCCTTCATCCAGAAGCAAGACGGGACCCGCTCTCCCTCCCTCTGCATCCTCCTCTACCAGGGTCTCCGGTGGTGCGAGGATCGGGACATCATCCTCCGCGCTCGTCACATTCCGGGTCATCTGAATGTGCTAGCCGACTCCCTCTCCTGTCGCGGTCAGCTTCTCCATACCAAGTGGTCGCTGCGTCCAGATTTTCTTCGTAGGATCGGCACAGCCTGGGAGTCACCCATGATCGACCTCTTCGCCACGAGATGGAATCGCCAGCTCCCGCTTTTCGTCTCGCCCATTCCAGTCCCTCTTGCCTGGGCAGTGACGCTCTCTCCATCCCTTGGGACGGTCTGGTCGCCTACACCCACCCGCCGACGTTGCTCGTCCCCAAGGTTCTATTCAAGCTCAGAGGGTGCAACGCGTTCCTGTTCCTGGTGGCTCCATGCTGCTAGACCAAGTCGTGGACGACCAACCTCCTGAACCTCGCCACGGCCCCCCCGCTACCGCTCCCCGCACCGCGCACGATGTTCAGGCAACCACGGCAGGCGCTGTACTACCCGTGCCCTGAGCGTCTCCTCCTCCACGCCTGCAGGTTGTCCGGCAAGCCCTCTCCGCTAGAGGCTTCTCAGGTGCGGCAGTGGACGCGATCGCTACAGCCCGCAGATCCTCGTCCAGACGAGTCTATGAAGGCAAGTGGAGAGTACTCTGCACCTGCTGTGATGACGGACGCCTCCCCCCATCGATTGACAGCTCCTCAGCTGGCGGATTTCTTCCTCTGGCTATTCAACGACCAGCGGTTAGCACCGATCACCATCCCGGGCTACCTGGCCATGATCGCAGATGTACAGGCATCTGGGACGACCCGACCCGGGTTTCTGCAAAGACCTTGCCGACCTGATGGCCCTCTTCGGTCTGCAACTTCTCACCCTTCGCTCCCTGGTGCCGCGATGGGACCTGCCTTGGGTTCTTACTTGGCTCAACTCGACGCACTTCGGGCCGATCCAGTTGGCGAGACTACAGACGTGACGCGGACTACTTGCTTCCTTTTGGCCTTCACGTCAGCCTCCAGGGTCAGCGAGCTACACGCCCTTTCAGCTCGCCCCGCCTGTTTGCAGTTTCGGACAGACGGTCCGGCTCAACTGCTACCCTAGCCAAGACCCGATCTCCCTGGCTGCCCCTCATTTGGTCACCATACAACCATTAAGAGACCCAGGCTCCACCTGTGAGTCCAGACAACAGGACCTGGTGCAGGCCTTACGTGTGTACCTGCGCCGGACCAAGCCGCTATGCAGGGGACGCACCCGCCTACTTCTCCCCCTGTCCCCAGGTAGAAATGACATCTCAGCCCAGACGATATCCTCCTGGCTTCGGTCGGTGATATGACCTGCGTACCAGGAACTCGCCCCTGATACAGCCAAACGCATGAACATCAGGCCGCACGAGATCAGAGCCATGGCCGCAAGCCTAGCATTCGACCACAACTGTGCTGTCAAGACATTGTGGCGGCCGTGGGTTGGCGAGCGGAGACCACCTTTGCACGCTTCTACCTGAGGGACCTCTCCGGCCAGCACCAGAACCTTCGCTGGTGGGGACATCATGGCGGCACAACACTCCCTCCTGGCGCCCTAGGCGCCGTAGGTATCTTTGCTAAAATTAGGGGAGGTTTCTTGGGGAGGGCGGCTCTAGCAGCCTCGATGGCATGGGTAGGGGCATTATAGCGGCACCCGCCTCCTCTTCGGGATTCTTCCTAGTAGTAATACCATCGGTAATGTGTTTTGAGAAAACAAATGTATTTTTCTTTAAAATTAATTTTTTGTAAAAAATACTTACTGATGGTATTACTCGAGGGGCCCTCCCACCTGCCCCGCTTGCCGCTGGTTCGCTAAGAAACTGACTGAGGTATTAAGCGCTGAGCGCATACGTGGTTGGACTGGAAGGGAAGCTACCCGGGTTTCCGCCTAGGCTATGGCGCCCCTCACCTGCCATCATGACCATATTCGTACACAACAATTTTGGGCTAAAATTAGACTAGCTAAGAAACCATTCCTAGTAGTAATACCATCGGTAAGTATTTTTAAAGAAAATTCATTTTAAAGAAAAATACATATTTCAGGACAACACTAAAAACAACAAGATGAGGATTTCATCCCAAAATCTACCGTATTGTTTGGAGCTCAGATGCGTTTTATCTTTTAGGAACATTCAGAGTTGTTCATATTTTTAGGCTTATTATGCTGATCCATTTTTCTCCTCTCTAAGCCAACCTCTGATCAACACACACATTGGTGCACACAAATAAAGACAGACACATGGCTCTTCCCACCATTAGTACACTCTGTGGGCTCGTGTAGCGACAGGAATCCTCCTTCTTCAAACCCACCCTCTGATCCACACACACTGGCACACAGAAATAATAATAATAATAATACATAGTTTTTATATAGCGCCCTTCCCCACGAACAGCAAGCTCGGAGCGCTTTACAGCACACAAAAAATATTAAAAAGGAGAAAAATTAGAACGCACTCACTCTTCAAATAAACATCTGCTCGCACCATGTAGGCGCATTCCTAACACGAAACACACACACACACACACACACACACACACACACACACAGCCTATCAACATGGGGAAACAACCAACATTTCCAGGCAGCACATCCAGACTAAGCTAATCTTGATATGCTACCTGGAAAAGATGGGTCTTCAAATTTGTTTTGAAGGTCAACAGGGTAGGGGACAGACGGACATGCAGTGGAAGTGAGTTCCAGACGGACACACGGCGATTCCCGTCATTCGTAAGCTCTGTGGTCTGGCGTAGCATATGTTACATTACGCCTTTTTCCACGTGGCATCCGGATGTAGTTTCCGGCGACATGCAATATGAATAGCGTCTGTATGTAACTACCGGACACGTGGGGCCGCCCTAATCAAGATAACGGGCCAGCCCTCAGGAACTATTACAATATGGGAAATGGATAGTATCTAATTAACAGGACCAGGAGAGAGGGACAGAGAGGGAACACAACGAGAGGAGAGTGAAGTAGGGGAGAGAGATGGAAGAAACTAGACTGAAGGGAGAGCGACTAGAGAGAACGACCGAATTGTAGTCTGTGGTTGGTCTTGCCCAACTCCAGATAATGTTCTTCAGACTGAAATAAACAAGTGAGAAAACCATCACCGGACTTCAGTTGTTTTACGTGTCCATAGTACAACACATAGCTATTCAGAAGAAGAAGAATAGCACGAACAGCGAAATAATGTCACTTCAAGCTTCACGTCATGGCATCATTAGTCCCACAACGCTGTGTTCATAGTGATGACTCAATGTTATACATCACTCATCAAAGTACTAACATTTGATGTATCAGAGAATCAACTTTGCAGTTTTCTTGCTGATTTTCACGCCTAGGGCTTACAGGTCACAATTTGATCCATTCCTACCCAGGGCCGGGACAAACGGCAAGCTTATGCAAACACTGTTTATGAAAAATCATGCGGGTATTAATGAGACAATAGCTTTTTTCGTAAAAGAAAAATTAAAGTTACTTCTAAAAAGTGGTGCAGAACATTGATTTTCACACCTAGGGCATATAAGTCACAATTGACCTAATTGTACCCGACAGCCGAGACAAACTGTAGGCTTATGTAAATACCGCATACAAAAAATCATGCAATTATTAACGAGAAGACTGTTTTTTTTCATAAAAAAAAGATTCATTTGTTTTAAGATTTTTGTGAAATTAATCCCAAAAACATGAAAATATATTTTTTAAAAAAATATTTAATTATCACTCAAAAAGTTCTAGAGGTGCAGCGCTGGTTAACAAACTCATTCATTATCTCCCTTTTATCTAGCTATACGCAAAATATCTACTAAAAATGAGAAAAATTACCAACTCCAGTGTGGATCAACCGGTTTTTGTAAAACGGCCATTTTCTCGCCAATGAGCATTTTAATTAAAAAATCAAAAAATTGTCTTGAGATAATTCTTTTAGGGACAATGTTCTAAAATTTCAAGCATATCCATCCTCAAACGCGGGCTCTAGCATACACATACACACACACAAACACACACGCACACACACACACACACACACACACACACACACATGGTGCTTTGGCGCCCCAAAAACGTACTCCAGCAAGGTTTGCGTAGCTAGACATGACATCAATTTTATCTTGTTACTTCTTTGCCAGAATTTCTGCCCCGCACACCAAAAACGTCATGTGCATGCTCCGGAATGCGCTCCGACCAGCCCCATTTCAAAGTCTACCGTATTTAAAAAATACACAAAATGATCACCAAACTTTGGATGGTTTCAGACCCAATGGTTTAGCCACTACCATCAGGCGATCATGGAGATGACCTACTTAAAAGTTGAAGTAAATACCCTAGTAAGGCCTCAGTGACCACTGACCTGCACCATTGATGCTGAAACTTTGACAAGCCATGCGCTGATCAGACGCATTGCAAGACCAAGCTATTGAGCATTCAACATGGAGAGCATGAAGTTTGCAGGATCAAATGTGTGGCAGTGTTTCACAGTGGGGCTTGATCAGGGTTTATTTAAGCAGGTTTAAATAGATCACGTTCAAAACTTCACGAGGGCAGCGGTTAAACCATTGTTGTCAGGACTAAATAAAATTAAAAATAGATTAGGACCAAGGTTGATGACTGTCTTTTTTCTTAGAGTTGTCATGAAATCATGAGCGTTCAAACGTAATTAAAAAAAACATGAGGCAAGCTTTGCTCAAACGGACTATACATACATAGGCACATACACACACACACACACACACACACACACACACACACACGGCACTTAGTGCCAAAAGTACATTCAGCATTTTTATCTTGTTACTTCTTTGAGGCTCACCCGCCCATAACATATGTCATTTGCATGCTGCAGAATGCACTCCTACCAGCTCCATCTCAAAGTATACTGTATTTTCAATATGATAGACAAAATGCTTTGACAGCTGCAGAATTGTACAAGTGTGTAAAACGAAGAAAACATGTTCCACAATATTGAGACTTTTTGGCTCACGTGCAAAGCAAAAGTGAGTATGTTCTGGGCCAGTGGTCACCCTGCTGGCGGTGTCCGGCTATGGTCAACTTTAACGTTGGCATTTTCTCAGAGACTTTTAAAGCCACACTCTTCAATCTTGGCCTATGGATACTTTGTGGCAAGATCTTTCTAAACATACCAATTTCATTGACCTCTCTCAAAGGTCAAGGTCAAAGGGGAGCAGGAAATAGTTCCAAATAGCCATATTTTGACAAAATTGGTTTTTGTCTCAAATACTATTCCCAAGTTCATACCCAAACTTGGTACAACGATAACTGATGGTAAGACCTTTCTATGCATGCTAATTTGGATGCCCCCTTGGAAAGTTCAAGTGTCGCAGGAGATCAGGAAATAGGTAAGGAAAAAAAACATTTTGACAAAAGATGTTTTGTCTCAAATACTACTCATAACTTCAGACCCAAACTTAATTAATTGGCACAGAGATACCTGACCTTCTGATGCATATTAATTTGGATGATCCTCAAAAAGGTCATGGTCACAAGAAATAAGAAAATAGGTCACAAAAAGCTATTTTTTTACCAAATTTTTTTTTCTCTCGAATACTATTTACAACTTTAAACCCAAACTTGGCCCAGAGATACCTGACAGTAAGACCTTTGTATGCATGCTAATTTGAATGACCCCTGGTAAAGGTCAAGGGTCAGGCGAGATCAGCAAATGATGTGAAAAATGAGAATTTTAGGCTTTTAGCAGCTCTTTTACAAAACTTTTCAGTCAACTTTGGTAGAAAGGTAGCTGATAAGACCTTTCTATGCACACTATTTTTGGGGTTCACTATTCTCAAATGTTAAGGGTCACAGGCGATGGACAAAAGTGAAAAGTGCATACATTGTAAGAAAATATAGATTTTGCAGGTACAAAAGCCAGCCCTTTATTTACATTAGAACTGGATTGTTCATGCACATGCCTTACCATTCTTGTTCTTGAATGTTCTGTATTTTTGTTATACAGTTGCTGAATCTTCTTGTCTGCAGTTTCTTGGTTGTTTGTTACTGTTGAAGTGTGATGGCCTTCAGTATGTATGCAGTAATGTAGTCAAATTGTTACTTTTTCTTACAAATCTTTTTGTTTAATTTATAGCACTCGTTCCTGCCGACTATGCCTGAAGACAATATAGACAACATTCGAGGTGTACTGCAAAGCTTGAACGTCAGAGTTTGGCGTAAGTCTTTTTCGTATACAATTTATGTATGTACAGTCCTCAAGTCTGACCCTTTCATCTACAAGTGTTAAATGTTCTCATGAGCCCCTACAACTGCACGATTTCATGGGTATGTATTAAATTCTGCTTGCCATCTTCACCACCTTTGTACGAGGCAATCACCATTTTCAGCTCAAGTGCGATAGCAAAAGTGAGTCTGTGTAAATGGGCCATCCAGTGTTTGTAAACTTTAACATTGGCATTTTATCAGAGACTATTCAAGGCTCAGACTTTAAACTTGGCCCAAGGGTACTTTTGGGAAGAAACTTCCTAAACTTTGAGTGACCTCAAAGGTCAAGGTCACTGGGGTTCAGAAAGGGGTCAAACATATCCATATTTTGTCATAAATTGTTTCTCCTCAACTACCATTTTCAACTTCAAGCCCAAACTTGGTACAGAGATGCCTGATGGTAAGACCTTTCTATGCACACTAATTTGGATGATCCCTCGGAAAGTGCAAGGGTCACAGGAGGTTGACAAATGTGTGAAAAATGTAATTTTTGGGATAGAAGTGTAGTTTTTATCAAAGTTTTTGCCAACTTTTCAGTCAGCTTTGGCAGAAAGGTAGCTGATGATATGACCTTTGTGTGCATACTGATTTAGTGGTCCCCTCACACAGGTCAAGGGTCATGGAGGTGTGTGGGGGGGGGGGGGTGTCCAGAAATAGGTAAAAAAATAGCCATATTTTGACAAAACAGTTTTTTTCTCAAATACTATTTTCAACTTGAAACCCAAACTTGGTATAGAGATACCTCATGATAAGGCCCTTTCTATGCTTACTAATTTGAATGACCCCTTGGAAAGTTCAAGGGTCAAATTTGGCATAAAGGTATCTGATAATAACACCTTTCCATGCATGCTAATTTAGTTGACAAATTTGTGGAAAATGCATACATTTTGAGAAAACGCGGATTTTGCTGGTACAAAAGCAAAAACCCTGAACACTTGCTCATTTCAATGACCAGTTGGAAAGGTCACAAAGGTCACGATTATTGTGTGGACTGGTGAGCCATAAGAGCTATGCCTTTCTTGTTTTTCTTCTTCAGACAAATGGAAAAGCACATTAAAGATACAGTCATTAAATGGTGATAGTTTGAAACACACATTAATCGTCTTATTTATATTTGTCTCCTCAGGTTGTCCAAATGGACACAGATATGTTATTGGAGAGGTGAGTATTTTTTTTAATTGTTCGTTACTTTATGGACTAAGCAGACATGATTACTTGTTATGTGAACAAAAAAAAAATGTTTTCTTATATTTGATCACCTACAATACTCTGTATTAAAGTGATCTGCTCCATCGCAGGTTTTGATGCATTGATTAATGGGTATCATCCATGTTGTTTTGTGTCACGTGCCAGCTGCGTGTTCAGAGCACAACTTTTTGTTTTCTCAAAACTCTTACCGATGGCATTACTAATAGGAAGGTACACTTAGCTTACCAATTTCAGCCCAAAAAACCGTTGTGAATACATCACAACCAGGGGGGGCCACTCTAGGGGGTCGTTACCAGGACACCCTGGGTTGCCTCCCCTGCCTCCCTATCCGGTCACGTGCCTGGCAGTACCTGCCAGTCTTTGGGTTAGCTCACCAAGACCGGTTGTGTTCAGCCTGCTTCACTTCGGCTGTGAATGGTGTGATTACCAGAGGACTTCGTGTGTGATTACTGCTTCATGTGGGATTACCACTTCGTGTGTGGTCACCTCTTTGAAGTGGGGCTTGGTGTGCTTCCCCTGGATTTATGTGTTAAAAAAAAATAAAAAAATAAAATAAAAAAAAAGGAAAGAGAGTGAACTCTGTGTGAAGCTTGGAGAACTACCTTGGGGTTTTCTGGGGGATTACTTGGTTGGTCTCTGGTGGGAGGACCGACGGCTCGACCATGACAAGGTAAAACTTCGGTTAATGCCTCCGCCGGCGTTTTGTCAGAATAAGAGGAACGGGCGGCGACATTGACGGGGGACTCTGTACACGACCGGCCATGAGCACGTGGCCTCTTGGGAGGCCCTACGCCCGCACGACGGTTGTTTGTCTACTTTGTTTGTTACAGTGCACAGGTCATGACCTGCACCAGGTGCGGACAATTCCTATGGCCGACTGACCTCACGATGTGTGCCTGCCTTGTCGCGCTGCTCCTCCGGGCGAATGTGTAACATGCACGGCATGGGTCGAGGAACGCTGATCACAGCGGTGGGACTTCTTCACGAGGGACAGACCGGCCCGGGCCAAAGAGCCACCCTACCCCGCCACGACCTCCGCTGTGCCAGAGCACGGTGGCATGCCACATCGGACATCGTGGGCTTGTCGTCACGTCCGGCCATACTTCCCTGCCCCCCCCCCACCCCCCACCCCAGTGCCTTGAACCTGCCCGCACCATCTTGTGAGAGAAGGGGAGACGGTCAGCAGCCGACGGGACGTGTGCACCACCCCACCAGAGATCCTATCCCACCCTTTGGTGGGCGAAATGCCGGTCCGCCCATGACAGGAAATGCTCCCCAGGTGGGTCCAGGCAGCGGGTACTCGATCCCCATGCTCAGAGAGCCATCACCCGCCCATCAAGTACAGGCACCAGGAGCCCTACCCCACCCTTCGGCGGGTGAAATGCCGGCCCGCCCGCGATGGGACTGCGTCCCTAGGCCACGCCAGGCAGCAGGAGCTCAATACCCACGCTCAGGGGAGCCTGTCAACAGCCGTAAGGATGCACCACCTCACCAGGTACAGGCACCAGAGACCCTACCCCACCCTTTGGTGGGCGAAATGCCAGTCCACCCACGATGGGAAATGCTCCCCAGGCAAATCCAGGCAGCGGGTACTCGATCCCCACGCTCAGAGAGCCATCAGCCGGCCAGTCATCGACCTGATAAGTGCCACAAGTGAGTGCCAGATCCCGAGACCACCACTCGGAAGGGGGGAAGACAGCCACCAACGGGATGAGCTACTCCATTACCAGGCTTCCGGCTTCCTGGAGACAGGAAGGAGCCGGTCAGTGACGAACGGGACGTTCTTCCCCGTCGAACCCAGGCCACTGGAACCTCGCCTCCATGCTCTAGGAGCAACGAGAGGCGCACTCAGCGGCCGCGGCCACATGGTGAGGAAGCTCCCCGGCCTGATGGGACTCACAGCCCCTACAGAGAGGACCAAGCCGGGAACGGCTAGGGGCGAGGCCCCGTCAGCAACAGGATGGTTTCGGTAAGGATCGCCGGCCTAGCTCCATCCATTCGCGTGACCAGGAGTCCCATCGCGGCGACAGCCTCAGACACCGGGATCCTTCAGAATTCCTCCCGCTCCCGCTCGTAGGAAGGACTCTACCCCGTCGCAGCGTCTGTCTGCAGCACGGCCCCACTTCCCCGCAGGAAGAGATGTTGTGGCGTGACCTCTCGGAACAGCTGATCAACACAGTGTTCTTCCTCGCGGGATTGGTGCTCTCGCCCACAGTGTCGGGGCCTCGCGGTGAGCAGCCATTCGCCCGGCGGAATCTTCCCTGCACCCCTGGTCCAGCCCTGCCATCCGGAACCTCTGCGCCTCGTGGGAGCAGGCGCGCGTCGGTAGCCACGCTTCCTTCGTTGTGCGGGGACCCCCGCTCCCCTCCGCTGTCTGCAGGGAACAATGACGAGGCCCTTGGCCCCCACCCCGGAGGACTCCGTGTCAGCCCTAGGGCTGATGACATCCGCTCGGCGTCCCCTAGCACGCAGTCGTCCTGTCAGAGTCATCGGTCTGCGCGGCCCCAGTGCTTTAAGTCCCTCCCGCAGCCCCCGGCGTTTCGGGATCTTATGGAAGCGTTTTCCATGCACCTTTTGGTGGCCAGCGCTTCTTTCAGACGCTGGATGGCCGGCCAGGATGGACGTCAGCTTCCGCCAACAGTGGTAGGCAGGTCACTCCCAGACATTCTCCTGCCTCAAGGACACCTGGGACCTCTCCGCCTCGGCTCCGCGCCGCGGCATACACTCTGTACTGGTAGCGGCAAACAGAGCGGCATTTCACTCCTTGGTTAACGCCATGGTGGTGACCGCCAACTGCGATCTGATGGGGCGCGGCGCCCTGCTGGGACTCTGCTCCTCACTCCCGGCGTCGGTAAAGGCTCAGCTTCGACAGGCACCCTTCCGGGGATCTCTGCTGTTCGGGCCGACCTGGCAGGCCGTCAAGGAGTCTTCTAAGGATCTCTTGGTAGCCACGCTGTGGCCCCCAGTCGGCCCACAGAGCCGTGGGTCACGCCCTGTGGTCCTTCAGACCACCAGCCACTCATGTACCTAGAGGCCAAGGTGCGCCCCGCCCCCCTTATGCGCGCTTGCACGCTTTCCCTGCACCCACCTCTGCCTGGCCCAGAGGCGCCCGGAGGCCCAGGCGTGGCCGGGCCCACTGGCTTGTCTCCCATCCCCATGCCGATTCTTGTAGGGTCTCCAGTCGGTGGGAGGCTAGCGCTCCTCAGCGGCGCATGGCGCCGTCTGTTCCAGGACGACCCTTGGATTTTCTCGACCATCTCGGAGGACCTGGAGATCTGTGTCCAGTCTCCCTCTCCATTGCAACACTCCCTTCTGTGGACGCGGGTACCGGGGGATCAGGGCTAGGCAGAAGCGTTTCACGACGAGGTAGTTGCTCTGCTCTGGAAGGAGGCCACGGAAGTAGTCTCACGTATCGACTCCCCGGCCTGCTACAGCCGTCTCTTCCTCGTGCCCATTCCTGGCGGCAAATGGCGTCCGGTCATCGACCTCTCAGTGCTAAACAGGTACGTTGGACCCCCACGCTTCCGGATGGAGACGGCCACAGCTCTGAGGGCGGCGGTGCGACCCCACGACTTCGCCGTGAGCCTCGACCTCGTGGACGCATACCCCCACATTCCCATGCAGCCGGCATCCCGTCTATACCTTCGCTTCGCCTTCCGCTACTAAGACGATGCGACCGAATTTCACATCTGATCTAAACCGCCATTCATTATTGTCAGAGAGTGTCTTTTGCTGAATCAGGCTGGTTTTGACTAATGTAAGGATGCTTGGCATAATACTGGGCTCATTATTATTGTAGCAGAGCTGTAGGGATCGATGCTGTAGTGTTCCACTGATCATCCTGGCCTGTCGAAGCATGCTTTGTCCTTGATCTTGACATCAGTGAGCGGTATCCACGGTCACGGAGCTTGACTTAACTGTAGAGGAAGCAATGAGTGCTGACCCTCCATGGCAGACAAGGGGTTACCACCAGCTCCGACATACTCCACATGCGCTTTAAGGGCTCCATCCATACCCGAACCCGAAGCCGACCTAGACTCAACCTTGGCCCGACCTGGCTCATGCTACACTCCCCATACCTACACTCTGCTATCAATTAACGAAAGAGCCCGAACATACTAACATAGCCGTCTAATGTCATAATGCTACAAACCAACAAGCAAAGTATAAAACAATACAGTAATAATATCAAAACTATTTAGAATATTTGTCCGTGATTATTATTATCCTTCGACTGCACTTGTTCACAGAACCATTCAATGCAATACTGCTCCTCTACACACATGCTAAATACAAAATAGTTTTCAAGCCCAAAATAAAATAATAGTTTCTTACCTTTCCATACCAACGCATATAGAAGCGTCTTGAGTCCAGCAACATTCAGACAGTTACTGTGTCTAAATTCCTGTTACTAATGCATATCATTGACATTGCTTTTGTGTTAATTCTTTTATTACGCACATCTATTGTATCACATCACACCTTCAGTTGTGTCTTCCCATCTCTCGTACATGAACCCGAGTGCTAGCCAGCTGAGCTACAGGCACCAGATTTCAGAGTATTATTTGTAGCATGATATAATAGAGGTAATGTCAATATTTTGGTCTTCATATCTTGCCTCAACTTAGAATTTTCTACCCTTTGACAATTCATGTGAGGCACATGTATTAGAAATTGTCCACTGCCTATTGAGTGTTATCAGAAAAAACTGTTCTGCGTACAAAGGAGTAGAAGAGCAGAACAGTCATTTTATTACATTCAGACTTCATCATTTAAAGTTAACTCTTTTATGTAGCATTATTGCAAGACACATCAAGATAATTTATATAATAATAATAAAGAGCATTATATCACGCTAAATCCCCAGGAGCGGTGAACTCAGCGCATGTTACCAAAATATATTAATGATATATGCAGCAATATGGTGCATGTATATAGAGATGTTGTCCCTGGAGTAGATTGCATGCTTATTGTTAATACTACTTGTAGCTAATTTGTTGTTTTGCCCTTGTGGTCACATGGTGTGCTTTTGTTTTCAGTGTGGCAACCCAATGCAGAGAGCACGCTGCAACCAGTGTGGATTCGAAATTGGAGGAGATCAGCACATACCAGCCAATCAAAATGCACTTGATGCAGGGTAGGACTGTCTTATATTAGATATTTGAACTTAGTCCTGTAACTTAGCTCTCTTGTGCATGCAGCTTGGTATTGTTACTGTAAACAGACTGAGCGGACTGCATACATATAGGGGTTAATCTTTACAGTGGACTGTGGTGAAACAATCAAATAAACAACTAAAGATATGCAGCAATATGGTGTGTGTATGTGTTTTCATGGGTTCATGCATCATGTTCATTGTCTTTTTCAAACTTTAGTTACATTTACATATGTTACAAATGAATTGATCACACTTAAAAGTTTGAAATAAATGTATATTCCTGGTTCTGTCACTAAGACTCACTAAGTTTAACCCTCTTTTGCATTAAGCACCTGATACTGTTTACAGTACATGTACCAGTGATAGTATGCATGCACAAGGGGGTTAATTATGAATATCCATTATAGTGAACTGTGGATTTGTCGAAGTGGCTGCATGCATTTTTGTTGAAGCTGTATTCAGTGTGTACTACAAGCCGAGTACATGAAAGGACGGATCTTGTCCTAAGCAAAGTTTAGAGTGTCTGTTTTCTATTGTTCACAGTCAAGATCAAACAAGGACTGGACACATTCTGGGCATGGCTAACCAAAGAGGCGTGGAGTTGGTACCAGAAAGACAACTGACAGCAATGGAGTGTGCCCTCATCCGATTTTTCACACATGCTGCTCTCTATCTTGGTGCCAGCACTACCAATCAGGTCACTACTACAACGCAAGATAGTACAGTAAAAAAGAGAGGCATCTATTGCCATTGACAAGGAAGCTAAAAGTAGGAGCAATTGAGGCTGAACAGTTTGGTTTGTGTGACAGCTCACGCCGGTTGTGGGAGCACTCCCCTCAGGGAGTACAACTACGAGTACACTTCAGTTCAGATCAGATGCTCCAATTTGCATCTATTTAATCAGCCATTATGTCGTCATGCTCAATTTTTTTTTAAAAATTGCTTCTTGTCCTGTGAAGGCTACATTACAGATTAGAAGATAGATCAACCATTTTAGTTTAAGGGTAGTGCCAGAATAGCTTGGCGCATGAAGCGCCAAGCTATTCAGGCACTACCCTTGAACTTTCATAGTCAAATTTATTTCAAGCAATAGTGTAGTTATCAGTATGAAAAGGGTTAAATCAAAGTGTACTTGTATATCACACTCCTAGAGTGGGTCTATCTGGGGAGTACTCCTATGCATCTCACTTGAATATATAGAATACTTAAGCTTTAATTGTACTTGCGGCATAAACCCTGAATGGGTCTATCTGGGGAGTACTTCCACAAACGGTATGGGTGACATCCTTGATCTACATGTTACTTTGCAATTTGTTTGGAAGCATTAAATTTATGGTCTCAGTCACCAAACAGCACTTGCTTTTCTATGAATTGCGATAAAATAAACCAAACCCTCTTTGAAATGATAAGACAACAATATTTCTGTATTTTTTGCTTACGTGCTAAGCAAAAGTGAGTATGTTTTGGGCCAGTGGTTGTCTGTCGTTTGTGGTAAACTTTAACGTTGGCATTTTCTCGGAGACTATTTAAGTCACAGTCTTCAAACGTGACCCAAGGATACTTACTTTGTGGCAAGGCCTTTCTAAACATACCAATTTCAGTGACCTCTTGAAAAGGTCAAGGTCACAGGGGATCAGGAAATAGGCAAAAGGTAGTTATATTTTGACAGAATTTATTTTTTCTCAAATACTATTCACAACTTCAAACCCAAACTTGCTGCAGAGATACCTGATGGTAAGACCTATCTATGCATACTGATTTGGATGAGCCCTCAGAAAGGTCAAGGGTCACAAGAGCTCAGGAAATGGGTACAAAATAGCTGTATTTTGACAAAAGATGTTTTTTCTCAAGTACTATTCACAACTTCAAACCCAAACTTGGTACAGAGATACCTGATAGTAAGACCTATCTATGCATACTAATTTGGATGACCCCTCTGAAAGGCCAAGGGTCACAAGAGGCTGGCAAATGTTTGATAAAATTGTAGGTATTATCAACATTTTTGCAAATTTTTCAGTCAAATTTGGCACAAAGGTAGCTGATGATAAGATCTTTCTATGCATACTAATTTTGTCGACTCATCGCATAGGTCAAGGGTCATGGGGGGTGGACAGATGTGTGAAAAGTGCTTACATTTTGAGAAAACATGGATTTTGCTGGTGCAGAAGCCAGTCCTTTACTTATTGTCATAAAGATTACACATATGTAAATAGGTCATGCACGTGAGCCATAATGGTTTTGCCTTTCTTGTTCTTAGTTTTCTTTTTCATTTCATTTTACACCCTTTCGGTTGCCGTTGCTTTTTGGTTCATGCATGATAGCAGTTACCTTAGCCCTTTTTGTCCTGATACACCACACCCATTGCTTGAAATAAATTTGACCGATAGTTCAAGGGTGGTGCAGAATAGCTTGGCGCCTCTGGCCCAAGGTATTCTGGCACCACCCTTGAAATAAAACAGTTGATCTATCGCCTAATCTGTAATGTAGCCTTCATAGGACAATAAGCAAATTTTACAAAATCAACCTCAGGATGTAATGGGTTAGTCTGTGTGCTGAGCCATTTGTAGTCAGGGGTCCGTTGTCCATCTGTCTGTGCTAAGCTTTAAGGTTGGCATTTTCTCAGAGACTATTCAAGCCACGAACTTCAAACTAGGCCTAGGGTCACAAAGGTTGCAACTGCATGAAAAATGCATAAATATTTAAAATAATCCATACCAAAAAGGTGACTGCCTATGTAGAATGTGAAAACAATCCCAACAAAGAAACATGCTTAAAAATTACAATGACAAGGTGTGCCATCAGAATAACGAAATATCATTTAGATCTTCCAAATTCAGCATCAGAATCAGGTTGTAAGCCGGTGCCACAACCGTTGATCACTCCACCTTACACTGCTAACACGTGGTTATGCTGCCACGTGGTAGGTGTGCACACTTACAGAGACATCAAAGCTATCTGCTTTTGAAACCATGTCTCCAAACACAAAACTTTTTCGCTCTGATATCTACGCTTCCACTCGCCATTTCAACCATAATTCCCACACTAGCTCCACAAAACCGACATGCATACCACAGACAAAAGTATGTGCACACTGTCAGGACCCTGCAGCGTAAACAGGATGTCAAAAGTATGTGCACACTGTCAGGACCCTGTAGTGTAAACAGTATGTGTTGGTGCAAAGGGCAACGTCACTGCACACACATTGAGGCTTCGCGCGTCACTGGGTGCATGATATGAAACACCTGAAACCAATTTAGCAGTTTGCCAGGCTGAATGTTATATGAGACCGCCGATGGCTAAAGTGGGTAGCCAGGCTGAAAGGGTTAAAGTAAAACACTTTTTAGCTCATGTGTGAAGCAAAAGTGAGTCTGTGTTCTGGGCCAGTGGTCAGCCGTCCGTCGTCCGTCCACCGTTGTTCATGGTAAACTTTAACGTTGGCATTTTCTCGGAGACTATTCAAGCTACAGTCTTCAAACTTGGCCCAAGGATACTTTATGGCAAGACCTTTCTAAACATACCAATTTCAGTGACTTCTCACAAAGGTCAAGGTCACAGCGGATCAGGAAATATATAAAAAATAGCTATTTGGGGACAAAATTTATTTTTTCTCAAATACTATTCACAACTTCAAACCCAAACTTGGTACAAAGATACCTGATAGTAAGACCTTTATACTCACACTAATTTGGTTGATCTCTCGGAAAGGTCAAGGGTCACAAGAGCTCAAGAAATAGGTCCAAAATAGCCATATTTTGACAAAAGATGTTTTTTTCTCAATTACTATTCACAAGTTGAAACCCAAACTTGCTACAGAGATACCTGATGGTAAGACCTTTCTATGCATACTAATTTGGTTGATCCATCAGAAAGGTTAAGGATCACAAGAGCTCAAGAAATAGGTCCCAAATCGCCATATTTTGACAAAATATGTTTTTTCTCAATTACTATTCACAACTTCAAACCCAAACTTGCTACAGAGATACCTGATGGCTAGACCTATGTAGGCATACTAATTTGGATGACCCCTCAGAAAGGTTAATGGTCACAAGAGCTCAGGAAATAGGTAAAAAAAAAAAAAGTCATAGTTTGGCAAGAAATGTTTTTTTCTCAATTACTATTCACAACTCCAAACTAGCTAGAGAGATACCTGATGGTAAGACCTATCTATGCTTACTAATTTGGATGACCCCTCGGAAAGGTCAAGGGTCACAAGAGCTCAGGAAATTAGTTTTTTTTAAAAATAGCCCTATTTTGACAAGAAATGTTTTTTCTCAATTACTATTCACAACTTCAAACCCAAACTTGCTATAGATACCTGATGGTAAGACCTATCTATGCATACTAATTTGGATGACCCCTCGGAAAAGGTCAAGGGTCGCAAGAGATCGACAAATGTGTATAAAATGCCAATAATTGTAGTTATTATCAACATTTCTGAAAACTTTTCAGTCAAATTTGACACAAAGGTAGCTGATGATAAGACCTTTCTATGTATCCTAATTTAGTCGACTCATCGCAAAGGTCAAGGGTCATGGGGGTTTCACAGATGTGTGAAAACTGATTAAAACATATTGTTAGTGCAGAAGCCATCCCTTTACTTATTGTCAGATGTGTGGATCGGTCATACACATGAGCCATAAGGGCTTTGCCTTTCTTGTTAAAATGGATATTTAAACAAGAATACAATGTAGTACTTTTCTTAGTTGGAGAGATTTATACATCATTATCAGTCATGTATGTTATCCCTAGGGCTTTACTGTACGTTCTTCTTTTTCTGGATTGTGTCATGAACACAATTATTGTTCCTGCAGGCGGACCAGATCTGTAACATGGTGCAGCCCCGCATCCCTGCTCAGACTGTGGAAGAGTTTTTCTGGCAACACCTTCAGCGTGACCTGCAAGTGCTTCAGAGAGGAACTGGTCGCAGTGCAGATGATGTGTTCCTCCTACTGCATCACATCGCACACCAGATTGCCACCTTGAGGACAGGTGACCGAGATATAAATTGTGACCAAATGAAATGTTCATAAGCACTGATAATTAACCCATTCAGCCCTGACACACTACAGCAGGAGATGGGTCGACCATGATAATTCAAGGGTAGTGCCAGATTAGCTTGGCGCCTGTCGGCACCAAGCTAATCTGGCGCTACCCTTGAATTATCATGGTCGATCCATCTCCTGCAACAGGTGCATAGTCGTTAGATGACGCCTCCCAAATTTGGGAAATACGGCCGTTGGGCTGAATGAGTTAAACCCTTCGCTGCCAGTGACCTCGAACTGCGCATCTGCAATGACTGCACACTGAACGACATTTGCATGATGAACACGAATGTGAATAGGGCAGACTTGGGCGTAAGGAACATGTGACTAACAAGAAACATAAATCTCGTGAGCCCCTGCAACTGCGGGCTCTCATGAGGCTCTATGGCTTTTGCAGCTGGGTATCATTGGCCTTGACACAGCAGTCAAGGGGTTAAGTGAATGGACATCCAGACCAACAAGATGACTGCCAAGTGTGTAAAATGCAAAGAAAATCCTTTAAAAAAAACATGCGTAAAAAGGACAAGTATATAACAGATGCTGTAATTGTCTTTTCTAAGCATTTTTCTGTCTTTGTCAGGATTCTCTTAAGTGAATGAAAGTTCTGAAGTTAAAATCAATTAATATTGGGGGAAAATAAATATTCCACACCATATAGCTGTTATAAGCCATGGCAATCTGTTTGATTTTTGTGTGTTCAGTGCAATTAATGGTGAACCTATTCCATTTGCTGTAGTCATGCAGCCCCACAGGCTTCACGGTTCATGAGAATCCTGGTGCTGGTCATTTTGACACCAGTATTGAGCCTCGCAACATGGGGGTCATGGCATGTTGAGTTGGCTGAGGATTGGTGGTTAGGGTGGCACCTAAAACATATGACAGTTGACACAAATATTGGTTCCTGGACACATGATAGAGTACAGTTCAGCTTGGGATATGGAACCAGTGAACTCTTGGGATATGGAACCAGTGAACTCATGGTCTGACAGCATTTGTGAGTGATGTGTCCAAACCACTGCACCATCGACTGCCTTAATTTTGAATTGAATGGGTATTTCCCTCTGCTTCAGGTGACCACCCATTGACACTGAGTTCCAAACAGGAAAGGACTAACTGGGAGAGGCAATTTGCAAGGGCATACATTGTTCCTGTCATGCAGGTATACATATTTAACCTGTTGGCTGTTGGTAGCATTTTTTGGCTCACATGCGAAGCAAAAGTGAGTATGTTCTAGGTCGTCCGTCTGCTGTTGTCCTTGGTAAACTTTAACGTTGACATTTTCCCGGAGACTATTTACGCCACAGTCTTCAAACTTGACCCAAGGATGCTTTGTGGCAAGACCTTTCTAATCATATCAATTTGAGTGACCTCTCACAAAAGTCATTACAAAGAATCAGGAAATAGGTCAATAATAGCTATATTTTGATAATAATTTATTTGTTCTCAAATACTGTTCAACAACTTCAAACCCAAACTTGGTACAAAGATACGTGGTGGTAAGACCTTTCTATATGCATAATAATTTGGTTGAACCCTTGGGAAGGTCACGAGAGCTCAGGAAATAGGTGAAAAATGGCCATATTTTAACAAAAGATGTTTTTTTCTCAAATGCTATGCACTACTTCAATCCCAAACTTGGTACAGAGATACCTGATGGTAAGACCTATCTATGCATACTAATTTGAATGACCCCTCGGAAAGGTCAAGGGTCACGAGGTCGGCAAATGTGTGTAAAATGCCAATTCTTTTTTATATATCAACATTTTGGAAGACTTTTTAATCAATTTCGGCATATAAGTAGCTGATGATAGTCAACTTATCACAAAAATCAAGGGTCATGGGGGTTGTTAGATGTGTGAAAAATGCTTACATTTTGCAAGCCAACCCTTTACTTATTGTCATAAAGGTCACACATATGTAAATTGGTCATTACGTGAGCCATAATGGCTGTGCCTTCCTTGTTGTGAAGGGAGAATCCTTTAGAATCACCTTGACAAAAAAGCTACCAGCAGTGAAAGGGTTATGTCATTCCTTTCCTTCCAGGGGCATGCAGGACGTGGAATGATCATGCATGATAGCAGTAGGAAATATTTAACTTTTTGCGTGCCAGTAGCAGTTTTTGTCATGCTTCCTATAGGAGGGTAAGTTTAGCTGATATCATATTGTTTACAAAGTGAAACATGAGTGGTTTCCAATACATGTTTGTTTTTTTTGTAGCAATGAGCCCGTGACTATCAACTATAAACTCAGAGTAGTGCCTAATTAGGAATGTACAGGAAAAGGAATCTAGTAATCTGATATAACTTTCTTTGTTTGTTGGTCTGTTGCTGAATTTTTTTAATATGCGGACTGCTGTCAGTCTTTCAGGAGATTTGGTGATGACGGCATTTCTTGTTGTTGCAGAGCATTGGTGACATCTTGCAGAGGGGTAACGGGCTCACTGTGTCCGACACACGACTAGGTGAGTGTGCAAATGCTCATGCAAAGCTGACATGCAGTCATCATATTAGTATACAAACCAAGGGGAATCACAGCGCTGGACAGACAAACAGTTAGATCCCCTGCCCCCGCCTATCAGGCACCCAATCGCCAGCCCACAGAGAAATACGCAGGTATAGAACAAGACGATCATTTCCATCCAAAGATGGGGGCAGGGGATCTAACTGTTTGTCTGTCCAGCGCTGTGATTCCCCTTGGTTTGTATACAATTCTGCCAGCGCTAGCCTCACCTGTCTGGTTTGTGAGCATCATATTAGTGATTATTTTTTTAAACTGTCCTTGTTTTTGTTGTTAAATGGAGCATGTATGTCACTCAACTTGTTTTCTGCATGTGTGTGTGCGTGCTTGTCACAGGTACGCAGATTGACTTTCGTTTTACCTGTGTTGTTAGATTAGCTTGCCAAAGCCTTTCTTTTCTTTTCCACAGGTGAGAGTGAACTCCTGAATGTAGTATATGAAGTGGGCAACACAGGAAGAGGAGAGAACCTGCAACAGCTTCAGACTTCACCTGTGGTGTGGCGCTATCGTCCTCGCATCACCGTCGACCATTTCTTCCGAGAGCTCCACATGCAAGTTGAAGCACACAGGGACATGAAAGAAAAATACCAGGTCATTTTGCTGTTCGCATCGGAGGTGAGCTATTTTAACGTTTTTCATTGTCTGTGTTTCAAGTCATTATATGGAAACTTAATTAACCTGCTCAGATCGACGTGACGCAGACTGTGTTTCTTCAGTCTTCATTAATTCACTGCCACAAAACCCTAGGTGTCCCAGGAACATGGATACAAAGTGATGTCAGCAAGAGGCATAGATCCTCATGCGCCCCCGCAACTGCGGGGGCTCATAAGGATCTATACCTCTTGCGTTTGAGTGGTTATTTTTATTACAATTTTCTGGACACTGACCAGGGCAATATAAATCACCAGGGCTTTGTTTGGTCTTTGAAGGTGACCTTCTTCCCTTTCATGAGACAATAAGGTGAGCAAACAACAGTGGTCTGTTGATTTATTGATTACAATGATTTAACCCCCTCACTGCTGAGAGAATTGGAACAACACCCGAATACCAGAGACAGTGAGGCAGCAAGGTTGGCTGTTATCGGCTGGCAGACATGCAAAGGTCATTCCACTTTACTTTTCACCCAGTAGCAAAATGTCTTTGGGATGGGCCAGGTTGCAGTTCCCAGACAGCAAACTGTGGACAACACAGCCCCGGTGACGTTCGGAGCATAGGACATATGCTTTAAGTTACCTGTGAGAACCTCATAAACGCCTGAGGGTTTCATGAGCTTGTCACAGACGACATAAAGTATACATGCAGGGTTTTATACCGTTTGCTGGTGCCATTTGCATCTATCTTTCATTTAACTGCCATGTTGCTTTGTTGTTGAATTTACTTCTTTTTTTTTAAGTTCTGGCAGCTGGCTGTGAGGGAATAGAAACCAAGCATTGACAATTAAGCCTTATTTCAATCCTGTTTGAAAAGTCGTGTGATGTCATCTATCCCTCACTTCAGTCAGACAATGCTAAATTGATTTGATATGCATTGCAGAGTCACATCCTTCGTGCCTTGCACTATGTGCCTGCCATTCTGGCTGGTCAGCGACGCGTGATGATGCAGCTACACAGGCGTCTGGACAGAGCAGAAGCCGCTACTCTCACCATACAGGAGGTGAAGGAAAGAAAAGGTCAGTAATGCACATTGGTTTCAGTGTAGGGCAATACCAGGGAGCCACACAGCCAAGCTGTACGTGTGAAACCCTTCATTCTCGTCAAATATTTTACACCACCCAACTGCAAGAGAGACCAGCAAGCAGGATTCAGGGAAAAACGATCATGTACAGACCAGATTGTCACTCTCCGCATCATCGTGGAGCTCCCCGCTGTACGTCAACTTTGTGGATTACGAGAAAGCATTTGACAGCGTGGACCGAGAGACTTTGTGGAAACTCCTACGACACTACGGTGTACCCACAAAACTTGTCTGCCTGATCAAGAGCAGCTACGATGGCATGACATGTCGCGTGATCCACGAAGGGCAGTTCACCAGGGAGCTCCAGGTCAGAACCGGCGTCAGGCAGGGGTGTTTGCAGTCTCCGTTCCTCTTCCTACTGGCCATAGACTGGGTCATGAAGAGGACCACTGAGCAGAGAAGAAGCGGAATACAGTGGACATTGTGGACACAGCTTGACGACCTCGATTTTGCAGACGACTTGGCTTTACTGTCCCACACTCATCAACAAATGCAGGACAAGACCACGAGGCGTGCTGACATCTCGTCCCAAGTGGGCCTCACCATCCACAAACAGAAAACAAAGACAATGAGGCTGAACGCAACCAAGGAAGAACCAGTCTTGCTTGCTGGCACCCCGTTGGAGGAGGTGGAGTCCTTCACCTATCTCGGGAGCATCATCGACAAGAAAGGTGGCACTGATGCGGATGTCCGATCACGAATCGGTAAAGCCAGAGCAGCCTTTCTCCAGCTGAAAAAAGTGTGGAGTTCCAGAGAGCTGTCACAACACACCAAAGTCCGGATTTTCAACTCCAACGTAAAAGCAGTTCCCCTATATGGAGCAGAGACTTGGAGGTTGACAAAAACCACAGATCTTCATAAACAGTTGCCTTAGAAGAATCTTGAAAATCCACTGGCCAGAGAAGATCAGCAACGTCAGACTCTGGGAGAGAACAGAGCAGATAACAGCAGAGAATGAAATTGGACAAAGAAGATGGGGATGGATTGGTCACAGTCTGAGAAAGCCAGTTTCCAGTATCACTAGGCAGGCATTGTCATGGAACCCGCAGGGAAAGAGGAAAAGAGGCAGGCTGAGAAACACCTGGCGTCGAGACTTCCAAGCAGACATCAAGAGACTGGGAACCACCTGGAGTAAAATCGAAGGAGGAGCACAGGACAGGAATCGCTGGAGGTCTCTCGTTGACGGCCTATACCCTGGCAGGGGTGACAGGCGTAAGTAAGTAAGTAAGTACCCGACTGCAAGAGGAAATGATGCTTGTGAGCCCTCCACAAGTAAACATGGATGCAAAGTGGTGTCAGTAAGAGGTATAGATCCTCATTAGCCCCCATGTGCCTTTTATTGAAACCACTCTGTATCTTTGTTCCTGTGACAGCTTGGGATCTTTAAAGTTGAATTTATAATGATTTCAAAGAAGTACCCAACGGAGAAAGAAACACGCTTAGAAAAGACAGCTACAACACAATTTATTAATATTTCGGGTAAATACCCTTTGTCAAAATAGACAAACAAACAGAGAGATTAGCCGCTACTTATCTTCATTCGCAGAAGGAATGTGGCAACTGAAGGAGGTGACGTAAAATAAAAGAAAAGGAAGAACAAAAGTGCGGAAAAAGTAAAAATGACGTCAACGAAAAAATCATAAGAGAGAGACTCGGAGAGAAAATGAACACGAGAGACAAGAGTGTGTGTAAGCACGCGCAGGAGCGAGCAAAAGTAAATGTGTGTGTGTGAGGCCAGAGAGAGAGACAGAAAGAGACAGCGAGAGGGAGAAAGAGAGAGAGAGAGAACGAACGGGGAGTACCCTTGGGCACGAAGTAGGCTGAGTGTCTAATACACAAAGCCTGCTAAACACCAACCCGAAGGCAAACTTTATATCACCTTCAAGTTGAGGACTACCTCGGGGGGAAAAAATGGGAGGACCCCGGGGGAAAAAACCCAGCATTTAGCACAGTACACAACAAGTAATAAGTCATTTGAAACAAAGCAAATAATCAAATTCGGTAAGAGAATATTGGTATAAGTGGAGAGTAGGTAGTTGTGAAACCGTCTTCAAGGGTAACTCAAAAAAAAAAAAAAATATATATATATATATATATATATATATATATATATATATATATATATATATATATAGGGGGGGGGAGAGAGAGAGAGGGGGGGAGGGAGGGGACGGGGGGGGGGGGGGGGGGGGGGGGTGAAGGAGTAAGGAGAAGAAGGGTAAAGGAAAAGCGTAAAGAGAGAAAGAGATTTCAAACACATATTATGTGATATTGAGTTTACGCACACTTGTGAAGAAAAAGACACCTAGTCTAAAAAAATAAACAGACTTGGGCTGATGCCAGCATTAATAGGCCCAGACACACAAACTGGTGATCAAAAGTAGGCAGTGTCCTAATCACCTTTTGAAATTGTTTTTCAGAATGTTCTGGTGTGGTCCAGCTCATGGAAAACTTCTCCAAGGCCTGGGAACTTGTCAAGGAGCATCTCATTGCTCTGAGTAGGTGTATTGTATAATATATTCTCCTATAAAGAAAAGGGTTTCTTTCTTTGAGCAGAAAAGCTGTATCATGCACATGTGATACAGCTTGACTGTATTTACAAGTGTGTGATACAGCCATAGTGCGTGGATGGACATGTGTGCACAATATTGTCATGTAAAAAATCTGGTCAGCAAAAAGGTACGGGCACACACGATCTTGAAACTTGAACTACTTTCAGCTCACATACCATGACACCATATCATAGTGACAACTGGCACTCTGGCATCATGTATTGTGCTATTACATCATCATATAGGAACATTTGTCTGACATGTCACATTACAAAGTAAATGACATCATGTTCTTGGCCAAAGAAACAATGGCAGCTGTGTTGTGGTTAGGCGCGCACCAAAAACCAACTCACATCTGATTTATGCCAAGAAAAAGGCGAAGAAGAAATAGATTTTTACATCGGTGTTTAGGTGATACTGAGAATCTCACACTTGTGGTCTGAAAAACCTTGCGCTCGTAGGGTAAGGTTTCTATATTTCACTCTTGCAAGTTATTTTTTTCATGAAACACAAGCAGTAATGTTTTAACTACTTCAATTTTTGTTTATTCCTGCAGTCAGCCCTGATAGTCCACAGGGAGATGGACAGACCATGATGTTGCAGTGGTAGTGCCAAATTGGCTTGGTGCTTGGAGTCACCCCAGGCGAAGCTAATCTAGCGGTACCCTTGCAACATATCTCTTTCCATCTCTCGCAACTGGCATGTGAAATCACAAGAGGACTCGTCTAAAATCTGAAACTCAACTTGTTGACCCATTGGGCCTGACACACTTTCAGCCTTAGGGCTCAGTGTGTTCACTTTGACATTGCCATTGTTTTTGCTCCTTTGCTTTGGCCAAATTCATCCTAATTCATCGAGAATGAGCTTGAAATGCATGGGTGAAAGCTGGCAGATTGAAAGAGGGAAATCCATAATTCAATTTGTGTATTTTAGAATGAAATCTTCATTTACAGCAAATAGCAAATATAGATATTTCATGTCCTGATTGCAAGAGAAACCTAGATGGTCTCTGGACACAAGACTGTACATATTTTCATAATTGCTTACTTTCATCCATGCTTCCACAATACCTGCAGAAAAAAAAGTGTACGACAGTTAGGATAATTGCTCCTGCAGTTCTAATACCTGATGAGTGTTCATTGGTGATTCAATCATGGATAACATGGCTGTGTTTCCTTTTCATCCAAGGCTGCATTGCCCCCATGGAAGGCTTGGTATCACTGCCAGTCGAGCTCCACAATGTGAGCATTACAGAGTCAAGTAAACTGGCCGTATTACTACCTTCTACTCGAGGCCCTGGTCTGTGTTCTTACATGCTGCTACAATACTTGTTTGGACAACACAACCACTTTCTGCAGCGATACTCTCCCCTTATCAAAGAAAGGTCAGTAAGCTCCAAACTGTGTGCTGTTCTGCGTGTATGTAATCTAGCTATGCCAAATGTGTGTTGTCGCTTTGCATGGTGAAATTTGCTTGGCAAAAAGTTACAAATATGTAAATTGAAATCCTATTTGGAAATTAATGTTTTTGAAATAGAAATTTCATGTATAAATTGCAGGAGATGCCACTAAAAAATTTGGGAAACGCACAAAAAAAACTTTTCACAAACCTACCTGCACATAGGCAGCTGATGGACCCTGGCCCGTTTTCTGTGTACCCATGTAACTATCATCCCCATAGATCCCTAACATCATCAGTTTTTCTCTGTCACAGCTACAACTGTGTACCAGAAGTGAGCATTCGCAAAATTACTGAGCGCCACTTAGTGGGCTACTCACCTGAGCGTGACATCCTGCCAATGGTTCTGGCTCACAGCAACTACAGTCTGATGGTTGGACATGCAGCCACCCTGGAGTATGACTTTCCTGCTTTCCAGCAGCAGCTGCAGGATACCTTGCTTCAGTGTAAAGCCAGGGTTCAGCGTCATCAAGATGGTTACTACCAGGTAAGCATGTGCTACATTAGTGATAGCTCTGTTCTCCACACCTTCCCATTTTTGGCTCACGTGAGATAGCAAACATCAGTCTATGTGCATACTGGGCCATCCAGCATCTCTCTGGCGTCCATACTTCATTGGTGGTAAACTTACAAAGGCATTTTTGTGGATACTATTCGAGCTGCAGACTTCAAACTTGGCTCAAGGATACTTTGTGGCAAATATTATTAGTTTAAATCCACGACAAAATTATGACTTTTGGTCACATTGAGATGTTGCTAGACTACATGAGCGGCTTCAGCAACTTAAAGATGTGATCAAAAGCCATAATTTTGTTGCGGATCTAAACAATGAATTTATCTCGATTCACTACCACATAAGTAATTTTGAAAACAAAAGCAACACTTGCTTGCGACTGTCAGACATGTGTTGGTGTCGAGACAGCTTCACGCACACACGTATGTCATGCACATCCACACAAGCATTTGGAACATAGAACCATGCCTCTAAACCACCCAAGCACTTGACAAGATGGGACCCCAGCCCAAAGTTGTTCCTATTTTCAAGCTTATCCTTCTAATCCATCTCCTTTTACTCTAACCCACCCTCTGATCCACACACTCTGGCACACAGAAATAAAGATGGACACACGGCAATTCCCGCCATTCGTAAGCTCTGTGGTCTGGCGTAGCAGTAGCTATTCTGAAGAAGAATGATAGCACAAGCAGCGAAGTGACGTCACTTCAAGCTTCACGTCAAGGTATCATTAGTCCCACGACGCCGTGTTCATAGTGACGGCTCTATGTTATAAGTCGCTCATCGCAGTACTTTCCCATACTTTTTGAGTTGAATGGTTTTGGAGAACATCTACTGAACATTTGGACTTTCATTGAGTGTCTTCATTAAAAGGAAGGTTGATATGTCATTCAACAGGTTCCAAATTTTAATTATGCGTCAAATTTTGTTTGTTTGTTTTGTTTGTTTTTCAGTTGTTGTTTTTTTTTTTTTTTTTTTTTTTTTTTTTTTTTTTTTTTTTGGGGGGGGGGGGGGGGGGGGGGGGGGGCTCAGAACCATATGCTCACTTTTGTGTTGGTACAGCATGACTGTGTTCTGTGTGTTGGAATGTTCCATTCACAGTGACAGAGAGGTTGAAGATTATGTGTCTGCACTGAATGACTTATGAGTTACACGTGTGCGTATTCCTTAAAGTAATTAGATCAAATTAACCTAGTGGCTGTCTGTGTCAGTCTGTTTGTTACCTCTGGAGTGAGTATATGCTTTTTTTAAAAATGTATTCTTAATGACTAAATAGAAGCTAATCACTTCCTGTTGTCAGCCGTACACGACAAACAAAAACATTAGCACGCGCCAGAGAACTAGTAGGCCCTAGATATCAGTGCGCTTTTGAAAGGTGAAGGCCATTATGTCAGTATGGAGATCATTTGACCTAGTGTTTTGTCACCACTCTGCCATCCTTCTTTACGCTCATATGATGTCACGTGTGAAACAGTTTGATGAACCTTGCTCTTAAGGTTAAAGTTAAGGTCACAGGGCAATAAATAGGGCATACATTGCACTTGTTCAACAAAAATGTGTTTTCTCAAGTACTATGGAAAACGTTAAAGCCAAATGTGATGCAGAGATACCTGATGATAAGACCTTCCTATGCATCCTGTTTTGGGTGACCCCTCTCAAAGGTCAAGGGTCAGTTGGCAGGAACATAGTTCATGATAAAACTTGAAGCATGCTATTTTGATTGACTGCATGTAAAGGTCAAGGGTCAGGAGAGGTCAGTAAACGTATGAAAAATGTGCATTGCGATAGCTGACAAAACAGGATTTCTCAGGTATGTTATATGGCATGCTGAATCATGCAAAGACAAAACTTGTACAGTTGAGTGACCTTTTGGAAAGGTCAGGGTCTCATGTTGGAGGAAACATGTGGATTGGTGATGCATGTGAATCATGAGGCCTTCAACATCTTCATCATTTGATAATCTAAGAGTGTGGAAAGCACACGCACTCAGACACTCCATGTCATGGTTAAAAACCCCAAACATTTAGTTATAAATCTCCCTCAACAAAAACTGATCTGCCCATGGAAAGCATATTGTGAAAAGAAGCAATTGTAGAACGCTTCATCAAAGCTTAAATCCTTTCACAGAGCTGCATGGAATATTGTGGACTTTAATACAGGTTGTGGGAGATAGATCAACCATGGGTGATCACTTGATTAACTTTTTTCACATCTTGTCAGCATAGATGTTTGAAGTCAGTAGACAGCTTATGGAGAAGCATTGTGCATGCACCCAGGTATAGAAGCCAGTAGTTCATTTATTTCCTCAAAAACATTACCGATGACATGACTATGTGGAAGTGTCTACTACTTACTCAATTTTAGCCTAAGAACCTGTTGTGTTACCACACAACCCGGGAGGCACTCAGGGAACCCCCAGAGGGGCCGAGAGTTGTCTCCCGTTCCTGCCCATCTGGTTCCGAGTCACGTGGTGACCAACCAGTCATTCTACTGAGCTCACGCTGTACAGACGTGTTTGCTAGCCTACAGACTTTTGACTCTGCTTGGTGCAACTGTTTCGTTCGCTGGTCTTCTGGACTTGTTGTTTTTTGGACTATCTGCTTGCGCCGTCCCTGTTGTGCCCTGTGTGGGTCTGCTTCGTTGCCTGAGCATTCTGCTCCTTCCCTCTTTGGCGCCTTCTTGGGTTGCGTGGACTCCACGGCACTGACTTGCCAGGACGCCGCCCACCTTCTCGCGCTGAGGGTGGTATGGAGGTTCCTCCCTCCGTCTTCGCTTCTACTGAGAGGTAAGGTAGCTGTACTACCCCTCGGCCAGCCCCCGGGCTGGGTGCCGGTTTCGAGCAGAGGCACTTCCTTTTTTCGTACCCTTGTTGTACTTTTCGCGCCGAACGCTCGACTTAGCTTGGCGGGGTCCCACGTGCCCGCGCCTGCTCGCCTTTCATGTTGTTAGCTGTTGCAGGAACAGGCGCTTACCTGCATGCTTGTACCTTTGCGTACCATTATGCGTCGAATGCTCGCCTTAGCTTGGCGGGGCCCCACATGCCCGCACCCACTCGCCTTTCATGTTGATAAGGGTTGCAGTATCAATCACTTACCTGCATGCTTGTACCTTTGTTGTACCATTATGCGTCGAATGCTCGCCTTAGCTTGGCGGGGCCCCACGTGCTGTCACCCATGCGCCTCCATGTGTGATATGTGTTGCAGTTGCCAAGTGCGGACCTGCATGTATAGCGGCGAGTTTCAATGGCCGACTGACAACCACAAGGTCTGTCTCCCCTGCACTGGCTGCGCCTCCGACCACGCTTGCGACACCTGCTCCACCTGGTCTGAGCTGCGTTGGTCACAGTTAGGGAGCTTTTACAGGCGCGAACGCCCGGCACCGGTGAGTGATCCTTCTCCCGTCGAGGCGCCCCCCTCCATGCCCGGAGCAGTGACCGCACGAGACCGCACTGACCTTGTGGAACGGACGCCACTCCGGACACATGAGCCCAGCGCTCCTAGCAGGACTGCTCTCAATGCGACCACTTCCCGGAGGGAGCCCGCCCGGACAAAGCCCGCTGGTTCCTAGGGGGAGCCACTTAGCCGCCAGAGCACCCGCCTCACTGAGTCCCGTGTCCCCTGTCAGTCCTCGCTCGTGTCTAATCGAAAAGCTCGCTGACTCTTACGGGGAGTCATTTAGCCGGCAGAGAGCCTGCCTCACTGAGCCCGGCTCGCAGAGACCAGTGTCCGAGGACTTCGGGCAGTTCAGAGCCCTTACGCTACTCCAGCTCCTCCAGATGCTCGCGCTCACCTGTTGTTGAGTGCAGGAAGGACCACGTTGCGCGCCACTCTAGTGGGCGCAGCCCCCACCACTCTTCGGCCTCGGCCCAATCTCGGACGTCGTTTCCTCGAACAGTCTCCCGCTCGTCTCGTCCCTCCCCTCCACGTCCGACGCGCTGCCCTTCGCCCTCTCGTCGATGGCACCCTAGTAGGAGCCCCCCCTTTGGGATCGCCAGCCCCGTTCCCGTCGTCGCAGTCGCGCCCCCCGCTCTGGACGCCCTTCCCGTGCCAACTGGACTTATCCTCGTCGTGTCTGGCCGCGGACTCCGCCCCGTCTTCGCCAGCAGAGCCCCCTCGGACCTCGGCGTTTCCCCTCCGCCTCTTCTGGCCGGCATGACTTGACCGTCGTCCCCGCCAGCCCCCGTCTGCATCGCCGTTCCCCCCCCCCCCCCCCCCCCCCCCCCAGGTGACGACGAGGCCCTGAGCCTCCTGGTCAAGGACTCCGTCTCCACCCTGCTGGGTGGTCTTAGCCGCTCCCCTTCTCCCCGCCCTCCCGCTTTGGATGCCTCGGACTCCCCCAAGCTGGCCTCGTCTTCGCGTGCGGACACCGTTCTAGCCTTGGATGAAGCTGCTCGCCTCATCGTGACCATGCTACCAGCGGACGCCTGCCCGCCTCCCCCCCCCCCCCCCCCCCCCCCCCCCCCCCCCCCGCTCAAGAGGAAGGTCTCCACGTTTGTCGACGCTGGACGGCAGGTGAAGAGATTCTAGTCGCTTCCGCAGCCCCCCGGCTTTCGCGACCTGCGTGATGCCTTCTCCACTCACCTCCTGGCGGGTCCCCAGGACTCCAACTTCTTCTCAGACCGTAGGTGGCCAGCTGGACTCGACATGCCTTTCGACAGGACTGGTACGCGGGCCATTCTCAGGCGTTCACCTGCCCTCTTCCCGCCTTGGACCCTCCGGCCTTGGTTCAGGCTGGCGGCGCCGCCCTGCTGAAGCGCACCCTTCCCCGCTTGGACAAGACTGCCTCGCTCGTCCGTACCACCTTGGCTTGCTTGGGGTTCCTGGAGCTGCTTACACAAGCCTTCATCTGCCGCATCGAGGACGCCTGGCACCCCTCCTTGATGCCCCTCCTAGGAGACCTTCTCGCCCTCGCGGAAGTGGCCAACCAGGCGGCGTATCACTCTTCAGTCAACGCCATGGCAACTGCCTTCAACTGCAACCTGTTGCGTCGGGATGCCGTGCTGCTGGCCTGCCGTGGAATGCCCCCTGATCTGAGGACTCAGCTGCAGCGTGCGTCCCTTGGGGGCCCCCTTCTCTTCGGTGAGACCTGGCAGATGGTGAAGGATGCAAACTCGGACCATTGGCCTCGCAGGACAGCTCCACCTAGCTTTCAGGCAGCCCGCACTGCACTGGGTCGCACCCTGCGGACCGCCAGACCCGCCATGTCTTTTGCACCCCGACTCCCCAGCCTTCTACAGCCGCCTCTTTGTGGTACCCAAGCCGGGCGGCAAGTGGCGACCAGTCATAGATCTCTCAGTGTTGAACGCGTTCATTGCGGCCCCGTCCTTCCACATGGAGACGTCCAGGGCCCTCAGAGCCTCTGTACAGCCCATGGATTTCGCGGTCAGTCTGGACCTGTCTGACGCTTATCTCCATGTCCCCAACCACCCCGCCTCCAGGAGGTACCTCCGCTTCGCCTGTGATGGCGTAATCTACCAGTTTCAGGCCCTGCCATTCGGTCTCAACCTCAGCCCCTGGGTTTTCACCAGCATCATGGACGCAGTGGTGGCCAAGGCTCGACAGTCGTCTTCCAGTCCGATGTCGAACTACCTCGATGACCTCCTCCTACGCAACCAATCGGAGGCCAACCTGACAACGGACAGGGATGCACTGATACGGCTGTTAGCGCGGTTGGGTTTCCTGGTCAACGCGGGCAAGTCGGACCTCACGCCCTCGCGCCGCATCATCCATCTCAGCATGGAATTCGCCACCGACCTCAGCAGGGTGCATTTGCCGGAGCCTTGGATTCTGAAGTTAGCCGCCCTAGCCGGCCACTAAGCCCAGCAGGACACAGCCTCCGCCAGAGTTTGGCTTCAGCTTCTTTGCGTGATGAATGCGGCCGCGGATCTACTTCCCCTCGGTCATCTCTACTCTCGGCCGCTACAGCTGCACCTCCTGCTTCACTGGCGTCCATCCTCCTGCGATTTGGCCACCCTGGTGCCCGTGACGCAGATGCTTCGCCCCCATCTGAGGCGCTGTGGATGGACACATCGTGGCTCGCGTCGGGAATCCCCTTGACCTCTTCCCACCCCTCAGCTCTCCCTGTGTTTTGACGCAAGTCTCTCCGGGTGGGGTGCCCACCTGCTACCACGGTTCCTCACGACGTCCGGCCCCTGGCCTCCAGAGCTGGCAGACAGATTGGAGCTGCAAACGGTATGGCAAGCCCTCATCGCGTGGGAGGTACAACTCCGTCACCAGGAGCTGCTCGTCCTCTCCGACAACGTGACAGTGGTTGCCTACATCCAGAAGCAGGGCGGGACACACTCTCCTGACCTGTGCATGCTTCTCTACCGTCTGATGCGCTGGTATTTCCCTCCGAGCTCGATACATTCCCGGCCACCTGAACGTTTTGGCCGACTCCCTCTCTTGGCGCAGCCAGTTGCTACACACGGAGTGGACGCTATGCCAGGACAACTTTTGGATGATCTGCGCGCACTGGGAGACGCCTATGATTGATCTGTTCACCATGAGGTGGAATCACCAGCTTCCCCTATTCGTCTCTCCGATCCCAGACCGCCTGGCCTGGGCAGTCGACGTGCTCTCCATCCTGTGAGACGGTCTCATCGCGTATGCGTACCCCCCGACGGTCCTCGTTCCCAAAGTCATCCTCAAGCTGCGAGGATGCAATGCGGTTCTCTTGCTGGTCGCCCCGTTCTCCTGGAACCGGTCTTGGACCACTGACCTCCTCAGCCTCGCCTCGGCCCCCCCCCCCCCCCCCTGCTGCTGCCCACGCCGAGCATGATGCTCAAGCAGCCCCGCCAGCCGCTGTTCCACCCGTGTCCGGAGCGTCTCCTCCTTCACGCCTGGAGATTGTGCGGCAAGCCCTCACCGCTAGAGGCTTCTCGAGTGCAGCAGTGGAAGCAATCGCTACAGCCCGCAGACCCTCGACAAGGCGCATCTACGAGGTAAAATGGCGAGTACTGTGCTCCTGGTGCGAGGACCAGTGCCTCTCCCCCACCGAACTGACAGATCCCCAGCTCACGGACTTCTTCCTCTGGCTCTTCGGAGACCAAGGGTTAGCCCCTATCATTATCAGGGGGTACCTGTCCATGATCGCCGACACCTACCGGCACCTCGGCCACCCAGACCCTGGCGCCTGTAAAGACATCGCCGACCTTATGACTCACTTCAGCCTGCAGCGTCCAGTGCCCTGCTCGCTCATTCCTTGCTGGGACCTTCCCTGGGTACTGACATGGCTGAACTCTGTCAGATTCGAACTGCTGCCTTTGGGCCGCTTCGCGGATGTGACTCGTAAGACATGCTTCCTGTTGGCCCTTGCACCGCGGCCCGAGTAAGCGAGCTACACGTGCTGTCAGCGCGCCCTACCTGCCTGCAGTTTAGAGCAGATGGTTCTGTGCAGCTGCTCACGGACCCTGCCTTCCTTGCCAAGACTAGGTCTCCTTTGACCGCGCCACAGGTGATCACCTTGCGGACACTGCGAGATGCAAACTTGCCCCGGGAGACCAGGCAACACGATCCTGTGCGTGCCCTTCGCGTTTACCTACGCCGATCCAAAGCCGTCCGGAGAGGACGCTCATGCCTCTTTCTACCTTTAAACCCAGGCAAAACTGACATAACAGCCCAGATGATAGCTTCCTGGCTACGCTGGGTCACACGGTCCGCCTACCAGGACCTCTCCCCGCAAGGAGCAAAGAGGCTTCAGATACGCGCACTCGAGGTACGAGCCATGGCCACGAGCGTCGCGTTCGAGCAGAACTGCGCGGTCAAAGACATCGTGGTAGTCGTGGGCTGGCGGGCAGAATCGACCTTCGCCCACTTCTACCTCCGGGATCTGGCAGGCCAGCGAGACAACCTCGCACTGGTAGGGGACATCTCCGCAGCGCAACACTCCCTCCCGGCGCCACAGGCGCCGTAGGTACGCACTTAGCTAAAATTGTCGGGAGGTTGCAGCAGGGAGGATGGCTCTGACTATAGCCCTTTTGTTTGGGCGCAGCACCCTGCTCCTTATCGCAATTTTTCCACATAGTCATGTCATCGGTAATGTTTTTGAGGAAATAAATTCATTTTTCTCTAAAAGGTATTTTTTAAAAAAATACTTACCGATGACATGACCCGGAGGACCCTCCCACCTGCCCCGCTTGACGCTGGTGAGCTCAGTATACTGACTGGTTGGTCACCACGTGATTCGGAACCGGATGGGCAGGAACGGGAGACAACTCTCGGCCCCTCTGGGGGTTCCCTGAGTGCCTCCCGGGTTGTATGGTAACACAACAGGTTCTTAGGCTAAAATTGAGTAAGTAGTAGACACTTCCACATAGTCATGTCATCGGTAAGTATTTTTCGAAAAAATACCTTTTAGAGAAAAATGAATTTTTGTTTTGTACAGCTTGTGCTGAAAGTTAACTAAATGATTATTTGTATTTGACAGGTTGATACCATGGTGTACAGAGCTGACACTACCAGTTCCAGACTATTCCGCATCCTGAGGGAGAAAATCGGACAGGTACCTTAGTTATGATAGCTCCTTATCTCCGGATTCAAAAGTTTAACCCCAGCCAAAAATTACCTTTTTCTTCTTCTTCTTCTTTTTTTGTTGTTGTTTAGATTGATGTGTGATTATATGTCCATAGATTGTCATAACAATTGTTGGCTTAACTCCAGTTTATTCCCTCCATTTGAGGCAGGAAGCCCACACAGAGGCTTGTGAAAATCTATGCCTCCTGTAGATGGTAGGACCTGGGTTAGGGACTGTGAAGTATCTGTTCTAAAACTCTTTTGGAATTATTTATTAGAAAGTTTTGAGAATGCGTGTATTTTAACCCGTTAGCTGCCAGTGAACTCAGACTGTTTCTGAAATCTTGGTTAATTTCATGCCAAAGAGCCTTAGCAGTCCAAGGAACATGCATACAAAGTAGAGTCAGCAAGAGGCGTAGATTCTCATGTGCCCCCACTACTACCAGTGTACATGATGCTGTATGTCTCTTGCTGCTGGATGGTGTTCAGTTATTCTTGGCTGTCAAGGACTTAGTTTGTTTTTAAAAGATACAGTATTACTGTCACATGCTGTCATGTGCAGGTGTCTCTGAGCCCTGCAGAAAGGCGCCAGATTTTGGATGATCTGCGAGACAAGCTGCCAGACATCTGTCAGTCCATTGACAACCTCAACACGGCCCTCTCCTTCCTCAAGGCTCTTGGAGGTCTCGCAATGTCATCCCTACACGATTTCATGGCCACTGCTCTCAAAATGAAGCACACCATCCACAGTGCCAAGGTACAGATGAGTTTGATGTCATCATGTCGGTGTATATATTACATGCAACTGCATTTTGTTTATGTAGCTCTGTTTGGACTTGTTCAGACCTCATGCTCAAATCCAGAAAATGTGATCAAGATTTACAGAACTGAAAGTCTGAGCTGCCCGTGGTTCAACATAATTGTACTGTATTGGATATATTCATTTTTGATACATAAGTGAAAACAATGGTACTGTGTTGTAAGTTTTCATAAGCATGAATTTGATATGATCCGAATCCAAAGCGGGACTGATTTAAACGGGAAAGTTTGTGTGTTTTCATATTTAGAAGTTCCTATTTGGGTTTCATGTTTATGAGACTGTCCGTGGTAAAGTGGTAAAGCATCTATCACCAATGCTAAAGGTGCGAGGTTCGATACCAGGTTCCAGAGTTAGACTTTTCTCTTCTAGTGTCACCATTAATTCGGGCAGACCTCGGGGGTTCTTTCTCTGGGTATCCAGCTCTTTCTCCCTCTCCACTTTCGTACCGGTTTCAAATACGAGCGATCAAAATTTTTAAAAAATTCAGTGGCTGAGCTGACCCTTCACATTACATGAATGTCCTGTGTTTGCATGTCTTCAGATTGAATGCAAGAGTTTGACATGAGTGTTGGGTTCAGTTCGCGGCTCTTTGAGCTGATTCACATAATTGCGTAAAGCGCCTATATGTGACCCTCTCTCACGAAACCAGTCTTAACTCGCAGGGAGCCGATCAGCACTACACGCAATAATATGTGGTGGGGGTCAATCTGGGTCATTTTAACTTTTTGGCAGAAATGTATTCTACATACACCAAAGTATCGTATGGCTAAAATCTTTATCATGAAAAATGCCATTAAATAGGTTTAAAATGATTTTAAAAGTCTGCCCTTGGCCCCAATTATGCTGCACACAGAAACTTCACAGGCTGTTTTCTCAAAATGGCCGCCGGAGGCTTTAACACAACTTCTACAATTTTTGCACTACAGCATACAGTCATATATCACAGTAATCAGCAAACATTGTAGTTTTCAGAAATGTATATATGTCAAAACATCCAAAATGCGAGTTAAGACTGATTTTGTGAGAGAGGGTTACATATAATGACTGGTATTATTATTATTATATGTTTATATGGAAAAAGATGAGTGCCATAAATTTTGAACAAGAATTGCATTGCCATATCAGGTTTGGATCGAATTTGTGCTTCTGGAAACGTAGCTTTCATTTTCAATACATGAGCGAAAACATGTGATTTACTTCTGTGGTTGGCTCCATTTCTGAATGCATGTGTGCTAATCACAGCATTTTCAAATTGTTATATGTACAATTAACCCATATCATACTGAGGCTAAAAGCTTCAAATTTGTACACTGCTGTATGCAAGTTACATTATAGTACTTACAGATAAGGATATAGACCAATGGTTTTAGTTCAAGGGTGGTGCCAGAATAACTTTGCGACTAGAGGCGCCAAGTTATTCTGGCACTACACTTTAACTATTTTAGTCAAACTTATTTCACACACTGGTGTATTCCGAATGATAAGGGTTACATGTAAACTGATGATGACATTTGCTATTATAGTGCTTTTAACCATGCCTAATAAGGTCAGTCACATAGAAAAAGTTTGGACAGATTGTTGTTCATATCAGATGAGTCAATTTATTCCTTATTTTTACAGGAATCTCTGCCATTGTTCTGTTCTTACATGGTATTTTGTTGAACTTGTGATTTTATTCTCAATGACCAGGCTCAACAGATGTGCTCTCTGGGCCATGTCCAGTCCCTCTGGATACTGCTGTGTCACCAGCGTGCATCCATCTTGGCTGCTCACAAACAGGTCAGCCCCCCATGCAGCCTTTGTGTAGTCAGTTCCTTCCATCTGCAAGAGACATAGATTCTCATGAGCCCCTGCAGCTGCGAATCTGTCTTTTGCTGGCAAGACTTTAGCCCCCATTTCTGCTGATCATGCAGTCATTTAATTCAGTGGGTCTCACTCACATTAATTGTAATTGGCTACTTTCTACTCCTTCAAATGCTGTGTTTTCACACATAGTTGGAGGAAAGAAAAATATATACGTGTTTGCTCTGGTGTGTTATCGATAGCTGATAAACGTCACATAGGTAAATAAGTAAATACATAAATAAGTGGAAGCTGGTAATTGAAATACGGAGGCATCTGTGGTTTGCTGAAAATCTATCACATTTTCCAGCTTTTTTTTTGCTTTTTTTCGTGGCTTTCTCTTAGCAGTCCAGAGTGAGTGTTTTTGTTTTTGTGTATTACTGTAAAAGAAGAATTGATTTTGAAATGCATGAACTTTTTGGGTTAAGATTTTTGACTCGCATACTAAGCAAAAGTGAGTTTATGTTCTGGGTCTGTGGTTGTGTGTCCGTTGTCTGTCATGCATTCGGTGTCTTTGGTAGACTTTAATGTTGGAATTTTCTCGGAGACTATTCAAACCACAGTCTTCAAACTGCCCAAGGATACTTTTTTTACAAGACCTTTCCAAACATACCAATTTCAGTGACCTCTCAAAAGTCAAAGTCACCTAGGGGATCAAGAAATAGGTTAAAAACAAGGTGAGGATTTCATCCCAAAGTCTACCGTAATGTTTGGAGCTCAGATGCGTTTATCTTTTAGGAACATTCAGAGTTGTTCATATTTTTAGGCTTATAATGCTGATCATTTCACTCCTCTCTAAACCAATCTGATCAACACACACGTCGGCGCACACAAATAAAGATGGACACATGGCGCTTCCCGCCATAAGTACACTCTGTGGGCTCGTGTAGCGACAGGAGTCCATCTCCTTCTACTCTAACCCACCCTCTGATCCACACACACTGGCACACATAAAAAAGACGGACACATGGCGATTCCCGTCATTCGTAAGCTCTGTGGTCTGGCGTAGCATAGCTATTTTGTAGAATAATAGCACAAGCGGCAAAATGACATCACTTCAAGGTTCACGTCATGGCATCATTAGTCCCACGACACCGTGTTCATAGTGACAACTCAATGTTATACGTCACTCATCGCAGTACTAACATTTGACATATCAGAGGATCAACTTTGCAATTTTCTTGCTGATTTTCATGCCTAGGGCTTACAGGTCACAATTTGACCTAATCCTACCCCAGGGCCAGGACAAATAGCAGGCTTATGCAAACACTGTTTATGAAAAATCATGTGTGTATTAATGAGACAATAGCTTTTTTCATAAAAGAAAAATTAAAGTTATGTTAGCTGTTTACAAATGACTCCGAAAAAGTGGTGCAGAAAATTGTCTTTTTTTCAAACCTAGGGCATAAAGGTCACAATTGACCAAATCGTATCTGACAGCCGAGACAAACTGGCTGATGTAAATACCATATATGAAAAATCATGTGATTATTAATGAGAAGTTTTTTGTTTTTTTTTAAAGATTCAATTGATTTAAGATTAACTCATATAATTCGTGAAATTAATCCCAAAAACTTGAAAATATATATTTTTAAAAAATATTTCATTATCACTCAAAAAGTTCAAGAGGTACAATGCTGGTTAACGAACTCATTCAATATCTCCCTTTTATCTAGCTATATGCAAAATATCTAGTAAAAATAAGAAAAATTACGGACTCCAGTATGGATCGATCAACCGGTTTTTGTGAAACGGCCATTTTCTCGCTAATGAGCATCTTAATCCAAAAATCTTTTACAGACAATATCATATGATTTCATGCTTGCCCGTCATCAAACGCGGGCTCTAGTCGCTGTCACATACACACACATAAGGCGCTTTGGCGCCAAAAAGACTTTCTCTAGGAAGGTTTACGCAGCTAGACGTGACGTCATTTTTATCTTGTTACTTCTTTGCCAGAATTTCTGCCCCGCATGCCAAAAACATCATGTGCATGTTCTGGAATGTGCTACGAGCAGCCTCATTTCAAAGTCTACCGTATTTTCAATATGGTAGACAAAAAAGACATTTTAACAAAATCTGTTTTTTGCACAAATACTATTCGCAACTTCAAACCCAAACTAAGGTACAAAGATGCCTGATGGTAAGACCTTTCTGTGCATACTAATTTGGATGACCCCTCAGAAAGTTCAAGGGTCACAAGATATCAGGAAATAGGTAAACAAGATGAGGATTTCATCCCAAAGTCTACCGTATTTGGAGCTCACATGTGTTTTTCTTTTAGAAACATTCAGAGTTCATATTTTTAACTTATCCTTCTGATCCTTTCGCTCCTGTCTAACCAAACCTCTGATCAGAACACACCGGTGCACACAAATAAAGATGAACACACGTGAGCTTGAGTAGCAACAGGAATTCTGAAGAAGAAGAATAGCCCGAGCAGCAAAATGATGTCACTTTAAGCTTCACGTCATGGCATCACTAGTCCAACGATGCCGTGTACACAGTGACGAATTTGATGTTTTACGTCACTAATCCGAAAGGCATGCAGCCTATTCCAGGGCTGTTTTGTTCCACACAGCCTCTTCCAAGGCTGACTGGTTGATGGGAGTGGCTCCGAAACTTGCAAAAATGAATTAATTATTATTAAAAAAGTTGAAGAGTTACAATGCTGGATTATGAACTCATTCACTATCTCCCTTTAATCTAGCAGTATGCAAAATATCTAGTAAGAATAACAAAAAAATATGGAGTCAGATGCGGATCCCATGGGTTTTGTAAAACGGCCATTTTCTTGTCAATGTGTAACCTAATTAAAAAAAAATTTAAATGCTTGGGGAGAGTTCACTTAGGGAAATTATCCTAAAGTTTCAAACGTGTCTGTCCACAAATGCGGGCTCTAGTTTGCTGTCACATACACACACATACACATATACGGCGTTTGGCGCCAAATGTACGTTCTCTAGCAAGGTTTTTGTATCTAGATGTGACATCATTTTTGTCTTGTTACTTCTTTGCCAGAATATGGGGTCTGCCCACCTAGCACATTGTGTGCATTTTACGGAACACACTCCAACCAGCCCCATTTGAAAGTCTACTGTATTTTCAATACAGTAGACAAAAGATAAAGATATTTTAACAAAAGATGTTTTTTTCCTCAAATATTATTCACAACTTCAAACCCAAACTTGGTACAGTGATACCTGACAGTTTAGAGCTGCATGCTTGTGCATATGGATTTGCATGACCCCTTGGAAAGGTTAAGGTTCATAAGAGATCAGGAAATGCCATTTGTTTTTTCAAAATACATTACCGATGGCATTACTATCTGGGAATACACTCTATTGCCTATAGATTTCAGCAAAAATTGTGTGTAGCACACAACTGGGGAGGAGACACCGGGGATCCAAGCACTATGACCCCGGGTGGCCTCCCCTTACTACCCTATCCCGGCGAGCACAGGGCGACCTCGTCAGTTTCACTCATAGCTCGACCGGGGACGGTCGAGTTTTTGCCTTTCTCCGTTCTACGGGTTTCAGTGGTTTTTGACTGTGGGCTTGAATTGGAGTCTTCGATTCAGCCCTGGACTCACTAAATTCGTGGTTTTTCCTTTGACAATTGGACTCATTGTGACCTGTGCGCCGACCGGTTTTACCGGCTCTGACTTGTGAGTTCACCCATGGCTTGGCCTTGGGGTTCGACGACGCACGTGACTTGTGCCCTGCTGTTTTGTGCACGGTTGACTTTCTTCGCCGGCGTAGTTGGTTTAGGGCCTTATGGCTTCTTCTGTGTCGAAGACTTGCCGCCGTGCGGGGACTTCCAGTGGCCGGATGATGCACACGACTTTTGCTTGCCGTGTTCGGGCTGTGCTTCGGACGGAACGTGTGACGGTGGCACCGCTTGGACGGAAGACCGGTGTTCGCGCAGGTGGGACTTCTACAGGCGTGACCGGTCCCCTCGCCCGCTTCTGTCTCCCCGGGATCCTCCACGGGTGGACGTACTTCCCTCGGCGCATCGGGCTTTCCGGCCAACAGGTAAGTCCCCTTCTTGTACCGTTACCTCGCAGGTTCTCCCTCCCCTCTCCGAGTCTTCGGAGCAGGGTAGGCGAGTTTCGGAGTCACGCTCCCCACGCTCTGCTTCGTTAGCGCGTGGCTTGAGCCCATTTTGGTTCCCACCCCCCCGCTCTGCTTCGGGCGAGCGGTCTGGGAGAGACGAGCGTTCGTCGGCCACCCCCGGCTCTAGGTCTCCGGAGCGGGGACGGGTGACGGAACGCAAGCATAAGAAAGAGAGTAAACGTGATAAGAAATGCTCTCGCTCACGCACCGAGGCTTCGGAACGTGACTCGAGACCGTTAGTAATGCTGCCTCCCCGCTCTGTATTTTCCGAACGGGCACGGCATGCTTCGCTTTCTTCCCCCCCCCGCCCGCCCCGTCTCGCCTGGGCGGGCCCGGGGTGTGGTTGACTCTCGCCCCCCCACGCTCCGAGGAGTCGGAGCGGGGGTCGCGTGCACATAAATTGTCCCCTCCCCGCTTCGCTTCGCCTGAGCGGGCTTGGCGTGACCGTAGACTGTCCCCCCCCCCCCCCCCCCCGTCTCGTATCGACCGGACGGGCCCGGTGTGACTTGGACCCTCGCCCCCCCCCCCCTCGCTCCGAGGCTTCGGAGCTGGGGCAGCGGGCTCATAAATCGTCCCCTCCCCGCTCCGCCTTTCCTGAGCGGGCTTGGCGCGACCCTAGACTGTCCCCCCCCCCCCCCCCCCCCCCCCCCCCCGCCTCGTATCGATTAGGCGGGCCCGGTGTGACATCACGCGTCCTCCACGGTCCGAAACATCGGACGGGGGGCCGCGTGCCCGGTATTTGTCCCCTCCCCGCTCCGCCTTTCCTGCGCGGGCTAGGTGAGACTCTTGGCGGTCCCCACCCCCCCCCCCCCCCCCCCCCCCCCCCCGCACCGGTTCTCCCGGGCGGGCCAGGGGTGACCAGGCCACTTCCTCGGTATTCCGATCACGGTTTGTCGCTCACGTCGGCTGCCGCGTGCGGATCCCGACTTCGAGGTGGACCGTCGCTTTGCCACGGTCCCTCGGTCGCCGCGGCGCCCCTCTTTGCGTGCGTCGCGGGCGGCTGCGTCTACCTCGCGCGCGGCGGTGCGGCGCTCTCGTAGCCGCTCGCCCCTTTCGTCTTTGCCGCAAGAAGATCAGTTTTGGAACTGGACGTCCTCAGCCTTCATCCGTCGGACTCGGCCTCGGCGATCTTCTTGCAGGACTCGGCGGCTGGTTCTCCTTCCCGCCTTTTCCGCTGTCTCGTCGGCCTCCGCCTCGTCAGACGTTGCCGGCCCTTCGCTCGGATCACAGACGGTCCACGCTCTGGTGAGGCTTCAAGGCTCATCGCCAAGTCCCTACCGCCTGACGTCTTTCCGCCTTCGCCTCCTCCGAAGAGACAGGCTTCGGCCATGGTCGACGCGCCGAGGCAAGTCCAGCGCCGCAAGTCCCTCCCGCAGCCAGCCGGCTTCCGGGACCTCACCGATGCTTCTCCGCCCAGCTGCGTAACTACGCTTTCGGCGACACGGGATACTTTACCGCCACTCGATTGCCGGTGGGAATCAACTTAAGCTTCCGCCAGGCCTGGTACGCTGGACACTCCCAAGCCTTCGCCATACCTTTTCCAGCGGTGGATGCGGCGGCCTTACTACAGGCGGGCGGCCGCAGGCTCGTCCAGAACTCGTGGCCTCGGCCTCTCGACAGGATCGCCTCCTTAGCGCGGAACTCGCTGGCGTGCTCGGGTTTTGGAACTGGCTACCCAGGCAGCCCTGCAGTGCCTACAGGATACGTGGGACCTGGAGGCTCAGTCCCCGCTTCGTGACGTGCAGTCCATCCTGATAGCGGCCAACCGGTCCGCCTACCATTCTTACGCCACCGCCAGGGCAGCAGCTGCCAAATGCGACCTCTGGAGGAGGGATACCCTTTTGCGCCTCTGCTCGGACCTTCCCTTGTCAGTGAAGACCCAGCTCCGTCAAGCCCCCTTAGGTGGTCCTCAGCTGTTCGGCGACACTTGGCACACCGTTAAGGAATCTTCCAAGGACTTGTGTCCCAAGCCTGCATCTAACCCAGCCTCGACCCGCTTTCGCGCCCCCCGCCCGGCCGGGGGTCGTGCCCAGCGGTCTTTCAGGCCCTCCTTTCCTACAGTCGGATCTTCACGAGGTCGGGCCCGTCCATTCCAGGCTACTCAGGCCGGCCCCGCCCCTCGCCCTGCTTGGCCCCGCGGTGCCCGTAGATCGGGCCGCGGTCGGGCTCATTGACTCGCCCCCGCCTCCGCCCCCGCCCTCAGTACTCGGGCCTCCCGTCGGCGGGCGGCTGTCGCTCTTCAGCGATCTTGGAGATCGCTGTTCCCGGACGACCCCTGGATTCTTTCCACCGTTACCGCAGGCCTGCAACTTTCGTTCCTGTCGCCTCCGCCTCTTCGCAGATCACCCATGTGGACCCAGGAACCGCTCGACGGCACACAGGCGGACGCTCTGCGCGGGGAAGTGGCGACCCTCCTCACCAAAGCGGCGACAGAGGTGGTTTCGCGGCAGGACTCTCCGGCGTTCTACAGCCGACTCTTCTAGTTCCCAAACCAGGCGGCAAGTGGCGTCCAGTTATCGACTTATCAGCTTGGCCCCTCGCTTCAGGATGGAGACGGCCAGGACACTCCGTGCGGCCCTCCGGCCGATGGACTTGCGATCAGCCTCAATCTGTCAGACGCCTATCTGCACGTCCCGATTCATCCGTCGTTTCGCCGGTACCTTCGGTTTGACTTGGGGGGATCGTCTACCAGTTCTGCGCCCTTCCTTTCGGCCTCAACATCAGTCCGTGGGTGTTTACAAGACTGCTCGACGCCGTGATAGCCTACTTCCGTCAGCGCTCCTTGAGCCCGGCCTCCAATTACTTGGACGACCTTCTACTGCGCAACTTGGTTTCCGCAGCCCTCCAGACGGACAGGGATGCCCTGCTTTCCCTTCTGCGTCGTCTAGGTTTCCTACTCAATTTGGGGAAATCCGATCTTCTCCCTCTCGATGGTTTCTACATCGGGGGATGGAATTCCTGACCGACCTCAACCTTGTCCGCCTGCCTCTGGCCAGGCGACAGAAGATCGTCGACTTAGCGACTTCGATGGGGATGGGATCCTCCTTCACCGCCAGGGTCTGGCTTCAACTCCTGGGCCTCCTCAGTGCGGCTGCGGACCTGCTTCCCTTGGGCAGACTTTATGCTCGGCCTCTCCAGCTACGTCTCCTTCTTCACTGGCGACCCTCGGGCGCTCTGTTGGATCTAGTACCTGTCACGCCTCTGGCTCGTCCTCACCTCGAGAGGTGGGCGGACCTCGCTTGGCTGGCTTCAGGGGGTGCCCCTACACTCCCCGCCGCCTCGGTGGTCTCTCTGTACAGATGCGAGCCAGGCCGGCTGGGGCGCGCACCTGTTACCGGATTTCTCTCGGCCTCGGGCGTTGGCTTCGGGAGCTGTTAGGGAATCACGTCAACTGGCTGGAGCTGAAGGCAGTTGGGTTGGCATTCGACGTTTGGCAGGAGACCTTGGCCAATCAGGAAGTCCTCGTGCTCTCCGACAACTCGACGGTGGTGGCTTACATACAGAATCATGGGGGCACTCACTCGCCCTCCCTTTGCATTCTTCTATACCACCTTCTCCTCTGGTGCAGGGATCGAGGCATTGCCCTACGAGCCCGCCACATCCCTGGCCACCTCAGCGTGATTGCGGACGCCCTGTCTCGTCGCGGACAGTTGCTCCACACGGAGCGGTCCCTACGCCCGGATATTTTCGCCTGCTCTGCTCTCACTGGGAAACGCCGCTAGTGGATCTGTTTGCCACCAGATGAAACAGCCAGCTCCCGGTCTACGTCTCGCCAGTTCCGGATCCACTCGCTTGGGCAGTGGACGCGCTCCCCATTCCTTGGGTCGGCCTGATTGCTTACGCCTACTCCCCGTCAGTCCTCGTTCCGAAGGTACTGCGGAAGCTTCTGGGATGCTCGGCGGTCCTCCTGCTGGTGGCCCCCTTCAACTGGACCAAGAGCTGGACCACGGACCTCCTCGCGCTTGCGACGGACCCTCCTCTGGAGCTTCCTACCCCTCCCACGATGCTCAAGCAGCCCCGTCAGCGGCTTTTCCATCCGTGCCCCGAACGCCTCCGCCTACACGCTTGGAGGTTGTCCGGCACGCCCGCGCCGCTAGAGGTTCTCGGATGCTGCAGTGGCGGCAATTGCAGCAGCCCGCAGACTCTCTACAAGGAAGGTGTACGAAGGCAAGTGGAGGGTCTTTCAGACCTGGTGCACCTCCCATGGGCTCCCTCCCACTAACCTAGCCTCCCACCAACTGGCGGAGTTCTTCCTGTGGCTCTTCGACGACCGGGGCTTAGCCCCGGTCGCCATCAAGGGCTACCGCGCTATGATCGCGGACACCTACCGTCACCTGTGTCTTCCGGACCCAGACGCCTGCAAGGATCTGTCGAATTTCTGGCTCACTTTGAACTCCGACGTCCGGTTTCACGTTCCCTAGTACCCCGGTGGGATCTTGCCTGGGTACTGATGTGGTTGAATACGGACCGGTTGAGCCCCTCCCCTTGGCTCGGTTCTCAGACTTGACCCGGAAAACCTGTTTCCTTCTGGCTCTCGTTACAGCGTCCCGAGTCAGCGAGCTTCACGCGCTCTCGATGCTCCCAGCCTGTTTGCAGTTTCGTTCCGATGGCTCTGCGCAGAGGCTCTCCGATCCGTCCTTCCTGGCCAAGAACCGCCGCCCGCGGCGGCTCCTCAGGTGCTAACGATACGGCCCCTCCGTGGAGCGGACCTCTCCCCTGGATCGCGGCAACAGGACCCAGTGTGGGCGCTAATGATTTACCTGCGCCGCTCTCAGCCACAGCGCCGGGGGCGCTCACGCCTCTTCTTACCTTGTCCGCGGGCAGACGCCACATCTCGGCCCAGATCGTGTCATCCTGGCTGCGGTGGGTGATTAGGTCAGCCTACCTAGACCTCTCTCCACGCGGCGCTGAGCCTTTACAATTCCGGGCGCATGAAGTGAGAGCAGTAGCCGCCAGTCTAGCCCTGGACCGCAACTGCTCGGTCAAAGATATTGTGGCAGCGGGTGGCTGGCGCTCAGACTCCACTTTCACACGCTTCTACCTTAAGAGACCTATCCGGCCGACGTGACTCCCTGGCACGGGTGGGCGACATCTCCGCAGCCCAGCACTCCCTCCGAGCGCTGCTGGCGTCTTAGGCACATCATAGCTGAAATCGTCGGGAGTTCTCTCTCGATGGGGCCGGCGGAGTGGTTGGGTTATGGTTAGATGCGGCACCCTCCGCCTGTTCGCCATTCTCCCAGATAGTAATGCCATCGGTAATGTATTTTGAAAAAACAAATGAATTTTTTTTCTAAAATGTATTTTTTTGAAAAATACTTACCGATGGCATTACTCGGATGGCCCTCCCGCCTGCCCCGCTTGCCTCTTGTGGCTATGTGTGAAACTGACGAGGTCGCCCTGTGCTCGCCGGGATAGGGTAGTAAGGGGAGGCCACCCGGGGTCATAGTGCTTGGATCCCCGGTGTCTCCTCCACAGTTGTGTGCTACACACAATTTTTGCTGAAATCTATAGGCAATAGAGTGTATTCCCAGATAGTAATGCCATCGGTAAGTATTTTTCAAAAAAATACATTTTAGAAAAAAAATTCATTTTTTGACCAAAATTGTTTTTTCTCATATACTGTTTACAACTTCCATCACAAACCTGTGACACACTGATACCTGGTGGAGATTGGTCATGCACAAGAGCCTTAAGGGCTTTACCATTATATTTGAAGATTTATATCTTGCCATCTGCAAGCTTTCATCTGTGTGGATACTTCCATGTACTTACGTCAATATGTACAAACAATTACTATCTTCTTTCCAAGGATGCCTTTGACAGCCAAGACAAAAAGCTGCGAGCAGAGCTTTCCGATGATCAGGAGAAAGAACTGAAAAAGATGTGCCAATCACTGTCTATCGAGCGTCTGGAGTTACTGCTGCTGCAGCTGTTTGAGTGCATCATGCTCCGTCTCTCCGAGCCACAGGATCAAGACGATGACACACAGCCAGAAAACTACAAGTAAGGAAAAAGAATTTGTATATGATTTGAACTCCACCACCATCCACTGAAAACATTGGAACTTACATGTGCACACACACACCCTTCCCCCAACCCTGAGTGAGCCCTTGGAGTTCAGATGCTTTTGGTTTAGCATCAGTTACGGGAACTTCAGTCATGCTTGCCTGGCAGCTGGACTTGAAATTCAAATAATTTTTTTTTAAAATGTCTTTCGAAAGGTCATGATCAGTGTGCCTGGACTGATCCTTGTTCAGACCATAATTACAGGTAACTCACCTCTCACCAGCCCCATTTCTAGTTGTTACACATTTAGCCCTGGTGCCCAACAGGCACCAAGCTATTCTGGCACTACCATTGAATTATAACGGTCAATCTGTTGCAACTGGTACAGTCATTAGATGACACCTCAAATGCGACCTTGTGGTTAACTTGTACCTTTGTCATGCAGACTGCGAGATGTGCTGATGACGAACCTGGAGAGTTCTCTCTACGAACAGGAACCAGTGGAGATCAGAACCGGACTTCTGTCTGTCAATGACCTGGCCTCCTTCCCTGAATCTCTGCAGGGTCGTCACTCCACCTCTGTCTGGCTGGCCTGCCACACCCACCTGGCTCGAAAACGACAGCTTCTCAACTAGGAGGCAATGCAATAGGAGAATTCAACCCATCGTTACATAGAAATGTGAACACCACCCAGCTGCAGGTGGCAAAGACCCTCATGAGCTGTGGCAGATGCGGGGGTTCATTGTGTTCTCTGCATCTTACAGGCCCCATTTATGTGCATGTTTTTGAAAAGATTTGGTCATTTAGCATAGAATTTGTGAAAACTTTTTTGTCTGCTTGCAGGTCATTGATTGGAAAGAACAGTTTCTGAGCAGGAAAGTTAAATGGAATGCAAACTTTCTAAAAATTCATTCAAATGTATTATGTATGTAGCTTGTTTCTCCTTTGTAGCTGTGTATCAATTCAACATACATGAGCAACATGGATTTAACCCAATTAGTCCCAACACACTGCACCCAGAGATGGATCGACCTTAATTCAAGGGCATTGCTAGATTAACCTGGGACCATCATCCACCAAGCTAATCTGGCACTACCCTTAAATTATGGTTGATCCATCACCTGCAACTGGTACAGTCATTAGGTGACACCTCCAAAATTTAATGCAAATATAGCCTTGGGGTTAAATGAGTTAATGTGGATGATTTCTGTTTGATCATTTGTAGACTTGTAAATGTTTTTTTTATTTATTATTAATGATGTTTATGGAGGTGATTTCTGCCAGCAAGAAGCATAGATTCTTATGAGCCTCTGACTATATACACCTGTGACTTCAAAGCCTCATGAGAATCTATGCCTTTCACAAATTGTGCTGTTTGAATAATCAGATTCCACATTTCAGGCATCACTATCAGGGTATTTGAAGCCAGAATTAAATGTAAACTATGTACATTATAGCATGTGAGATCGATCATTCTCATAGGCGAGAGGGCCTCGTAAGAGCTGTGCCTAAACCTTGTGCAGCTGAATGAATTTGAGCTGGCAGGTTTTTGTGGCAGAAAATAATTGTAGCATCATTACAGCTACACCATTATATTGTGTATGGACAAACAATAGGATAGTGCTTGCTAAGCAATCATGATATCAAGTTTGTGTCTCTTCAGCAGTTTTATTTAATCTCTTCAACAGTCCTATGGAAGGACTTTCAGTTTATTGCATGTTGTGGATCTCTTTTACATTTATGTTGAAAGATCCTTTGATATGTTTGTGAACTTTGATATGTTGTGAACTGACGTCAAATTATGTCCAAATTATTTTGTCAACCATTTTTAGTTTGCACAGTTATTTTCTTTACCTATTAATTCTGTTTTGTTGTTATTTTTGTATCACAAAAGAGTGTTTAACATGTTATAGCTTGTATCGTCACTTTGTGGTTTAAAGGTTCATGGTAAAACTGTAAATGGTCGATGTTTAAGTGAGAGGTGTTTTGTGAATCGTAAGTAGGTCATTAAATGTCTTTTGACTTAAACTGTAGATTAAAAGCATGGAATATCCAGGCTTTTAATGCGTTGCTTTCATTACAACATGTGCGGTTTTATTCTAGATGCTTATGTGTTTTCCAAGCAACGTCCATTGGCTATGGTCCGCCGGCTAACGTCGCCTTCAGTTGGTCAGTGCGGGTCAACTATGACAGATGTCAGACAAAGGACCTTCTGCTCACTTGAGTTTGTTAAGCTGAGTTATGTTTTACTGTTATATTGTTCACAACTGGATTTATGGATTTCCTATTCAAGTATATTTTCCAGTTCATAAAAGACCATTGGGTCACCGTTGGCACATGCACGGCTGTGCACAGCTAGCCCAGTGGAGCTCATTTGCCTTTTGTGCACTTTGTATTCAGTGTGCGACATTGTTCATGCTTTATTAACTGAGATAAAGGCAGAAACACCCAGCCATCTTCAACAGTAAGAGGTGCAAGTTATTAGCATGAACCCCTGCTTGTATGTTGATGCACAAATGCTGGTGTATTTCCGAATTTGTGCTTGTAATTCTGACCTTCAGCAAAATAACGCTGAAGACAATTTTCCACAGCAGAGATTATAGAGTCATTATGGTCATGATGGACACAACTTGATTTTGATATCAATGTCAGCAGGTCTGCGAGTTTGGACGTAATGTCGCACATCACCGACCGTCATGCTTGTTTTCCTGCTCAGTCACAACTGTTGTGATAGTGCATATTTCCGTCTTTTAAATGTCATGTGCATGTGGTATTTTAAGCATGTCAGTGTCAAATGTGTGCTATGTGATGTTGGGCAACGTCGCATAGCGCTGAGAGGTTCGAAGTCACTGACCATAACACATTAACTGTTCATGTATGCAGTGTGTATTGCACATGTTACCTGGTAACCAGTTGTGCCCCAAGGTCAAAATACGTTTTTGGGGGGTCCTCAGAAGATTGTATTTTAGTTCAGTAGACAGATCGACCATGATAGTTCAAGGTGGTACCAGAAAAAACTTGGCGCCTATGGGCCCCAAGCTATTCTGGCAACACCCTTGAACTATAATGGTTGATCCATATCTTGACATGGTGTTGGGGCTAAATGAGTTGATGTAACTATGAGTCCTATGAAAATGGAGTTGTAACTTGTGATGTACATGTGCACAGTCTTTCAAAATCAAGCTATTATCACATGTATCAAAGTGGGTAAAAGGTGCATGGGCCGACTGCAATGACCTTTTGTTTACTGTGGTAGTTGTAGGTATTATTGCCTGCCGATATTTGTGTACTGCAACTGCATGGTGTGAAATTTTGGCCACAGCCGAGGTCCAGCTTGTGAGACCAGCACTATAACTTTTAGTGCTTTGGCTGTTGGTAGCAGTTCTTCTTGTGCTTTTTCCTACAGGAACCATCACAACAACAACCACTACCGACAGCCAAAGTGTTAGGATTATCAGCTCAAAGACTTGTAATTGTTCTTTTGAAAACCATCTTATATAGAGTGGTGTGGAGTTGAATAATGTAGCTATTTTGTGTGTGCGTGTTGGTTTTTCTATGTAACTCTACATATTTAAGCTTAGATTTGGCCACATTACAGTACTAGTGTGAAACCTATCAACTGCAGTCATCCAAATGACTGAAGTGACTGTTAGATCCATCTTAACCCATTTAGCCCTGATGCCCTACAGCAGGAGATGGATTGACCATGGTAATTCAAGGGTAGTCTGGGACTACCCTTGAATTATCATGGTCAATCCATCTCCTGCAGTTCTTAAGTATCGCCTCCAAACTTTGGGAAATGTGGCCGTGGGGTTAAATAGGTTAAACAAAAACTGTCCCAGCACCATTGAAGCAGCGTGTAAGTGACGTAACTTTAGGAAGACTTACAGCTTGACATGAAACACTGTGGAGTACAGCACAATTTCTGAGCATTACGCAGATGACAGCTATCTACAGGCGTGTTGTGTAAGACCGCAGCTGGTGCTGGTGCCTGCATGTTTTATAAAGGAATTGTTACATTGTGAAACTTACGGGAGTATTTTTAAATGGCTGCTGTGACCAGCTGACCACTATTTGACCCTTTTACCGCCAGTGATCACAAATTCTGTGTCTGAAACGAATGTGACTAAGCGACATTCATGTCAAAAACACAGATGTAAATGTGACACAAATAGACATAAAGAACATGAAACTAACAAAGAGACAGAAACCCTCATGAGCCCCCGCAACTGCGGGTTTATGTCTCTTGTAGCTGGGGAGCTTTCGCTTTGTCCCGGCAGTTAGAGGGTTGCACTGTACACTCATTCCCTTAATGTTTACACTACACTTCACTTCGGCTTTGTTTTTGAAATCTTATATTTTTTCTTATAATCAGCATAAGATCATGCTTCACTAGTTGTTCTTGTTACTTTTTCAAGTAGTTTAGTTTTTTTGTCTTTCATATTGCACGCATTTTGTCTTTAAAAAATGGGGCCTGTTTACTTTGATTCATACTGAGCATATTTTCCTATTTGTCTTATTTAGCAGGTGCTTTGGTGTCTTTCTGTACTTTTCACATTTTTTCCTATTTGTCTTTTATACTGACAGGCAAAAGTTTTGCACAGTTGACTAAAAAAATGGGTACAAAATTTCAATGAAACTTTGGCATATTGTCTCCTAATCATTTTGCCAAGTAATGTGACAAAATCGTGAATATTGCTTTAGCTATGTGGATACATGGTGGCACAAAATAATATGCACATTGCAGGCGCACGGTACACATGCAGTCAGAAGAGTTGAAATTTTATGGTCTTGTTGCACATAATTTCTTCTCCTGGTAATCCCATAGACAATTTGGCACGATACTCGTCAAATTATGCATCTCTGACCACGCAAATATAAGGTGAAAATTCATCTTTCATGTTTATTGAGGTCAGCTTGATTCTATCCGAAGATTAAGTCTTTGCTCTGTGGAGATGTTTTCATTCTGATTTGTACAGGACATCAATGACGCTAGTGAGCGATCCTGTATGATTTTGACAAAAACAATTGTAATTACTGTATATTGAAATAACAACAGAAGATGTAAATGCAATAATCTACAAAACCAGAAGTTATTTAGGCTGGTTTTTAAAAACAATTTTGTGACCATATAAAGTGGTAAAATATTGTCCTAAAAAATTTATTTTGTAAAATTTCAACCTGTTACACAGTGACGTTGGAGGTAAGGAGGTGACTTTCAAACAGGTGTCCAGTTTTTAAATGCAGAGAAGAACCCAACGGAGATGGGGTAGAAACATGCTTAGAAAAGACCGTTATAACTGTATTTTCTAAGCGTGTTTCTTTCTCCGTTGGGTTCTTCTCTGCATTTTACACACTTTGGCAGTCACCTTTTTGGTCTGGATTGCAGTTTTTAAATGCATTTTTATGGGCCACCATTTGGCTATCTAATGTGCACAAAAAGATTCAGCAAAGAGTCCTGTTCATCGATATTATATGGCTTGATACACTTGCAAAATTCCTGAGTCACTAGTTTCAAATCGAGCAATATTTTGAACTGAAAATTCAAGCAAACTCCCAGCAGTAGTATCACTTGTTTGTTTGTGTCCATGTTTAATAGATTATGAATTATGATAATACCAGTTATTATATAATTCTGCAAATCGGCTCAGAGCGCCTTGAACACGCACGCTGACATGACACGCGCATTTACTATGAAGACAAACATGACATTCAGGTGGTGTGAGGGGTCAGCTCAGCTACTGAGATTTCCTGAAATTTTGATCGTTTGTGTTTGAAATGTATAAATCGCACGAAATTTATATATCGCACAAAAGCATGTGCAGAACTTTTGCCTTTCAGTATGGGTGCTTGAATAAACATTTCCAGCTTCGGTGTCTTTCTGCGTTCTTTCTATGGTATTTGTGAACTAATGATACATATCTGAAACTTGAGGTTGAAAACTATGTGGCAGTTCTGGAAATGCAACCATGACTGGTGCTGGAAGACATACTCTGCGACTACCCTTGAACTGTCATGGTTGATTATTTTGTTTCTTGTATTGTATTGTCCGATTGGGTTAAATGGAAGGAACACATCCCTTTCAACAGCATTTCTTCAGAAAATAGTGTGAAGGTTTACATTGACACTGAAAAATTCATGCTCACAAACAGTTCCTGTATGCAGACTCGTCTTAATGAAACTGCACCAAAACAAACTGCCAAGCATGTAAAATGTAAAAGAACTGGGAAAAGATTTAGGTGTACTTTGGAATAAAGAAGTAATTAAACTGTTAGTGGACAAAATGGACAGACAAGGACAGAGTGCAACCTATCTTTCAGAAAATAATTACATCAGACTCTCCAACTGGGTTCCGTAAACAAAAGGTCATGAGGCCGATGTTGGTCATTGGAGCACGGTGAACCAACAGTGATCAACATCAGCCGCACGACCTTTCACAACAACTTGTAAACTGCTCTTGACTTTCGATTTCAATGCTAGCTTCTTCCTTTCTTCATTGGTTATTTCCTTACATCCATAATGGGCAGTACATTATTGCCCGCGTTCGATCAATGTCCATCATGGTCTTAAGACTGGAAGACGGTCCCAAAAGAAATTTTAAGCGTACTTTTATTTGACTCTCACCAGAAATGGTGTATATATTGCGTTCACCATAGATGTTGATATACTTAGTACATGTATATAAAAACATTTAAACCATTGTAAAAACATTTAAATCATTTAGTGGTTTAATTGTCAATACATGTAATTGCAATGCATGCAGTTTTGCAGGCACTGGCTTTCCATATAGTAGGCATATAATATTTGTTCATTAACTTCGCATCACAGAGGTGGAACTGGTGGCCACACTAGATGTGTGTATCCGGCATAAGCATTAACTTTGGTTCTCATAAACCAATGTCGCAAGAAAGGTAGCAATTCAACGAGTTCCTTCTGTTAACAAGACGCACAGATTTTCATGGCTCATGCAATCGCATGGACTCGACGAGTATCTGCCTGTTGCACAGGTAGGGTGTAGCCCAATTTAACCCCTGCCACTGGACACGCAGTTTGTCTCGGAAATCTTTGCTCTTCAACGACCAACAGCCACAACCGTCCCAGGAAAACCGCACACAAACAGGTCTCGGCAAGAGACATAGATCCTCATGAGCCCCCGCAGGCGCTGGGGCTTATGAGAATCTATGTCTCCTGCACGTGGGCTGAGTTCACTTTATCAGAAGGGCAAAGTAACACCTCCATTTTAATATCATCTCGGTGTTTGAGCAGAAGAAATAATGACTCGACCTGAGGTTTAGCCTGTGACACTCGCATTTTTCACATCACTATCCACTGAACTGAGCGGCCCGCTGGGGCTCGTGAGAATCTTTGCCTCGATCGAACAGAAATCCACGCACCTCAGTCATTACTCGCATTTCAAACGCAATAAAGTCTTAACACATTCGGTCCTCGGGGTAAAAATTCCCATGTTTGGGAGTTGCCCTGAAGATGCAGCACCGTGTAGTTCATGAGTGAGATCGACTATGATAGTTCAAGGGTGGTGCCAGAATAGCTTGGCGCCTCAGGCGCCAAGCTATTCTGGCACCACCGCGGCCTTGAATTATCAAGGCCGCGATCCATATATCGTATGTGCCAAGCCAGACGAAGAAGATGACTCAAGCGCGTAAAACTATTCAAAGAAATACCCACGGAAACTAAAGGAACACAGTAGAAGGGTCACGTATAGCACAGTTTTGCACTTGGCCTTTCTAAACGTGTTTCTTTCTTGGGTATTTCACTGCCACGCTACTCTGGTACCACCCTTCAGCTATAGAGGTCAATCCATGTCATGTTTCCATGGAGATCAATCCCCTCATTTTGGAGAGAAAACTCCACACACGAGTTAACTGATGAGCGCTTCTCTCCGTCTGGCTCTCACGCCCAGCTTAATCTGCAGATCCCGCTTCCTCCTCGCCTCCCTGACCCCCTTCCCCTGGGGGTTCCCCCCTCTCTTTCGGCCCCACCCCCAGGGCCAGACGCTCGAGGCTGACCACAGAGCAGGCCAGGGCCCCCCTTGACTTTCGAGGACCGGCGAAACGTGACGAAAAGTTCATGGAAGACCTCTAACAGACAGTTCTGGAACAACGAACAAAAATATTTGAAACGGCGATCGAAATGACTGGCTAGTTGGTGTAGTGAGTTTAACTCCTTCGCTGCCCAGAGAAGGTGGACGCGATCCAACTGCAAGAGACATAGATTCTCATGAGCCCCGGCAACTGGAGTCGGGGGGGGGGGGGGGGAGGGGCTCTATGCCTCTTACTAACATCACTTTAAATCTGCTGTTCCTCTGACGGCTGGGTCTTTGAGGTTGAATTAACCCTTGATGCCCTGAGATGCTACGATAGGATGTGGATCGACCATGATAGCTAGTTCAAGGGTGGTGTCAAAATAGCTTGGCGCCTGTTATTTTGAAACCACCTTTGAGCTATCATCTCCAGAACTGTGGCGTTGGATATCTTTTTACCAAAAAAGATAATTTCAATCTCAGGACGTAATAGGTTAACACAGATTGCAGAAACAAGACTGGCAGTGAAGGGGTTAATTATCATACAAGACCCATACAACAATAAAAAGCAATAAAATGAAAAACTACTCGGAATCAAACTGTCTAAAAGTTGCGCCTGACTTTACTGCGTGGAAACTACATAATGCTAGGCCGAACAACAAAAAAATAATAACAAATCATAGAAGGATTCGTCATGAATGTTAAGTATTTAAAAAGCGTGTAAATCGTGTACACACACACACACACACACACACACACACACACACACACATACAAGCACACGCAGAACCTACCTGTAAAGGCGACACAGCCGAGTTCTAAAGCCAGGAGCTGTCCTTCCTCAGGCGTGACCATGCGGTCCATGACGCGGTCGATCTGGTTGGCCACTAGCAGCACGGGCAGGCTTCCCGACCACGCTAGCTCCTGATACGGATCACTGGCGGGCTGAATAGTCATACACAACATTAACCCTAAAGGCACTACAGCAGGAGACAGATCGGCCATCAAGCTCAATGTTAGTGCCAGATCAGCTTGGAAGGCGTCAAGTTGATATGGCGCTACCCTTTAACTACATTCACATAGTCCTTCCTTATACCTTACAAAGTTGACCTGCGATGTCCCTAAAGTTGGGATAACCAGGACATCATAAATAATGAGAGAGAAAATACAGTAAGCACCGGTCCACGGGCCGACGTCGGTCGCAGTGGGCCCATGCGTGATTGGGCGCGGGCCCACTACGGTCGACGTCGGCCCATGGGTCTTTTGCATATATCGGGTATGCTCACTGGATGACTATGAATCATTGGGCCGATATTAAATGATGCTACAATTCAAGGGCGATGCTGTATGATGTTTCAGGGCGAGTCTCTGGCAGCAACAGGCGGCTTATGGGGCTCATGAGAGTGCACGCAACAGTGACGGCTGAACGCCCGCCATCAAGCGCGCGTCCGTGACTGAAATTTGTATTAACCCATTGGCTGTCCGTAGAGCTTTTTGTCGAGGCGATTCTTGCAGGAATCAAGAGCCAAAGGTTTAAGACTTTTTAAGTCGAGTAAAACAATCGATCACATCCTGTGCCGGGCGGGCGACTTGATGGTCCACTCGAAGAAACCCGTCTTTTGTCTGAAGTAATGCCTACCGTTACTATTCGGCCACGAAACATTCGCCTTTCCCATCCTGCACTCTGTTTACATGGCCGGGATATGCATGTGCTCTATCTTATAATAATAGTGGACAGTGCGGTTGTACTTGTGTACTGTCCGTTATTTTACACCTTGCGCTTGCAGCTGTAAGGTCTCAAATCACTTATCATCGCGTTCAGTATCACAGACACATTAACCCCTTCCCCGCCACAGGACTGACAAAGACTGTGTTTTCGAAATCATTGCGGTCAATTCAACGTCCGAGATCCCCAGCCAACGCATAGTGTTTCGGCAAGAGGCATAGATCCTCATGAGCCCCCGCAACTGCGGGGGCTCATGAAGATCTATGCCTCTTACAGCTGGGTGGTGTTCAGTTTCTCTCGGCATTTAACTCATTCAGCTCTGACTCACTACAGCAGGACTGAGATGGGTCGACCATGATAATTCAAGGGCAGTGCCAGATTAGCTTGGGCGCTGTCGGCGCCAAGCTAATCTGGCACTGCCCTTGAATTATCATAGTCGATCCATCTCCTGCAACAGGTGCATAGTCGTTAGATGACGCCTCCAACATTTGGGAAATACGTGCGTCGGGCTGAGTGAGTTAAGGGATTAAGCACGGCCCTGACCTTGTGTTTCCGGCGACTGCTGGCCGTGATGGTGAAGTTGAGGCGGCGGACCTCGTTAAAGCTGCAGCGGTCCGTGACGCTGTACATCAGGATCACCGCGTCGCTCCACTTGATGTGCTGCTTCAACTTGCTGTTCTCGTTCTGGGGGAGGCCGACAGACAGACCATGACGCACACATGCATGCAACAGCCCATAGCACGGCAGTTCACATCTATTTCAAATAACATCGTCCCGTACCTGCATTGATAAAAAGTGTTTCCATTGAAGAAAAGAACCCAACGGAGAAAAAAAAAAACACGCTTAGAAAAGACAGGTACAACACAATGTATCTGTTGTAACTGTCTTTTATTTGTTGTACTAAATTGTGTCGTAGCTGTCTTTTCTAAGCGTGTTTCTTTCTCCGCTGGGTTCTTCTCTCTGCATTTTACACGCTTGGAAATCACCTTTTGGTCTGGATTGAGTGCTTCCATTGTTGTTGTTTTTTGTTTGTTTGTTCATTGTTTACTTTTTCTACACCTAAAGATAAATCATACTGATGCTCACATATTGGTTCACACAGTTAACCCCTTCCCTGCCAATGAACGCATATTCTGTTTCTGAAATCTGTGTTCGTTCAACGGCCAAAAGCCACAGCCCGCTACTGGATATAGATATAAATTGACCTCAGCAAGAGGCATACATCATCATGAACCCCCGCGATTGCGGGGGCTCATGATGATCTACGCCGCTTGCAGTTTGGTGGTGTTCACTTAGTCTCGGCAGCGAAGAGATTATAGGCCCAGTTAACCGTTAAATATTACGATTACGGTAAAAATCCCCAATTTGGGACTACCATTAATTATGCAAAATTATCTTCTGAATGCAGTATCAGATAATATCACAGTTCACGAGGCAGATCAAGCGACAGTTTGAGGGCGATGTCAAAATAGCACAACACCGTTAGGTACTTTAGCACCACCTTTGAACAATCACGGTAAATAATCTATATCTTAATGGTTCAAAAGCAAATCTCTCTCAGACTTGTTCCTGTTTGCATTGAGTTAACTCATTCTACCCCATCACCGAAATTCTTAAATTTTGCCGTTGTCCTCTGAAGACTGTATTGCAGTGCAGGACACAGATCGACCATGATAGTTCAAGGGTGATGCCAGAATAGCTTGGCGCCCATAACCTTATCTTCCTCTGGTGTGTCTGGGGTAGAATGAGTCAATCACCTGGGACATACTGTAAGACAGGTTTGTAACAATGCCATCTCTATCTTTGTGCGTGCGCACGTGACGCGTGTGTCGGTGTGCGTGCGTGTGTGTGTATGCGTGTGTGTGCGTGCGTGTGTGAGTGTTTGCGTGCGTGCGTGCGTGTGTGTCGGTGTGTGTGTCGGTGTGTGTGTGTGTGTACAAACCATACCTGACCGGCAGTATCCAAGATTTCATACTCCACATTGGTTCCCAGCACACATCGCGTACACGTGTATACTTTCTCTGTAAAAGAAGACTTCATGTGATGTCTGACCATTGTTAGAATCAATGGATTTCAGTACTGATACTTCGTTGAACTCATCATTTATGATAGCACTAAACCTTGTCAGTATCTCACCTCACGCACATTGTTGTAACATCTTGCTATTTTATCCGTCTAGGGAGCAGGGTGGTTCGGTGGTACAGCGTTCGACTCTCGACCAAAAGGCCGTAATGGGTTCGAACGCAGATGGGGGTCAAAATATGTACAGGCCAGGCCACTTTTCGGTGCCCCGTCTTTGAAATCACCTTCGTGGTGGACAGAAGACGTTAAGCCCTAAACATTTAACTTAAAAAAAAAAAAAATTATCCGTCGTTTTTGTCCGTCCGTACACTTAGTCCCCCCCCCCCCCCCCACACACACACACACACGCCCTTGCATGCACGCATCCCTCCCTCCCGGGCATCCATTAATGCATTCACACTCATTCGTCCGTCCGTCCGTGCGTCCTTCTATCCATCCATCCATCGAAATCGTCACCAACAACAGGCGATCAGTGCCCAGTTCAGCAGATCTTACCTAAATCTGGGTCGTAGTCTCCGATGAACCGCCTGGTCAAGAAACGCACCGTTAAAGCTGCAACAGACAAAAACACCCGATACACGATGTCACGGGGACAACCGGCGTAGGATATGAGTGAGTGAGGTCTCGATCTAGTTCTAAATCAACATCAGGAAAAAGTAGGCATTGCCCTTTCATAGCGAGGGCAGTGCAAGCAGTGACTAGAAACCAAAGGAACCATGCTGGCGATTCGAGATCACTGCGCCGTCCTCCTAACGGTCGTACCATTAACCCATTTACCCCCGACGCACTACAGCAAGAGATGGATCGACCATGATAATTCAAGGGTAGTGCCAGATTAGCTTGGCGACATCCGGCGCCAAGCTAATCTGGCACTACCCTTGAATTATCATGGTCGACCCATCTCCTGCAACTGGTACAATCTTTACTGAGGTGACACCTCCAAGATTTGGGAAATGCGGCCGTGGGGTCAAATGGGTTAATGTGTGGTCTGTGATGTGAGTCTGAATGTGCCGGTCTGTGATTTTAGACCTTATGGCCACAAAACGTAAGGCCTAAAGTAGTAGACCAATACACCCCAGATTGGTGCTAAAGCAACTAGCGATTGATGGGGCTCGTCAGGCTGCATGCTTCTTGCAAATGGCGCATGCACTGGATGCGTGAAGTTCGTGCATTTAATAACCTACTTCTGATATGACAACCGCGGCTGAGGTACGACGAATTCTTCGTCGACAGCCTGGCTCACATCACATCGATACATTGTACGTCCGACTAAAGTGAACATAGTACTGCTCTTTGAAAGACATACCTCGCAGGCAAGACGTAAAGTATATCATTCTCGTACAGAACTGATGGCGGTTACGTCATGAATACTTTATAAATGCAATGCAAGGCATCAGTGGACACATTTAGAGTCCGAAATAGCCCAAGCGGTTAAACGTCGGAGCAGGAGAGCGAAGGGAATCGCCGGGTCGTGGATTCGAATCCCGTCCCGGCCCCGGTAGCTGGACTCACAATCCAGGGGGAAAAAACGGATTTGTTCAATAGCATATCCGTTAAAAGGTCCTGGTAAATCAAAGTGGCACAGTTGGAGTGCGTCTGAGTTGACATCATCAGTGTTCAGGTCGTACTCCATAGGCAATAGATTTCCCTGTCCCCCATAACCCGCCCGTCAGGGCCGTCCATGATCACCTCGGTGCTGTGGACGTTAAACCCGAACTAACCAACCAACCAATCAGTGGACACAGCCAACAACACCGCGTTCCGCCGGATGTACAGGTTCTGTACTGTGATTAAATACTCCTCTGCCATCTGACGCACTGAGACTGTGAGTTTCCTTACCGAAATCTTTGTTAATTCAACGCCAAAGAATCTCCCCCGTGCGCAAAGGTTATCGGGCCGACGTCGGCCTGGTGGCCTTTTGCGCATTGGGTCATCCGTCCAAGGCACGTGGATACCGGGCGGAGTCAAACTTCTTCTTCCGTGGGTCAGCAAGAGGCATAGATCCTCATGAGCCCCCGCAACTGCGCGGGCACATGAGGATCTATACCTCTTGCTTTTGGTCGTTGCCTGTTGTGTTCTGACGGTGAAGGGGTTAACGAAACACGACAAAACACGGAGCGTGAGGTGCGATGCTGACAAGGTTAATTGCTGTTACCAGAAATCAAATCGCCATTCATTTGTGGATAAACTGAAAGTAATCAGTCTTCACACCGATTATGACTTTCCTTAACGATGGCTGGCATCTCAGTAGAAAGACTGCGCATATGGGAGATCGGCCGTATTATGATAGTTTAAGGGTAGTGCCAGATTAGCTTCTATGGCCAGAGCATGGTTTCTTGACCTCTTCACTGCCGAGGACAAAATTCAGCACCACCCAACTGCAAGAGGTATAGATCCTCATGAGCCCCCGCAGTTGCGGGGGCTCATGAGGATCTATACCTCTTGTGAAGATCACTTTGCATCCACGTTCCTTTGATGGTTGGGGCTCTCGGCATTGAAGTAACAATGTCAGTATCATTATCTGCGTCCAGTTATATACAAGTGCTGAAAAGAGGATTGATTGATTTACTTTGCTTAACGTCCCGACAGCATCAAGACTTTCTCAGGACGTGCCTGCACTGCTTGTGAAAAAAATTAAACAGAACATTGAATGTACGTCGCCAGCCGGTCCAATACGTTAAATAAACCTAACACATGGGGCCTAAATAAAGCTAAGACCATTTAGCAACACACATCCAATATCAAGAGCTACGGGCAGCGCAGACAGTAGGGAGAGTTAAAAAAAGGCAAATACAGGTGAATGGACCAAGTGTAGACAGAAACACATGCCCCAGAATAGAGGAGAAAACCCACCCTGTGGGGCTGACCAGGGTGACCCTGGGAACTAAAAAGTAGTTAACCCCATCCAAGTCCCCCAGGGCGGCAGATCCGGCAGAGGGCAGTTAGGTCAGACTACAGTAAGATATGAGGGCAACGTGGGACATGGTAACAGCCGCAGAACCAAACCCAGATAACATCCTCAATCTGAGGATGCGAAGGAAAATAAATCCGATCTTTGTACACAAGTTACACGCAGTTCCATGACCCATGAGAAAATGTCTGCCTCAGTCTTGCGGGTAGTAAGTCAGCACTGACCTTATTATCCTCTAAAATGGTAAGACAAAACATTGTCGCCGATCAGCCTTTCCGTGTGCACTTCTCAGCGCAAAAGTCTAAGATTTTAAAACAACGTGTAGACATTATAACCGTCTTTAGTCGTGAAAACATCGTCATTCTCACCACATGTTCGTCTACAATATATATTTTCTGGTTCAATTACTTAACTCATTCTACCCCAGACACACCACAGCAAGATAAGGATCGAACATGATAGTTCAAGGGTGATGCCAGAATCTGGCCTATGGCCTATGGGCGCCAAGCCATTCTGGCATCACCCTTGAACTATCATGGTCGATCGGTGTCCTGCACTGCAAGGCAGTCTTCAGATGGCAACGGCAAAATTTGGGGATTTCGGTGTTGGGGTAGAATGAGTTAAGCCGGCCGTTTAATGTGTGGTGACGAGCGTTAGACGCTCCCAGAAGGTCCATTTTCCGCCTGAGTAAGAGAGCACAGGGTCAGAGTCCTTAACCCACTAGTGTAATTCGCAACACTTATGTCGTCCGCATGAGTTACGATCAACAGGCGAGAAATGTCAGAGGACAATGCCCGATATATCTAATGTATCCTGCGCCGTCTTCTAGGCCAATTGCATGAGTGAGCTTAGCCCTTCGCCAGCCACTAAGCAGGGTGCTCCGCTATAGCGGAGTACCTTGCTTAGTGGCTGACGCAGGACTAAGCTCACTCATCAACTGACCCTTGTACAGTGGTGAAGACCAGAGGCGAATACTGTGAAAATGAAATCACTACTGCTAGCCGCCTTTAGCCGCTCGTTTCCGAGTCTGTGCAATGCCATGTTTTAAATGCAGATTCATTTGTTAAGACTGAAATGTACATATCTCAGTTACACAAACTACTGCGTCGCGCGGAAATGTTTAAGGACTGAAACAACGTGCAATTCATTTACACAAAACTACTTTATATAAGTCGGGAAAGTAAAAGTTCGCACCGCCATTCACTTCCGGGTCTCGCTGACATGATATATTTACACTACCCGACTATGAGGTACGACCTAGGACGGCTTACTTGCTGGTATTTCACTGTAAGAAGAAGAAGAGTAACGATCACTTCCTCAACTGCGGCCAACCTCCAACTATACTAATGGTCAACTTAAGGGCCACTTTTTATTTCAGACGCACCGACAACGCCACACAAATAATGTAACAATACTTGGAGTCAGTACGTTGCTAATTTATTCAGCAACAATTTCATTTAAGTTTGAGTAAATCAAGCAATTGTAACAACAGAAGTACGGTAGAATGTTCACCCACCCCTCATTTGAAAAGTCACACAAGACTGGTCCAGTCAGTAGCGAGTGTACCCACCGTTTGCAGCCAAGCATTCAACGCAGCGTTGACGCATGGAGTTCACCAGGGTTCGGAGAACATGTTGTGGGATCGTTTCCCACTCTTGAGGAACCGAGTCAGCTGGGGGACGCCTTGAGGTGGGGAGGGGTGGTGGTGGTGGTTGCTGACTACACGTTGCCCCAGCACGTCCCAGAGGTGCTCGATGGAAGCCAGATCAGGTGAATGAGCTGGCCACTCCATCCTCATGATGCCCCGTTGCTCAAGGTACTCACGGGCGCGCTGATGTCGAAAGTTGTCGTCCTGCTGAAGAGCATTGTCGCCTATGGCTTGGAGAGCTGGCTGGATGAGGGGCTGCACAATCTCGTCCCGATAGTGCAGTCCAGTCAGGGTACCTCGGATGACGAGGAGGGGGGGTCCTGCCTTCCCTGCTGAAGCTTGCCCAGACCATGACTGAGCCTCCACCGTAGCGACCTACCTCTTCGACGCATCCATTCGTGAATCGCTCACCCTGGCGTCTCCAGACCCTCACCCTGCCGTCGTTGAAAGACACAGTGAACCGTGACTCATCAGTAAACAGAACCTGAGTCCACTGGAGTCTGTTCCACCTCACATGTTGACGACACCAGGCAACCCGGGCTCTGCGATGAGTTGGAGTGTGGGGTATTCTCACTGTTGCTCTGCATGAAGCCAGGCCAATTTCGCGCAGACGTCGGAAGACTGTGCTTCTGCTGACGTTAACGTTTGCAGCTTGCGTCAGTTGACGTCGCAGAGTGGTTGACGTTACAGTTCGGTCGCGCAGAGTCGATACACAGAGGTATCTGTCCTCCCTTCTGCTGGAGCAACGGGGGCGTCCTGAGCAGGGTCGTCGTTCTGCCCTTCTAGTTTCTTGGAATCGTGCCAGCAGCCTCTGGATCACTGAATGGGACACCCCAAGACGTCTTAGTCCCAACTTCTCGTCCAGAAATTCCATCCTGCAGCCATGCTAGCGCCCGACCTTGATCTACTGGCGTTAGGCTTTGTCGTAGTGGCATAGTTAGGACGGTGACAATTATGCCCCTATACTACTGTACCGGTATTTGTAGCGAAACAGAAGTCAGAGGCTGACCCCTTTAGCACGTGCATCACGACTTTACCGAGTTTTTCCACCTGCCTGCCTTTGTACGCTTGCCAATATCGCACAGCATTTTACAAAAACTGACGACGGATGTTTCACGTGCATTTGACACGTTTGTGGAAATTGATGAATTGTTGTCTATTGTTCCCTGTACATTTTCAACAGGATCATCCTAGAGAAAATGAAGAGCTCCGTTGACCCCCAGCTGAGAGACCAGCAAGCAGGATTCAGGAAGAACCGATCATGTACAGACCAGATCGCCACTCTCCGCATCATCGTGGAACAGTCTCTGGAGTGGAGCTCCCCGCTGTACGTCAACTTTGTGGATTATGAGAAAGCATTTGACAGCGTGGACCGAGAGACTCTGTGGAAACTCCTACGACACTACGGTGTACCCACAAAGCTCGTCCGCCTGATCAAGAGCAGCTATGATGGCATGACATGTCGCGTGATCCACGAAGGGCAGTTCACCAGAGAGCTCCAGGTCAGAACTGGTGTCAGGCAGGGGTGTCTGCTGTCTCCGTTCCTCTTCCTACTGGCCATAGACTGGGTCATGAAGATGACCACAGAGCACAGACGAAGTGGAATACAGTGGACACTGTGGACACAGCTTGACGACCTCGATTTTGCAGACGACTTGGCTTTACTGTCCCACACTCATCAACAAATGCAGGACAAGACCACGAGGCTTGCTGACATCTCGTCCCAAGTGAGCCTCACCATTCACAAACAGAAAACAAAGACAATGAGGCTGAACACAACCAGGGAAGAACCAGTCTTGCTTGCTGGCACCCCGTTGGAGGAGGTGGAGTCCTTCACCTATCTCGGGAGCATCATAGACAAAAAAGGCGGCACTGATGCAGATGTCAGAGCACGAATCGGTAAAGCCAGAGCAGCCTTTCTCCAGTTGAAAAAAGTGTGGAGTTCCAGAGAGCTGTCACAACACACCAAAGTCCGGATTTTCAACTCCAATGTAAAAGCAGTTCTCCTATATGGAGCAGAGACATGGAGATTGACAAAAACCACAGTCAACAGAGTACAGACCTTCATGAACAGTTGCCTTAGAAGAATTTTGAAAATCCACTGGCCAGAGAAGATCAGCAACGTCAGACTCTGGGAGAGAACAGAGCAGATAACAGCAGAGAATGAAATTGGGCGAAGAAGATGGGGATGGATCGGTCACAGTCTGAGAAAGCCAGCTTCCAGTATCACTAGGCAGGCATTGTCATGGAACCCCCAGGGAAAGAGGAAAAGAGGTAGGCCGAGAAACTCCTGGCGTCGAGACCTCCAAGCAGACATCAAGAGACTGGGAACCACCTGGAGTAGAATCGAAGGAGAAGCACAGGACAGGAGTTGCTGGAGGTCTCTCGTCGACGGCCTATACCCGGGTAGGGGTGACAGGCGTAAGTAAGTAAAGTAAGTTCCCTGTACATTGGACTGTCTAAGGTCAACTCAACCCATTTGGATCGAAGGAACATCATATTTTATTATCGTACTTGCGACGATAAACAATGACACAAAAACGTGGGGTGGCCCTTAAGTTTTGACCATTAGTATACTATGAGCTCTAAGCGCTTTTAATGCCTGGTATGGGCACAATTTATTACATTCAACAGATAATTGCAGCCAATCACTCGCCGTGTTCAACCTCCCGCCACGTGTGCCGTTGACCTGCCGCGCCATTACCCACTGAACACGTACACGACACTCAACACCGCTTAACACTTGACCCGCAGACACCGTAAGAATACTTAAGTCCTCTCGTCACAGCCAACAGGGCCGTATTATATCGCCTGCTGTCTGCCAAGGGTTTCTCTTTGGCCAGAAAGAAGAACAGTGCTGGGCTGCTATTTGGGGGGGAGGGGGGGGGGAAGGGGGGAAACAAAAAACAAACAAAACCCATTATGTCGATTTTTGAGAAAAGCCGGCGTGATTTTCATTGTCCAACAATCAAACTCTCGATTTCCTCGAAGATGCACATACAGGTACTATATTTTGCCAAATAACGGCAGATTTAGTTAGTAAACCCATTTAGCCCCGAGTCCCTACAGCAGGATGGATTGACCATGATAATTCAAGGGTAGTGCCAGATTAGCTTGGCGCCTTGAATTATCACGGTCAATCCACGTCCTGCAACTGGTACATACTCATTAGGCAACACCTCCAACATTTGAGAAATGGGACCTTGGGGCTAAAAGGTTGAACTGATTATTGGGTGTTTAATGCCGAGCACGCGACTAAGGCCATCTCACGGCGGGGAGGGTAAAAGTCTGGCCATCAAGACTAAAAGGAAGGCCTTAAGTAAAGATGGCTTTTTTAAATTTTTTTTTTATTTTTTTTTTTTTTAACAGATTTATATTTTTAACATTTTTCTGGCTTGCCTCAACTAAGACTCTTCTACCCTTCTTCAGTTTCACAGTACACGTACCAGAAGTTTTAAACTGCCTTTTGAGCGTAACGGAAGGAACTCTCCTGCGCACGAAGGAGAAGAAAATCTCTATTTTACGACATTCACGATTCATGTCAGCCCTTTTGTTCAGCATTATTGTAATGCATACTAAGAACATTTATACATGAGATACCGCGATCTCTTAACCCTTAACTGCCTGGAGCAGGTCGCTTTAATGCCAAAGAGCAAAAGGCCATCGGGCCGACGTCGGCCGCTGTTGGCCCGCGCACGGTCGTGCGCGGGCCAACGGCGACCCACGTCGGCCCGATGGCCTTTGCGCAATGGGATGTAACTTACTTCCAGTCCTGTTAAATTGAACAGGCGATATGATGTTATTTTGATGCATTTGTCACAGTGCGGTGACGTCAAAGACGGGTGACAGAAAACGAGTCGGCACATAGAAATGAGCCGACGAGAAATCAAACTTGACTTCCTTCGCAACATATTTTCAGAGAAGCTCACTAATTGAAAGTAATACACGTATCACTTTATGATCCATTTAATGCGTTTCTGGTGACGTAGCTCTGTAGTTACAACAAAGCTCCCATGTCACCAGAAACACAAGACCAATAGTTGTTTGCAGAGAGTGAAAGTTGTCATGCCGGGATGTTCGTGAGCAACCGCGACAGTCACAAGGATCATGGCAACAGAGCCAATGTCTGTCTAGCTGAATATGTTGGAACATTAGTAACAAGCTGGTGACATTAATGTGTATATGTAACCGCAAAACGCCTATTTTCTGGATGATTTGTGGTCCATGCACTTGCTTGTCGCAAACGTGCGGCCAAAGACATGAACATTAACGTCGGACTGGAGGTGTTTAGACCTCTGGCTGTCGGTGGTGTGTTTGGTCGAGGTGATTACTGCAGGACTCACTCGACCAAAGGCATGCCACCGACAGCCAAAGGTTTAAGGCATTCGCACCAACGACACTAAGGTGTAAGAATAGATCCGTCACGACAGTTTAAGCGTAGTGCAGATTAGCTTTGCACCTGGGAAGGTGACAGTGAAACAATTCCGCCTTTGCCTTTGACTGAACAATCACGGGCGATCCATTTCCCTTAGCCTTACTAGCAGCCTCCTTCAGTTCACAATAATGCAGCACTTGGAAAGCAAACTGGTGCTGAGAAATTGGTAAATAGGCCTGGCCGATCTAGAAGAATACAAAAAGGCGGGCCTGTGAAAGGCGAGAAGTTTAACCCTTTCAGCCCCGGATCCCTACAGCAGGAGATGGCTTGACCAATATAATTCAAGGGTAGTGAAGGCGCCAAGCTAATCTGGCACTACCCTTGAATTATCATGGTCAAGCCATCTCCTGCAACTTGTACATAGTCGTTAGGCAACACCTCCGAAATTTGAGAAAAGGGACCTGCTTGATCAAGACTAGAATCACGACGGAAATTATCATTGACATTAATCCTTTGGCTTGTCGCCCGTAGCGGTTTTTGTCGCGATGATTCCTGCAGGATGCCTGGGTGTTGTTATTCCTGCAGTAATGATCGCGACAAAAAAAACCCGCTATCGATAAGCCAAAGGATTACATTTTCTTTAATCGCAGTCGTCATAACGTCGTCTGTCTGAGGAACACAGATGAGAAATAAAACCAGCAAGTTGCACGAGTATTTATCATTATGAACCCACGAGGTCTGCAGGAACTCATGAAGATCTGTGACTTTTGCACACAGGACGAGTAATATTTGTTGAATATGTCACTGTGTGGCATTTTGCGACACTGACATTTGAGAGTAACCTCGTCAGGACGATCGTCAGTCTGACAGCGAATTCAGTAGTGCCATCAGAGGCGATCACGGTCACAGTCGTAGTGAGGTTTCATTTGCACGAACAACCCAACAACGAAACAGAGCAAAGTCACGAGGGATAACCAGCCTCTGCCATAAGCGCAGACGACACACCAATCCAAGAGGCATAGATCCTCATGAGCCCGGAGGGCTCATGAGGATCTATGCCTCCTGGAGATGTTTGGAGTGTTGTTTTGCTTATGCCACAAACTATGACTACTACTCGGTACTACTACTACTAATAATAATAATAACTAACCACCCATAGAGCGAATATCCTGGTTAAACTGGTTATCCGCCGTGACTTCGCTCTCGTTCGTTGTTGGGAGTCGGCGTAAACAGAACCTCTATAGGAAAGGATGACACAAAACGGACGTGCATCAGAGATTTAAGCACCATACACTTTCCACATGTGAGCACATACACACAAATTTTACGAGTCCGCCGAAATTCGTCATTGAAGTGACTGCGGCATGCTAGCTCCAAACTGTGCGTACGTATTTAACAACATTGACAACAACAAGAGAAGACCATATAATTAATGTGATTATAATGAAGAAAATTATATTTTAAAAACAGTTGTACCGGTATCAGAACTGCCCTTATTTTGCATCTGGGATAAAGGGGGTTTGGGGGTGGGGTGGTAGAGGAGGGCCGAAACAGAAGAAACAACGAAAGTACCCCTTGTTGCCCACTCCTACGGGGTACCCCTTTCAAAAAAAGCCTGAAATGAATAAACCAGTGTCACAGGACTTGCGTTCCGGCGTCTGGTGAGTACAACAATGATAGCTTATGTCCACAAACAAACCACAGTAATACATGGACATTCCGTTACTTTCGGACGATTATTGCCGCACATTTCGGACGTTTATTGTGTTTCAACACAGGCTGCCATCTGCAAGAGACATAGATCCTCATGAGCCCCCGCCAGTGGCGGGGGCTCATGAGGATCTATGCCTCTTGCTGCTCCCACCTATAACAGCCGAAAAGGACAGCCAGACGCGTATCCATATACAGTCAACAATACGACAGTAGACATTCTTCTTTCTGGCTGAAATCGCACAGACATTTTTCTTCTTTTTTTCTGAACGCAGTAATGATGGCCTCGTGTCCAGCTGTAACCCAGAGTAATGCTTTAACATTGTTTTCCCTGTCCGAGACATGCAGACACGGAGCATACATCCTTTGTCTTGGCATGGGCACAGATGCGATAGTGTAGAAAGTTGTCCCATCAAGTAGTAGTGCGCGCCACCTATATTGTTTGTGATGGTCTGCGATTTTGGACCTTACGGCTTCCAACCGTAAGGTCCAAAATCACAGACTAGCACACCACTGATTTTATTTAACCCATTAGGACTGCATGATAGCTCGTTGCAGGGTGTTGAATGGTTCTTGATAGTAGTGATAGTGGAACCGTCGCCGAGGACACTGATCTGCTCGATAATGATTGTGCGGCGATCTGATATAACCGTGAGAGTGGCAGACGGTAAAATACGAGTTCGAGTTTTGGAAGGGACTAGGGCTTCCAGCTATCGCTGATTTCGCCCGACGGTAAAATACTAAATTAGATTGGTTACAGTGTAATACTGCAGGATATGTATGTGAAGGTCCTGACATTAGGCCTAACGGCTCTCGGCCCATGTACGGTTCGAAATCATGGACAGGCGAGAATTTTTTTATTATTATAATGATCGGGCTTCCAAATAACGGTGTCTGGCGGGTTTGGGTATGGCACTCTGATGGTGATATCGTTGAAGTGCTCCCTCCAAACTTTGACGACATTTTGACGAAGATTATAACAGACGATTTATGGAAATCACAAAACTGCGCGTGTTTCGACGGGAACAAAAGTGGATTAAAAGCCTGGACAAACATGCGATATCCAATTTTCTTTCGTCGAAACACGCGCAGTTTAAAAAGAAAAAAAAATCCGAACACTTATTGAACATTACTTCCCTTGAAAATAAATGTAAACTCTCTCTCTCTCTCTCTCTCTCTCTGATTTAAACCATTTAGCCCCGACGCCCTAAAGCAGAAGATGAATCGACCATAATAATGCAAGGGTAGTGCCAGAGCAGCTTGGCGCCACCAGGCGCCAAGCTAATCTGGCACTACCCTTGAATTATCATGATCGCTCCATCTCGTGCAACTGATACATGTGTCAGTGACACCTCCCAAATTGGGGAAAAGTGTCCGTGGGGCTGAATGGCCGGGTTAACACTCACCAGATTTCCCCACCCCATTTTGGCCAATGATGGCCACACGGAATCCTCGGTGTTTGTTGAACGACTGGATTTTTCTCAGAATGCGATGGTGCGTCTGAGGTGACGACACACGGGAAGCAGGAATAACTTCGGACATCTTGGATGAAAACTACAATATCTTTTTGTCAAAGTCACACTGAGCGCTGCGCTACTGTAGTCAAGACAGTTTTCACACAAAAACGTTTTCTGTCGTTCAAACAGCCACACATCTAAACCGGCGTCCAAGCAGGGGAGTGAGCCCCGGCTACATCCAAGTGAATTGTCATTGACGAGTTACAGTCCCAGTTGCAAAAAAAAAAAAAAAAAAAAAAAGAAAAGAAAAGAAGACACAAGCGGTGGTGCATCACAGAGGTAGTTCTTTTTTCCTTCACAACCGGAGTGCTAAACAGATTGTCTCTGGTACAAAAAGCACTTCTTGTCACAATGTCGTAATTTCGGAACAGTGACATCCAAAGAACACGGCATTACATGCATAGATTTAATGTCGCACACATTTTAGGATGCAAACATGAAAACTCAGAACGTCCCACTGGTTATTTCAGAAATAAACTAAACGTCGTCACCCTGGTATAATTTATTTCTAGAGTCACTAACTTTTACCGAGTCCACCATGGTGTTATCGTGTTTTTTTGCTTACATTTGGTACACTTGTCGTGCATTGTGATTCACCGGTGGTATTTGCAACAAAAACTTGAAAAGTGCACTCTTTAAAGTATACTGTAGGTGTTTTCCCAGCTGTCCGCGTCTACACGTAGAAACAGGTTTTGGTGTCCGCACACTTGGTCACAGCAACCACACAATACCATCTATAACGGCTGCATTCAGCGTGAACATTTCCGTATTTGACAAACCTTCACACAGCTCCTTCGGTCTGCAAGAGGCATAGATTCTTATGAGCCCCTGCGGCAATGCCGCAGGGGCTCATGAGAATCTGTGCCTCTTGCTGAATTCTGAGATCGTCAGTTACACTTACATTTCACTATCTTCGGTAATTGTGAAAGTCCTTGGTGACTTTCCCTCATTTTCTCAGCGGCCGCGCGGCGCAGTTCGCGCGGCAGTCATAGTCTGAACTACGACGACCTCCTTTTAGAGTGGAACACAGGGGCAAATCATGTGTATTTGACGTTGATAAAAAAGAGTATGTATGTTTGTGATTTTGGAACTTACGGTTCAAAGAGTTTTCAGAGCCTTAAATAGGTACACAAGTACAACTATGTAGAGTTCTCCTTTTCTCGACCAGTCAGCTTTTCTGCACGTATTCCGCTGAACCATGCCAAGAAAAATATTCCTTACGTGTGCTCGGTGTACTAGGCTCAAAGTTCTCACCGGTAAGATCCAAAATCACCAAACCATCAACAGGCAACATGTTCGCAGAAATGATGTGTGTTTGGAGGAAAACGGTGGACTCCCTGCATTTTACACGCTTCATTGGCAGCCATCGTGTTGGTCTGGATTTAGTGGATTAAAAGCATGTTTGTCCGCGCTTTTAATCCACTGTTTTTGCGGCGTCGAAAGAAGCACAGTTTGTGGCCTACTTCCGATCTTGACGGCCAGAAAATCGTGCATTGCAAATCTCTCTCCAATTATGACCGTCTTGGCGTCTGTGCTTGTACGTACACGACCACTACATGGACGGGGTTGTCGAGGAGACAGACAACATGCCCTTAGGTAAGGATTTAGCTGGTATACTATAATATAAACACGTCAGCATCGTGAGACGCAAAATAGTCCCCGATCACTGTATAGTGCCAGCGGGACGTTAAATTGGAGATAATGAATGAATGAATGAGACGCAAATACCCCTGAGGACATTTCCTGCACATTTGTACTACTAGTACTTGGGTTTCCATAATTTCTGACGCTGATGTCGGGAATCTGATAAATCCTAGTTAATTGTGTTGTTTTCATCATAAAGTTTCCAAACTGCGCAACAGCGGCGCTATCGTCGTAATTGCAAAGCGCACGCTGCCTAACTTTAGCCGGCAATCAGCACCAAGCTAAACAGACCACAGATCTGTTTTAAGTTTAGTTTAACTTGTCAGCCCGGACACACCCACAGCGCGTCATGGATCGAGCATGATAGTTCAAGGGTGGCACCAGAATAGCTTGGCGCCCATAGGCGCCCAGCTATTCTGGCACCACCCTTGAACTATCATGCTCGATCTGTCTCTAGAATTGTAATACAGTCCTTCTGAGGGCAAATTCAAAATTTGGGGATTTCGGTCCTGGGGTGGAATGGGTTAACCAATTACATATTGAGGCTGATTTTATGAAGGCAACATTACAGATTAGGAGATAGATCGACCATTTTAGTTCAAGTTAACCGGCCGTGTATCCCCAATGCCGTACTTCCTCATTTTAGAGGTGTCCTAACAACCGCGCACCAATTGCAGGAGATGGAATAATCATGGTCGGTCCATCTCCTGCTGTAGTACTTCGGGCTGAATGGGTCAAACAAGGGCCGATGCATTACGAGTACAGTGACGCATCGTGTGCTGGTCTGTGTTTTTGGTCCTAAGGGTCGTACGGTCCAAAATCACTGACCAGCGCAACACTATACCGGTGTTTTTCAGCGGAAAGTCTAATGAAGTGTGCGACTGCCCCTGTTGACCTGGGCAGGACACGACATGAACGTGTGGACGCGGTGGTACGTTAGGGAAAATAAGGTGCAATTACTTCACGCACTTGATCAGTCTTAGTCACTGGCATAAACCCCACAACGCCCTTAGTCTAAGAATTAAAAAGGAAAACACTCTGCAGTAAGCAAACAGTCAGAATATCCACTTTGATTTTTATTTTTTTCAGAAAAAAAGAGATTTTTTAATTTTTATACAATTTTTAAAAACTCACTTTTCTTAAAAATGGACATACTACCGCTTGCCAAACCACAGCAGACATGTACTGTTGATTCTCGACCAACAAGGGACATAGACTCCGGCACAGATGGCGATGGCTACATGACGGACGGTGTATGTTATGAACGTTCGTTAAAAATTCAGATTAACTCATTCGAGACGAACGACATCCGGATACGCGGCTTAAGCCGCGTATCCGGATGTCGTTCTTCTTGAATGAGTTAAGCAGCTATATATTCTCATGACCCCCTGCCTCTACAAGGGCTCATGAGACTCTATGATTCTTGCAATCGGAAAGGGGCTAGATGACAGATTTTATATGTACAGCACCGACACTTCCAGTCAGGAACGGGCACAGATTGTCATCACCTCCCACAAGTGTTTATGAAAATCTAAGCCTCGCGCATGCTGATGAAAGGAACATCTCCAAGAGGCATAGATCCTCATGAGCCCCTCGATCAATGCCTCTTGGAGATGTTAGGAATAGGGGCTGACCCTAGGTCATACCCTCGATCAGACGGACCACGCCACTTCTATCTGCAGACGGGGAGGCATGAGGGACTCAGTGGTATACGTCATCATGTAGCTCGTACAGTCCATTGAAGCTTACGAGAGTTCATGAGAATCCAGGCATCTTGCAGACGGCAGACGGGACTGACCGAGGGCCTCCGTAGCACTCTGTCACTTTGCTGATTACAGAGTCCAGTAGAGTTCACGGTCGGCAGTAACCGCGGGCAATGGACTAAATCACCTGCTTAGATCAGTACTAAACCGTAGATAGATATACGTCATGGCTGATCGTGTTGATTGCTGTAGCTGGTATGATATATATAAATAAGGAAGTCGATTTGTCTCACGATGGCCGGTTTATTTATAAGCGCAACAAAAACAATCCGGCCTAAATTCGAACAATCGTAGAATTCAAAGCATAAGAACACGGATAAACAGATGCGGTTCTATGTCTGTTTCAGTTGTATGGTTCTGGTTGTGTCCCGGCAAGTTTTTCAGTCATAATATGTCTATGGCGGCAGGTATACTGAAGTTGTCGCGTTTTTAAATTGCGTAACTGTACAATAAAGCTTATATTCAACGGTGTGTGTCCCTAATCCAGTGACAGACAAGAGATTGCGGTAAATTGCTCCCCAGGCAGCCTAGATTATGGTAAATTGCCCTCGAGAGGTCGCCCGGCGTTGAGGGTCATCAGAGCGGAAGCGTTNTCAGTGCTTCGTGGGATGGCATTACTGCTATTACAGCGCGCCGACTATGCTGCGAATTGTACCCGGCGAAACTGAGCTTTTAACAAGCCCAAGCCTTCCTGTCCCGCCGCAAATAAACATATCGCGCAGACCGCGGCAGCTAAGTACTTCGAACATTCGCAATGAAGAGTTCTGTCCCCCTGGGAAAAAAAAGGAGAGTTGGGGTCATTAACCCCTTCGCCGCCGTGAAATACTGATCGCAGTCGCGGGGGCTCATGAGGATCTATGTCTCTTGCTGAGACCTGTCTGCATGCATGTTCGGCCTTGGACAGTTCAGTGTGGCTTTTGGTCGTTGAATGAACACAGGTTTGAGAAATACAATAGACGTAGAGTAAAGAGGTCAGTATTGCCGGCGGGTAAAATTCAGATTATGTTCGGCGTGCCTTAAAGTACCATCACGCGTACATCTGAAGACACATTTCAGCATCATTTGTGTTTGTTATGCCTTGTCGACACACGTAATGAACTTTAACAGCAGTTTTGACACGCAGTAAAAGCACACGCGTAAAAGCTCTTATTCATTCTGCGCTGCCGTTAGCGCGTCAATCTATTTTTAGCTGTTTCTCATACTGATAGTTATTTATAGAACGGATTGGAGTCATTGTCAGGTTACTTGATATAAAGACGACGTGTGCTGAAGCGGATTGTCCTGTGTCTAAAATAATTAACCATAACTAGACCTGTGTTTAGCGTTTTGTAACCGTCTGTGTGTCTTTGAACAGTTACGGTGGTATTGGGCCTTTAAGGACGAAACCACCAAATCTGGAAGTGTCCTCTGAATTCTTCAGTGTCATACCAGTCCAGGGCAACGATAGTCGGCCATGTTGATTCTGGGGTGGAGCCAAAACCAGACATAGCTTGGCGCTAGTGTCATCAAAGCGGAGGCGTTCTGGAGTTGTTTTTAAAATGGAACATTTAACCCCTTCCCTGCCACTGTAGTTCAGTTTTGTTTCTGAAATCTGTGTTTATTCCACGACCAAAAGCCACAACCGCCCAAGAAACATGGATACAAATTCGGTCTCAGCAAGAGGCATAGATCCTCATGAGCCCCCGCGGTCGCGGGGGCTCATGAGGATCTATGCCTCTTGCAGCTGGTTGGTTGGTTGGTTAGTTCGGGTTTAACGTCCACAGCACCGAGGTGATCATGGACGGCCCTGACGGGCGGGTTATGGGGGACAGGGAATTCTATTGCCTATGGAGTACGACCTGAACATTGATCAACTCAGGCGCACTCCAACTGTGCCACTTTGATTTACCAGGACCTTTCAACGGACATGTTAGTGAACAAATCCGTTTTTTCCCCCTGGATTGTGAGTCCAGCTACTGGGGCCGGGACGGGATTCGAACCCACGACTCGGCGATTCCCTTCGCTCTCCTGCTCCGACGTTTAACCGCCTGAGCTATTTCGGACTCTTCCTCTTGCAGCTGGGTCGTGCTCACTTTTTATCGGCAGTAAAGACCGGGTTAACTCACCGTACCCATCAAACGAAATCCCCAATTGTGGAGCATAACAGTCCTATGCACGCTACGAACGTTCAGAGGACAGACCAACCATGCGATATGATTCAAGGGTGGTGTCAGAATAGCTTGGCACTCACCTCAACTAGTGGGTCAACGACCACCAATTTACCAGCACGGTGTCGAGCAACTTACCAACAAAGTGTCGCCGGTTTCCACAGTTGTCTCATTTTGTTTTCGGAAGGGCGGGGTTCCTCAGGGTTCCGCCGAAAAGAAAACGAGGGGCTGGTGGAGGTTTAATCCGTGATGCAGTGTCACGTCATAGCGGAAACGTTGAGAAGTTTTTCACGATGCCGCATTAACTCCATGCCACAGTACGTACATTGTTGTTTCTGAAATATTTGTTCATTCAACACCGTAAGAGTCAAAACCGTCCAAGAAACATGGATACAAATTGGTCGCAGCAAGAGGCATAGATCCTCATGAGCCCCCGCAATCGCGGGGGCTCATGAGGATCTATGTCTCTTGCAGTTGGATCGTGTTGACTTTTTTCTCGGCAGTGAACGGGTGAACGGGTTGCCGTACAGATTGCAATGTGTATAACAACAACAGCAACGAAGAAGAGACCTTTTCAGTCTGGGCGGCTTGTAGGTCTTGACTGACTGGTTATTTCGTGTAGAATCAGGAAAGTATCGTAACACGCTGACGTTTTCAATACAGGTGACAACATTAACAATACAAAACAATCTTCAGTTGGCGCTTGGGTTTTAGACAATCTGTATTTTCTTTGATTAGTACATGTACCTGGCAAAACTAGCGGCGCTAACCCTTGAAATTGCTCCTGCCAAACTACAACTTTCCCTCGGCTCAGTCCTCGGAAAATGAAACGATGGCGGTGGGGGTGGGGGTGGGGGTGGGTGTTGGGGGTGGGGGTGGTGCGTGTGTGTGTGTGTGTGTGTGTGTGGGGGGGGGGGGGTCATACTCACACATTTACATCGCAGATTCTTTGTAAACGATTGCCGGTATAACCCATTCGGTATATCTCTTTTTAACCGGCCGGTCGCTGCACTGGGGTGTAGGGGGCTCTGGATAGAGGTAGCACCTTTGCTGTTCGGCAGCTGCGTCCTACATAGGACGGACGGGCATCACTGGTCCTCATCCATCTCCTTAATCTCTCACGTGCTGGCTCCAAGCGCCACACCCTGGCAAACCACCTCAGCTGGTGGGCTAAACCACGTGAGGGGGTGGTGTTCACATTGCACCACTAGGCGGATGAGCTGTTTCTGACAGCCAACGGCTAGAGGACCGAGGAGATCAGGTTGGATCCAACGGCCAAATGTGGGGGAGTAAACCCTTCAAATCAGGAGTGGAGCCCCGAAGGCAGACAGCTGCCTGTATTCACGCACTGTTCTGGCAGCTCCTGCAGCCAAACTGGTGCCAAACGTACTGCTTTGCATTCCTTTGGATACATCAGCGAGGCCGAGAGGGGGATCTTGACGACTGGGCACCCCAGGATCTCCATACACTTCGCCCAGGCTTGCGCCCTGGAGAGGTCACTCCAGTGACTGACCCAGCAAGCGCATATACTCCATTGTCTTCCGAGACAGGATGCCAAAACGCTGCACTGGTCGCATCATTACTGTGATTTTGTTTCTGAATTCTCTGTTCGCCCAACTACCAAAAGCCACAGCCGTCCAAGGAACATGGACACAAGCTGGACTCAGCAAGAGACATACATCCTCATGAGCCCCGCGACTACGGGGGCTCATGAGGATCTATGTCTCTTGTCTCGTGTTCGCTTTCTCTCGGCAGTGAAGGGCGGTTTGCTTTTTGTGTGCGAGAGTCGTCTTCTTCACAAAAATGAAATGTGACGACTGTAAATGATTGTAAAAGTTGTGTACGGTCCATGGCCGTATCCTAGCGTCCTGCGCGTTTTAAATCACCTTTGACCCCTTCACTGCCAGTGGCCGCAGACTGCGGTTTTTAAATCATTATCAAATCCAACGTCAAAGATCCCCAACCGTCCAAAATTCGTGCACTCAAAGTGGTTTCAGCAATAGGCATAGATCCTCATGAGCCCCCGCAATTGCGGGGGCTCATGAGGATCTATACCTCTTGCAGAAGGTGGTGTTGAGTCTTCCTCGGCAGTCAAGGGGTTAAAAAGTACTTTCAATTTTGTTTTGAGGGGGGGGGGGGGGTGCCGTTGAAGGAAAAAAAAAAACACGTTACCGCGGAACCTGGATTCGAACCCACACATTTCAACCGCCCCGTGCGTGAGTTGGAAGATGAGAGCAAGCGGCTACTAACTACTGAAACCGCCACACAAACCCCAAGTTCTGAATACAGGTCTGTCTTGAGTTGGAAAAAGCTGCTACAAGCACGTGGGATTCGCGGCCTGCCAGTGTGCTGGGAGACCAGCTAGGTCAAAGTCGCTCAGCACGCGAAATGGCAGTGTACGACAATTTACCAGGTTCCACGCGCAAAGCGAACTACGCTGTATCAACCCCATCGATATTAACCCCTTCGCTCGGCCAGGGATCACCGAATTCGCGTCTGAAACCTCTGCATACCGGTGACCGCCCGCGAAGAAACCCTCATAGGCCCCTGCGACTGCGGCGGGGGCTCATGAGGGTTTATGTCTCTTGCAGCTGGGTAGCGTTCGCGGCCTTGCCCAGGCCGCCGTGAATCCATCAGTTTCAGTATTTATGTAAACAAAGGAAGCACCACCCCCCACCCCCCTCTCACACACACTTTCAACACACACACACACACACACACATGTTTCAGTCAAGACAGTTAAAACAGTTTTAAGCTAGACGAACGACTCTTCCCAATATGGAGTCGGAAAGACTGAGATTCATTGGAGTCCTTCTATTCACAGACCGCAGGTGTTTATGCGAATCTGTACTCAGTTGTTGCTTGTGGAAGCGCCGCGGGGTACAGACTTGAAATCACTGCGTCAAAACGCTACATGTATGCTACAGAACCGGCCCAAGCCAGCAAAGTAACCATAATTTTAGACACTGAACTTAACGACTAATAAGTTAAACGAATAAATGAATAGTGTTTACTCACGTATAACAGTTTGAAGTTACGCTGCTCACTGAAAGTAGACTTGAACTTGAACGACCCGCCACGCCATTGTGGTAACACACACATAGCACGCCGTGACGCAAAGTTGTGTAGTTTGTGACGTCTACACATGCCACACCGGCACACTAAATTGACGTGGACTGGTCACATTATGTTTCATGTCAGGTCGCTTCGTCTTTATTTATTTATTTATTTATTTATTTCCTTGTATTGATGCAGGGGCAAATCAGATTCGAACATTTTGTTTGGGATCACAAGAGTCCGGACACGAGTGGGTGACACTGAGCGGCACTTGAATCGCCCCGCCGATATTTCTGTTCCAAGGTGTGCTAGCTTTCATGCGTCAGATTTACCTCGGATACTACCAACCAACCACAGTAATACAAAGCACATTAAGAGCAAGCAAACGAAACGCAACAACAAACTGGCCCCAACAAACAGAGACACTTATGCCGGACTGGCGGCGACTCAGGCGTGCAGCATCGTGATTAGCACTTTGGATGTCGGTAGCGCTTTAAGCCGAGGCGATTCCTGCAGTACTGAATCGCCTCGCCATAAAGCGTCACCGACAGCCAAAGGGTTAAAGTGTGGTGTGAAGTATGGATCTGTATAGCCACAGGAAATACAACTCGTAGTGGTGTAGTAGCTGTCCCAGCATTTACTGATAATGTAAACACCAAACTCACATTGAAAATCTCTAACAAACGATTAAAAGTCAGACACGCACACAGTCAACACTGTCCCAAAACGCCGTACATTGTGCATATGGACTTTATTTGTACAGACTTCAGTTTCATACATAGAAATTCGATGACTTTATTTCCCTCCACATTTCATGTTCATGCACTGCGGCTGTACTGTATCACTGCACATCACAAGTACGTCACTCATACCCTTGGCTCCTACGCAAAGTTCTCCCCCAATAACCACACACACACACACACACACACACACACACACACACACACACACACACACACACACACCCCGCGCCCTACTGACACGCAAGGTAGAGATAGATAATATGAGACCCCCAAATCAATACATTCAATAAAGCCGCATCCATCGCTAATTTACGCTATTTTTAAATATCAAAATTTAGTCCTCCCATTACACCCTCATTATTTCCGAATCAACCCTTTAATTTTAAAAAAATGATGAGCATGACGGATGCGACTCTATTGAATCTATTATTTTGGGGGTCTCATATTATCTATCTCTCCTAGCCATTTTAGTTCCACTCCAGAAATCATTCAAAGCAACGATTTTTGATCAGCTACCAACCCGCGATTATCATAAAGCCAGACCCCCCACCCCAACCTAAATAATTAATGCTGCCCATTGACTTCTTTAAACAAAATTATTATATTACGTTTTAAAATGAACCAAGACGAATTACTTCTTCTAAGCGATATCTGTGCTGTAGAAAACAAAGACTTGGACTCGAAAAAACAGCGTCTTTTGTCTGTAATTGTCTCAGGCAAGTCAAAAGCTTTTCTCGGTAAACAATACATGACAGAAGACATAGAATCCCTTACTGCTGATGAGCTAATTAAACTACATTCTAAATATGAAAATCACATTGCTTCAACTAATGACACCGTGATTTAAGCCGGTCTCTTGTCTGTCTATATACAAAAGCTGTAAGTCACTTCCTACCTGTTGATAGTGACAGCCTTTCACATGATCTAGAAAGCAACCCCATAGTTTCAAGTTCAATAGGTAAATTAGCATGCCTTATGTTTTACAAGTTTGGGAATTACCTTGCGCCTGCTGTAACCTTACTTGTTACTAGTAGTCATAATTGATTTTTCTAAAATAAATTTTAAATTAGAAGAAAATGGACGAGACGACTCCACAACAGAGCCATGTCTTGACACAGGTTCAAACAGTGACTAAGACTAAAAGCCCAGGTAGAATAGAGGCTGGAAAAAGATTAGCTGAATATAACAGACAAAAGAAATTACAGCTTCAAGCATTAACAGAAAAGACTGACACACCATCAACAGCACCAGTGTCACTACCGTCACACCCCCCCACAAAGTGAGAGACAAACAACTAAACCTGAAACTACAAAATATATAGTTGCTGGATTTGTTGTCGGATTTGGTTACGTAGGTTACCAATTATATAAAAAAATACAAACCAAACACTTCAAACAGTGTCCAAAAAATCAAACACTCCAAAAACAAAAGAAGAAGTCTCCACATTTACCAGCAAGTTTCCAAAACCTTTGGACCATTTTACATGCAGTAAATAAATTTATTATTTTAATTTTTATGGTATAAGAAAATGAGCGA